>JAAONU010000005.1:7780063-8980063 GCA_012932295.1 Cyclina sinensis
ACTGATTTACAAATGTTGTTGTTGTTGTTGTTTTTTTTAATCAAAAGCGAGAATTTTGACTTTCTAGCGTTTTTGTACAGGTTCCAGGAAGCTTTTAACATGCAAAAAAAACAATCACAGGTTACAAATTGGAAGCATTTGTCTGTAAGTAGGACACCACTGCTAATTCATTTTCTCTCTTCCTCAGATATATTTAGCGGGAGACAAAAAATGTTACCAATCACTTTTATGCCAGATATTAAATATGAATCAACTACTGTTTATGTACTGATAAAAGCAGAATTTTTCAAATGTGTTTTTGAGTTCTGATTAAACTATTGCGTAATGTATTTTGTAAATAAAAAAGCAGTTTAGAGATCTTCGGCAAAAAAAAAGAAAACGAAAAAACAATTGCAGCAGCTCAAAACCTCAAGGTAAACCATTTCATTACTTTTAAATGAGTAAAAACTATTCATAAGTGAGTCACAATAAAACTCTCCATCAGGGTTTGTTTGCTTAAACACATTCAGAGGGAAATAAAGGTAGCAGGAAAAGTGACTGCTATTAAAAGCTCATTCCACACAAGATAAAAATCTAAATACACTAGTGAAAACATCTTAACAGTTAATAAAAAAAACAGAATACACTCTATGGGTTATATACAAAAGAGAGGCTACTTTGAAGTAATATTTACAACTATATATTAACCCATTAATGCCTATCGCCTACAAAAGAAGACATATGCAAACAGTGCAGACCCATATAAGACGCCGGAATACGCATCATCTAATCAGGGTCTGCATTGTTTGCACGAAGGACTTTCTTGCCTTAAAAACTTCTACATAAACCCTTTCAACTGAAAATGGACTTGTCCAACCTGTAAGGATGGCATAATCCATAAGGCATAAATGGGTTAACAACTACATTTCTTAGTTCTCTTAACACACTGTTTTGAAACTTTCAGTCATAACTAGCAACACTTCTTCAGTTTAACAGGCCTTAGATTAAAATTTGTGAAATATTTCTCTATCAGCCTTTTTTCTCACTAACACATGGTTACATTCATCGAAAAAAAAGTACAACAGGTTACTTAATGTTGGTCTCAGATTACTCCTTCAAAAACTCCACCTACTGCTCAGGTGTCATAAACATTTTCAAAAAATTCTGTAAAATGCTGTAATAACTGAAAGGTTCAGTTTTCCCTGAAACACATGGTTTTCATTCTTTACGAAAACCTGTTCAATCTCTTGTAAAACATATGCTTAAACATTAAAATCGAGCTAAGATTTGGCTCAGAAAGTCCACTTATATCAAAGCCAAAATTTCTGAGAAGTTAACTCCTTATGTTTTAACAAAATCTAAGAGTAGCTTCTTGCTAAAAGGAAAAGATTAAAAAACATGTAGTTATATCATCAAACAAAGAAATGTGTACAGCAATACTGAACATCCAGCAATATTCTTAAGGAGAAACTGTGACAACAAAAGTCCTTGAAGAAGTCCAAAGAAAAACACTATACATATATAACATTTATATACATACCAAACTACCAACTTCCACCTTGATATATATCTAGACCCTTTCTCCTAACTGATACAGAGACTTAGTTTTTAAGTGAAATAAAGGCAACTAGAGCTATCACTGAATGTGATTAATATCCCTGCAATTCTGCCTTGTAAGAAGAAATGGGGAAATACAGACCGCATCACACACATCTTCACTTATAGGTGATTTTGCACACCAAGATTCAAATCAATAGTACTACAGATGTGGAAGGTGTTTGAATCACATGATTTTGCTATGTGAGCCATAAAACCAAACAGCAGGCAAAGGCATGCATAAAAAATGCACATGTACTCTTTTTGATGAACATGTACACCAACTTTGAAATTAATCATCCTAGAAATCTGGATGTAGTTTGCATCAAAAGATTTTGCTATGCCTGGGTGGAAATTCGCAGAGTGGGCATTGGTGCCAGAAAGTATGTGTCACACACATCTACACTTATTGACGAACATGCATACCAAGTTTCAAACTGATAGTCTTATAAAATATGAAAGTAGTGCATGACAAAGGATTTCTGCCAATGCCTGCCTGACCAAATAACAAACTGACTGACCGTAAGATGACTCCTATATACTCCCCAACAAAGAAAGTTTGGTGGAGGTATAAAAACTCCAAAGAAAAATCTACCTATTTGCAGTAATAAATTTACCTGCTATTGTCTCATGTGCCCAAATCAATCAAAGAAAAGGATAAAACCAGGTATACAGTGTAACCCTCAGCAATCTTAACACATTTTTCAAACAACACAACATTTCTTTTGACGACAAATAAAGTAATACATATATCTATAATAAACATATTACCTTTAAAGACATCCTAGAGTTCATCCATTGAATAAATTATTAGCTAGCATATACAGTATGTATTCATGATTTTATTCTACATATGGTAAAAGCTACATTTTTCTGTCTGCCATTTGAAGTCAACAAACAATTCTAAAACCTGATTCAATCATCTCTTCAAATCATTATTTCTTTTAAAAAAAATACATTTATTTTATCAACACATTCACTTCTTAGGATTCTGTTTATGGTCAGAGTATTCAAAACTATTCAAGCATGATTAATGCAGTAACTTTTTTGCCTCTGTGATTTGAAATTTATATAAATACTGCCAGTATTTATGGAGATTTTTTTACATGATTTAATGACTTTTTGTACCAAAAATAACATATTTTGTCAAAATATTTTAAAAACAAAACTCCAAACAACAAGTCATACTTTTGTATATGTTTAAAACATAACAAAAAATCTTTTAGCAACAAACACTTCCCCCCAATCAGCTAAATATTTCTCTACAAATAATGAATATATATGCCATCATTTACTCTTTCCCAATTATTTCTATCCTTTTTGAAAGGAACCTTTAAGTCCACATGCAACATGTCAAGAATGCAACACTATACAAGGCGAGATCCACATCAGTCACCCAGCATCCCAACTCAATGCTGCCTTTCTGTATTACAATGTAAATGAAAGTATTTTATTAAATCTGAAACTCAATCAAAACTTCTGAACAATCAGTTTCACAGTGACATTTTGAGTAGCTCTAACTGAAAGCAATCTCAGAACTTTTCTTTTGACCGAAACTGGACTGAAAGAATGAGAGATCAATTTGTTGACAACAAGCATGTAGCAAAAGTTGGAAGCCAGTCGTTTGTACCTCGTAAAGCTGATCTATAATTCAAAGGTCAGTTTTCTAAAGTGTGAACTTTTTCAATAATTATACCATTTAAAACACAGCTGATTTTCTTTTCTTTTTTCTCCTACTTGAGTTTTGTTTTAGTGACAAGCAGAATGAAATAAACACCTAATTCTAAACATATTATTTTCTTTTATATTTCAAGTATCTGAACTAGACTGATGCCATGTTAAAATGTTTGATGCTCTAAAAGTCGGCAAACAATAGGCATTTGTCCAACTGCCTAAAGGATAGTTGCACAGCAAGCTCTGAGAAACACAGATGAGTAAACAAGCAGTGTGTCTCCACTCCCAAGTACCATATCAGTTACAATTGGCTTTTTAAGTCAGTACCTTTTACACCTGGAGCATAACAGCATATATATCATATTTAGAGGTAGTTTCAAAAATGGTTTTACCAACATAATTTAACTATAAATATGTAACAAGCCTTTAACACATCCAATATACAAGCAATCTTTCTTCAATAAAAATGCTTTTTTAAATTTTAAAAGAGAGAAAAAAAAAATTTAATTGCTGCTACAAACAATTTAAAGTTTGATTTTTTTAAATAACTATCAATTTTTCATGGTAGAGAAAAAGTAAAAAATATAATCATTTCAATAATAGCTTATTATTATAATTTTGTTGACCATATTTCCCTTACATTAATAAATAGATACAAGTGTTCATTATTCAATTCCATGCACCTCCAGTTTGTTTTGGTGGAGCAGCACCCCATCCTCCAACACCGGGACTTGTACTTTGGTGCGGTGGTACTTCCTGACCTTGGTTTCCACCCCATCCTAGAAAGCTGTTATTCCCAGCAGAAACTACAGTGCCTGTGCTCACCTGGCTTGTACCTATACTGCCAAATGACTGTGGTGGTTGGGGCTGCTGTGCTGGCTGAGCCGTCTGTGCTTCTACAGCCGTTGGGACTGGTGGTGGTAAGGGCGTTCCTCCACTCACCTGAGGAGGAGCACCTGGCTGGTTCATCATGCCCACTGGACCCCAGCCTCCTTGCCCACTAAGCATGGCCTGGGCTGCAGCTAACATTGCTGGATTCAGCTGAAATGCTCCAAGGCTCATGCCCATGTTGTTAGGTACACCTGGGGGAACCTGTCCCTGTATATGTGGCTGGGCGGCCCCACGTCCTCCACCCTGGCTCCAAGGGGTGTGACTGTAGCCACCTTGACTATATGCCTGCTGATTGAGGCTGCCTTTACGACTGTCCATTTGCTGTTTATCATAAGTTTTGGGTGCAGCATTGCTTATGTGTACACTTGCACCTTTAATTATATGATCTTCTCCACACAGGGATTGTGCAATTTCAGGGTCAGAAAATGTGACAAAGGCAAATGCTCGGAAAGGTCTGGGAATGAAAACGTCCACAACTTCTCCAAATTTGTTGAAGTAGGACCTGAGATCTTCTGCAGTCATATCCTCTGTACATCTACCAACAAACACCTTACGATTCATAAGGTTGTCCTTTGCTTCCTGAAAAATAGATGTTATGTCTTAATTCCAAGCATAAAACACAAGGACAAAAGTGACTACTTTAACACTTCCCTTCTCAGTCAAAACCACAGTTAATTTTCATTTAAGAAATCTTGATGTGTGTATAACTTAACCAATTATATCTGCTTACAAGGGGCAAAACTGTAACTTATGTTTCTACTTGAATATACAGAGTTGTCCATCTTGTAATTGCTACTGAATGCATGAGGTTTAGCAAATGACTTACTTTATACCCTCTACTTAAGGCAGCTAAATTCTACCTGGTTTTCCGTTTCTTCTATTTATATTTCAGTCATTGTGATTAAAACTAATAATGATGCATTTCTCTGATTTACAAAAACACCAATATATACAAGTGGGAGCATGTAACCATTTACAATCTGACAAGACTGTAATCTTGAGAAAACAAATCCACCAGAATACATTTTGAAACTTCTTTTCAGTAAATGATTTCTGTGTTTAATTAACTGTCATTCTGTATTTGCGGAAAAAACCAAAATAAATATACAGATATACATGTATACATAGCACTGATACAAGATTAATCATCTCTGTATTTCCCAAGTTTTTCCTGTCTGCATAATAAGCTACATGTATAAACCAATATATATAAAACTGATTGGCCCCAGTCCAGAAAAGTTATATTCGATATTGGCCCTCTTGTAGCTCAATTTGATTGGCTCATAGATCAGGGCCAGAACTTCAGACAGCAGTCATTTTCTTTTCCAAGTGACAGCAGTGAGTTTTAGAAATATCTGAAAATGTTCTATCAACTTTTATTCTAGCATTATGAAGTTTCTACCAAAATAAATAGTATGGTATTCGTGGGAACAGCCAATCTGCTTTTTTATCCACAACTTACAACTCTCATGAACACAGGAGGAGATGGAGGGTGAGAAAATTCTAGAACTGTTAAGAAATTAAGTTGTCATTAAATAAGTGAGTTGAAAGAGACCCTGCTATTTGTCCTCGGGGTGGTGGAGGGGGGAGTTAAATCTAATCTCAACCCACATTTTTTTGGATTGCTCACCTGAGTACTTTGCCTGACGGTCTACCGTTAAGCAAACATCAGATGCAACATAACATTTTCTAACTGAAGATATTCAAAGATCTCATATTTTATACAAAAAGAATCTATGGGGCAGAGGCAATTTTGTGATAACAGCTTGTGAGGAGATGTCATTTGAAGCCATATATTGAAGAGAACCTATTTTTAGCTCCGGTGGCCATTTTGTTCAATGGAGCAGAACCGTTTAAGCAATTAGGAACATTTCCGTGAAATTTGAAGGAAAATTACCTTGCCACTGAGGAGGAGATGCTGTTTGATTTCTTTTCTACTTTTAGAAAAGGACATTATAAGGAACATTTCTGTAAAGTTTGGTTCAAAATGGCCAAGTGGTTTAGAAGGAGATGTCATTTGAAGCCAAATATTGACAAAAATCTATTTTTAGCTCTGGCGGCCATTTTGATCAATGGAGAGGAACCGTTTTAGCAATTTCAATAAATGGCTATGTAAGGAACATTTCTGTGAACATTTGATGGAAAATCTCCCAACAGTTTAGGAGGAGATGCTGTTTGAATTTTTTTTCTATTTTTAGCTTTTGCAGCCCTTACATGCAATGGAGCGGAACTGTTTGAGCAATTTTAGAAAAGGGCAATATAAGGAATTTGGTTTAAAATGGCTAAGTGGTTTTGGAGGAGATGCCATTTGAAGCCAAATATTGATGAAAATCTATTTTTTAGCTCTGGCAGCCATTTTGTTCAACGGAGCAGAACCGTTTTAGCAATTTAAATAGAGGGCTATGTATGGAACATTTCTGTCAAATTTGGTGGAAAATCACCCAGCCATTAAGGTGGAGATTTTGTTTGAAGTTTTTTCTTTTTTTAGCTGTGCAGTGGAGTGGAACGGTTTAAGCAATATTAGGAAAGGGTAATATAGGGACATTTCTGTAAAGTATGGTTAAAAATAGCTTTGTGGTTTAGGAGGAGATGTCATTTAAAGTAACATGTTGAAGACGGACAGCTGACGACGGACGCCGGACACAGGGTGATCACATTAGCTCACCCTGAGCATTTGCTCAGGTGAGCTAAAAACAAGACTGTCACAGACAGTATATCCCCTTCCTATCGGTGCTTGTCTGAAGAAATGGTAAAGTCAGAATTTGCATATAAAGAAAATTGGAAAAAAATCAGTAATAGGTTTTCCAAAGAATAACTTTGTGGTTACCATCTTGATCAAAGAGCAATAACTCCTTCAAAAATTGTGCAAATGCAAAAAGTGATGATATAAGCTAAAGTTCATGCAGACAAAAATTCTGTGAAAGTTTGGTTGAAATCGCATACAAAATGCAGGAGGATTTGCTCACAGAAACATTTATATAATAAATATAAAAATCATCAAAGGGCAATAACTCCTTTAAACAAGAGGGCCATGATGGCCCTGTATTGCTCACCTGAGTATGACTGCTTTTAACAAAGTTGTTATGGACCTGGTTAATTGACCCCAGATGACCCATATTCGAACTTGAGCTAGAAATCATTGATACAACCTCTCTAATTTCCAGGATATTTGGACTGAAAAAATAGCCTCTAGCGTGTTAACAAGGTTTTTCGATATTTGGGCTCTGTGACCTAGTTTTTGACCCCAGATGACCCATATCCAAACCTGGGCTACAAATCATCTAAACAACCTTACTTACAGAATTCCAGGAAATCTGGATTCAAAATGTAACCTCTAGAGTGTTTAAAAAGTTTTTCGATATTTGGGCTCTGTGACCTAGTTTTTGACTCCAGATGACCCATATTCGAACTTGAGCTAAAAATCATTGAAACAATCTTTCTAACAAATTTTCAGAATATTTGGACTGGAAATGTTACATCTAGAGCGTTAACAAGATTTTCCATATTTGTGGTCTGTGACCAAGTTTTTAACCCCAGATGACCCATATTCGAATTTGAGCTAGAAATCATAGGATCAACCTTTCGGACAACTTTCCAGGTTACTTGGCCTGAAAATGTTACCTCTAAAGTGTTAACAAGGTTTTGTCAATTTCTGGACTCTGTGACCTAGTTTTTGATCCTAGATGACCCCTATTCGAACTTGAGCTAGAAATCATTGATACAACCTTTTTGACAAATTTCCAGGATATTTGGACTGAAAAAGTAGCTTCTAGAGTGATAACAAGGTTTTTCTATAGTTGGGCTCTGTGACCTAGTTTTTCAACCCAGATAACTCATGTTCGAACTCGTCCGAGAAATTAATGAGACAAACATCCTGACCAAGTTTCATGACAATTCAGGCAAAAATGTGACCACTAGAGTGTTAACAAACTAATTGTGGACAGACGGACGTCAGACGACGGACAAAAGGTGATCAAAAAAGCTCACTCTGTCACTACGTGACAGGTGAGCTAAAAATAATGCCATCACAAAATCCTGACAATATGCGCTGCAGCAAATGGTGTAATCATTATGTGAAAGTGTGGGAAAATTGCATGCAAAATGTAGGAGTTGTAAACAGAGGCATCTTTAGGTAAAACGAGCTTTCTTTATGCAAGAAAATTATACAATTTTCAGGAAATCATGGAACATCTTTTTGAAACAGCACTTTTTATATTTAAAACTTAAACTGTTATCAAGACTGTTATTTTTTGATACAGTGATGGCAAATAGAACTCAATATCCAAGATTCATCAAACATCCCCATTTTGATAATAATTCTCTTGACAATGAATAACACACTCTTGTTACTTACTTTTCAAATTTTGATCAAACCACTGATCAGGAGTGATAATGCCATTCTTGGTCATTCATTTTAAAATACACACTAAATTTTCATCTTCGGCTTCAAGAAAAAAATGTTATTCTTTATACATAGTGAATAACTATTTAGGGGCCATAACTCTGTGTTAAATGGTCTGACCTGGACATTTCAATGACATGCACATCTCCTTTTGGTAGTGATGGTTCCCATTAAGTTTTGTTGAAATCCAGTAAGCAGTTGCCAAGAAATAGTGTGGAAACAACTGTTACTCTGATTACATGTACATACTGAATAACTAATCAAGGGCCATAACTCTGTGTTGAAGTGTCAAACTGGAACGAGCTGAGGATATGAGCATCTCCTTTCAGTATTGAAAGTTCCAACAAAGTTTTGTTTAAATCCTTTCAGTAGTTGCAGAGAAATATAGCACGGAAACGAAATACTATTCAGAGGCCATAACTCTGTGTTAAATGGTCTGACCGGACATGCCAATGACATGCACATCTCCTTTCGGTATTGATGGTTCCCATAAAGTTTCATTGAAATGCAGTAAGAAGTTGTTGAGAAACTGCGCAGAAATGAATGTTACTCTGTATAGTATGATACTGCACAACTAATCAATGGGCCATAACTGTGTTGAAGGGTCCAACCAGAACATGCCGAAGACATGTGCATCTCCTTATGGTATTGAAAGTTCCCGCAAGAAATCACTGAGTCAGTAGTTGCCAAGAAATTTGGCGGAAATGAAATTCGGACAGATGAATGGACGGACGGATGGACAATGCCAAAACAATATCCCCCTCCTGATTCCATCGGTGGGGGATAAAAAGCATTAATACAAAATAAAACAATTACACCACATCTTGACAAAATTTACAGACATTCTTGAAAAGCAAAGTACACATTACACCTCTGTTCTGGTCAAAAGAACATACATGTACTACTTGAAATTTATGCATTTGTAGAGAAAACAACTTTATAAATGTAAGCTGACTGAGATGTTCTGTAAGTAATTTCACAAACTAAAAACACTTAAATTCAGGAAGTGTATGATGTCAAATCATATACCGTATATATATATATATATATTTAAATATATATACATGACTTATTTACATTTGAAATGAAATGTCTCCTAAACTGACAGCAGGTATGTCATTACTGTTCCATCTAGATTGTTCATTACTTACAACTTTAGAGTTTGGAATCCTCACATCGCACCATCTACCATCAATATGATGACGTTGTGCCATACACTTCACCTGTGCATCGTAATCTGCGAACCTTATGAATCCAAACCCTTTTGAATGGGAGGTTTTAGGGTCCTTCTTGACCTACAGTTGTAAAAAAAATCCAAATTTGTTTCCTCCCACAAATTACAAGTCCTGAATAAAAATGTATTTCGTACGAAAAGAAAATTGTAACGTATACACTTTCATATACATTTGAACAGATAAATATTTTACAGCATAACATCTATCATTACTCCTTAGAAACAATCTGAAGAAATCAGTTACTGAGCTCTTCTGGGTTTTCCTCTGACTTGAAATATTAAGCTGCTATTCAACTATTGATACAGAAGAAAAGGCAAATGAATGAATGATTAAATGAATACAAATAAATGGACAAAATGTTATCCATTTAAATGAAATGCATGGTCTAAGTGACCCTTTAATTTAATAAATTCAACCTGTACTGACTGTTGTGTACTTGAAGAAAGACAAACATTAAATGACTTTTTTCTTTATTACATTTATTATGAAAAATTGAGTAATGTCACAATTATTAATATTTTATGACTGGCCAAATCATACGTTCTTACACATATTCATAAGTTTAATCTGATGTACCCAGAGTTCCAGATAATTTTTCGACACTGCGGGTAATTACCCCCACTTTTGAAAGTGTGATGCAGAATTAACATAAAGGATAAATTACAAAACTTCCATTTCTGATGACTGATGAGGACACTCAATTTCACAGTAACAAAACATTATAAAGTTCTCTCAATTTTACTGTGTTACTGTTGGGGCTCACCAATGTTTTTGTTGGCAATGTAGCTAATATGCTAAAGAAATTGTGGAGTTTTAACTTCCAACAAGCCATCACTGTCTACTTTCGTTTTGAATTGTGCAAAGCACTTGTTATCATATAGCAAAATCTATCAATAATTTTAACAAAGTGCCGAGACAACGGGTTTTAGCAGATGTTGATCAAAAAATGATAAAGTTATAATCGGCTGATACAAACAGCAACTAAAAAGACAAAAACACTTTGATTTTCCATTCCCTGTGTAATTAAATAGGTGTGTGTGTAATCATTTGCATCATAATGATATCCTTATACATTTTTAGATTTTGAAGTGTAAAATGTTCCAATACACATGTTTTCTGGAACTGTATGTAATGTCATATATATATACTGAAAATCAAGATATTTGTCTTATAGAGTGTAGCTCTAAATTAGAAAATGACTTCAATATGAATATATAATTACCTGAACCATAAGTAGTTCACCAAACTGGGAGAAGTATTTCCTGAGGTCTTCTTCAACACTTTTCCAGGGAAGTCCAAGTACAATAAGGTCACTACACTTCACTGACCTGTCTCTCTTCAACCTTAGACCAGCTGCTGATGACAAATCATTCAAATCTTCCTTCTTCTTGTTGCCCTCTGGAATGTTATACCAAATTGATTTAAACTGTAAGTACTAGCTCTGCATAACAATGATTTTTTATTGCATGAAGGAGGATTGATTGTGATAATTTTCTGAAAGCCATGATGGATAGTTCAAATATCATGGCTAGAAACCATGATGGATTGTTCAAATACCATGATTAGAAACCATGATGGATAGTTCCAATACCATGGCTAGAAACCATGATGGACAATTCCAATACCATGGCTAAAAACTATGAAGGACAGTTCCAATACCATGGCTAGAAACCACAACGAATAGTTCCAATACCATGGCTAAAAACCATGGACAGTACCATGGCTAAAATCATGAGGGACAGTTCCAATACCATGGCTAGAAACCACAATGGATAGTTCCAATACCATGGCCAGAAACCATGATTAGAAGTCACAATGGATAGTTCCAATACCATGCCTAGAAACCATGATGGACAATTCCAATACCACAGCTAGAAGCTACGATGGATAGTTCCAATACCATGGCTAGAAATCACAAGGCATAGTTCCAATACCATGTTTTTTTGATATGTTATAAATCAAAAGTTTGTAATGATGATTTAATTACTATTCCATATTAAAAGTCACTGCTTTCACAAACAAATTATCTAAGCAACAGGTAAAATATTACATTCATACTTTTATACATATAATCTTAAAAATTAACTAAAAATTACAATAATCTGGTACAGAATAATGTTATTTTTTACATTTTCTGAGGTTTCATGTTATTAATTTGAAGATAGATAAATAGTGACAATCACAAATGCAACAATCTTACAAATAAGGAACCAACTGTCGAAATACGGCAATTCTTCAAGCTTTTCAGACAAATTGCTATTGAATTTACTTGTTTTTCTGTATTTTTTGAGATTGTATCTTACTGTATTACTATTAGGGTACTTCCAGACACCTTCTAGATACTATCAAAGCTAATAGAATATGTAAAAACATAGTACTACCTGGACAGCTATTAACTGATAGCTAATCAATGCTTACATGAAAGAAAATACATGCAAAAAAAATCTTATTTGACAGGGCACCTGTTAAATGTTATTGAGTTGTCTCCCTTAGCTGTCAAATTACCAAAACATTGCAATGTTTTGCAATCAACTATAAATAAACAATCAGTAAGATTCCATTACAAGTACTGTAACACTAATATTTAATGTCTTTTTTATCATACTGTCATCTTAAATGTCCTTTTTAATCCAGGCATTCTGCAAATCTACCACAGAAACAGGACGCGTATAGCAAAACTTCAACAGTTGTCAAAAGTGACGCTATAATTCGGACGATGTTTTCGGCAAATTCATGAAAAGATTTTTTATATTACCTTTCGGAAATACTGCAACATACATTCTATTCGACCATTCACCATCCGGCGGGTATAGTCGTCCATCCGATAATCGAATTCCACGCATGGCACCAGAATCTGGGTTACGATATTTAAGTCCGCAAGACCCAGGAAACTGCGCGTTCAGAGTGGACAGTAGGAGGGTCCCGTCCTCCTCGAGAGGGACTTCCATCGACTCCTCATTCTCATCTTCCGCAACTTGAATATACTTGTTCATCGTTCACACATTTAAAACAATCAAGTCCACTCAAAACTTACGAAATATCGGGCAAAATGCCCTCTCCCCGAAATTCGCGGCCTTCAAAATGGCGTCGTCTGTTGACAAATTTCAGACCTACAGCGCCATCTTTTGGTGACCTACTAGACTGGTTCTTATTTTGCTATGCGGATCACTAAGTCATTGGTAATGAAGCTAGTAACTGTGTGTTAACCTAATTACCCAGTTTAAATTTTCTGAGTTCTTTCCCTTGGTCCATGATAATGTATGCAGAGGCGTAGCTAGGCGCACTCCTGTACTCAAGGGCACGTTTGCATAAAACCCGAAACTTAATTTTGATGAAAAGAAATGCATTTTACGTGTCGGGTGGAAACCTCGGTGAATCGGGAATTCAATAATGGATAAGAAAGAAATAACTGGAATAAATAAACATGGGGAGAAAAGGGGGTTCTTAACGTCAATATGTTTTTTCAAGAAGTATTCTTCACCGATAATTTGTTTTATGAATATAACTCAAAATACACCCAAAAGCAGCGTTCTTATCGTTCACACATCTGAAACAATCAAGTACACTCAAAACTAACGAAATATCAAGCGAAATTAATTAGATTCGTTCTTCAATTCAAATTGAGAAAACTAGGCGAGAATTTCTTCCTTTTATATTATTTTTCCAGAATTGAACCTATGAACGTTGTATTCTGTGGGTTTTAATTAGTACCCGTGGCCGTTTCATACATTTGTTGAAGCGTATTTGAATAAAATGTAGGCCTACACATATACGTATTTTACCACAATTTACTTCTTGTTGAGGTTAAATTCCTGTTACAGATAATGCTTTTTTTCTTATGTCATCGTTATACTTCCGTGGTTTAATTAAACTGATAAGTTATACACTGATTAATAACGGGTGATATATAAATGTGTTGGCGGTTGCCCAGTGTTGTTGGTACGTGTCACCAGAGACGTATATTACATGTCTCTGGCGCCACAATCAAAGAAAAATGTAGGCATTGCAAATTTTAAGGTGTTCAGTTAGTAAACCCGTTATAAGGAGGAAGTAAATAAGTCAAAACTAACTTTTATCCAAATGACTCATTGAAAAGGATTTTTTATTAAGAGACTAAAGTACAAGATTCTCTGCGTAGTTTCAACACTTCAGTTAACCCATTCATTTTGAATTTATAAAAAAAGGAATTTTAAAAAAATATTTTTGCTTTCAGGTTGACTTTTTTTTCTACAAAATGTTACCTGACTTATTAAAATCGAACCAGCAGAATTGAGACTTTAGCCAGCGTTGTACCAAGAAGGAATGCCAATGTATAGTAAGCAATGTATGATAATTGTTAGTATACCTGGAACCTGGCTAATTTATAGTCAGAATTTCTATGGTTTTCACTGATTATTTAGCATTCTGAGAAAATACTGACTTGCTAGACAAAAAAAGGAAAGCCGGAAACAAAACAAAAAATAAACAAAATGAATACAATTTCATCGTCCGATAAAGGAGGTTTTTTTATCCGTGGTATTTTTTTCTTTTCCTTTTTTTATGTCAGCCAAACTTATTTTGCAAAAATATTCTTTTCTATCTATCTATTGTCGGTACGGGTTGCCCATATTTCTGACGCCCCTGCAGAAAAAAGCTTTTTTAGGATGAGGGAGATATCCCATACCATAGACACCCCTGGTTCTTTCCCATGCTGAGTGTATACCACCTCGGTTTAACGTCACATCCAATAGACAGTGATGTTAATGGAGGAGCGGTTATCGAATTTGCCATCCCTGGATTGGCAGTCCAGAGCTTTACCACTCAAGACAAACTGATGTCATCGTCATGGACTTCAGTAAAGCATTCGACAAAGTCGACCACCACAAACTCATACACAAGCTGAAAAACAGTTCACCCACACATCATTTCATGGATACAAAACTTTCTCAAAAACAGATCGCAACAAGTATTAGTCGAAAACAACGTCTCCGACAGGCTCCATGTGCTTTCTGGCGTCCCTCAGTGATCGGTTTTAGGTCCTTTGTCTCTTTCTCGCATACATCAATGACCTACCAGGAAGTGTCAGGAGCCGGGTGCGTCTATTTGCGGACGACACCGTGGTCTATGTAAGCATCAGCAAAGCATACAAAATGATTTGCACAACCTTGAAATATGGAAAAAGAATGGTCAGTGGAGTTCAACGCTGACAATGTGAGGTACTTAGAACACACAGGAAAAAGAAACCACTCACCTGTCCCTACACCCTACATAGCACTATTCTGCAAACGCAAAATACTTAAAAGTTACTGTAAGTAGTAACCTGAACTGGTCATCCCAAATAAACAACATCACAAACAAAGCAAAGAAACAACAGCTTAAGATTCATCAGACGAAATGTCAAAACACAAAACAAACGGCTTAAAGAAGCAGCATGCAAAACATAGGTAAGACCCCAGGTCGAATATAGCTCAACCATATGGCACCCATGACAGAAATACCTCACTCACAGAAAAGAAATGGTCCAGAGGTCAGCTGCAAGGTACGTTCATAATGATTACCACTATACAAGCAGTGTAACAAACATGATTAAGGAATTAAAATGGTCAACACTACAGCAAAGGTGAAACCAAGCCAGCCTGGTCATGCTTTACAAAATAAAAAACAAACAGGTCAGTGTCGATCACAGTCACTTTTCCTCATCCTGCAATCAAAAACACAACATCACATGAACTCATTCTTCCCAAGGACTATACGACTCTGGAACGAATTACCGACCGAGATTAAGGCTATCCCAAATGTGCCAGCTTTTTTCTGTGGCTTGAACAAGTTCTATGGATTTTAAATGTTCACAATAAATGTTCAAGTAAGATCTCTAGTAAAAATCTTATTTATTTTGCTTTTGATCTTTTACAATTTTAATGTTCCTGACACGTGCCTATCTAGTATAGTCAGTAATGACTTTGGCAGTAATAAGTTGAAGTTGAGACCACTGACTCATATTTTTTTTTTTTTCTGATTTCCTTTTCTTTTTCTGAGGTACTCCAGTAGTTTCCGTTTTTTGACAAAAATGTAAATACATGAGTAAACCTACCTAACCTTAAAGCAAAGGTATCTTACTCATTAAAATGCATTATAATAGCCCACAGTTGATTCCTGAAGAAACCTTATTTATCCCAACTATGTGGAGTCATCCCCTAAAACCATAAAACTACGCTCCCAGACTAATTCAGCCGTTCTTTCATTCCTTTTTTTTTCATTCCTTCCTTTTTCATGGCAAATTTAGTGTAGAGTACATTTATTACTATATTAACGTTACATCAAACTTGTACTCTTGCTGCATTATTCTATTTTCATTATTCAAGTTTTATTTTAGTGTGTCGCCAATATAGGGTTAACGCACGGTTTTTCGTGCAGTACAACAGGTCAGAAATCGAGACATGCGGCAAAACAAACAGGCCACAAAACTAGACATGCCTATATGTCCCAATAACTCAGATTTTTTGCCTTCCTCACGAAAAAGGGGTTTCTTAATGTCATTATATAACATTCGGTTTTTTGGTCCACACAGACTGTAAGGATTACTGAGTCCGAAGTGAAACAAATAGTTTTTTTACGAGAACGGAAGGTAACTGTTGCTGGAATGTTATCATTTTCTTCTGGCATTAAGTCGAGAGTTATTCTAGTGTATCTCAGGCAGCAGCCGTATTATTGACACTATACATTTCAAAACATTTTGAATGCTACGACTGTTGTGTACAAAATATTGGTGCGATCCTTTCAAAATATTGGGCGTAGTACAAATTTTGTTCAGTGGGAATACAGTGGTATTTCTCTATTTATCTTTAATGGAATTTTGACTTTCTCTGACATATAATTTTCAAACGTAAGCGATGTACGATAATATATCATGAATACTGTTTCTTTTTTCTTCTTTTTTTTTCCGTTGGGTTTAATGCCCGTTTGAAGTGCCTTGCAGTTATTCATTGATTTAGGTGGGCAAAATTCTTTACTTATGTTCCTTTTAGGAACACAGTTCTGTTCAACATCTGAATGTGGCTGACGACTTTCTCATGTAAGGACACATTTCCTGTAGCAAGGCTCGTACGCATGTCCCTTCATAGCAGTCACATTTTTTTTATCTTTGCGACCAGTATAGATTACTACCAGTCTGCACATTCTTGTGGTTTGGTCACATTCTTGTAGTCTGATCACATACTTGTATAGTCTAGTCAAGTCTTTTAGTCTGATCACATACTTGTAGTCTAGCAAAGTCTTGTAGTTTGGTCACATTCTTGTATAGTCTAGTCAAGTCTTGTAGTCTGATCGCATACTTGTATAGTCTAGTAAAGTCTTGTAGTCTGCGCACATTCTTGTGGTTTGGTCAAATTCTCGTAGTCAGGGCACATTATTGAAGTCTTCTCAAGATGTGCAATGATCTCCGATCGACTCGTAAGCTTTTGTTTAAAATTCATTTTTGAAATTGTGAAGGGAAATGGTTTAGTAGAAAGCTTTAAATAGTCATTCAATGTCAGCGACCATAACCACTCGGCCTGGCTGTTCCCTGTGCGAGGCAGTACATGTATACATGTGGTATAAGAGACTTCCATCTGACAGTCTTTGATATCTGACAGTCTTTGATATACAGTAATATTGTCACTCAGCTTTGCTCCTGGGCCCCGGAATTTGTGAAACAGTATCAAAGACTACTCGATGCCGGTTGAAACAATGAATTTTGTATTTGTACAAAGTGAATCCAACAGTGCTCAAAAATAACTTGAAAACAGGCTCAATTCAGTCGTTAAATTGATTGAACCGAGATGAAAATAACGCAAGAAGGAAATCACTAGGTAAGTTTGGCATGGGACTAACACAAATCAAATGTTCTTTCTTGTTAGTTAACAGTTATTTTCGAATTCAGTAACTTCATTGTCGGTCAGCAGTTTAGCCCTGTGAAATCTTTAAGATAGTGTGATTTCCTGTAAAACATCGTATTGCTTTTGTTGATAGAGTAAAACCATTAGTTGAATACACAAACACTAGAAATCTTCAAACGAATATTTGATACTTAAGGCTGTATAATATTCCGTAATTATTGTTCTTATTACTGTTAACTTCTTTTTCCAAGCAAACGCGCCATGATTTATAAACATATGTTAAAAGAAGCGGCGTTCGATTTTGTAGATAAAGTATTTTGAATTGTCAGAATTGATTTACGGAGATTTCTGTTTTATTTTTTAGTGCGGAAGTACCAGATTACTGGGTAACAAGCCGGAAGGAAAGAGATTAAGGTCTTAAACTCATAAATTCATTGTGCACCTCTTGTAAGGTCATGCAGAAAATCTCCACGTACATAAAACATTAACAGCCGTGTTTTAATCGAAAGTACTAAATGTTGTTTCACCGTATCTGACTATCCAGTTGTCACAAATTTCTCAGAATGCGGTGCTTTTTATCATCATCATAATAATAATAATAATCATAATAATCATCACAATCATCATTGTTTTTGTCTTAATAAATTGGTATGGTCACATTCTTGTAGTCTGGTCATGATAAATCTTTTATTAAACATACTTTATAATGATGATAATAATAATAATAATAAAGGTGGCGATGATGATGATGATGACGATTCATGTGCCTTTCTTGCAGACCTGAAACATTAATGAAAATGCAATATTTTCCACTAAAGGCTTATGACAACTGCATTCCGGATATCTTCACAGCATCGGCAGTGGATTTAAGTGTTAAAATGTCAGATTTTTTTTTTTTTTTTTTTTTTTTTTTTTTTTTTTTTTTTTTTTGCGGGGGAGGGGTATATTCTGTCTCTGACGAGCTATTGTCATGATGCTCAAGAATCGAACGAGCCGTTTAAATACTTCAAGATCTGATGAGCAGTTCTTAGACACGAGATCTGCGAGGTCAGTGTCGGCCATGTTTGTCCAAGTCAGGGACATTACCGCCACGTCAGTGTATCAAAGCTATCGTTCTTCCGTCTTTACGCGGTAGCTGACGTGAAAAAAAATCTAGTATGCTAAAACGATTGAGTAAAACGCACACTGGCAAAGAAAACAAATTCGATCAGAAAAGAAAATCCCTGGAATTTTCTTCTAACTTATGTTAATGAATACCACCAGTAGAAATATTTGCTGCATGGTAAAACATATGTTTGAAAAATAATTCAGAGAAGCCAAATAAACAATCGTGTATGTTTATTTATTCTCTGTTTTTGTTTTTTGATGTATTTATGTGTTTTATTTGATAATTGATAAAAGCGTTCCCTCAAACTTTTCGTCCGGTATTTGCATCATGACCAAGTTTCCATTCAACCAAAAAGGTTCTCGTAATAAATACAGTTCTAGGGAAAAACATTATAAAATATGTAACTTTATAGCTACACCAAAGCTCGATATTCTCAGACACGATAAGGAAAAAAAGAACAAGAAAATATGTGCATTCCGAAATTCTTATTTCTATATGACAAAATATTATTCCTGACACATGACGGTTGTTTTATTCTGGTTTTCGGATAAACTTACTGCTCTATTGGTTAATAGATATGCTTTGAGGCGAATTTTTCAAGGGTCTATGGCACTCTAGGCATACAGCAATGGAATGAAAATACACTGGTGTCAGGAAGAATCCACGCTCTTCTACCCAAATCCGTCGATGGAATGTTAGATCATTACATTATAAATGCAAGAAAAATGATTATAAGAAATAAATTTTAAAAAAATAGAATGAAATAAATAATGATAGATATACAAATTTATCGGACGATTCCTACTTTCTTGAAATAATATACCGTAAAACCACCTGGACTTTAGGGGCGGGGTTACATTGACACTTTCTGTTTGTTGTCTTGGGTTTTTAAAGTTTTTAGGTCCTATTACGTACAAGGAAAAACAACAAACAGACAAAACATAGCTAACATTACACAATAAAAAATACTACCAAAGAAGCTTAATTCTTAATTGTTAAAGTTATGGTATAGATTTTGAGCACAACGGAACCCCAAGTGGCTGAGGCGCGAAGTTATATTAATGTTCAAAATGATCAAGTGGCTGTGGCGTGAAGTTATATTAATGTTCAAAATGATAAAGAGGCTGAGGCGTGAAGTTATATTAATGTTCAAAATGATAAAGAGGCTGTGGCGTGAAGTTATATTAATGTTCAAAATGATCAAGTGGCTGAGGCGTGAAGTTATATTAATGTTCAAAATGATAAAGAGGCTGAGGCGTGAAGTTATATTAATGTTCAAAATGATAAAGAGGCTGAGGCGTGAAGTTATATTAATGTTCAAAATGATAAAGAGGCTGAGGCGTGAAGTTATATTAATGTTCAAAATGATAAAGAGGCTAAGGCGCGAAGTTATATTAATGTTCAAAATGATAAAGAGGCTAAGGCGTGAAGTTATATTAATGTTCAAAATGATCAAGTGGCTGTGGCGTGAAGTTATATTAATGTTCAAAATGATCAAGTGGCTGAGGCGTGAAGTTATATTAATGTTCAAAATGATAAAGCGGCTGAGGCGTGAAGTAATATTAATGTTCAAAATGATAAAGAGGCTGAGGCGTGAAGTTATATTAATGTTCCAAATGATAAAGAGGCTGAGACGCGAAGTTATATTCATGTTCAAAATGATCAAGTGGCTGTGGCGCGAAGTTATATTAATGTTCAAAATGATAAAGAGGCTGAGGCGTGAAGTTATATTAATGTTCAAAATGATCAAGTGGCTGAGGCGTGAAGTTATATTAATGTTCAAAATGATAAAGAGGCTGAGGCGTGAAGTTATATTAATGTTCAAAATGATCAAGTGGCTGTGGCGTGAAGTTATATTAATGTTCAAAATGATCAAGTGGCTGAGGCGTGAAGTTATATTAATGTTCAAAATGATAAAGCGGCTGAGGCGTGAAGTAATATTAATGTTCAAAATGATAAAGAGGCTGAGGCGTGAAGTTATATTAATGTTCCAAATGATAAAGAGGCTGAGACGCGAAGTTATATTCATGTTCAAAATGATCAAGTGGCTGTGGCGCGAAGTTATATTAATGTTCAAAATGATCAAGTGGCTGTGGCGTGAAGTTATATTAATGTTCAAAATGATAAAGAGGCTAAGGCGTGAAGTTATATTAATGTTCAAAATGATAAAGAGGCTGAGGCGTGAAGTTATATTAATGTTCAAAATGATAAAGAGGCTAAGGCGCGAAGTTATATTAATGTTCAAAATGATAAAGAGGCTAAGGCGTGAAGTTATATTAATGTTCAAAATGATCAAGTGGCTGTGGCGTGAAGTTATATTAATGTTCAAAATGATCAAGTGGCTGAGGCGTGAAGTTATATTAATGTTCAAAATGATAAAGCGGCTGAGGCGTGAAGTAATATTAATGTTCAAAATGATAAAGAGGCTGAGGCGTGAAGTTATATTAATGTTCCAAATGATAAAGAGGCTGAGACGCGAAGTTATATTCATGTTCAAAATGATCAAGTGGCTGTGGCGCGAAGTTATATTAATGTTCAAAATGATAAAGAGGCTAAGGCGTGAAGTTATATTAATGTTCAAAATGATCAAGTGGCTGAGGCGTGAAGTTATATTAATGTTCAAAATGATAAAGAGGCTAAGGCGTGAAGTTATATTAATGTTCAAAATGATCAAGTGGCTGTGGCGTGAAGTTATATTAATGTTCAAAATGATCAAGTGGCTGAGGCGTGAAGTTATATTAATGTTCAAAATGATAAAGCGGCTGAGGCGTGAAGTAATATTAATGTTCAAAATGATAAAGAGGCTGAGGCGTGAAGTTATATTAATGTTCCAAATGATAAAGAGGCTGAGACGCGAAGTTATATTCATGTTCAAAATGATCAAGTGGCTGTGGCGCGAAGTTATATTAATGTTCAAAATGATCAAGTGGCTGTGGCGTGAAGTTATATTAATGTTCAAAATGATAAAGAGGCTGAGGCGTGAAGTTATATTAATGTTCAAAATGATCAAGTGGCTGAGGCGTGAAGTTATATTAATGTTCAAAATGATCAAGTGGCTGAGACGTGAAGTTATATTAATGTTCAAAATGATCAAGATTCGTGACAGTTTAGTTAGGACCGAAAACTCAGAGTAATAAAAAAGACAAAAATTGTTGTTTGTCCTAGCGAACCGTCTTCTTAACGTTTGTAAGAAGACACTTTTGAAGAAAAACTCGTATTGTACCTACTACGTAAACACCGCAATAGTTGATCTTAAATTGGTTATACTCTTTGTAAAAATATAACGTTTTAAGTCTGTTATGAATCAGTGTTTGATAACAGAAACAAGTGATGTTGTATTTGTTTTCACAGACTAAAAGAACGGATTTTTTACTGAGACATGCAAACAAACTCTAACAAAATAAGTGTTTGGTGCATTTTTTTGTTTGCGTCTAACCCATAGTTCTTCAGTAAAATTTTCTGTCGTTTTGAGTGTTGGCAATGTGTTACCAGAAAGTGAGAGTTAAATCACGTGATAATACTCTGCGGTACACATCAGACGGTAGTGTTTTCTGCAAATCTTATCAAATTCATTATAAAATGTTTCTGCGTATTTCAGTTTACCGTAATGAAGCGGATCGCGTGTATGTTTTCACCCCAGTGATTTGCCTAATGTACTCTAATCTAATAACAGGCTACGATAATAATATGTGCCTAACGAGTCTTAATAGTTTTATCATTTCCATTATCAGTGTTCTTTATGAATCTGCTATCAGTTGTCAATCAGCCATAGATCATAACATATCACCGTCATCTATTACCCTATCCCTGCCCTGCGCTTCCCTACCATGTGGTTTACAATGAGCACGCCACGCGTCTTCTTGTGTTGCAGTTCTTTTCTTGTACAACTGGTTTCGTTATAAATGTTGTCTTGGAAACGATGTGACCAAGTAAGAATAACTTTTATCGCAATCAAACTGAAACATTCATTACATGTAGCTTAAATTCAGGTTATAGTATTTTGTGACTCGTCGCTGCAATATCAGATGGTTTATTTGCACGTGTAGATACAGCATGATACTGAATATTGTGTTATATCCCGTGGACAAATATTGTGAATGGCTTCACACTTACATAACACGTTGCGTCTTAAAACAAAATATTGAAGTACTAGGGTATCTCAAACGTTCCCTTTGCCAAATCAGTATCCACACTGCTGCATTTTCAACAACTGCGACTTTTTCATCAAAGTTAATGACCTCGATTTCAAGCAACATCATTTTAATACTTAATAGATCATTTCATAGTGTTTTAAATAACTTTGTTCATTTCTTTTCAAACTTTTTTTCTCTTTATTGCACGTTCTTTTTTTTTATTCATGACGATTTGTTTCTATTTGAGAAACTTCAGAACATACATTATAGAAGTCACGTGCGGCTTGGATCCGTTCTTTCTAAGTTAATAATGAACAGTTAAAAGTATGTTTTTCTTATTACCCCAATTAGTATTCCTGTGTTGACTATAGCATTCAGTTCTGTCATCAGTAGGCAAGGATTGCCAGTCGCTGGTAGCAGGGATATATTCATTATTTTGTAACCAAAATCTTTCTGTTTTCTAAACACTACAACAAAATTTGCAAAACAGAAGAACAGCAATGCTAAATAAATACAAGCTTCTGATACACCTCAACAGTATCTGTCAGAATTCTCCTGCCACCGAGGTTTTCTATTTGCTTACTATTTTCACAAGAACTTGTAAATATTTTTCCAGAGAGATAAATAAAAATCTAACGATAAAATAATAAATTATGATAAATATACAAACACGTTCATGAATAATAACGAAGTCCAGGATGACTCGTTGTGTAAAAAAAAAATATACTGAAATATGTTTTACTTCATAAAATAGAGCGGTAGGTCTTTCAAAGCTTTATGGGTACGTCAAGTCAAGTGAAGCGGTAGGTGTGTGTGTGTGTTAGGGGTGGATTCGAATTGAACGCATATGTTCAAAAAGAGCTATAGTATCTAAGAAGGGAATTTAATTTTCCTTTATATTTTGGTGACATAATTATTTATGTAATAATAAGCTTCCCATTCTTGAGTCGGCCTTTCGTCTGTCGTTATCGGATAAGTAACAGTAAGTCTTAATAATAATAATAATAATAAATAATAATAATAACAACAATTTATAACAATGATTTCTAATCATTTTCTAAAGAGTTTATCTTTAAAATCTTGATCATTCTACCTCCATCAGAATAATCTCAATACGATTGAAACTAAACGAATGATTACCCAAGATGCCAGTCAAAAATTCATACATTGTATATATGAATGTAAGTCTTTATACAGAAATTTTCTTTTGAACTTTTTTTTTCTTTTCTTTTTTTTTTTTTTGTATGGATAAAGATTTCTTACAAATGAACATTTTCTTGGTATTTATTTGCACGAAGATTTTTTTTATCAAACAAATGTAGTCTATACATTATCAATAATTTTTCGTTTATAGATTCGGTGTATCGTTTACTTGAAATGTCGATTTAACATCGAAATGTTTGTTGCTCATGCATTTAACTTCTGTAATGAGCCACACTTATTCATAGGACAATTTTATTGTTGTTTATTAATATATATTATAGCGATTTCAAGTCAAAAATGTTAGCTAGAATACGGTTATAATTTTTTTCTTCTTTTTTTTTTTATAACTTGACTGACGTACCAACGTTTATACAATGGTTTGTTTGAAAGCCAAAAATCATTTATCGTCTGGGCGTATCATTAATGGCGTATTTTTCTCGACCTTTTTAAAATATTTTACATTTTATTATTATGTTTTGTAATCCTTTTATGGGCGTTTATATAACACGTGCTTGTTTTCCTGCACCGCAATGTGACTAATCCACGAATGTAACCATATGGTGGCAGATACCAGTTTCACACTAAAATTTAGTGTCTGACGACCACTCAAACTATTACAGATTTGTGAAGTTAGCGGCCTAGCGGCCTGGCGGCGTGAAGTTAGCGGCCTGGCGGCTAGCGGCCTAAACTTAATATTTATCATAATTTATGTTTATCTTAAAAACGGCTTGAATTCGATTTTTAAAGCATGCAATGTACATTTCAGGGATGATTAAGTAAAATATCAACAAGAACTAGCTTTGATTTTTTTTAAGTTTTCGAAGTCTGGCGGCCTAGCGGCCTATACTTAATATATATCATAATTTATGTTTATCTTAAAACGTCTTGAATTCGATTTTTACAGTATGCAATGTACATTTAAGTGATGATTAAGTAAAATATCAACAAGAACTAGCTTTGATTTTTTTTAAGTTTTCGAAGGCCGCCACATCCCTGAAATGTACATTGCATGCTGTAAAAATCGAATTCAAGCCTTTTTTAAGATAAACATATATTATGATAAATATTAGGTTTAGGCCGCCAGGCCGCTAGGCCGCCAGTTTTCGAAAACTAAAAAAAAAATCAAAGCTAGTTCTTGTTGATATTTTACTTAATCATCCCTGAAATGTACATTGCATACTGTAAAAATCGAATTCAAGCCGTTTTTAAGATAAACATATATTATGATAAATATTAAGTTTAGGCCGCTAGGCCGCCAGGCTTCGAAAACTTGAAAAAAATCAAAGCTAGTTCTTGTTGATATTTTACTTAATCATCCCTGAAATGTACATTGCATGCTTTAAAAATCGAATTCAAGCCGTTTTTAAGATTAACATAAATTATGATAAATATTAAGTTTAGGCCGCTAGGCCGCCAGACTTCGAAAACTTAAAAAAAAATCAAAGCTATTTCTTGTTGATATTTTACTTAATCATCCCTGAAATGTACATTGCATGCTGTAAAAATCGAATTCAAGCCGTTTTTAAGATTAACATAAATTATGATAAATATTAAGTTTAGGCCGCTAGGCCGCCAGGCTTCGAAAACCTTAAAAAAATCAAAGCTAGTTCTTGTTGATATTTTACTTAATCATCAACTGAAATGTAATTTACAAAGAGTACATGGGAGTAAATGTACAAAGAGATTCCGAGTCGTCTTTGCAGATAAGCTAGAACTTTGTTAAATAATTTATTTTAAAAAATAAAAGCTAAATCATGTCGATAACTTTCTTATACACCCCTGCAATGAGAGACATTGCTGATAACAAATTATCTCCCTTACTCAGATAACATCAGAGGTAATCCAAATTGCACTTTGGTCCTTTCAGTTGGAATCCTCTGACTTTATCCTTGTTTCTCTTTGTGATAGTCTTGACTTTCAGTTGTGAAAATTGTCACTTACATATTAAATAAAAAGTTAGGAATATAAAAAAAAAAACTTTATGTGCTAACAAAACATATTTTTAAACTAAATGTTTAATCTGACTACTATTGTTGCAAATAATAAGGTGTAATTATCACCATACCATAAAGGAAAACAGCGATGAAAGCAGAGGAATCCAAATGGAAGGACCAAGTTAATATTAGAGAGTATTCAGGGTAGATAATCCACTGATGTCCCCCATTTACATTATATGCTGTAAAAATAGATTTCAATCCGTATCTAAGATCAACCTAAATTGTGATAAAGGCAGCCATCTTCACGCCGCCAGGCCGCTTATTTCACGCCGCCAGGCCGCTAGGCCGCCAGGCCGCTAACTTCACGCCATCATGCCGCTAGGCCGCCAGGCCGCTAACTTCACGCCGCCAGGCCGCTAGGCCGCTAACTTCACAAATCTAACTATTACGCCTCACTGACAATACAACAACCTGAAAAGAAAAGTACAGCTATTCTTATAAGATTGAAGACAATCTACAACAAAAATTCAATATTCAGATGAAACACTTCTCTAAAAAAATCAGCTGCAAGAAAGAAACTACCCCAAGCCCCACTTTTCGACCCGTGGCCGAGGCAAATTCATTGAAACAGAAAAGTCGCCTGAAATTCAAAGGCACACGGTAGAGTCATAACACTACATGCTTATTGTTCGTCTGTTATGGCACACCTAGTGCTAGATACCTGTCAACCCTACACTTTTTTTTCAGTATCCAGCTCACACGGCATCCTATTGAACTTCTGCAACCGAAACCACTGACATAACCTGCTTTCATCAGTTTCGAATTTCAAGCTTCTATTTCACACTGAGTGCATTTCAATACTGTTCAATAAGGAAAAAGCTAAGAGAACCTCATCCTGACCACTCTGAATACCCATATCCTCATGTATTAATTAATTTAGACTTCAGCGATACACATATTAATGCATCATATCCTATCATTTTGTACCATGCGCTGACGTAATCAATTTGGGAGAATCTTGGATCATTATCAATGTAAAAAATCCAATTATTCTGTACATCACTTAAAATATGTCACTTCATAAATCGTATTTATTAATTTTAAAAATAAATTGATCCAAATCAGGTAAGTTTGTATTTTTAATTAAAAGTTTTTGATGCAAAAATTACAGATTTAATGACTTTTCCCAAAACAAATCAAAGCGCTGCAAGTACTTGTGTATTCACTGCATTTATCTAGCAGTGTGTTGCTACTTAATCTGAAATGCAAATCTTTGTTAATTCTTTCAGCTATAGCTATATAAAGAAAGGTGAAGCCGAGTGGTTAAAAGGTCGGACTTGTAATCTAAGGATAGCTAGTCAAGACACGAGTTCGAACCCCGTCAGCGGCCGTGTCGGCATCGGTTATTTCCTTCAGCAAGAAACTTTATTCTCATTACTAAGTACTGGTTTGTTCCAGGGACGGATTTGAGAATGATTCTATTAGCTAAAAGCTTTCGTCACAATCGAAATAAAATTGATTTGTATAAACTAACTTGAAAATAGAAATTGTACAAAATCTGTCGTTTTAATGCAATAATAAAGAATGAGTATGCCTTTGTGAATACAGACACAAGGATGAATTTGAAGAACACTCTTACTTTGCTGGAGTCAATTCAGTCGTTATAGTTACAAAAAAAATATCTATTCACTACGCCACTAAACCGTTAAACCATGAATAAGATAGAGTACCAGTTGTTCTTCGGGTGTTATCTAGTGCAGACAAATTACAAAATATTTGAAATGATGTAATACCATACTGTGAAATGTGGAATTCGAACAAAGATGTTACATGTAAGGTTTTATTTTTTGGATGTCGATAACATAGGAATTGTTATTTCAAAATCGAGGACACACCTTCAGAGACAAGTATCTTTGTATATTTTTCACCAAATCTGGGAATATTATGCGTACAAGAAAATATTTAGTAGTAAAGTCATTCATCTATCATAGGAGAATGTGTATTCCATAGTTGATTACCTATCGGAAGCACTGTCAGGTCGGCAGCTCTCTTTGTTCCAATTTCAGAAATACACTCACACTGCTACTGCTACACAAAAATTTGTTTCCCGTTTCCTACCAGAGACGGTAATTCCTTAGATATAATTTTCTCTTAAACACAGACCGGGGAAAAAGCAGATTACGAGGTGATTTTAAATAATTTATAATGACCATTCTCTTCTACAGTTCTCCTCTACAGAAATAACCGTCCATGGATCTCAAATTCTCATTCTTTGTGGGAAGAAAAACATATTCTTGAAATTGTCATTCAAGGTTTAAATTTGAAATTTGACATGTCTTGGGCTGCCTAGAAACTTTGGACAGTAAACTTAGCAACCCTTTTCAAACTTTCCGATCACTGAAGTCATCCTTGTTTCAATTTACTTAAAGTGCTATTGATGGTTCCAAAATGTTCCTTGGTCAATCGCAGCAAATCTATATAAACTATAGTATTTAATGTACGTTGAAGGCTTATGACCACTGCATGTGCATGTGTGATGGTATTTTCTTCTTGCATACAATATAAAGAATGAAAACATAACATTTCTTCAAGAAATAGATTGAAAATCTGAGTTTGTAAAAATTGGATTATATCCTGTCTATCATGGTTGCGCAACCAGAATAGAACAGAAAAAGACACAAAACAGTAGGATTTAAACAGACTTAAATCATTAAAAGGGTATAGATTGTTGAAATAAAGCAAAAGTAGACATTTGGAATATTCAAGTGCTGAATTGTGTCGCAGACGAAGAACACTTGATTATTATCCCAATTTTTAATTTTAAAGGGAGACAATATGCAATTTTCATAAAAAGTGAAAGATCAAATGATTTTTTTATGAGAATATAGTCATTCATATCTGGTCATTTTGTTGAAGAAAAGTGAATTCACATGATTTCACATCTTCAGTAAAAGTGATCAAAACATGGATATAATTCAAATGTCCCCCTTTAAAATCTTTTTACATCCCATCTGTAAATAACTTGATTATATCATCAAAATGTACAACATGTACTACACACGTGTACAATTGTTTAGGTTAATTTATACACTTATTATTCATCTTATTTCAAAACAATGTGCGCCGCCTTTGATGCTTTGCATCAAAATTAATCTTGTTAATAATTTACATGAATGTGCGGCTGAAAAACTGGTATGTGCTATAACAATACATTCCCTGGTTATGTGATTATAGCCATAATTTCTCGTGCACGTTTTTCAATCAGATTTGACTGATTTTGGCTACCCCAGTCATAGACGTCGCACTTTCCGTATGTTGAAAACTATGAAGGAAATTGAATTAACGGGACATTATATTGCTTATACCAACAACACTTAGCGGCACTGTTTCAGTCTACTTTCAAGCGATGACAGGCGAGAGGTCAGAGTTCGTGACCCACTAATTCATTTGATGACAACACTTCTTTTGAAGAAGATATCTGAAGGCTTTCATGAAGTCGAGACGGAAAATTAAATGTGCGAAGTAATGTCGTACTCCAGGTGTCTGGGAGCAGTTTTTATTGTTTTCCCTTTTCCGTTTTTTCAGATGACATTTTCAGTCCTTGCATACAGGATTACTTTTTTACAAACATGTATAATTAATGCATCCATTTCAGATTAACTTTTTTTTTCTAAGTATTTGAAATTTCGTGATACTTTCCATTATGAGTGGACACTTGAGATTAACAAAAGTGAAGGAATCATCTTTATTTCTTTGCTACTGGTGACTTTCTTGTGACAATTTTTAATGAAGTATCAAACTGTGTAGCTTCAGAGACACCATTTCTGACAGACACCCTGTATTGTCTGATCTATCACCGAAATACACTAGGAACATGAATATAAATGATTTTCGTGGTTTTCTGCGTGATTTTATGCCACTCGAAGTCTTTTTAAAGTGTTCGTCTGTTTTCTTCTTCTGTACTTGTCACTCAGGATGTAGGATAGAGACTCAAGGAATTGTGAAACTAGTTTATCACAGCACAGGAAACTGACAACAAAGTATTCCGCCTTGTTATGACAGGAACAGTGTCAAAATGGAATGAAAAGAAAATATTTTGATGTAAACTCCAAGCTGCTTTTTTCTCGTCTGCTGTTTTACTTGGATTCTGGAAAATACGAATATTCGGTGAAATGCGTGTGGCTCTACCTGTGTGCCTTTGACAAAGGGTTTATGATTAATTACGTTCCGCATGCGCACGGCACGGGAAAGTCGTTATTTTTCAGGAATGATGCAGAGAAAAGTGGGAGTTGACAGCGGTACGCAATATGACTTGTCTGCTAATTAATCAAAGACTAAATTCTTCTGGTCAGAATTACTGCACGAGCCAAAATTGCAATCAAGCAATATTTTGACGCAAGTGGTTTAGTAATAAAGCACAATTAGCAACTATTATAGATAGTAATTGGTAACAATCTCTTTGTTACAACCACTTTTTTGTTCATGTCGGTAATAAATGATGTCTACAGGTCTATTGTACAATTTGTAATGTCTGTTTCAATGCCTTGCCTTAAAATAATGTCCACCTCAACATTATTCCGTAATAGACACTTTTTCTTATACAGGCCTTTCTTTTGTTATATCCGTTTGCATTATGTTTGCCTAATAATATCATAATTCATATTATTTGGTTCCTACGCAGGAGTATATACCTGCCTCCATTTTGTGTAAAACAGTCGAAGTGTTGCCAAAACGAACCATTTTCTCACGAAAACGATATTTTGCAAATACTTTTATGGAATAGAAATGATTGAGACTAACAATTGCATTTTAATGTAAAAATAAAAACTGGATAAAAAAAGAGAAAGAAGAAAATGAAAAAGTAACACAAATAATGGCAGAGTGTTGTTGTTGTTGTTGTTGTTGTTGCTGCTGCTGCTGCTGCTGCTGCTGCTGCTGCTGCTGCTGCTGTATTATTATTATTATTATTATAATAATTATTATTACAACATAAAATAGATGTAATGAAGTGCTGCCTGAAAACCGCTTCATGTTTAGGTCTTCTCTCTAGTAGTGTTGGTTACATCTTAATGCAATTTGTTCTAAGCATTTGTTTTATTACTAGAGACTTTGCGTTCACTTTTCAACACTAAATTTAAATCTTGCACAACTTGAGTAGCATTTTAAGGACATAGGCAGGCAGAGATGTGGAGCCATAAATTAGTCTCAGCGGGGAGGTTGTAAAAGACCGTTTAACTGTTAGATTTAACAACCCATCAAGTGGCGAGAAATGCCGAGAAATGCCGAGATGTTCATGCTTCAGTGACAGGCTGACAAATTGCTACAACGAACCTGCTGATTTATAATTTTCTTCTCTTGTAATTATGGAAATGCGCTACACAGGTCTGATTCTTTCAACGTTTAAGCTCATGAAAAATAAAGACCAATTATTAGCCGGGGAGAAAAGCTTATGCAGAAATTGACTTGAGTTGAAAAGAATATATCTTTTGTCACATAATTTGTAGAAAAAAATAACGAAATTTTTAGATTTAAATCAATATATTTTGTATAAAATGAAGTTGCTTTTATTCTTAAATGTTTGAATCAAAATGAAAAGAAAGTTTTATGTTTCAGTTGATTGCCGATGATCATTCAATTGTCTTTCTCAAGATGATATATATTTTGTTTTCGAGTGAAAACTGATTTCGAAATGAAGCTGAATGCCCAATTTTATTTTGTTGCCTATGAACTTGAATGAAAGATTTTTATGTATATAATTTATACTACTTTGTAACAGCAAACAGTTTTTACCTTAATATAGACGAGATTTAACATGGAAAAAACGCTGAATCACAATACTGGAAATCTTCAGTTAACTAATTTCCAACATCAGAAAGCTTAATTACCAATAAGCCTTGTTCAATCAGTGTCATTAGGTGCTTTCATTAACATCACGATCACAGAAACGCTTATTGTGCATCATGGAGTTTCGTAAAAATATTTTGTTTTCACGCTCCGTGAAATTAGTACGTTCTCGGCCTGTGTTTTCGAGCTGTCAGAATTATTCTTCCAGTCTCAGCCTGACGGTGTTTCGTCGCATGCATGAAAGTGGCAACAAGTGAGATTATAGACTATATTATAATAACTGAATGTAGCGTGTTAATTTCACACTTTTAACAAATAAACATTGGTACATGTAATTCAGTATGTCGTGACTGTTAGTCATGTTTATATATGTGAGTTTAAAATGTTTTGTTTGGGCAATATTTGTTAGAAATGTGTGAGCTTGTTTGTTAGATCACTGGAGTCTAAGACCTCCTGGTTTTAAAAATAAATTGGTTCAAAATTTGGAATATCTTAGAAAATGAAAAAAAAGCTATGTATGTCTTTTTTTCATTTCGGTAAATATTACAATCAACTTGTTTTACGAAATTTGTTTTAAAAATCTTTCTGACGATAAATTTGTCATTGTCACCTCTCACAATATTTTTTTAATTACAGTTTCCCTCTGGTCTAAACCGCTCGTCTCAGAAACTTGCTTGTGCTCCCCCTCCCCCCCATCCCCAAAAAACACTGACTTTGGTACAAATGAAAGTAAGCTGGGACATTCATATATACATAAAGATAGTCACAAATACTGACAATATAGGCACAAACCCTCAAAACACTTGCTACAATTGACCAATATGAAATGAACACCCACGTCATCAGGCGTATATTAGGCTAACAATGATATAAGCAAGTATATTGATTAATTATCATGCCAGTTAAGATAATGTTTGTTTCGAAATACTTTTAGAGAAAATGTGTGCTATGGACTTCGAGGCTGATTTTCCCTTGTATACAAGATAAGGAGCAAAATACAAATACTCATCGAATGAATTTAGAAGATGAAGACCAAACAAAGTATAGTATAACACAGTCTTCCACAGTTTATTTCTTCAAAACACAAATTAAATATTCGGTTTTTATATACATACATTTGAAATATATTTTCAATAAGTTTCTCATTTGCAAATACACAAAAAAAATACATTTCACGAATAAATGTTGTTTTTTGTTAGCTTTTGTAATTTTTGTCGAGAGAAGCTGGGGACATGAAAAAAACAACACACACACAACATTTGGTTGTGGAGATGATAGTCCTTTTGCTCTGAAACCAGTCTGGAAATACCGACTACGAGATTATAATCAGTATAATAAAACATAATTTAATATTGTATCTTATAACCAGTATCATAAATTAAATATTGTACCAAGAACAACGGACTGATCTGAGACAAAAAAAATCGCGTTGGCTAATAACTAATGTTACCATTCATGTTATATCAAGAGTATTCAATGTCGCCCACCACTGTCCGCTCTTCTTACCATCTCCCTCCCTCTCACCACCACCCCTCCCCCAACCCGCACTCACACGAACATTAAAAAGAATAGAATACATCTTATATTCCATAGTATAGACAGAGTACAGTAATTTATTGAAGTAATTTCAAATGAAATTGTGAAAGAACAGAAAAAAACATATGTCTTATATCTGTCTGTTAAAATGAATAAGCAGAATATCTGAACAAATCTGACAGATGAAACATGTAAAAGAACGAGTAAAAACAAACAATAAAATAAATTTACAGATGTATTCAGAGTGATGAAATGAACGGATTTTCCTTCCGTCTCTCTCATTAAATGTGATGCTATTTCACTTTAACAGTTTTTGCATGCCTATCCGAACAGAAATGTTAATTTAAACATAAAAATGAAACTAGCTAAAGAATTCAATTTAATTTCGTAGTGAATAATCAGCATAAACATTTAAGGCTTGTAGTGAATAATTCACGATATCATTAAAGGCACGTAGTGAATAATTCACGATATCATTAAAGGCACGTAGTGAATAATTCACGATATCATTAAAGGCACGTAGAGAATAATTCACGATATCATTAAAGGCACGTAGTGAATAATCAGCATACTTATTAAAGGCACGGAGTGAATAATCAGCATACTTAATAAAGGCATGTAATGAATAATTAACGATATCATTAAAGGCACGTAGTGAATAATTCACGATATCATTAAAGACACGTTGTGAATTATCAGCATACTTATTAAAGGCACGGAGTGAATAATCAGCATAAATAAAGACACGTAATGAATAATCAGGGTAATCATGAGATATCAGCGATATCATTAAAGTCGTGTACTGAATAATCAGCATTATTTAATGTGCAAGCATTTTAGAGAAAAGATTGATTAGAAAACACAGCAAGTGAATTTGATATGAAAATTTCGGGTCAAATAAATTTTATAAAGTATCGAGAAAAACAAGCAAACTAGTAATTATTATTATTATTATTATTTTATTATTATTATTTAATAGTAGTAGTAGTAGCAGTACTAGTAGTAGTAGAAGTAGTATAGTAGATTAATTAAGCCATTTTTAAAAGATATTATATTTTACCTTTTAAATCCTCTCCAAATATTGTATGACAATTTCAGAGAATGAAATATGTACTATGATAGCTTTATAAAGTAGCCAGCACCATCATTCTGTGGATTAAAGCAATGCTTTTGGCTTCCAACCGGTGTGGATTCATTGTAGGAAAGGGATAGTGTTCTGATCTGTCTGTGATATCTGCCTATATTTTGGGCATATGTTGTAAATTAATACACCATTCATTCATTAACAAAATAGCTAAATTACAAATCACATATGTTGAGATATTTATTGTGAAATATCGTACTTTCTAGGATAGATACAATCTGCATTAAGATTATATAGTGTTTTAAGAAATATATCAAGTGTTCAAGTAAAAGTCGAGATTCGTAGAAACAAAGAACTTGAATTCAAAAATAATAATGGACTAGAACTTCAGCCAGCACGTATAATACGATGATAAGTAAAAAAAATGTGCACATATTTCATTTTATTGCTATAGCATACAAAAAAGATCGGAAGAATTTACAATCCTAGCTATGAATGAATTTAAGTTTGAAATATCTTGCTTCTTGCTTCACTATAACGGAAGTAAAGGTAATACAAATGTATATATATTTAACTTCAGGATACGAAATGTACATTGAACATGCTTATATGATTTTTTCTTCAAATAATTTCATATTTAGATCTTTAAACCTCGAACTCTTTTAATTTGCTCTGAAAACGAAAACGTATTAACTGTCCCCACAGCAATGTTGAATTTTTTCTTTAGAGACATATATATGTGTTTGTGTATGTGTCTGTTCCTTTTTTCCTTAACAGTTATCATATGTTAAAAAAATCGCATTTAGAATTATTGACCACGTTTTTACCAATATTGTATCCTGGTTTCAATAAAAGATTGTTGTTGTTGTTGTTGTTGTTGTTAAAATGAAACCTAAATCCAATCCTGTCACCGTGATTATTTTTATGCAGAATACCCAGTTGATGACCAAAGCTGATGACCAAAAAAACTCACTGAGTCAATTTCAAGGTTCGAAAGCACAAAGTTATTACTAACTTAAGAATAAAATCCTATTCAAATTCAATTACTAATACAACAGCAAAAAACATGGGATTTCTATACCAGCATTTGAGAAATGAATCAAGGTCAAAGACTTCCAGGACAAATCTTTCTTGCTTGCTGAAATTTTTAAGTTGTTGGCTATCAGCTGAAAACGAATTTTGCACTGAAGCCATTCTTTTCGAAGAAATAGCGTAAATTTCAGAACCCAACATTTTATTTCTTAATATAAGTGTAACATTAAACAGAAAATAGACTTTTCACCTAGAACTAAACGCATTTTACACAAATGTAAGTATAATTTTACTGAATATTAAATGTCCATGAGAAGAGATAATAATTTATGTCACTGTCATCCTTCTAGCTATTCAACTGTGACAGCAGTCATCTGAAATAGAAATCAAATTCTATCTGATTAAATTACAAATATGATTAAACTTATTAAAAAATGACCTGAAACTACGCATAATTGGGATGAATATTATTATTATGTTGGGTGTTTTGCTCTGTGGTGTGTGTTAACACATTGTGATGCTTTTATGTAAGAGTTTACACATTGGCTTGCATTGTATAGAAACTAGAAACGTCTCGATATTCGTCCGTCAGTCCGGGAGAAGTGGATGGTGCGGCACGGCAGAAGCATTCGTCTCTTTGTTTGATCAAATAAAGTATTCCTGACCCCTCACAAGCAAGGGTTCTCATTTGACCTTTTTGTTCATCGGCCCTCTTACAACTTAATCTTTCAAAGTTCAAAAAAAAGGCAACAAATCAGTTCAAATTTCAAAGGTATTTTGTAATTATATTCATCTAAGAGACTGGCATACGTACTAAATATTTAACTAAGTTGATAGTTTGGATAAAGTGATATACCTGTCTGACCAGTACGCATAATGTACAGGATTAAATGGCTCGCTCTGTTGCCGACAAGGAAACGTCAGCGGGGCCGCCGGCGGGACCGAGGAATAGTCCCCTAACTGAGAATAGTGACTTCCTGAATTACCACCGAGCTGAAACCCTAGAAACAGAAAAAGTACGGTTTATTTAACTGTAGATGACTTGATATAAAATCTTATTGTAATCACCATCAATGTGACAATAGTTATGATAACAATAACAATAATTAAAATAATTCTGTCTATAATAATAAAAACAATAACAATAATTAAAACTATTATAATAACAACAACAATATCAATAATTATAACTATATTAATAATTACAATAATAACAACAATAACAATGAGATTTCATGATAATGTGTTAGATTTTTTGTCACCATTAATTACGAATTAAACAGGCAAACTAGAAGAACTTAGATTTTTTACATATTCTGTATATCTGTACAAGCACGAGGAAAAATCCTATACATTATTACATAAACAGTATACATTTAAACAATTTCCCACAGGTCAAATAAAACCACGATTATCATTTATTGAAGTTTTCTTCAAGACAATGAGTAAAGACTATTAGTAAGATAAAACAGAACAGAACAGAACTGACAGCATTCTAATTAATAAGTTTAACAATAGTTATCCATCACATAAGAATACACTGTCACACAGAGTACATATCTTGCACAATTTTATCTAGGTGTGTCTGACCACTCACCTGTCTGCAATGACCCGTATCCACAGGAAGCAAGTGAGGAACCAGTATGAGGCATCCTGGAGCTCTGTCCACACGAGCTGTAGTTCATGTTTACTGCTGTTGGCCCGGGAGTCGGGCTGTGTCCCGGCAGTGACCAGGAATGATACGCCGAGTATTGCGAATATGGCGGAGGTGAAAAGTAGTTTTTGGCGAAAGAAAACTGTCCAAACGCGCAGTGTGTAGGGTCACCAAAGAAGGATTTTGTCAATGCGATCGCCGGACGGTAAGGTCTCTTCATCCGTCGTCGCCGGCGGTAATTGCCTTTTTCAAACATATCCTCGAATGCAGGATCCAGTGTCCAATAATTACCTTTCCTTTCTCCTCCACCTTCTCTGGGAACTTTAACAAAACACTCATTTAAACTAAGGTTATGTCTTATACTGTTCTGCCAACCCTTTTTATTTTTCTCATAGTACGGAAATTTATTTGTTATAAACTGATAAATTCCACTTAGGGTGAGCCGTTTTTCTCCGGATTCTTTTATTGCCATAGCAATCAAAGCTACGTAAGAATATGGCGGTTTCACGTTCGGGTCTTGATCTTTACTCTTTGCTTCAGCTAAAAAAAAATAATAATCAATAATAAAAGTAATTCGTTCAGTTTTCAGAAAAGATCGTTTAGTTTCTTCATACATAAACGCATGAAACATGCAAACTGTGAAACTCGGAAATTTACACTCCTCACTTCCTCCGCACCCATATCCCCCCCCCCCCCCAAAAAAAAATAAAATAAAAAAATAAATAAATAAAAAAACAATAAGAAACGTAATGCGTTCAGTTTTCAGAAAGGATCGTTTAGTTTCTTCATACATAAATGCCTGAAACATGCAAACATTACACTCCTCACTCCCCCCTCCAAAAAAAATAAGAAAATAAAAAATAAATAAATAAAAAGAAAAATAAATAAACAAAGGAATAGCAGAAGGGTTCGGCAACAAGTTATATCAAAATCATAAAACGGCCCTTCTCGGCAATCTATAACACTGTATGTGGTGAAAGGCAGTAGAGTAAAGGCATTTAAAAGGACATGTTTTTTTTTTCATACAAAAATATTATAATGTAGTCAAGTTGTAATTGTCAACACTTTCTAATAACACGCCTAAAATAGGAATCGCGTTTATGACACACTTGTGATTTACACCAACATTTAAAACGTCTAGGTGAGTCAATATCATGTGTGTGCATTACGCATTTAATATGACTGGAAACTTTGAGTCATTAAGTGTCACGTAAGGAACTTACTTAAACTCTGAGTAAATCTTAGTCATTCCTGCTTTATATTTTTACCAATGCATTTTTGTGAAATGTTTTCATTAACTCTGATTCTTTACATCAACATCATTACATATATGATTATATCGGAAAAGGCGGCTAATTTCATTTTGTTTTCCGACAATACGCTTTCGGCAATGTCAAGCAATAAAGATTCCGCTAAGCACAGTAGCTTTATCAAAATGAGCAAAGTTAAAATATTTGTCTACAATGATTACATCAAAAATTAAATTTGACACACAAAAAAGTAAAAAGAAAAAATTAATTTTATAATCTACAAACAATATTTTTGGGCTTTTAAAGAAGTCACCCTAGCCTCCTTCAGACAAGAAGTTTTCCTCCGTGTGTTGCTTTTGCTCTAAATTCAAAATATGTCAATAAGATATTTTAGTTCGCCAATAGTAATAATACTTTTTTCACAATAACATATTCGTAGATTAGTCAAAAATGAAAATATAAATAAAACATCTTCTGACTGTCCAAGATTGTTCGGAATAACGTTTTTATAGTATTCCCATGTTAACAAAATACACCGATTAATTATCTTTTAAAATGTGATTGCTTCCCTGACACTCTCTTTAAAAAGGGAGCCGGGAAAGTAACTCTAGTTTTGACTTTAACAACAACAAAATATACATATTTTAAATCTGTAATAAAAAGTCAATACAAATTTAGCTGAATACTTTTCTTGTGATTTAATACGTCACGTCGAGGTTTATAGATTTTTTATTAACTGACGTCAAAACTTTCATTTCAATCTTTATATAGTATTCTGAAGTTTTTATTTTTTGGTTTGAGCTTTTTTAACATAATAAAGTAAATGGTCCGTTGATATTACATTTCTACTTTTCTGAAGGTTGAGAATTTTATGTAATTTGAGAAACAGAAGCTTTGAGTTGAAATCTTACTTATTGTAGGAACCCTTTATACATGTGTTGTAGTATTTTGTGTGGCTACATTAATTGATAGAAAAAAAGAGAGAAAAACACACCAAATATCGCATCATAAAAATCAGGTTTAGGTTACTTCAGTGAAAAAGAACGTGTATGTCCTTGCTTTAAATGCTAAGAGACATTGCAGCGACAAAACCAAAAGCTATGTGTTACATCCCAACAACGAGGCCATACTGTATTGTATGACCAAACTTTCCCTACATATAAATTTAGAAACAATATATTAATCCTTGTTAAAAGTATTTAAAAAAACAACAGTTAAAGTACAATACTTTTTACTAATATTTTCGATCTTTGAAACACAGATCTTAAGACATAATCTTAAACTTGATAAATTACCCAACTAAATTTGCATGCGAGCTTACTAATTAGCTATTGAAACTTGCCTATATTATTGAATGATATATATCCATCAACGACTTTTTCGCCAACAGAAAAATCATCTCAAACATACATTTTAAATGCTTAATTGTATATTTTGTTGATCTAAAATATAACTGATGATGGTTTTCTAATTACCGTTTTTCTTCTTTTCACCGTGGCTGTTCATCTTTACAGAGCCTCGCACACCACCGGAAGTGTCCGGTGACATTTTCTCCAGCTTCACGATATAATTGGTCTCCTCCATTGCGTTCTGTTTGTCGTCTGTCGCTGTCATTTTCCTTTCAGTATCAAAAGTGTCACGTTCCAGGGCAATATTTTCTAACCGCGTTTTAGATTCGGACGTGTATCCGGTGCCGTTTGTTTCAATGTCCTCACACACATTTTCTTCAAGCTTATTTTCACTTTCGTCAAAATTTTCTGCAATGTCGTCTGCAAAGCTGTCACTTATTGAACTATATCCATATTTTGCATAATGAACAGACTGTGGTAGGCTTGGAAGGTCGCATTGTGAAGTTTTATCACCATCTGGGCCGTAACAGCTTCCCAAAGAAAACTTCGAATCGTTTAATGAGTACCTTCCGGAACAAAAATCCATTTTCAAGACAAAAAATGAGTAATGAGTGTTGCCAAACATAAAATATGAATGTTTTGAAATGGTACATGAAATGTAACACTGTTAATAAACATATGCGAAGCTCATTTAGGTGCATTATGAAGTTACCAGTCAAAGCATTGATGTTTGTTTTAAAAACAGTCCTGTTGTAGGAGGCACCTCACGATTTCGGCATTGTTTTGATTCGCTGCCTCGGCCAAAGTTGTAACAAGGAGCACGCGCTGAAGTCTTTCATCAACCAATCAGGAATAACGGTTTACAACACGTGCGCGACTCCATCAACAGTATATTTATTTTTGGTGATTGACATGCATAGAACGTGCCAATTACGTACGTTGATATTCTGTTGGCATATTAGCTCTCATTTTGTTTGAAAATATCGCAGATAATAATTGCCCCCTACTGACAATGTTATTGTGCATTTACTACACCATTAGATTTATCCATTTATTTGGACTAAAGTATATTATACTTAAAATTTCTGTAACAGCAAGTCAGCATTTTTCTCTCTTAGTATTTTCAGTTGAATGCCACTGGGTTTTTTTAGTGGATAGTTCTCATTCACATACAACATATTATGTGTGTGCTTATTTTCTGTTTTTGATATAAAATATAAACTTGTATTGTTTCTACTGTTAAAATGGATAAACAGGGACATATCCCCCCCCCTCCACGCAAAAAAATAAATAAATAATTTTTTGTACAAATTATACCAAAATATGAACGTTGCAAAACTATGTACAGCGGAAGTTATAACACTTACCGCATGCGTTATTTTTTACATTCGTATTCGAATGAAAATACGCCTTATTTGTTAGAACAGACATGACGAATTCACATGCTTGAAATTTATCTGCTCTGACAGATGAAAAACTTCATTTTGAAAGTGTTTTAATGGTGATTTTATTGCAGATATTTAATCTAAACCTTACATATTTTGCATCGATTGAGGTGTAACAGACAACTATTAACAATACCGCTCGTTGATTACTTCAGGAAAAATTGAGAAGTTCTAAAATCACTGAAGAATTTCATCCTTGATGGGACACGGAACAGCGATGTCCAGACTGGCAAATAATTTTGTTATTTGATTTTAATTTTGTCAGGATTTTCGTGACACACACACATACGAGTATCCATTTTTATTTGACGACTTGTGAAATAAAAGTTCGTTAGAAGTACAGAAAGGTTCTGAATACGGCTGTAAATATTCAAAATTTACGTTTATTTCAGTCAATTAAACTTGTCGTAGTTCTAAGTTTACTGACCTGCCTTTTAATATGGGCAGGAATCCAGACATGACTGCGACCAGACTTGATTAAAAAAAAATACAAAAAGATTTTAAATTGCTCCACAACAACCGCAGAACTAACCACTAACATAATATTAAACCCTTAATATATTTAGCAATTATACTGCAAATGAATGTGCGAAAAGAACAATGCAAAAATTATCAAAATTTATTTTATCATAAAATCGTCTGCTGCTCCAACAGTATTAACAATAGCGGCACAAGTTTGGTGCTAAGAATGCAAGCATAGACATCAACGTGAAAGAAAACTCTAAAATCAAATAGTTATATTGACAACGGCTTCTTGTTCAAAGTTGAGATGTTAATTCCACATGAATGCCGAGGCCCTGAGCTGAGTTCATAGCACCTTTATATTTGTCTCCTTCCCCTGCCTCCATCACCTCCAATTTACGAGTTAACTCCTGTTATATTTGTTTCAAACTGATATTTTATATAAACAGAAATATTTAAGATATCTAGATCCACTAACACACATATGTTATTAGGTGTAGAATGGATTATAAATCAATAGGTTATTAAATACAAATGTGATTTTTTTATATAAAATATATGATAAAAATAAGGAGCATACAATACAAAAAATATAATAGAAATAGAATATGAATTTTACAATGCAAATTGACGAAAAGAAACGAAAATTATCAAACACAAATGTAAAGATATTGAATAGAAATGACGACTTTACAAAATACAAATAGAAAATATACAATAAAACTGATCTCGTTTCACAATGCAAATGTGAACATTGAAAACTGCAACGGTTCACATGCCATGTGTGAAAAGAAAATTTCAGCAGTTGTAAAATCTAGACGGAGATCAAGGAATTAATCATTATAAGCTGCTGTCATATGCAATGAATCTATCTTTTACAACAAAGTGATGCCAGAATTTTGTTCCACGTAATTATTTGTGACGTTATAACGTTACTGTATTCACGGATTTTAGTTATTGCCGTTTTCGTATCAGAAACAGTTTTTGCAAAGAATGCCGGGTAATAACTTTTATTCAGGTATTGTAGCACACAACACTAATTATAGCCACAGCTTCAAATGGCCAAAGAGGATTTCATTCATATAGTAACTTTTCTGATTTAAATGACTGTTTAACTTTGAAATGCATTTTTAGCACCAGATATGTTTTTTATATGTATGTCTTCGAATATGAAGTCTGGCAAATTCGAAAACAGGGCTAAGAATCACTTGTTCATGCTTTGACGCCATTTTCTGTTAACAGTGCTTGGAAAAATCAAGTCATTTAACAAGGGGGTACAAACTTTTAGCAACATCTTTGTACTACTTGCAACTATTTACTAGTGTTTGTGATAGTTTGCAAGTATAGGGAGCTATTTAAACTGAAGCACCGTGTTTTTAGCAGTTCTAGTCACAGGAAATTTTTTGCCAGAGTTACAAAATGCGGTGTTTGTGACCTCGAACCACAGTAGATTTTGGGCTAAAACGGAATGAATCTCAGCTTCATGTACTGTCTTGATTGCAAACAGGATAATTTCATTGTAGATTGGCATATTATGACTGGTATGTTTTCAATAAAAGGTGACTTCTTTTTCCAGGTTTTGAAATTTGGGATCTGGAAACAAAAACAAAGACATATTGCCTGTGGGAAGTTGACAGTAGGAACTTGAGATTTCCTTAAAATTCACACAGAAGCTAGTTATATAGTAAATTCCGTCATATTATATGATGCAGTCTTACCAGAGACACTATATATGTTATTATATGTCTCTGCTCAGTCTCTGGTCTAACTGACATTTGCAACGCATTTCATGGGAGGTAACACACGTTTTCCAAATTCAGTAAGACACAAGGAGTTACTTCTTGTAAACAGCCGAGAACAAATCTGACAAGTACGTTGAGCTATCAAAGAATAAGATAAGTATGGTATTAAGCAGCACCCTGTCAGTGTGACCATTCAGTCCACACGTACGATCAGTGGGACGCTGCTGTGTGCCAATTTAATTGTGCTCGAAACACCTCGCGTATATATTCTTGCACACAAACCTATTAAACGTTACATTAACACTAAATTCTAATACGGCAATAAGTCACTTTTCAAATCAATTAATGCCGTTACTTAATACAGAAAAAAAGAATGGAATAGCATAAGATTTAAAGATTTCTGAAACAAGTCGTCATGACAATACAGTGATATATTTGTTCTTTTCTTTCACTGGTTCTCAGAATATATCTAGAATTCCACTTTATGATTTGTCACTTTTATCAGAATAGTGTACAAACGTAGTTATGTTCACAGAAGTATCTCGAGTATTTAAAGCTTTTAAATGTCGTGGTATCATTCAGACATTTACTATCAAATCTAGCTTCACTCTATACACTGAAATAAATTTCTGTAATGATTTCTTGAACTGTCTTAAAGGGAGGCAACTCAAACAACCTGGTAAATGAACAACTTGAATTTCCAGTAAGAGTTGAGGCTACAAAGTTATATTAGTACTATACTATATTAATAATGGTTCTGAAAGCAAATTGAGCACCCCATCAAATCTGTATGAAGAAGTAGTGAAGATTATTAAACGTATTTAACTCACGCCATGCATACGGTAAAGATGCATTGTAGTAGATATGCATCTAAACCTTTTCGTGCCGTTTTATCGTTTCATTGTTTGTTTAGCTTGAAATGGGTGTAAGGAAGTCCTAAGTATTTTGTACTCAAACATGACTGATAAGTAAACATTCGATGATCTGAAGTCATAGATTTTTAAGTGACATCATGGTGGATACAATAAGTAATAAACCAGTTGCGTGCATGCAAACGCATACCTGTCAAGTCTCACGGTTTCGCCGTGAGTCTCACGCTATTTATAGTGAATTTGGACCCTCACGCTGATTAAATAATTTCTCACTCATTTTTATAAAAACAAAATGAAAAAAAAAATCAACAAATTATAAAATAATTTTGAACGGCAATATTGTATTTTTTCCTTCCTGATTACGCCAAATTGAGCTATTAGTGGTGTATGACCTAATATCCGGAAACGGTGATAGCATAAGATTTATAAATTATCAGAATATCGCACGGTGTCAATGTAAACAAAGTGAATATGGAGTATAAATGAGCCCAGAATGCACCACAGACGACCTAGAATTTCAAAATTTTCCGGGGGAGGACCCCCGGACCCCCCCTTTTATTTTATCTCACTCTAACCTTCTCCAGACCCTTGACAGGTATGCAAACGGCATTTCAAACTAATCATAACGAATGTTTATTTTTTAGGTCAAACATACGGTGACAAATAAAAATATCGAATCTGTAAGTAATCGGGTTTACTGAACAGGGGCTTGAAACGGTCAACATAGGATTTTGTGTTTGGTACCTTTGGTCAAAAGTAAGGGAAAATTTAAGGGAAAATTTACCATGATAATACATTTATTTCCCTTCTATATTAAAACATTCATCTGTGAACATCTAATTTTTAAGTAAAAACATATACCTCTCGCCTGATGACGTGAAAGGGTGACACAACTCTTGTTCAAAATTGTCTTTTTCAAGCAGATTTATCTCCCATATGTTGGAAGATACAGAAAGCGCATCAGTGGCCCAGTGGTAACGCACCACCCAGGGATCCTGAGATCGAGTCCCCGCTCTTCCACTAATTTTACTGGTTGTCTTTCGGATGCGACGTTAAACCGAGGTCCCATGTATCAGTGCTGTACACCGAGCATGCAAAAGATAAAAAGGGTGTCTCTGGAATGAGATGCTTTCTGTATCTTGCAGTTCCCCCACAACATCTGCAGGGGGGCGTCGGTAATATGGGCAACCAGTACCGACATTGAATAAACTATGTAGGATACAGCCGTATTTTGAGACAACTAACTATTTCAGTACCTTAAAATTAAATAATATTATATCAGACTAAGTATTGACTTCATTGCAACTGTAAGAGTATTCACTAGTAACTGGTATGTAGGTATGATGGGGCACCCTTTTATGAAAGAATATGTAGTCACAGACACCAGATCGAAACATTATCTTTTTAACTGCGAATACTTTCGAACGGATAGAGAAACATTCATTAATTCAAAAGTTATTGATAACCTCAGCCACTAATTAACATTTCATAAACTGATGACGTCAACGTCACCTAAGGTACTTAAAAATGTTAGAAAGTCTACTTCCATAATTATGAATAAATTTAAGAACAAGTAAATACCAGTTTCTTTAAGGCCAAGATCAAGTAGCATACTTCTGCAATATATTTCATGTTTATGTATTAACATAGGAAACTCGATTTGTAGTTATTCGCCTGATTTATTCATAAGTGTAATCATTATTTGACAAAAGTCACTTGTTTCCTATTCCATTTATTCAACTGTAACCATACCATTGCGTGGTATGTTTTGCATAAGTTTATGCATTGTTTATATATATATTGCATTACATGTATATCTGATAAATTCGGAATTCTAGTTGATAAAAACTTGTCAACGGTTCTTGAAATACTAATGTAATCTCCCTCTACCATACTTATTGGCACAATGACCGGTACACCGGTTTCTGTACATTGTTTATTTGTATTTTACCCATGCTGTATAATGTATACTTGGGTTAAACAAATGATGTTGTCTGTCTGGTAACGAACGAGACTTGTGATCCAGGGGTCGCGAGTGCGACACCCCGCTCCTTCACTAACACAACCCACTGCCTTTCGGATGAAACGTTTAACCGAGGTCCTATTTATCTGCGCTGTACAATGAGCATGTACAAAAACCAAGTGTCTATCTGGAACGAGATGCTTCTGTATCTTACATTATCCTCCACAATATAAAATTACTAACATCTTCAGTGGGGCGTCTATACGGGCGACAATTAAATATATTACTAAGCAATGATTTATAAATGAAAAACAGTTATTATATTAATACACCTATTTTGCTTATTATGAAGGAACGATCTTATTGATACATTTCTGAAAAATCAACAAAATGAAATAGGAAAAAAACATAGACAGTTTAAACCTAAGATCAGTTTGACTATATATATAACAAGAGGTAATGGAATTAAACTCTATTTATTTAAGTTTATTTATCGTCGGTACCGGTTGCCCATATGACCGACGTCTCCAGGCAGATATGACCGACGTCTCCAGGCAGATATGATCGACGTCTCCAGGCAGATATGACCGACGTCTCCAGGCAGAGGGTAATTAGTTGTTTTATGTTGTAGGAGATAGTGCAAGATACAGAAATCATCCCATTCCAGAGATACCCCTGGTTCTTTTGCATGGTCAGTGTATAGAACTGATACATGGGACCTTGGCTTAACGTCGCATCCGAAAGACAATTGGTAATGTTAGTGGAGGAGCGGGGGCTCGATCTCGGGACCCCTGGGTTACCACTGGACCACTGTTCCGCTTCTTTCCTCTTATAGTGATATGGGTGACTGACGAACGATAGATCAAACTTCTACAATACAAAAGTAAATAATAATTTCCTTTTTGTAGATATCTTTCTATCATATTCAGTTTTTACACGTATTGAAATACTGAACTTTATAATGCAAAAGCATTTTTTTTTCGACATATCGAAAGAAAATACCTCAGATGTTTTTACTCACAATATACATGTACATAGTTTCTCAATTTTTGTCGGATTTTTTTCCCTTTTTTTTTGTTTTGTTTTATTCTGGTAATTTCTTGATAAGAGTAAACTGTATGCATTTCTAAAATTCCCTCCATCGGAAAGTTGCAAATTTCCATTGCGTATTTTATTTTCAAGGTTAGTGCTCGCCCTATTTTCTTATACAACCTGTGTCAAGGATTTTTATATGCCCCCGAAGGGAGGCATATAGTAATCGCACTGTCCTTCCGTCCGTGTGTTCTGTAAAATCTTGTCCTCGCAAAACCGCTTGAGGGATTTCAATGAAACTTAACAGGAGTGTTTGTCACCAAGCCTAGTTGTGCATATCGTCAGGAGATTCCGCTCGATTTATTTTTGGCAGAGTTATTGGCACTTAGTCATTTTTTTACTTTAACTTTTATATTAAAGTCTTGTCCAAACTTCATCTCCAAAACCGCTTAGAGAATTTCTTGAAACTTCACAGGAATGTTTGTCACCAAGCCTAATTGTGCATATTGTCAGGAGTTTCTGCTCTGATTATTTTTCGCAGAGTTATGGGCACTTAGTCATTTTTACAATATAACCTCTATATTAAAATCTTCTCCACACTTCATCTCCAAAACTGCCTGGAAGATTTCATCGAAACTTCACAGGAATGTTTGTCACCAAACTTGTTTGTGCATATTGTCAGGAGTTTCTGCTCAGATTATTTTGGCAGAGTTATGGGCACTTAGTAATTTTTTACTCTAACTTCTATAATTAAAACTTGTCAACGCTTCATCTCCAAAACCACTGGAGGATTTCATTGAAACTACACAGGAATGTTTGTCACCAAACCTAGCTGTGCATATCGTAAGGAGTTTCTTGTCGGATATTTTTTGGCAGTGTTGTGGCCCCTTAGTCATTTTTTTACTATAACGTCTGACTATATTAAAATTTTGTCCAAGCTACATCTCCAAAACCGCTTGGGGGATTTTATTGAAACCAGAATCTTTGTCACCAAGTCTTGTTATATATAAAACATCAGTAGGGGTTGGGAATAAACAACATTGTTCGTATTCAAGGCCAAACTCACAGCTTTCAATTTCATTGGATAATTATGCCTTGAACCTTCATATAAGAATCTGAAGCAGAAAAACATTACTTACCATTTCATACCAGTTCATGCTCTATGTTTCGTCTGATCTCTTTTCCACAGGCATATTCAATTATATATCTACACCAGTTTCATTTCAAAGCTACATTTCGGGGGCATATGTCAATTTCCAGTGACAGCTCTTGTTTTTAATGTTTAACTCTCTTATCTTCATAAATCGATGTTCCAAAGACATAAAATACGGTTTAATTTAGGTCAATTTCTTATCTTCGAAGAGCGTACGTGTAAACACTGCACCTGATCAGAGAATTTGAGGTACACCCCTCTTTCTAATATTAAGAGTCTTTTGATTTAAACATAGACAAAATATGAAAAAAATGGTGGCGTGACGTTGTGTTACATGCTATTATTGATAATGTTATGCACATGTCATGGACGGAGTACCAAGATGATACGGGTTCATATTGAGTGTTCTTCATAAATAAGAAAGCTGCAGTCGCTAACACTCCTTTTAGCTTTCTTATTTTAGAAAGAACACCCAAACATACACTCTAGAAGAAAAGAGAAGAAAATGATCATTTCCTGTATTCATGGTCGAAATAGGGTATCAACAGTTTTATCAAAACGTGCACTTTCGATAACATTTGACAGCAATCGTGTATTCAAATTTGACATAACATTGTCAAACACGGTAGAAGCTTAAATCAAGACACTCCTTACGATTTCGTAAATCCTTATAGGGATACAACTCAAAGTTTTCTAGATCTGACAACAAAACAAATGAAGAAATTTGAAAATTACCTGTCAAAATGACTAAAGTAGACGACCCTTTACTTGCTGTGTTGTATTGTCATTTTCCAAATATAAGGTGCGGTATAACACTTATTTCAATTGTCATCGAATCTGCATTCCGAGTTTAATGGAAATCCTTTCGAAGGATGATCTTTGACATCAGATCATGCAGAAAAAACACGCGTCTCCTCCTGGTACTGAAGGGTCTAATAAATTTTCAAAGAATTCCAGCAGCTGGTTGCTGAGAAAAAATAACCGGATCAAAATTCTAATATGTGCATCAGCTCTGAAACTTCCCACACTGTTTCATTTAATTCCAGTCTATGTTACTGAAACAAACAGCACGGAGAATGTGTGGCGGATTTTCGGACGTTCGGACGTATGCATGGGCGGACAGAGTGGTAACTATAATTCCACGAGTCGCCCGCCTTTCTTGCCTTGTAGCATTTCCTTGTCAAAATAAAATAAATACCGGAAACGTCTACTTGACTGTGGCTTCAACTTTCAGGATTTCACGATTTAATCGGGAGCTCCAGGATTTATTTATTCTCATTTGAGCTTTATGACCATAATTGTTAAACAACTACATGTATACCCTCAGCAGAACTATTCAAAAACGTGTCTTCTTACGTTTGTACGTTTTACGAAGACACTTTTTAATAAATGTTAACTTGCACGGGGACTGTATTTATTTATCTAACTATTATTTATTTATCTATTCTTTACATATCATCTTCGTATAAGTCAGATACATTTACTCGTATTTTCTACAAAAATGCCGTCTTACAGACGTTAAGAAGACGTTAAGAAGACGGTTCGCTACGACAAACAAAAGTTTCGCCTCGGACAAAAATTGTTGTTTGTCCTAGCGAACGGCCTTCTTAACGTCTGTAAGAAACCATTTCCGAAGAAAAACTCGTATGGTATCTATTACTTGCATCGTTAAGACCAGGTAAAGTGATCGTACAACCATACATTTTGTGACGGTTTTACGTAATTTATTGTACAGATTACGGCATGGTTTTGATCCACGTCAGTTTAGACAATGTTGTTTCTGGATGCCTTTGTGTGGAAAAAAGTAACTTATTCTTATGATTATACCCTACTAAGCTAATGTATGTACTTAAGTTTCAAGGCTTCTCTTTTGAAAAAGATCTGTAGAGCCTTAAAAATATCGTAGGGGAGAAATAATCAACATAGAATTTTTTTAGTTTATTTCTAGGCAAAAATAGTTTTATTTATTTTCTGTCTGAAATGCCGAATTTCCTAGAAAACACATAACAATATCGAACAGAACAATCATAGACCATATTTGATAACATTATATTATAGATTGAATGTCATTACCAATGGAGTAACCACCTAGCTTTTGATTGTTCGTATGCTAAACAAATATCCTTCAGTGTTGTTAACAAAAAGAATTCACATGTCATGTTGTCACAAAGATTGTCAGGAAATAGGCTGGCAACTCCGGGCCCAATACTAAGAAATTCAATCGACCTAGACCCAAGCGTTGCACAGTTATTGTTCGAACAAAGGTTTTCACAAATGTGACCAAAAATGTGACAAAAAATGTGACAAAAAAAGATAACAACGACAAAACGAAATACAAGAACAAAGGTTTTAATAGCACAAGTGAATATAAACCCAATCGGTCAGTTTAACTGATAAGTATAACAAACAGGATTTATAGTCTTGTGATCTCGCAGTCTGTGCTGTTACAATTTGTTAAATTTGTCGTGAAAAGCCTTCCAGGTTTAAATTGCAAGATATTCGTTTGTGACCGTTCACGTACCCCGCCTCAGACAGAATCTGAAAATCTATGCTTCTTAAATTGTTCTGCAAAACAATACATAATGACCTATGGAGAGTGTACTTTTCGGCGTTTGCAGTTGTTAAGGTAAAAAATTTAACAAAATATACCATCAACATTGAACATAGATGAAAGCAGTTATTTCTGATAGGGCTGCGTTTACAGTACAGGTGTTTATCATGTAGAACCGAGCAATAAATTTCGAAAAAATATTAGGGGAAGAATACCTGACCGTCACCTTAACACAAAGGTTTTCAGACACACAAATGTTCTTGAATTTGCAAGAAATAGTATTCGGCATTCTACCAAGCCGTCTCGGAAGGTTTTCCAGTGCTTTTGTATGAGGGCGGTTCTTCAGAACTAATGAATATAGGAATGACTTTGTTCCTACTTCCGGAGTCTTCTGCAACTTTTTCCTCGATTTTAGCCGCCTTTGTTCGCTCAATTGAATCATTGACGCACGAATACTGGTACAGTGTGAGAAAATTGTTGACGAACATAGGCAACATTATTGCGAGAAGAAGAACGCCGCTAATTGCACACATCGCGGAAATCACGCGGCCAAGTCCCGTTTGAGGCGAGATATCTCCGTAACCAACCGTAGTCATTGTTATAACAGCCCAGTACCAAGCATTCGGTATGGATGTTACCGTGTCATGCGACTCAGCGAAATAAAATAGACTTGCAAATGTTGATATAGAGAGGAATAGTAATATTGCCAGTAAAGACAGGTCTCTTAGATTCTGACCTAAAGAGTATCCTAAAACCCGGCTTGCACGGACGTTTTTTACAACCCGTAAAAGCCGAAGCGCACGAAAAACTTGTGCAAATTCGAGAAGTATCAGCCAAGAAGTTTTCTCGTATTGATATTCCCTATTAACAGATACGATTATGATGAAGGCAAAAGTTGCAAACAAAGCTAATGTATCCAAAATGTTGATAAGTGACATAAAATACCGACGCAAAGACGGACATGAAGCCATCCTCAATATCAGGTCAATTGTAAAGAAAGCGTTCACGACCATGTCTAGAATTCCAAATACTGGTTTCGGAAGAGTAAGGAAAGGGATATCTATCTTTATCTCTTCAGGAGCCTCCGGGTCAAAGTCCATATATTGAGGCGAATATAGGGACGCATCGTTGAGCTGACCTTCTGGTGGAGGCAGTTCCCAACCCCAGCTGTATTTATTGTACAACCATTTATAGTCGTCGATATCAAACATATCTTCACTCCAGTTATTTGTTGGAAACAGTGAGTCTGTTTTTTCGCAGTCAGGATGTCCCAAGATTGCTTTTACCTGGTCATGGCAAAGAAAACCCAAAGCTAACGAATGAAGCGTATTTTGTCAATGAGGAAGATACGGATACGGACATTACGATAAATGTACTGACAGCAGAGTTGCCAGGTTTGTAGCAAGCATACTGTTACAAATAGCGAGACTGAGATCGTCTCCTTGCTCCACAATAAACTAATTTCTGTATGTCTATAAACTATTAGACAGCTTCCTGTGACATGAATCTTGGTTGGCGTGTTTTATGCGCATTGAAATTTCTGCACAAACTTGTACGTGGAAATATGTGACAGCATTAGCTAAATTTAACTAATACACACTTTGCAGCACTCAGTTGGAAAAATGATAAACTAAAATATCTATTATGATGGTATCACATAGCTCCTGCTTCTCAAAAGGTTCTTACTTTGACAAATTAATGATTTGAAAAAACGTACCATTTCAATGTGTTTGTGCTGAACATTTTCCATGTAATCAAGAAGTTCACATTTAGACACAGACCGCCTCATGCCTGGTTCTGTACTGTAAGCCAAAGCACAGATTGACAACACCACCATAGCAGATACAAAAAAGAAATAAACCTGAAAAAAATGTAAAAAAGGGGGTAAAGAGTAATGCAGATCGGCTGACGAATATGTGAGACTTAATTCATTTGTAAATGATTATAAAATACAACTTCAATTAAACTTAACACACAAGTGGAAGAACAAGCGATGACGCACTGTACATATAACTCATCATCGCAAGTTAAGTCTCCTATTTCTTCCACTTAAACTTTTATTTGTCGTTCAAATGAGATATCAAACCGAGTTCGGATGAATCGGTGCTTTGTACTGAGCAGGTGAAGGAACTATGAGCGACTCTGCAATGGAATGCTCTCTGTATCTTATTATATTCCCCACAAACTTTTCAGGAAGCGTCAGTCATATCGATAACCTATACCGACGATATTTCACTGAAAAAGCCAGAAAGAAGAATTACTGCCGCAATTTCAGGGGTGCCTGAAACACCGCACGACGGGGGAAATATACGCTGGAAGAGAAAAATGATCAGATGATCTCTTTTGGACACAAAAAACTATTCAACATTCATACAAATGCATATGCATGATCTAGTTTCAACCAATAATGGTTCAGCTACATATAAATTGCCGCTGTATATGCATACGTTGCTTCTAAACGAAGCACGGACAATTACTCAGACATGTCAGACGGGCATATACATTAAAGACCAGGGACCAAACGGTTGACGCCATTCGAACGTTTTATAAAATCGTTTAATCTCTGTACGATGAGTTGTTTTTACAAGATTTTCTTACATTATATTCAGATTAAATACGCTTACTTGCTACTAACGTGCACTATTCTCTGTCGCCGCCGCCAACTTCACTGTGAAAAGTTCTGCTCTTATGTCAATATGTATTTACATAATCATGATTGATACTTTGGGTAAGACTGATCTAAATTATGCAAAATTTGTATGAGGAAACGGATGAAAAAAAAACTGAACAAATTACCTTTGCTGGTAAAGATGCTTCATTATTATCAATGATTGCCCACACCTTCGTTTCACTTCGTACAATACCGGCGTCTGACATCGGTACTGTTGCCGCTACAGCTGCCGTGTTCGGTAACGCCCTGTTCAAGAACTGCCGTCGGGTTTCTTCGTTATCAAGAAAAGAATGGTATCTAGAGAAATATCACAACTTTTTGGGTGAAAGTTCTGAATATTCAGTTTTTCGTAAAGCTATATGAGGGTTTTCTTTTGTTTGTTTGTTTGGATTTTATTTTTATTTATTTTTCTGGCAAATTTAGCGTTGTTGTACTAAGCTCACATGTAAAACTTATTTTATCTTATGTGTGCATTTAGACGTGAAGTAATAAAGAACTAAAGAAATAGAACAGGAAAGAATGACGCAGTGAAATGTAACTTTGAAATCGGGCATTTTATACCTCTAAAACCTTCATGTATATAACGAGAAAACGACGAGTTACCTGTACAGACAACAATCTTGGAGGGCGTCAAAATCGACCTCCCAAAAGTTTAACTCCCGACGAAAGGCCCCTGGGCAAATTCCGTGAGGTATATGAAGTTCGCCTGTTTGACAGTACTCTAAAATAGAGCTAAAACTGATCGGCGACCTGTCAACCGTCAACTCTACCGCTGCAGTGGGCCTTGAGCTATCGTTACACATATCAGTTAGTTTAGGGCACATGCCAGCACTAAGAATTTTTCTATCAAATTCAAAAGAAGTGCCCGAGACGTTCAGTTTGACTCGATCCATTTCATACTGCGATGTCAGACAACAAAATACAAATGTTCACCTAACTCAAATATAAAGCATGTATATTTTTTTTTATCTTATAGTACGCAGTACTTCTTCTAAATGAAACATCGTGTCTATAAAACGATATATCACACAAATTAACACAACAGAAGAATATTTATTATCCCCTTTAAAAGCGCACTGTTAAACTAAAATGTCTGACAAGTGTTACGGACTTCAAGACTGATATTCCGCGCTTTCAATGCAAACTCTTTAATGTTGTAACGTGATATATAATGGACTAGAGATGACCGGTTATCATATAGGTGCTTATATTAATGAATACAGAATGACAAAAATTGTATGAAAATTTAATGTGCATTTAACCACTGTCCTGGTAATTTAATGGTATTCCTATACAATGGGAGTATCAGGAGAGCGGTACAATTGTTTTAAAGAGGGTTTAATGACTTGCTGTCATGGATGACAGCAATATCCATATTCTAGGACACACGTCATTTGGACATCTTTGTTTTAAAGTCATACAATACCTTTTAAAGTGACGGTCAAAGTTCGAGGTAGAATTAGTAATAAAGGTTTCAGCACAGCAAAAATAGTTAACGTTGTAAACCAATCATTCCACACGCCACCGTATACAATTTCCCTTTTGAATTACTGTTTTATTATTTAATAAGTCTCCAAAAATGTATGTGTAAAGGAAATGTCGTTATTTTCGAGAAAAAATAGACGGGTTTACCCAGACTGAGTAACGAACAAGCTCATTTCTAGTTACTTAATAGGTAAAGTGATGTTATCACAGAGGCAACGAAACTTTTACTTGATAGTAACCATATCATTATTTACCTGGCAAATATATATACTTACCCTTGGCATATATCTAATCATCATAAAGCTCTAAATGTGTCATTTATGATTAACATCATGCCTGGGAGGAAATTTCCCATTAGTTCTAATTACAGATAAATCAGAACAGAAATTATATGAAATGCAAGCTTTAATCAGAAATGAATTTCCTTAAACGGTTAATGTTGTGGACCCTAAAGAGCCCACCTGAGTATACAAGCAGGCAATGATTTCCAGAGAAGATTTTAAAACTTACAAAATACAAGGCCCTTGCAGCCAAGTTCTTTGTTATTTTCGAAACCATATGAAGTTTCACAATACGTGTTGAGGGTATACAAATTAACATTTAAGTCATAATCATTTTTAAATCAACCCAGCAGTTTCTAAGGAATAGTTGTCTTTTTTTTTTAATTTCCCATAAAGACATATAAGAACAGAACAGAACAGAAAGTTTATTATATTTACAGTTCATCGGTATTAACATAAAACATACAAAAACAACACACATAGCAAAGTGAGAGCGAACACTCTCTGGTGGCCATGATTTTTAAAGGATCAATTTAAATAATCAAGTTCCCAGTGTGGTTCGAACCCGCACCGCAAGTTTCATATATTTATAGAAGGACTCCCACATTACACTCCTGTTTAATCTGTTGGCTCAAGTGAGTCAAAAGTATGAACTATAAAAGTATACAAGTTAAAAAATTGAAAAACGCATATCAGGAGAAAACACTGTCAAAAAACACAGCCTCACAATCCAGTCAAAAAGGAGAGGAAAAGATAGCATAGAATTATATATAGATCTATTAAAAAGACACCACAAACAACTAAAGATTATGAGAACCCGAGGGGTTATACCGCATTGGAACATTCAGTGGCAAAACATTTGAACCAGGTTCTAGGCTGCACCAACCTCACACTTGTCCCAACAGGTCTTCATAAGAACAAACAAGAACAAGTTAAGACGTAAGCACAACATAAAAAAGCCTCTAACCCCAAGGTTTAACTTCAACCGACAACAATGTTTAGATTAGACAAAAAGTCATGTAAAAATCATGAAAATAATATTTTAAGTAGATGACTGTTGTTTTATGAATTCTCAAATTAAGAACGATTAACTAAAATGCTAAATAAAATGCCACAAGTAGGTTATGTATTCTACAAATAATAGTAACAGAATGCGAGATATTTTGTCACTGCAATAAAAATAATGAGATTTAAACAGAAGAAATATTCGTGTCAGGAACATTTACTTTATATCAAGCGAAAATGTTCATGAAAGAACAGGAAAGAAAAAAGACATAAAATATGTACGTAAAAGTAAACTTAGATTGTGGTGTAAAAAGACAACAAACGATAGACCCGATCTGAGTCGGAAAAGTAACTAATTATAAAGTAGTGATATTTTTTCTTCCTTTTTGTTTTCTTTTCTTTTCTTTGTTTGACTGTTTGGAGGGAGGCAAAAGGCGTTTTTGTATAGATTAGTGCGCCTAAAAGCTAAATATTTTAATCTTGAGTTGTATTATGACACCACAGAACCAAGTAGAAAACATATAGAAGCAAAATTCGACGAGGCACCTAGATAACGAACAAAATAATGCCTTCTTTCAAATTTTAACACACGTTAGGTTCTATACCACTTAGTCATCACTACTGAACCTTCATGGTGATTTTTAAAAGGCTTTACAGCAAACCATTTACCTTTTAAAAAATAAAAAATAAAATAAAAAATAATGCTAAATGAAGAGGTGTTTCTAGAGCTGAATGGATAAGATGCACACCTCGTACGACTCGTGTATCTGTTGTGAACACTGAGCATGGAAAAGAATCAGGGATGCTTTTTGGCTCTCGCATTTTCCTTCGCAGCCTAAAATACTAGTAACTAAACTTTCCAGAGAACGTTAGTCATATTGGCAACCGGCACCGACGTTTAAACGAAGTCAAAATAAAACATAGACCTCACCTTGTATATTACTGAGTTTGACGATACGGTAGTTTGAAACAACCATCGACGAATGCAAGTCAGGACAGTACCAGGCGGCTCAGTCCAGGACGACTTCATCCAAAACAACCTATGTGTAAGAGATGATAATGCTGAAATTGAAATAAGCTCGATTGAAAATTGAAATAACTGCGAAACAGAACACTACACATCGTCCAACTATTAAACACGTTAAAGAAAGCTGAGAATAATTAACAACTATACGGGACTATAGAAGTGTGTAGACAGTTTCTCATTAAAAAGGAAATAAGTTTATCGTAGTTTGCAAAAATTAAAAGGAGTCCACCTGTCCAATCAAGATAGATGTGAACTCTTTCACCAGTTAAACAAAATAACACTAAAACGCCTCCCTTACATATGATTATGGTTTTGATTTATTTTATTAGTCTCATCCATTTACATCATGCAAACAATATACAACACAGATAAAATACATAGAGATTATGCAAATGGCCATTCCATATGGAATTATAAGAGACTTGTATCAACCTTACACATACATGTATATTAAGCGAAACATGAGGCTGGTCAGACTGCACGGATGTGCAGGCTGGCCTGGCTCTATACCGGTGGCAAAGGCTAATCACTTTCGGTTCTAGCAGGTTAAGGGTTAAGAAAGGTGAAAAGAGAAACACCGAGATAAAAAGGGCACTATAGAGCCATGTAGGTAATGTTCATAAGACACTAGATATCATCCCCAATAAACTGTAGATTGAATGATTAGCAGTTACTTCTTAGCATCACATTAAATACAGATTAAAGAAAACAAATGTTACATTATTTACAAAGTCTAATTGGTGCAACATCACAATGAAACTTACAGAATGCAGTTCTACAGTACTTTTCAACAATGAAAACAGGTTTCAATGTACAGTAACATCTAAGCATACTGCAACATCTCCCAGATGCCCCAGTTACACTGAGTATGAACAGTGTGCAGCATTGATAAATGAAAAGAAACTGACAGCCCCAAATGGCTCCGCCATAGCTTTTAATTGATCATACAACTGTTTGACATAACATGGTGTATACATTGTATGGTACACCCCAATAACCTTACATTTAGCAATAACAAACCCTAATGCTCGACTTGCACTTTGGGAAACAGCTTTAGCAGTGACATTAAAATCCAGATGCTCACTCAGAACAATGCCAATATAGTAGATACGTATACATGTAATTATGTACAACATCTAATGTTTTATTACCACATATAAATTTAAATTCAGTTTTCAGAACATATACTGGTCAAATTTGTATGATTTTGCTCTTTTTATTGTTGATAATCATGTCGTTGGTACCATACTAAAAGCTTTCCATAGGTTCTGTAGGTCCTCCTAATTTACCGCCTGTAAAACTAGGTCATCAGCGTATGGAAATATACAGATTAATTCATCTTTAAAGGAGACGCCTATACCCAACTATTTTAAATAGATGATTAGGTCTTTAAGTTACAGATTAATAAGCAAAGGAGAAACCATGCAGCCCTGTCTCAAACAAGACTGCACATAAAATCCAAGTCTGACAAAAACTTTTGTATCAGTCTAAGTTGGTTTTTGGCCCTCAAAAACATAATATCTGATCATTTGTGTCTATGTAGTTTATTAATAACATAGGTAAAAAATAATTAAATGGAAAACATATTGCCCCTTTAATCTAGTTTAAACTGTTTCGGCAATACTTGGCCATGTTGTACACATTGACTGTCCTAGACATAACCAATACTTTTTGAATATAATAAGGTTTGAACATCTGTAATCTTACCCTGTTATTTTACCGATGTTTAATAAATACAGTAGCATGTTGACGTTATAACAGTCTTCTACTTATCTTTTGTTTGGTTGCTTTGCAATTTTCACCAGTATTGAAGAACAAGCTTTGCAGCTGTGATATACACAGGGTGTCTCCCGCAGTCACCATTTATAGTTTGTCTGTTAACGCACATATACAGCATTTGCATGCATAGTTGTTTATAAGTTTAGTTGAGGGTAGCTTACGAACATCTCTATGATAAAATTGAACTGATTTTAGTGTCAGATATATTTAAGAAAACACTAATTTGTTATTTACCTTAACTCGCCATGTAAGACAAGCAGACTTTGAGCTGAACGTAGTTCTTAAATATGAGAAAGTTTTCACCACTTCAATAGGAGTACCATCAAAAGCCAACTTTTCTTGACGTGATAGACACCCACCGTAATTTTTGGTATTGTCTTTTGTGACCTTGACATTTATTTTAACGTATCTAGGAAAGTTAGTTTTTGTTCTGCACTTTCTATTTTCCAAGAAACAGGCTTTACCAAGTCCGTATTACGTGGGCCTTGGTCGTATTCCTTGCTTCACTGACTTCCATTGATACGGGAATTTCAGTGTGAGATTCCTCAATGTCATCTTTGCTTTTGTTTTCTATGTTTTATATTATTCGGCTTTGAACATTCACCATGGACTTTTTTAGCACAAAATGTACCTTTTCAGAAATATCCAGTCACACCCTATGCTTCAGAGATCATTAACTTATCCCTCAGTGATTTAACCAACTCATCACCAACGGCCATTGCTTCTAACCATGTCTCTGCCTTTATAAATTACATATTTGTAGTCATTTTATCAATTGCATATTTGATATCAATTGCATATTTGGATTTACTAGTTATTAAGATGGATAGGAATTTCTTTTTGGTTTATATTTTTTATTTTTATTAAAATGTGTCCACCTCTTTATCAGCATTTAAAGAGGTGGACAGCATTAGGAGGCACCATGGTACAAGAGTAGAGCGCAGGACTCCAGATCCGAATGTCGCGGGTTCGTATCCCGTCAGAGGCGAAATTCTCTCACGATCTTCACATTCCTCCACGCTGGGCGAATACTGGCATGGAACCCAGGAAACAGTCATCGAGCGTGATGAATCTAAGTTGTAAGAACTTGTATCGCAATCGAATAGATGAGTCTAAACTAAATTTAAACAGCATAATGCTAAGTTTTCATAAGCTGTTAGTTATTAATGAATCAGGGGACAACGTTACAAGCGATGGATTTAAATAAACTAATAATTTTTAATAGATTAATAGAAATTATAAGTGATGTGTCTATATAATAAATATTGGAACTACCATGTGGGCTAATCATCTTTTTTATTTCTAGAGTATTTTATTGGTATCACAGTGAATATTTCCAATCATTTGTAAAATATTTTGTAAATATATATATAATAACATGAGTGTATATTTGATAACTCAGTATTTGCAGCAATCATATTAATCAATGTAACAATAGAACAATTCACAAATACTTAATTCATATAATAGAATAAGAGTAAAATGGCCAGAGGTGGGATGAATTTGAGGTGAAAATACTAGGTATCAAACGTCTCGGGGTGAAAAGACGTCCCCGCCTTTTGTCGGCAATCTGTGGCACAAGCCACTAAAACTGACATATTTTATAAGTTTTCCCACTGATTGAAATTCAGACAGTTGGGTTTAGTTCTGATCAAACATAATCACAGGATGCAAGTATTGCCTTTGGCCATCCCTGATCGCTGGTTTAGGTCTGGTGAAATCTTATTAAAAGAAGCATGTACTATTTGTGGCCATTTATAACCTTCTTTTTGGTAAAGTTCTAATCAGATCTAAGAAAAGATGTAGGTATTACCTGTGATCATTTGTGGCCTTCTTGTTGGTTAAGTTCTTGTGAAATGTATTTAAAGGAATGATGTTCTAACTATGGCTATCTATGACCTACTCTTTGGTTCAGTTCTGATTACAATCTAACAAAAAGATGCATGTATTACCTTCGGTCATCTGTGAAATACCCTTTAGTTCAGATCTGATAAAATCAAATAAATGCATGTATATTACTTGTTCCAATCTTTGGCCCGTTGTTCGTCTTAGTTTAAGGCAAATCAATTTAGAGAAAACATGTACTACCCGTGGCCACCCATCTGTGACATACTCTATTGTTCAGTTCTGATCAATTCTTGCAAAATGATACATGAAAAACATGTGGTCATCTGTGACTTACACTGCGTAATAGTTCCGATGAAATCTAAGTCAGTTACCACAGTTAATTTATGCAAACTTTTATAAGATTTGATCAGAAATAAACAAGTGAGTAAGTAACGGATGGCCATGAACGATACTTGTTTACTCTATCTTGATTTGCTTTAAACTATTACTCATAACAGATTGCGACAGGTAATATGTGCATTCTAAATTTAGATACGATTGAAGCTAAGCTATAGAGTATGTCGCAGATGGTCAAAAAATACATTTATCTTTTTTAGGTATTTTAATCAGAACTTAACCGAAGAAAAAGACATAGATAGCCTCAGGTTTATTGAAATAAGGTTTCACCAGATCTACAAACACGTAGATGAATGATGACCTCAGGTAATACTTGCACCTTTGGTTATATCTGATCAGAACTAATCCAGAAAGAAGGCCTTCAGGATTCATTTAAGCAGATTTCATAAAAATTTAACCAACAAGTAGGTAACGGATGTCAATAGGTAATACATGCATCATTTCTGAAGATCTGATCATATATTTACCAGAGAGAAAGCCATAAATAGCTGCAAATTGTACATGTTTCCTCTAGAAAGATATCACCAGATCTAAACCAACAAGTAGATCACGGATGTCAATAGGTGATACATGCATCATTTCTGAAGATCTGATCATATCTTTACCAGAAAGAAAGCCATAAATAGCTGCAAATTGTACATGTTTCCTCTAGAAAGATATCACCAGATCTAAACCAACAAGTAGATCACGGATGTCAATAGGTGATACATGCATCATTTCTGAAGATCTGATCATATCTTTACCAGAAAGAGGGCTATAAATAGCTACAGATTGTACATGTTTCCTTTAGAAAGATATCACCAGATCTAAACCAACGAGAAGGTCACGGATGGCCACAGGCAATACTTGCATCCTTTTATTAATTTGATCAGAATTAAAAAAGAAGAGAGCAATGATAGCCACAGATATTACATGTATCCTAAAATTAGTTTGATTAAGTAGGCCAATGATGGCCACAGGTGTTTCATGTAAAATTTATTAATATTACACCTGAACTTAACAAAAGAGAAGTGAGAACGAAAGAATATAAATAATACTGCCTTCTTTAGTTAGATTTCATTAGAAATAAACAAAGGAGTATGTCACGAGTGGCGTCCGGAAAAAAAACTTGAAACGTTTAATTATACCTGATCACAACTAAACAATAGGGTTCAAAGATGGTCAAAAGTAGTACATGCATTCTTTCAAAAAAATCATAAAGTAGGTTATGCATTGCCACATGGCTACAGTTAATAATAACTGTAATAAGATTTGAGCAGAATTTAGCAGAAGAGTAAGTAGTGGATGGCTACAGGTAATACACGCAAATTTTTATGATAGAATGATCACAACTAAACAATAGAGGATGTCTAGTATGGCCGCAGTAATACAAGCAAATTAAAAAAGAAACGAAATGGTCAAGACTAAACAATGGAGTATGTTACGTCGAGCCACAGGTAAAACGTGCAAATTTTAAAAAGAATAATAAAAACAAATAATCAAAAGTATGTCACGTATCGCCACAGGTAATTCAAGCAGATTTAGATAAGAGTTGATCAAATCTACACATGTCAAGGATGGCCACAGGTAATACATACAAATTTTGAAAAAATATGATCAAAGCTAAACAAATGAGTAGCTTGCGGATGGCAACAGGTAATTCAGGCAAATTTTGGTAAGATTCGATCAGAACTAAACAAAAGACTAGGTCAGGGATGGCCACAGGTATTACATGCAAATTTATAAAAGAGTTCATCAAAACTAAACAAAATAGTATGTAATGGATTGCTACACGTAAGACAATAAGATTTAATCAGAGTTAAACAAAACACTATCAAGAAAAAGATCACTGGTAATAGTGGTCACTTGTAATACATCTAAATTTTTAAAGGAATTGATCAAACTAAAAATAAGGTTTGTCATGAATGGCCACAAGTAATTCTTGATAATTTTAATAAGATTCGGTAGAAACTAAACAAAAGAACGTGTAAATTTTAATGAAGTTCATCACCGTATGCCACGTTTGGTCACTGGTAATACATGTAAAAAAAGAGTTGTTTTAACTAAGAAAATGTTTGGTCATTGATGGCCACAAGTAATTCTTACTATTTTATAAGATTTGATCTGAACTTAACGGAAAAGTTGGTCACGGATGGCAACAAGTAATTCATGCAAAATTTATTAAGAGTTAATCAAAACTTAATTATAGAGTACGTCACAGGTGGCCATATGTTATCCATATATCTTTTCATTAGATTTGATCAAAACTCAAGCAAAGAGAAGGCCATCGGTAACCACAGATGGAACATGTTTCCTTTTATTAAATTTCACCAGAACTAAACTAACAAGGAGGTCACAGATGACATCGGGTTATACAAGTATTTTTTCATTAAATTTGATCAGAACTTTGACCTAGAGTAGTCTCGGATGACCGAAGATAATACATGTATCTTTTCATTAAATTTTACCAGATTTTAACCACAGAGAAGGCCACACATGCCCAAAGATACTACATGTCTCCTTTAAATATATTTTATTGGAAATAAATGAGCTAAAGGTCACGGATGGACACAGGCAATTTACTTGTATTGTTTAATTAGATCTTATCAGAACTGTTCCTCAGCACAGTTCACATATTGCCACAAGCAATGCATGCATTCCATTAATCAGATTTCAGCAAAACTAAACCATTTAATAGGTCAATAGTCAACATGTATGCGCCATTTGATTTGTTTCATCTGTGGCCATCTGTGACCGATTCTATGCAATAGTTCTAGCCAATTCAAAGAAAAGAAATTATGAATTACCCATGTCCATCCCTGACCCAATGATCATCTTAGCTTTAGAAAATTCTAAGCAATGGAAACATTGCTGCCGTCATCTGTTACTATATATATGCTTTAGTGGTGCTCTATTCTAAGAAAAAAAAGATATAATTTTGGCGATCAATGACTAATTATTTTATGTCCCAATTTTGGCCATTTTATTCAAACAAGCATGTATTACAAGTGGCCACAAGTAACATGTCGCCTGCCTATCTTTATTAAACTCCAAGTAAAGGAAACATAATTTATCTAAAATTTTATTCATTCTAGATAACATGCTTTTATTATGATTATCTTTGACCTGGATTTGTTTCTTGTCAATTCTAAGTATTTTATCTGTGGCCATCCGTGACATGATTTATATCTTATTCCAGGTCAATTCTTAGTGAGGGTTACTTTTGTTACCGAGTTCCATAAGAGTTTTCCTATCTATGAGTGGCGGTGAAATGATTTTCCCTTTCACGACAACAATAGAAGTTTCCGCACCTCTTGTAGCATTTTGTAGGATAGCTTTAAACTCTCCTGAAACAGGTAAGTCATTCTGCAGTGTGCTTGAATTTAGAGTTGGTTCTCTTAAGGTCAATGTGTCCCTGTATTTTGCGCTTAAGTGTGTAATATTGATGCTCATCCTTCTCATTTGCATCTGAACCGGTGTCTGGTTCCATGCGCCAATGATGTCATTTACAACGATAGGCGCTGTTTTCTGATAGTCACTGATCCGGTTCACTTTTATCTAACCAATTCTCAAGTGCTTTACTGACTCTTCAATAAACTCTGATCTTTGAAAATCATCTTCAGAATCATCTGATGCTGATTCGTTTCCTGCTCTTCTGACGGTTGGCCTTGAACCCCGGAACTTACACAATTGTATTGTCTTCTGGGAGGTCTGCCTGACCTACAAACGATAGCAAAATGATTCTGTTTCCCGCAATTTGTTCATGTCTTGTCCTTATCTGGACACCGTTCTTTCTGTTTTTGATGACTTCTACCACAGTATTTGCATTTCTCATAAGCCTTGTTATTATCAATTTGCCTTTGTCCTCGGTCAAAGTCATTCTTTCTTTTAGTTCTTGCTATTTCACTTCCATTGCTCATTGCTTTCACCTGCCTTGATGTATCTTCTAGTAACTGCATCGATTCCAAGGTTTGTTGCAAGTTCAACTTCTTATAAATCACTTTACGAATTAATTCTTCATTGTCCGAAGTTCAAGGATTCTTTCATCATCGTTGTGAATCTCACAAACTGCTGTCTTTTCCTTTTATCTCGCAGCATATGAAGCAGTTGTTTCCCAAGGTTGCGTTCTCATATTCAAAAAAATATAACGGTTGTAATAAATGTTCTATTTAGGTGAACATATTCACTTAGTTTGCTTTTATTTTTTTTATACTTATCATCTGTTACAGGATCTTGCAGACTCTTCTCCAATTTTCTGATGTCTTTTGTTGACATACAGTATCAGTGCATCTTTCTTCTTTGATCCGTAATTTCTAAGAATTTTAGTCTAATTCTGATTCTTCCATCCATTCAATCCAATGTTCTCCTGTTGATATGTGGTCATCACCCACTATGATTGGACTAATCTTTAAATTGCGGCTGCTTTCATGATCGTCCCTAATTATACATCCAAAGTCAAGATCTCGTGTCTCTCTACTTATGTTTTATTCTCTATTCCAGTCCAATATCACTCACATGTATAACATCAAAACTAATGGAACAAATCATTGTTTCAAACATGATGGATTACTCTGACAAACATAACATACTTTGCCCTCAGCAACATGGATTTAGGTCAAAACATAGCTGTAAGACTCAGCTCATCGGATTCACATAAGAAATAGCTGACAACTTAGATCAAGGTCAACAAACTGATATAATAGTCATGGACTTTAGTAAAGCTTTCGACAAAGCAGACCACCACAAACTCATACACAAGCTGAAACACATGGGAGTTCATCCACACATCAGTTCATGGATACAAAACTTTCTCAAAAACAGATCACAACAAGTATTAGTGGAAAACAAGGTCTCTGACAGGTACCCTGTACTTTCTGGTGTCCCGAAGGGATCGGTCTTAGGTCCGTGTCTTTTTCTCGCATACATCAATGACCTACCAGGAAGTGTCAGGAGCCGGGTGCGTCTATTTGCCAATGACACCATAGTTTATTTAACAATTAAATCACAAGCATCTGCACAAAACTTACAAAATGATTTGCACAATCTTGAAATATGGGAAAAAGAATGGTCAATGGAATTCAACCCTGACAAGTGTGAAGTACTTAGAATACACAGGAAAAAGAAGCCGGTCATCTTTCCCTATACCCTACATAACACCACACTGAAAACCACAGAAAACGCAAAATACTTAGGAGTTACTATAAGTAGTAACCTAAATTGGTCATCCCATATAAACAATATCACAAACAAAGCAAAAAAACAGCTTAAGGTTCATCAGACGAAATGTCAAAACACAAAACAAACAACTCAAAGAAACAGCATATAAAACATATGTAAGACCACAGGTTGAATACTGCTCAACTATATGGCATCCATGCCAAAAATATCTCACTCACAGAATAGAAATGGTCCAGATCTCGAGGTCAGCTGCAAGGTATGTTCATAATGATTACCACTATACAAGGAGTGTAACAAACATGATTAAGGAACTTAAATGGTCAACTTTAGAACAAAGGCGAAACTATGCCAGCCTGGTCATACTACACAAAATAAAAAACAAACAGGTCAATGTCGATCTTAATCACCTTACAAAAACAAGAAACAGCAAATTCCTCATTCCACAGTCAAAGACACAACATCACATGAATTCATTTTTCCCAAGAACTATACGACTCTGGAACGAATTACCGATCGAGATTAAGGCTACCCAAACTGTGCCAGCTTTTATCAGTGGACTAAACAAGTTTTATAGATTTTAAGTATTTAAAATAAATGTTTAAGTAAGATCTCCAGTTAAATCTTGTTTTCTTTTTTATTATCTTTTGTAATTTTAATGTGTCTGACCCGCGCCTGCCTAATATAGTCAGTACTGACTTTTGACAGTAATAAGTTGAAGTTGAGTGTGAAGTTCTCGTCGCCAATGTTATGTCTATATATGAATTACTGACAATAATTCATCTTTCTAAATTTAACCAATTCTTGGAATACAGGAAATAAACAACGACGTCAAAATGATCTAAAAGTAGAATAGTATCACAATGTGTTATGAACATATTTTTTGGCCATTTGAATATTTTTCAGTTCAGTTTAACGGTTGAGATTTTGGTACATTACAAGTATTTTCCCTGGTCAGCTATGTACATGTTCAACTACAAGTAGATTCTATTACATGGAAGCTAATTAATTATAGATTAAACCCAGACGATTCCTTTTCAGTATTTATTTTTAGTTATTTATTACGATAATTAATCTTAATTCTAATCAGTTAAAATATATTGAACTCCTTATTGTGCAGTAGTCTTGATATTGTGTTATTTTTTGTATGGGTTAATAGAAATGCTGCCCAAATTTTGACAAATGAAATCGTCAAACACGCCGCAATCTGCGTTGAAAAAAAAAATTAATTGAAGCTCTTCAAAATGATATTCAAAGAGTCAATATTTATTTATTTATTTATTTATTTATTTATTTATTTATTTATTTATTTATTTACAGTTATCCCTGTGTTGTGTTATTAGAATGAGCGATACACTAATAGGTTGAATGCCACTAATTTTTTGGGATAATCTCACGGATGGGAGAAATAACCCGCTGAGTTTGCATGTGTGAATCATTTTGGTGGAGGAGAAAATGATTTTTCCAGGAAAAACGTCTTCTTTCTTTGCGTAAATAGCTTTCACTTTCATTAATTATACACTCCTTTCATTCACATTGTGGTTCAGAAATAGATTTTTTCCAATCAATCACACGCTAAATGTAATAAACATCGGATATTGTTTCTCTTTGGACATAAGAAAAAAAGACGTTTCGGGATAAAAATCACTCTGAAATACTAACATTGGGACATACATGGAATCTGTGTCCTGTATACACAACTCTACCAACAAGATTGGTTAGATTGTTTTATCAGAATTTTGTGCTGTCATTAGTACATTTAGTATTGCTATGGAAAGGGAAAGTAAAAACCCTGGAATCCCATTACAAAATTTGACTCAGTAATAATAGTTTTAGTTGGAGGTGACTTTGCTGAACTTCATCACCAGTGTTTGATTTCTAGATATGTAATATGCAGTGATAATTGCAGTATTTGCAGATTTAATTCTATTGCTGCTTACAAATTGGAACGATTTACAGACGTTTCGGTAAATGACCAGTTCGGTAAATTGGATTTATATAGTAAACCCTTTGGACATTTCGGTAAAAAGGCAATTATATAGTAATTATATGGTAACAATGGGATATATCACATATTTCACCGCTGCTCTCATTTTGCTGCTATTATCAGGTTCACAGTAAAATGGTTTTCTTTAATCTCTTAGTTGTACTCAACACATTAGCGGTCTTTAAAACTCGCTAATTGAGTAATTATAGACGCGTGCCCGAAAATATCAGAGCACTGACTGTGTTAAATAAATAATAAATAGATAAAACGCCCGTACATATCTCTACCTGCATATTGTAGTGATGTCATGAAACCAAAGTATAACTGATTAATCTGGGTCCAAACTGTAAATAGTTAGATAGTTTAGACACTATCCAACGGGATGAAGAGTCAAAAAGAAAACAAACTAGGTAATTATTATGTGTTTTTCATATGTGTGACAACTTTCTCCATTATTTACCATATAATTACTATATAATTGCCTTTTTACCGAAATGTCCAAAAGGTCTACTATATAAATCCAATTTACCGAACTGGTCGTTTACCGAAACGTCCGGCACCCATTGGAACTCTGTCAATTTTTTAATATAAAAAATAAGGCATCAGTTCAATTCAATTTTATTTTGCAACTTCATAGATCACATTGGTTTCATAAATAAAATTATAACAAAATTTATAATATGTATAAGAATAAATTAAATAAATTCTGCACTTTGGTTAAGACTAGTTCACATAATTATAATACTAAATTGTAATACAATTTACATATCAATAAACATATAATTTAAGTGTAACTAAATACAGTTAAACTATGATAAATTTTACTTTTACATTCTAAAAGAGCCAGCTAAAACAGAGCTCGACAAATCCACTCTTCCCCTCGTAATTACGAGTAAAAATTGACTTAGAGCGTGTGGATCTTCCAGCAGGACGAGTGGAATTTCTAGCCCAAAATAATAAAATTTGAAGTTTAAAACACACAAGAAATGGAACATAAAATAATTCCTGCAGCCGATGCGCAAACCGGATGTTGATTTAGTGCATGCAGTGCTAAAATCTGTCAAGTTCCGTTATGATCACACAGGTCCCTGCAGAAAATCCGGTATGTACCGCACTCACCGAATTTTATTGCTGTAAAAAAAAGATGGATGTTTACGTGAAAATCTCAGAACTTTTTTAAATTTCACAATGCAATAATTGGCGCATATTCGGCAGGGAGTAGGGGATTTATACAAAATTATCAGTTTACTGCTTTTTCCTTAGTGAACTGCAGGAAGAGTACTTATTGCAGCAGGACGAGTGAAAATTCTGTGCTGCTCGTCCTGCAGGACGAGTTGCTTCCAAAACATTTGTCGAGCCCTGTAAAATAACTGCAGGTATTGAGCATATTTCCAGTTCAATTTAGTCTGCTTATAATAATAGTGTGGATATATATAATTCAGACAAAACAATGAATAGAAACCTTTAAGTTTCTTTATATTATTTAATGAAATGAACTTTAGCAGAGCCCATTGTGAAAATGATGTAGGGAACATTTCGTAGAGTTGTATTAACTAAAAATGCAAATGTTCAAATTGTTTTAAGATAATTTGACCTTCAACCTTTCAAATATAGACTAGTCTTCACAGCCAGATATCTGGCTAAAGTATCATTGTGAAAAAAGGATGATCCACTTGACTTTTTATAGCTATCTTTTCTGTAAGTCTATCAGTATATTAAAAACAAAATGAGGACATGTTGAAAGAGCTAAGCAAGGCTCTACAAAGCCTACAGTCTGACTTCCGGCACAGCTCTAAATTTGGACAACTGACTATATACAAAATTTTTGTCCTGGACAACTGTAAATTTGACGGTCATAAATCTGGGACAGGTCCTCAAATAAACAACCCACTTGATAAACAACATAATGCATCGATTTCTAACCAATTGGCATTATATAAGCACTGTCCTAATAGAGAACTGACAGCTAGTGAGCTGAAAACATCAACCAATCAAGAATCTAGGTACCTGTTACTATGGGAATTGATTTTAATTATTATGCCCCCACTTCAAAGAAGAGGGGGTATATTGCTTTGCAATTGTCTGTCTGTCGGTCGGTCCGTCGGTCCGTAGACTAAATGGTTTCCGACCAATAACTAAAGAATGCTTAGGCCTAGGAACTTCAAACTTGGTAGGATGATTGTCCATCACCAGTAGATGACCCCTATTGATTTTGGGGTCAAGGGGTCAAAGGTCAAGGTCACATTGACCTTGTAGGTAGAAACCTTTTCCGTCCAATAACTAAAGAACGCTTAGGCCTAGAAACTTCAAACTTGGTAGGATGATTGTCCATCACTAGTAGATGACCCCTATTGATTTTGGGGTCAAGGGGTCAAAGGTCAAGCTCACAGGGACCTTCATCCTAAAAACGGTTTCCGATCAATAACTAGAGAACGCTTTGACCTAGGTTCACCAAACTTGGTATGCTGGTTGGTCATCACCAGTAGATGACCCCTATTGATTTTGAGGTCATTAGGTCAAAGGTCAAGCTCACAGGGACCTTCATCCTAAAAACTGTTTCCGATCAATAACTAGAGAACGCTTTGACCTAGGTTCACCAAACTTGGTATGCTGGTTGGTCATCACTAGTAGATGATCCCTATTGACTTTGAGGTCATTAGGTCAAAGGTCAAAATCACAGAGACTTTCATCCTTAAAACGGTTTCCGATCAATAACTAGAGAACGCTTTGACCTAGGTTCACCAAACTTGGTATGCTGGTTGGTCATCACCAGTAGATGACCCCTATTGATTTTGAGGTCATTAGGTCAAAGATCAAGCTCACAGGGACTTCCATCCTAAAAACAGTTTCTGATCAATAACTAGAGAACACTTTGACCTAGGTTCACCAAACTTGGTATACTGGTTGGTCATCACCAGTAGATGACCCCTATTGACTTTGAGGTCATTAGGTCAAAGGTCAAGATCACAGAGACTTTCATCTTAAAAACGGTTTCCGATCAATAACTAGAGAACTCTTAGGCCTAAAAACTTCAAACTTGGTAGGATGATTATCCATCACCAGCAGATGACCCCTATTGATTTTGGGGTCAAGGGGTCAAAGGTCAACATCACATTGACCTTGTAGGTAAAAAACGGTTTCCAATCAATAACTTGACAACCCATGCGCCGTTGACCCTCAAACTTCATATCTGCATTTGTCTTGGCCAGTAGATGACCCCTATTGATTTTGGGGTCAAAGGTCAAGGTCACATGTATGTCAAAACAATTCAGACCAATAACTTGGCTACCAAATGGCATCGGGTTTTGTGGACTGTGAGACTTACATTTTAGATAACATGTATATTTGGTCACTAGGTCAAAAGTCAGTCACAATAATCTGGCCACATGACTAATTGGCTGCCGATAGGGGGCATACATGTTTTACAAACATATCTTGTTTATACAGTATCTGTGTCGGTAAAATAAGTTGAGCAAATAAATGTCTTGACAAATTATTGAATGCTTAATTCCATAGGCAAAAGGTTAAACATCAAAGCTTTACAAGTGTTATTCTTACTTACTAAACAAGGAACAAAATCTTTATGGTATTTTTATTATGTCTCCCCCCAAAAATGGGGGAGACATATTGTTTTTCCCCCGGTTGTCCGTCCGTCCGTCTGTCTGTCCGTCACAAAATCGTGTCCGCTCTGTATCTTCCAAAGCCCTTGAAGGATTTTTATGAAACTTGGGTCAGATGTTCACTTCATCAAGGCAACGTGCAGAACCCACTTTGCGGGTGTGGTGTCTCAAGGTCAAGGTCACACTTTGAGGTTAAATATCAAATGCCACAAAATCGTGTCCGCTCTGTATCTTCAAAAGCCCTTGAAGGATTTTTATGAAACTTTGGTCAGATGTTCACCTCATCAAGGTGACGTGCAGAACCCACTTTGCGGGTGTGGTGTCCCAAGGTCAAGGTCACACTTGGAGGCTAAATGTCAAATGCCACAAAATCGTGTCCACTCTGTATCTTCAAAAGCCCTTGAAAGATTTTTATGAAACTTGGGTCAGATGTTCACCTCATCGGCGGAGACATATTGTTTTTCCCCGGTTGTCTGTCTGTCCGTCCGTCTGTCCGTCACAAAATCGTGTCCGCTCTGTATCTTCCAAAGCCCTTGAAGGATTTTTATGAAACTTGGGTCAGATGTTCACCTCATCAAGGCGACATGCAGAACCCACTTTGCGGGTGTGGTGTCTCAAGGTCAAGGTCACACTTGGAGGTTAAATGTCAAATGCCACAAAATCATGTCCGCTCTGTATCTTCAAAAGCCCTTGAAGGATTTTTATGAAACTTGGGTCAGATGTTCACCTCATCAAGGCGACATGCAGAACCCACTTTGCGGGTGTGGTGTCTCAAGGTCAAGGTCACACTTGGAGGTTAAATATCAAATTTTACAATCGTCTGATTCAATACTGCCTGCAGCAACTGGCTGGGGGGAGACATATGTTTTTGTTCAATCAAAAACCATTTCTAGTTTCAATTATTGGATTTATTAATAAGAAAAAAGCAAGTACATGTACATTTATGACATGCTTAACAAAAGCCAACAAATTCCAGCAGATATTTAGTTTATTAAACATGAAGCATAAAATAAGAATAAATTCCAATTGTCATATATTTCAAAAACAAAATTGTAGAGCCCTGCTATGGTTTATCATAAATGTTGTTTGATACTGGTTAAATTCCACAAAATACTCATAACAAAATCATGTATAATGTATCATATACATGTATAATCAGTGTTAAACTGTTAATACAGTCAAACTTGCCAACAAAGACCGCTCCAGGGAATGAGCAAAAGTGGTCTTTGTTCACAGGTGGTCTTTGTTCGGGGGACCAGTAATGGACAACTTATTTTATTATAACAGCATTTGGGCTTTGTAGACAAATAACACTGAAACATTGGGGCTTTTATTGTACTTTCCGATGACCCATAGCATCACTTTTTCCCCTAGAAAACAAAAATGACAACATTCTAATTCTAAATCTTGACAATCATAATATATGAATAACGCAATCTGTAATTTCATTAGCCTCAATTTGTATCCAAAAAAAAAATTGCACTTCATATTCCAGTTTGCATTTATTCCCGTTGATCTTGAGCTCTTTTTTAACACATGGAGTTTTTATGCCGATTGAAACTCGCCAAATAAACCAAATAAAAACATAAGTTGTGACTTTTTTAGTTAATAAATGTAAATTTCTTCATCAATCTGTTCATCAGTCAATAAATGTAAATTTCTTCATCAGTCTGTTCATCAGTCTATTTGATTTAATATTGTCACTAAGAGTACCTTCCTTTGGGCACTGCTTAATTTATGTATTGAAAAAAAACCTTTATCAATCTGGTGACACAGGTGGCACTAATTATCCAACTTTAAATTTTAATCAAGTTTCACCTTTGTTGATAAAGACAATGCGAAAACCAAACAACTAAGGTGTTATTCACACGTTTCTATTGTGTGTTTAATTGACGTAAACAAAGCAATAGTCAGACAAATTCGTGACAATGGTTGTTGTTTGGGTGATAATTGACCTTTTGAGATGTGAAAACTCCAGTCACTGGTCGCGGAAAACAGGTTCCTGTTATTCAGGGGTCATTATAGAGTAAAATTCGTTGGGTAGGAGAGAAAAGCAGAAACACCCACATGTATTTTAGTCTGTGATAAACATACATTTTATGTTATTTTTTCCATTTATTAAACAGAATAAAGATATTACAAGTTGGCAATTTCTTGAAAATGAAACAAAAGTTTTTCTTTACACCTTCCATTTCTTGCAAGAACTATCAGTGGTGTCTGGGCAAAAAAGATTTCTTCATTTTCGTCCATATAAACAATTTTCATATCAGATTTTCAAGCAATAGAAATGCGGTTTCAACCGATGACTTTCATTGGTAATCGGCTATTAATGAAAACACTGTAAAAGGTCAATAATGATTTCTACTAATGAAATGAGATATAACCTGGGGCTATTTGGTTTTGCCCAAGTTGATCCAAATTGCTTGTCAATATCCAGGTGTTTTATACAGTCTTTTGAATTTTCATGCTTACTGATTGTGCAGGGAATATTTCAGTTTAGGAACCACACATTTATTGTATATTCTTGGGTAAATCCTCCCCTCAAGTAAATGCTGCCTGTATTTAAGCAATTAGAGTAAATTCTTTAACAGACTTTCAACATCCTACATGTACCTGGATAAGGAAAAGGAACAGTGTAATCAGTGAGTGTGGAATGTTTAAAAAGCTGTTTTCTATCAGTTTTTAGTTAGGTGTATTCAGTGTTACATGTAGTGATATCTCTCTTCTTCCAGCATATAAGTTGTGTGTATTCAATGTTACATGTAGTTATATCTCTCTTCTTCCAGCATATAAGTTTGGTGTATTCAATGTTACATGTAGTTATATCTCTCTTCTTCCAGCATATAAGTTGGATGTATTCAATGTTACATGTAGTTATATCTCTCTTCTTCCAGCATATACCTTTTACATGTTGCTGTGGCACAAACTACTAGTAGATGTCCGTTATACCAGGTACCACACACTGTGGATGCTATGACAGTGTGTTGCCATCCTGTTTTCTACTGCGGGAAAGGTAAATAGTTATGTTCTTTTATTTATTTTATCACCACCAGGGACAAAAGGGGATACAAATAATTTAATGGTATCCTTCCTAAGGAGACTCGAATCTTTTATTTGTAGTGCCTGCTGCACTTAGCTTTTTGTCTTATGCAGCAGACAGTGAAGAAAAGATGAATGAGATTTGCTGGACTAACTTTAGTTGAGTGGTTAAAACTGGTGACTTCAAATCGCTTAACCTCTCAATGGTTCGTGGTCATGGGTTGGAGTCCTGATACCAACCGTTACCAGTTATGTGAGGAGGTTGGCAGTTTGTCATGGAGAATGGGAGTCTACTGGTCCTTCCCAGGAATGATGGTTAGGTAAACTGCCCACCCAGCATGACTGACGTCATTAAACACAGTTAAACCAAGCCAGTCTGAATGAGGAAATATGAGGATATAGCTTGGTAGTAACTTATAGACATAGAATTTCTAGAGAAGTGTTAAAGTACTATGTCCTTAACAAGCTACAAATGCTAACAGGACTTCAGTTATAACTAAGCAATTATCGTTATGTGATTGCATAATAGCCGGCAACATATCTATGTTTGGATAAGCCACAGTTAATTGTTGTTTGATCTTCGAAGACCCGTTATAGTTGGTTGCTTTCAAGATTGACCTAATTTGCCTGTCATGAAAAAATTGCCGCAGGCTTAATAATAAGCTGTCATTATGATACTAATTTACTGCTTTTTAATAAAGTCACCTGAGTTAACACCGATTATCATTTCGCTGAATTTAGTATTTCGCATAGTAAATCTGTTAAGTGAAAACAAATTCGGCGGAACCGTTGCGTACAAATTATATATTTAAAAAAAATACAAAATAAGCCATCAATTTATTTAGCATATTTTCATGCAACAAATTGGCATTCATCTTATAATTTTACCTAGCACAGCAGTTACTTGATTAAGAAAAAGTAACTACGTCACATCCTAAATTGTCACATGACAGGATGGCGCGTTCCATTGGTCGGCCGATGATGAGACAATTGCTGATTTTGATGTAACATTTCTAAGTAAATATTCTTTCAATATTCGTAAAAATTTCAAAACTTAACAATAAATGCACAAACTTTATTATGGTATCGGTTGAATTTGTGACTTTTGTTTCCCTTTAAGTATAACTTGTCATAAATATGCCAAAATTTCACACCTAAATCCCAGGTGGTCCCTAATGTAGTCCTTCACATCTATCATAAACCCATAAAATTGCAACTGTGACTGGTGGCCTGAGACAGTTATCACCAATTAACTGATTATCTCATCAACAAGTGTGCTTGATTGGCAGCTAGTCAATCAGTTGCTTGCATGCTAACCGCTGTTGAAATATTAGAACCTCATGAAATTTTTGCTACTACCATTTTTTACTTCCACTTTGAACAAAACCTTTTTCTTGCAATTTCAACATGATTTATTTCATGTTGTGAGGCTAAGGGGAGGGTGTCTTGGACCGATTGAGGTTTAAAAATTTCTGGAGCCCTGCTGTCAAGGTATTTTACACTTTCACTGATACTGTTAACTTAGTTTATACTTTCAATTGTACTGTTAACATATTTTACACTTTCACTTATACTGTTTACATATTTTGCACTTTCACTTATAGTATTAACATATTTTACACTTTCACTGATACTGTCAGCATATTTTACACTTTCACTGATACTGTAAACATATTTTAAACTTTCACTGATATTAAAACATATTTACACTTTCACTGATACTGTCAACATATTTTACACTTTCACTTAAACTGTCAACATATTTTACACTTTCACTGATACTGTCAACATATTTTTTACTTTCACTGATACTGTCAACATATTTTACACTTTCACTTAAACTGTCAACATATTTTACACTTTCACTGATACTGTCAACATATTTTATACTTTCACTGATACTGTCAACATATTTTATACTTTCACTTAAGCTGTCGGCATATTTTACGTTTTCACTAATACTATCAACATGTTTTATACTTTCACTGATACTGTCAACATATTTTACACTTTCACTTATACTGTTAACATATTTTATAATTTTAGTTGAACAGTCAGCATATTTTACCCTTTAAGTTATACTGTCAACATATTTTACACTTTCACTTATACTGTTAACATATTTTATAATTTTAGTTGAACAGTCAACATATTTTACCCTTTAAGTTATACTGTCAACATATTTTACACTTTCACTTATACTGTTAACATATTTTATAATTTTAGTTGAACAGTCAACATATTTTACCCTTTAAGTTATACTGTCAACATATTTTACACTTTTAGTGGTACATGTACTTCCTTTTTTGTAATCAAAACTATTTCCTTTTCTCTTCATGAAGTGTTAACTGTAGTCTTCATGAAGTGTTAACTGCAGTCTTCATGAAGTGTTAACTGTAGTCTTCATGAAGTATTAACTGTAGTCTTCATGAAGTGTTAACTGTAGTCTTCATGAAGTGTTAACTGTAGTCTTAATGAAGTGTTAACTGTAGTCTTCATGAAGTGTTAACTGTAGTCTTCATGAAGTGTTAACTGTAGTCTTAATAACAGTTAGCTGACATGTTAATTTTCACTTGAGACTTTTGACATGTTTTATTGAAGTTACATCGATCAAAGAATTAGTAAATATAATAAACTTACATGATATAGGCAGAACACATTGTATTTTTTATGAAACATCTTGACTTACTGATAGAGGTCTGTTATTAATGCCTAATAGATTAGCTGGAAATTACTGCAGCTACTCTCTGCTTATACATCATTGAGCGGACCCCTGAGACAGCTCCCTGTAGGATTGCTAGAGCTATATATAGCTTAATTCCCCTAATTTATATTAATGCAAAAGTAATCTTCAGATTTTGTGTATTGTTGTCTCATGACCTCATGACTCATGAACAATAAAGGGGCACTTGATCCCATACATACTGTGACTTGAATACAGATTTCAAAGTAGAAGGGTCTGCTTTAGTTCACATAAGCTGTCTCTTAAAAACAGCTCTGGTCAAGATAATAATGAAAAATTCAGCCCAGTGCGATCTGAATGACAGTACATTGACTGTAACAGGAACTCAGAAGCATTGGAATATACCAAATTTATTTTAGTTCAATTATGTAGAAAGCTTTTAGCTTATAAACACACAATCGAATCTGTTCCTGGAACCAACCAGAACTAAGCGATGAGTGTAAAGTTTCTTGCTGAAGGAAACACCGGCATGCCCCTGACTGGGTTTGAACCCATGCGGCTAGCAAATCCTTTGACTACTAGTTACGCGTTAACCACTCGGCCATGCCGCCACCTGCATTAGAATGACACTGGAAGTCAGGAGTGGAGTCCTTCTAGTGGCATCAGGTGAAGATAATTGTAGGAATGAAATAAGTGATATTTAATTGATTCAAATTTTATTGTAGATCATGAGATTATTTACTGCACGAAGGATGGTGGTAATGACACATGTGTTCCATGTCCATCTGGTGAAATCAATTCCTACATCAGCTCTTCACTGGATGTGAAGCATCGTGTATGTTTTCAGATTACAAGAAGACATGAATGCCCTGAAGGTAAGTGAAATGGTTTTTCTTATGTTGACCTGTCATTGTTTGCTTTTTGTGGTCTATAATTTATCAATGACAGGAATGAACAGAGACAATTATACAACAGAAACTTATTGTTATCTTCTTGATCATAGTTATTTACATCATAAGGAAGTTATAGTAAACTGTTAGATGATAAGGCCTGTCGGATATATGCATCAGAAATAAACATTGTACAGCAGCAGTATGATACTTGTTTGCGGGATAAGGTGAAAATAATGATAATGATGTCTTCATAATGAATACTGAGATAAATTTTTTCAGGATTTATCTATTATAGCATGGTGTACATTGAAACTGTATACTACGCCTATGGCATGCATGCATCTGAAGTGAACATAAATCACATATTCTTGAAAAAATCATGCAGTATATATATTTTAATGCCCCATGGCATATAGTAACTGAACTGCCCATCTTTACATCCGTACCTCCATACAGGTTAACCCGTTTCATCAAGTTGGTAGTTGTGTAAAGTTCTAATAGTACGAATGTCTTCAGGTAGGTGTATATACACCAACTTACCAATCAATACAAAGGCCATGATTCTGGCAAGTTACATAACTGTGGCATCAATTCCCCCACTGCCCCCAGTAAACTCCCTCCCCTTTTATGCATTTTGAAAGTAAATACTGTTAACAAAAAGTTGCATATTTTTCAGCTTCAACAACTAATAAATGACCAGGCACTTCACACTTCCAAGATGCTGAATTTAGATTAAGGTCTAAAAGGCAGAATAGAATGCAGACTGCAATGCATTTTACACCTCCCCAAATTTAATTTATACCATGTGTTAACAATAGTACCGTAGTCTCGCTGTGGCATGATCTTAAGTTTGGTTCCTGACAAGAATGCCTCCGAAGACATACACAGCATTATGGATAACTATAGTGTAAAGTGATGATATCGGTTAACTTTTGTGCCAGGTACTGGAAAATATTTAGTATATGCAGCAGTCTGTGTATTTTTTGTGCAGAACTTTGAATACTAAAGACCTTAAAGAAAAAAAATAAATAAATTCAGACTACTGTGGTATCATTTAATTTCGCTGGCACGAAACTTCGCACAATTGCCGAAACAGACTGTTTCGTGCAGACGTAAATTCGCGCAAATCGTATTTTGTGAAGGAAAAAAAAAAAAGTCATGATTTTAATCGATTTTGGACAGATCCTTTGTAAATAACTACTGTTTTGAACACGTGAGTTATTTATGTCTGAGTTGACACACGTCAGTTACCACTTCCTGTGTCAGGCAATTATCGGACCGTTGTTTATTCTACCGGCTCTGCTTATTGAAATCTTACCCGTGTCATTTATTTATTTTAACTAACAACTTACACGCGACTTCTCATAAACATAATTGACATGTTACTTTGCGTACCCATTTTATGTTAAGGTAACAATAGATAAACAGCTGAAAGTTCCCTGCTTTTTTTCTGAAAATGCAAGTGTGTCTAATTTAACCGAATGAGATGACAACAATACTATTTGTTAAGAAACAACCTGACCTAAAATTACAAACTTAATTAACGTTACAGTAACATGCAGTAACATTCATAATCTTCAAAAAGAAATTTAACATGACTTTTTTATTTCCTTTATTCATGTAATTGCCTAATGCCTCAAACTTATTTCAAATAGCGATATGGGCTACTAAATTTATAAGTGTATGTATATTTGGACATCATTCAGCTTCGGATACATATCTGGAACAATATTGTATGATAAATTTTAGCTTAGGGTTTAAATTCGGGCACTGGCCCGAGCGCGAAATACGCGAAAATTAAGCCTAAGGGAAATAAAATCATACCACAGTACCCAGTTAATGGTTTTGGAGAGATACCTGTAATGGGGATTGGTTTTTGCTGCTTCAGTTGTATAGTTATCTGTCCACCAAAAAAAATCTTTGATAATTGTATCCATGTTTTCTTTAAATTATTTGCTTATAGATAACTATCCGACAGCTGAAAATGAGTCTTGCAAGGAGATGTATTGCAGATGTAAAACAGACGAGTGTCGCTATGGTAATGTGTGCAACATGTGTTTCAAGAATCAGGATGAATGTGGCATTAACGAGGAAATTAATATTCTGACTGGAGGTGCGTAGAATACTATTTCCTACATCAGAAAACTTTTACTGTGTTAATCATGCTTTGTTCATCAGAAACTCTGTCTTGAAGAAATGTTTCTTACATAGTCTGGAAGGATTTCTAGTAAAACTTTCTTACCAAGGTATAATACCCTGTGGTATAACTTGAATCGTTCTCTGACAAAACCTGTCTAATTGTAATTGCTGTTATGACACTAACCCTGAACATGCTGAAATCTTTTAATGGATTAGCCCAGCTTTGAATCTGGAACAGTCCATTCAAAGTTTAAGGGATTTCAATATCAAAATACAAAAATGGAGCTACCAACAGTATAGAGCCTGGTCAGACTGCACGGATGTGCAGGCTGGCCTGGCTGTATACTGGTGGCAAAGGCTAATCACTTTCGGTTCCAGCAGGTTATGACATTAAAATAAACAGTAATTTGTGATCAGATGTTTAAAAATTTTACAGCTTGTTAATAAACATACATGTAAATCTTTGCAACACTATAGTGTCTAAATCTGTACATCGAAATACATGTATAATCGAACCCCAGAAAACTTGAACCTCAGAAAATTGAAATCCCTGGAAAACCGAACAGTTCTGACGGTCCCGATTTAAAATTGTTTTTTATTCAACTAAATTAAAACCCCAGAAAAATGAATATCTTTGAAAACATAAGAGGCTGACTTACTCAAGTTGTAAAATTTCGGATCATACGTTCAGAGATCTTTTTTCTCCACTCACAACTTCTTGAATTGCTTGAGAGAATTATTATGAAATTTGAGTCAGATGTTTAATCAACATTCCTAAATCTCTTAATTTGCGTGATTTTTGATAATACATTATTTTCAGACAAAAGTCCGTTAGTGTCAGTAGCTTCACTATGGTATATATTGCTCTTCTCTCAATGGAGCTCTTGCTGTTAGCTCTAATTATTGGACTTGTTGATTTCATACCTTGAGGAGGGTTTCAAACTAAAAATAATGAGAAACTTGAAATATAAGAGCAGTTATCTGCTTGATATACCTAACCTGAAATTAGAAACTGTCTGTGTTAATGATGTTGTACAAATAGTGTTTTAAATATCTCTAAATAGTTTCATAAAAAGGTCAGGCTACAGCAACTTACTTATTTAGTTAGTAAGGAGGTATACAAGTCAGTCGTGGAAAGGTATCATTCAGTTTAGTGGATTGTTATTCAGGCTATTAAATGGTATAAAAAGTGTTAAATTATTTCTGATTTACTTACCCCCCAGATTGTGAGCCCTGTCAAGAGTTAATGTACAGCCTTCCAGGTTGTGGACCCTGTCTCTATAATGAATCTGCTTGGAGGTAAGAATTTTTTTATTTGTTTGACTGGTTATTAACTAAAAATGCCGTTTTTATCATCTGGCATTTCTGAATTTCTATGTAGAAAATTTATAGCAGGCAGAGTATGCTCTTTTTAACTCACCTGAACATATGTTTTTTGTTTGAACGGATGTGTTTTAGTTCGAATGTGATGAGGCACATTCGTATTTTTTGGAGACAGCTCCCAAGATGGAATCAGAGGTAATAACATTTGTAAGGGGTACTCATTCACTGCTTGGTTAACTTAGACATGTGTTACATACATGTAGGTGTCTTGGTGAGCCATTATGATTGGTCAAGGATTTGCTCTAATCTTTACTATATACCAACTTTTATCTTCTATCTTTGCACATAAATGTAGCATTTCTTTTACCGCAATAATTGCAGACTGTCCGAAGAAAGAAAATACAGAAATGGTGCATGGACTCCAACAGAAGGTAAATACTGATAATACATAATGGGGGATAGGTCAAGCTCACAGGGGCTTGCTTTTTCAAAACAGTATTTGGCCAATAACTGAAGGGCCTAGGACCCAAAACATTCATGGGATGGTTGGACATGATAAGTCTACTAGATAAGCAGTACTGATTTTCAGCTTTGCAGATTAAAGGTCAAGGTCATAGAGCCCTGCACTGGGAAAATCTTTCTCATCAGGTCAAGCACAGCTTTAACAAGAACCAGTTTTACTGGATTGTTTGGCTTGATGAGTACATGAACAAGTTTTTGGCATATTTAGTCAAAGGTCAAGCTCGCAGGGGCCAAAGTAAAAAAGGCAAATGAATGGGGGCGGGGGAACTTTAAGTGATAGGTGTGACACCAGCATACCATTGGCAAAATATTACGGAAGTTTGTTCGCAGTTTTACGCTCTTGCTGTATCATTCATCAGCAACATATGATGCTTTCAGGTGACACGAAAGTTACCAAGACTGTAGTGACTAGAGTGGATGTATCATCATCAGGAACAGATAATGGGAATACATCGAACCAGTGGTATATCATTGCCTCTGATAAACCCTCAAATTCCTCCGAAGAGCAGGCAAACAGCCGTGATGGTGATGGATCAATGATACATGTGTTAGTCTTTCTCTTATTATTTCGCCCTGCGAGGGGCACAACACAAAAACTATCGAAGATATCAACTTGAAACCTCATACATGGATAGCTCTCGTTCAGGTTAAGCACTGTGTCCAAGAACCATAACTCTCTTTTCTATAATTTTGGAATTATTGCCCTTTGAAAAATTTCATACTTAATTTTTGTCCTTGGCATAACTCAAAAAGTATTGGAGTGATCAACTTGAAACTTTGTGGATAAATAGATCTCATTGAGGAGAAGTTCAGTGCCCAAGAACCATAACTGTCTATAAGACATGGAATTATTGCCCTTTGTAATTTTTCATACTTAATTTTTGTCCACAGCATAACTAAAAAAATTATTGAAGATTTCAACTTGAAACTTCATAGATAGATAGATCTCATTTAAGAGAAGTGCAGTGTCTAAGAACCAAAACTCTCTTTTGCACAGAGTTATTTCCCTTTATAATTTTTATACGCCCTTCAAAGACAGGACGTATAAAGGGATCACCCATGGCCAAATAAATAAACTAGAACTGCCACTGTCCTGTTGCCAATACACCCTGCATACCGCTTCAGTATGTCCTGATACATACACATCACGGGGAGTACTTGATCATTCTGTGCTATTGATTCTATTAGCGAGACTAAATTTATTTGATATGAGGATGAAAACTATAATAGGCGTTCTTTTAATCAAATGGATATGCTTGGCAAAGTTTTCATGTCATTATTGTATCGTAAAAAATAATACTTGTATGCCGATAGAGATGGATGATGTATGTATGGGTATTTTAGTTACTAGTACCATGTATAGGTATTTTAGTTACTAGTACCATGTATAGGTATTTTAGTTACTAGTACCAGGTATAGGTATTTTAGTTACTAGTACCATGTATAGGTATTTTAGTTACTAGTACCATGTATAGGTATTTTAGTTACTAGTACCATGTATAGGTATTTTAGTTACTAGTACCAGGTATAGGTATTTTAGTTACTAGTACCATGTATAGGTATTTTAGTTACTAGTACCATGTATAGGTATTTTAGTTACTAGTACCATGTATAGGTCAGACAGATTAAACATCTTTTTTTACAAAAGGAAACATGAATAACACATAACAAGGTTCAGATTTTAATATTTTACCATATTATTTAAGAAGTAAAAATACAATTCAGTATTACTAGTACATACAAATGTAAAACAGTCCCTTAAGAATCAAATACAGTCATACCTCGATGGCTCAAAGTTGACGCTCAGTCCTGATTTTTCTCCTTATATTTCCTTATTGAAATAATACCATATAAACATGATTGTTGCCGCAACACTCAAATTATTATATGCGGCTCAAAGTGTTTTTATGGTCCGGATGTGTCAATTTACACCTTTCATTGTTCTCGAGGGTCAAACTCCTAGCTGGGATGTGAATTATCTCACAGGTTGTCATAACTGTGAAATGGCACGTTTGATCTGTTGATCGATTTTCAGCTTAATTGCAATGGTTTACATGTTTTTAACTTCAAATCTGTGGAAATCAGCAACATATGCTAATTTTAAAACAGTTTTAATTGAAATGACATAACATGGGCAGATCTTGTCTTTTGAAGAAATAAATAATTCAAAAGCAATTTTCGACCCCACAGTATAGCGTCACAAGTCCCGTGCAAGAAATTCACTGCAACAAACACAAAAATACCATTTATGAAATGTTTATCAGGCAAATATCACAGAAAAGGTATGTTATCATCATAACAATTAGCCATACTCAGAAGATATATGGTTCATAATAACAAGCCAGTATTATGATATTGCGGCTCGAATTATTTGAGGCTCATAATATTTCTTGACGTCTTCAAGCCATCGAGGAATGACTGTATGCAAATTGGTAATTGCTTGCATTACACATGAATCATACAAATTTGTACTTCTATTTCTAATATGACATTTTATTTTTAATAGTAATTGTTTTAAGTTAAGGTCACTAAATATGAAAAATTAAGAAAGATAAACAATGCATTTGCTTTGGATACTTTATAGAAAGTGGCTTATGGCAGAGAATTGTGTGTTTATAATTAAAATCATTTGGGACCAAGTGCATAAATTGGTGCCAATAAAAGTTCTCAGTTTACAGTTATCTGTTGTCATTCTGACTTGTGAAAATGGCTTCAGTTTAAACAGGGGTCTAAAATTGACATGATAGGGTGCACTACTAATTAGCCATATAGTACACGTTGTGTCTGATAGCTGAAATACGTGACACACACAGCAAACATGAATTGACATTGATATCGTATGCTGTAAGATTATTTGCACAACAGTTGCATTTACCTTTCTTTCTTTTTTTTTACAAAAAAAATGACAATCCATGAATTTAAGTACCCACGAAAATGGTCTTTATGATTAAAACAAGAAATTTCATGCCCACGAAATTAAGTGAATTTGGAGTAATTACTTTGTACAAGAACTGCTAAGGTAAAACCCTTGGTATTTTAATCGTTTAAATGAGGTGCAATTTTGTATAATTTTACAGGTTCACATCGGGATGATTCCTGAAATGTACATGATGTTTCATAGACTTATTTCTGCTTTCTTTTGCATAATTATTTTACAGAACTTACTACAGTAAAATCAATGCATCTGCCATTTAACAAACTACAGTCATTTAACCACTCCCTCATTTTTGTGTCAACTCAGTATCTCTAAAATCTTGAAGGATTTTGTAAATACTTAGAAGAAATATAAAGTATAGTCACATTATGGGCAAAATGTATGATTTAGTTGACTACCTAAGGTCAAGGTCACACTTAAGATCAAAGATTGTAGACACACATGAGATCAGAAGTTAATGCAACCCATCAGGATTATGTTTGGACAATATATACACCAAGAAGTTATGAATGCAGGACTTCGGGACATTGAAATGTTTGCATGATTGGGTCAGCTGCTCAGTTTTTTCACAATATGAAATTTGATTAAGTGCATGTTACACCATTCATTTTACTGATGTATTTATTCATAGCTACATTTGTTCACAAACATTAGGAACTAGTTTTTTTTGCAAATACATGTACAATTATATTCTATGTCAGATACCAGTGACACAAGCAGTGAGGATTTTAACTCTTACTACACACATTAATACTTATTTGATTTATTCTCCTAAATAAACTTACTAGTCAAACATTTTTTTTGTCAGTCCTTCATGCTTTTCTGTGTTATACATGACATTCAGGGGCATTATTCACAACTTTTGTTTTCATTATTCATGTGATCATCATATTTCTGATTCTATAAATAAACAAGCTAAAAATATTATGGTTATGTACTTTATATTGCAGAATAATCATTATAATTATCATTGTGATCATTGGAATAGTACTTTATATTGCAGAATAATCCTTATAATTATCATTGTGATCATTGGAATAGTACTTTATATTGCAGAATAATCCTTATAATTATCATTGTGATCATTGGAATAGTACTTTATATTGCAGAATAATCATTATAATTATCATTGTGATCATTGGAATAGTACTTTATATTGCAGAATAATCCTTATAATTATCATTGTGATCATTGGAATAGTACTTTATATTGCAGAATAATCATTATAATTATCATTGTGATCATTGGAATAGTACTTTATATTGCAGAATAATCCTTATAATTATCATTGTGATCATTGGAATAGTACTTTATATTGCAGAATAATCCTCATAATTATCATTGTGATCATTGGAATAGTACTTTATATTGCAGAATAATCCTTATAATTATCATTGTGATCATTGGAATAGTACTTTATATTGCAGAATAATCATTATAATTATCATTGTGATCATTGGAATAGTACTTTATATTGCAGAATAATCCTTATAATTATCATTGTGATCATTGGAATATTTGTTGCCCTAATCCTTTACGTCATTAAGAAGTCGAGGAGTGGAGACCGTAACTCAAGTCTGGTTGTGCTGTATCACAGACTATTTCCTAGAAGGACAAACAGGAACCAGCAAGATGCAGGTAAGACTCAAGCAGATTTGTTCCCAAAACCAAATAAATTTACAGGAATCAGACTGGTTCAAGTCGGTTTTAGGTAATTTATTGCACAATGATTATCCTACAACAAATACTGGAACCAACAATGAGCAGGAAAGACTTGACAGAATGTTTTACCTGTGGTCAAGGTCATTAAGTGTTTTTGTGCTATAACTGACAAATCCTGCAGTTATAACTTGCGTGATCGTACCTGCACATCTGAAATATACACAGTTGAAGAATAAACTTCTCTTCATTAAGATAAAATAAAAAAATCTGAAGAATAATTATATTTTTATGAGCCAGCCCAGCTACCATAGTTCATAGAAGATTGAATAGTCAGTCCAGGGGTTCTTGGCTCAAAACCCCACCAGTGCCAGCTAAATTTCTCTGTGATATTTGATTTGGACAATACGTCAAAGGTCATTTGTGCCTCACCTCTGATTCAAATGAGGAAGTAGTCAGTCTCCTACAGAAAGATTGGTTAAGTAAACTGGTTCAATACTTGTCAGGAGGACTGGCTCCTGGGATATCACCACAAACATGTTGACACTGGCATTAAACACCAGTAGAAACATGTTTTAGTCTCCTACCAGTTCACCAGAGGGGACTATAGGTTTACCCTCCATCCATCCGTCTGCAAAAACTGGATCCTGCGATAATTCAAAAAGTACTTGTAATATTTTCTTGAAACTTGAGACATTGATAGTTGGTAATAAGGAAATTATGCAGGTCATTTTTGTGTCGCCCTTTCCAAGAAACGGCGATACATAGGGATCGCTTTGTCCGTCGGTCCGTCACGAAAATTTAACGTTGGCTATAACTTTGCCATTTCTAAACATTATCTTATCAAACTTTCAAATTGTATTGCTTATGACAACAGGGTCGGGATGATGCCAAAATCTTTAGGTCAAGGTCACATTTCACAGAGTTATGCCCCTTTTTATACCCCCCATCGAAGATGAGGGGGCATATAGTTTTGCAAATGTCGGTAGGTCGGTCGGTCTGTCGGTAGACACTTCGTTTCCGATCAATAACAAGAGAACGCTTTGACCTAGGTTCACCAGACTTGGTATGCTGGTAGGTCATCACCAGTCGATGACCCCTATTGATTTTGAGGTCATTAGGTCAAAGGTCAAGCTCACAGGGACCTTCATCCTAAAAACGGTTTCCGATCAATAACTAGAGAACACTTTGACCTAGGTTCACCAAACTTGGTATGCTGGTTGGTCATCACCAGTAGATGACCCCTATTGACTTTGAGGTCATTAGGTCAAAGGTCAAGATCACAGAGACTATCATCCTAAAAACGGTTTCCAATCAATAACTAGAGAACGCTTTGACTAAGGTTCACCAAAATGATATGCTGGTTGGTCATCACCAGTAGATGACCTCTATTGATTTTGAGATCATTAGGTCAAAGGTAAAGATCACAGGGACCTTCATCCTAAAAAACGGTTTCCGATCAATAACTAGAGAACACTTTGACCTAGGTTCACCAAACTTGGTATGCTGGTTGGTCATCACCAGTAGATGACCCCTATTGACTTTGAGGTCATTAGGTCAAAGGTCAAGATCACAGAGACTTTCATCCTAAAAACGGTTTCTGATCAATAACTAGAGAATGCTTTGACCTAGGTTCACCAAACTTGGTATGCTGGTTGGTCATCACCAGTAGATGACCCCTATTGATTTTGAGGTCATTAGGTCAAAGGTCAAGGCCACAGGGACCTTGATCCTAAAAACGGTTTCTGATCAATAACTAGAGAACGCTTTGGCCCAACCACAAGCAATTAGGTGCTGCTGTGGGGCATGTATGTTTTAGAAACATTTCTTGTTGTACTTGGATTTTGTCATGAAAATATTGGCAATGACTTTGCCAGTTTTTAACATTTCATCATCAAACTTTCAAATTATATTGCTTACGACAGCAGGGTCGTGATGATGCCAAAATCTGTTGGTCAAGATCACAATTGACAGAGTTATGCCCCTTTTTGTACTTGGATTTTGTCATGAAAACTTAACATTGGCTATAACTATGCCATTTCTTAATATTTCTTCATCAAACTTTCCAATTGTAATACTTACAATTGTATCACTTAAGAAAACACGATTTCTCAAGGGCAGATAATCCTCAAATTTATTTTTGCAATGTTATGCCCCTTTTTCAAGTTAAAATTTCTTGGTTAACCTTTTCCTTTATGTCTATGTCTCAAAAAGTGTCAGAGATATTCCATTCAAACTTGGAATACTTGATCACCAGCAAAACCCTTGTAAAGATTGTTGATACCCATGTCCCTGGGGTCACAGTTAGCCCCACCCCCAGGGATCACTTGATTTTGCTTATGCTTATATATAGGAAAAAAACTTCTTAAGCCTTGAAATAAAATATTAACTGACATGAGATGGGTAAGTACTTCCCCCCCCCCCCACCGTCCCCTCTGCGTGGGGACCCCCCCCCCCCCCCCTCTGCTCCCACCAGTCACTCCACCCCTCACCCCCCCCCCCCCCAACCGGGCCCAATTTTTTTTAAATTTATACTTCAGTACATAGGTATTTGTTGACTCCCCCTCCATCTTCAAACCCCTCCCCCCCACCCCACCAGTCACCTCCCCCCCCCCCCCCAACCCAGCCCAAATTTTTTTTTTATTTAATACGTAGGTACTTGACCTCCCATCCCTCTCCCCCCAAATAGACCTGAAAAATTGCAAAAATGGTGAAAAACTTTTGAAGCCCTATAGATATCCATTTTAAACTTGCTACATGTTTTGATACTTAATAGACAAGTTCACATGTGATGTCCTATAACTCTGACCTTGGATTTCACAAAGTTATCTCCCTTTCTATGCCCCCGAAGGGAAGCATACAGTTTTTGAACTGTCAGTCTGTCCGTCCGTCCGTACGTCAGTCCGTCCGAAAACTTTAACATTGGCAATAACTTTCTTATTAGTGAATGGATTTACTTCATACTTGGACACAACACCCCTTTGGACAAGACCTTTTCACTGACCTATATTTATTTGACCTTGACCCCTGAATGACCTTTACCTTGAAGATCCAATTGTCCAAAAACTTTAACATCGGCAATAACTTCTTTATTTCTAAGTGGATTTACTTCATACTTGGACACAGCACCCTTTTGGACAAGACCTTCCCACTGACCTATATTTGTTTGACCTTGACCCCTGAATGACCTTTACCTTGAATATCCAATTGTCCAAAAACTTCAACATTGCCCATAACTTCCTTATTTGACCTTGACCACTGAATGACTGGTTCTCAGTTCAAAGGTCAAAGCACCACGTTCGGGGTCATTGTCATCTTACAGTGACAGTTCTTGTTCACATTGAAAATTTTCCAAAAATCTACATTTCCTTGAATATTTCTGGAACCTATGGATGCATTTGATTGAGACTTTTAGTTGGAGTTATTTTATTAGTTTACACAATACATTCACTTCTGTCTGTCCATTCATTTCAGTCTGCAAAAAACTGGATCCTGTGATATTTCAAAGAGTACTTGAAATATTTTCATGAAACTTGAAACATGGATAGATGGCAATATGGAGATTATGCAAATTATTTTATTTTTCCTATGTTGAGAAAATTGGTTGTTATAGCAACAAATAGACTTGAAATATTACCAAAATGGTGATAATTTTGAAGCCCTATATATTCATTTTAAACTTGTTACATGTTTTGATACTCAAAAGACAAGTTCACATGTTATGTCCTATACATCTGACTGTTGATATCACAAAGTTATCCCCCTTCTTCACTTTGAAAAGTTTACAAAAATCTTCATTTCCTTGAATATTTCTAGAACCTAGTGATGCATTTGATTGAGACTTAGTACAAATTTTATTGGTGTTATTATTAGTTTACACAATACATTTCATAACTCTTTCCCTTATATTGACAAAATTGTGCCCCTTTTTACTTAGAAAATGTATCAAATTGTTTTTTCTCTTGAATGTTTTTCTTCCAATTACTTTTGAACTTACACAGAACCTATACAACATTAGTCAAGTCTTAAGATCACACAGCAATTTGCATTTTGTGATCTTCTGATTATCTGTTGCTTTGCAATAGTCTTACTTGTTATGATTGCTAAGTACTAGTATTTAACAGATTTTGTAGGCATGAGTAATAGGCCACAGGTTGTCTAACAGTATATTTTAGAGAATGTATTTCTGTGTGTTTTTAGAGTCACAACCAAGTAATGGAGCTCTGTTACACAACGGGAACATGAATGGGAAAAGGACTCAGCCAGTGAGACGTAAGTGGCTTTACTTTCTGATAGGTTGAATGCTAGTACAATTAAGAAGCAAAAAAGGCTCAACAAAAACTATTTTCTCAGCCTCTGAAATCAGTATGGAAGACTGTTGGTTTTTTTTTTTTTTTTAACTGGTGACAAGTTCAAGTGACTTCTGGTATTGTTTTTAGACTCCCTACAAACGAAGTCACCCTGTGGTCGGTCGGTCGGTCGGTCTGTTGCATTTTTCTTGTCCGGAGAATAATTTTAAAACTATTCAAGACATTTGACTTGAAACTTGAAATACAGATACATAGTGACTAGGAGTGCAGAGTGAAAGAACCATAACTCTCACTTGTCCCATTTTTAAATTATCTCCCTTATTGCAATTTTCTTTTCTGGAGCATAACTCCAAAACTATTCAATGGATTGACTTGAAACTTGGGATATATATCCATGGTGACTAGGAAAATGCAGAGTTAAGAACCATAACTAAGTCTGGTCCCATTTTTATTTTATTATTTTTGCAGTTTTGCTGCAAATTTCTAGTCCAGAGCATAACTCTAAAACTATTCAAGGGATTGACTTGAAACTTGAAATATACATTTGTAGATACATGGTGATGAGGAGAAGTACAGATTAAGAGAACCATAACTCTTATTTATCCCATTTTAAATTATTCCCCTTTGTGCATTTTTCTTGTAACGAGCATAACTTCAGAACTAATTTAAAAGATTGACTTGAAACTTGAGATATAGATACATAGTGAATAGTGCTTTAGATATTGAACAAAGGATTGATTTTACAAAATGATGTTTATCATGCTACTGAGGTCAAAATATCATTAATGCAATTATTGTATGTAAATTCTTTACATAGAATAAATAGAAAAGCTTTTGAATGATCTACTATGAAATACAGTGACATTTTGTTTGTAGCATTGTTACCAAAAAAAAAAATGTAAATAATCAAAATTAGCCCCACTTTAAGGCAGGGGAAATAACAACTACTTGTAAAATGTAACTAAACATACTGATAGAAAGACATTGTAGATTGTATACTTTACAACATCAGACAAATGACTATTAGTACTTCCATGTTAAAAGCATTGTTATTATTCAAAACTTCCAATGAAAAATTTGCATTATTAGAAAAAAGATTGACAACTGACATTCACCCATAGATATATTATTCATGGGTGGTAAGCATTTCAGATTACTTTATTCCATACTTTTGCATCAAAGTGCTGTTCAGGGGTATTAATCACATCCAGTGACAGCTCAAGTTTTATTAGGGCCATTCCATTTAAAGTATGTCCCACAACAGAAAGGCTCTTTCAAAATGGACCAACCGCGTTTTGAAGTTTATATGACAGTTAAAAACCCTTATAATGAAAGACTATCCAAGATAGAACATCTCTGTTTTACCTTCCAGGGTTTGGATTTATGTTTTACTGGAATTGCACTGAACAAATACTTCTTGTAATATTTTAAAAAGAATTCTATTTTCCCACCAACCTGGTACATATACCTTTTAGGGGGCAAAAAATAGATACAAGTCTGACATAACTTGCTTTTCTGAAATTCAGCAATGGTAAGGGGAACAGGAGCCACCGTAGATATGGCGGGTGATGGTGCAGAAGGGGTAGATGGCACTAATATGGCTTTAATGAAGGATGCCGAGGAAGAAACCCGACAGAAACAGCCACCATCTTACCACCAGAGTTAACTCCTGTTAATGATGATTATTTGCATATAAAGAGGAATAACTACCAATGTTGTCATAAACAGTACTTTATCTAGAGCTGTTCCAGTCATATTAGTAGTCATATCTGGTGTTCAAATTTGAAGGTTGGCTATTAATTTTTGCTTTAAAAAAAGTACAGTATTACAATGCACATTCCTCTGTATTTGTTAATCTTCTGTATGTCAATATCTCAATGTCCTAGGAATGTCAGAATTGGTATTATTCTTCCATTTTTGGATGTGATTGTTTTACATGTTATTCAGTAGAGAGTAACTTTACAAAGACAGGAAAAATAACTTTCCTGTAATTCCTGGTTTTAATTCTGAATTCTTTATTTTGAAGTATTTCATCAATAGTTTCTTATTTATCTGTACTTTAGGAAGAATACAGTGTTCGGCTTTAATAGAGTAAAAATTGTTAGTTCAAAATTTTACTGATATTTAAAGTTCTGTGTATTTGTGCCAAGTTGTTCCACACCTTTCTCTCTCTTCTGTTTTAAAAAAGAAGACCAGCTTTAACACTGAACCTGCTAAATTTTTGGAATGGAATTGGTCAGCTTTGAATTCAGATTCAAAGTTTAAGGGATTTCAATATCAAAATACAAAAATGGAGCTACCAACAGTATAGAGCCTGCAGGCTGGCCTGGCTCTATACTGGTGGCAAAGGCCCTTTTGGTTCCAGCAGGTTAAGGGTTAATACTGAAATGTTTCCTGTTACATGAGTTAGATACATAGGGCTTAATGTTTTGACAGTTTCGCACTGACTTTTTTATCATTCCGTGCTCAGAGGGATTTTAATGAGGCTTAAGTTTTCTGAGAGCTTTTTCCTTGCAGTGTGCACATTGTTTCGGCTTATCATCTGGATGCTTGAGTTAGTTTAATTATCATGTTTAAATAATTGACAGGTACCATACATATATGTGCTTTAAAGTAATTTCTCTCCATTTCAATCCTTATTTGCTAGATCGAATAACATGAATTCATTATTATTTATCACAGGTAAATCCTATGTGTTGAATTGTATTGGAGAAAAGTAGTTTTCGTCAATTTATTTCTTGTAAGCTATGCAGCATTGCTAACACTTTAAAGGGCAAAATATTTGATCAAGTTTTCAGAGAGTTGGAATACTGTAATGGTAATTGTCGTCATTATTATAAAAAAAAAAACTTTTGGCAAATTAATAATTGAGTTTTTACAAGGTTATTATTTTAATCCCTGTAGAAATTTGTTATTCTATAGATGAAGTTGTATTCAGCTTATCAAGTCACATGTTTTATGCAGTTTAAGTAATTTTGTCCCAAGATGTTAATTTTTTTCACCTTTCTTGCCTCAAAACTGTATACTCATACATAGGCCTGTTACACCTTATATCACTGCTAATTTACTGTTGGTCAAATCAAAATACACTGAGCCAGATATATTATGTCAACTTGCCGATTTAGGTTACGAAATGGCCAATTAACACATTAAATGTATTTTCCATTTGCAAATTGTTGGAAAGTAATGTAGTGTAACAATGTTCATTTCTTTATTACATCTCTCAAGATTTTTTAGTTTTAATTGGTGGACACAGACAATTTGGTTCATTATAGTTTTCCAGACTACTGCTTATCATACATGCTGGTTTATAAGTTACCCGTGCTTATACTGGAGAATTTTTCTGTTTTTTAACTAAAGATCTGCATTTACAAGCATAATCAATTCAATGTTGTTGTATGATTGTTTTTGGATTAATTGCCAACCACTTGTCCATAATTGTAATGATCCATTCAATATTGCTAGAGGTCAGAATATTTGAACCATTCCATGTATTACAATGGTTTGATTTTTTTTGGAATCCATTCCATATTTGTTAATGTTTGTTCAATTAATTCATTCCATTTTGAAATATGACTAGCTATATGGATTTTGTTGAACCCATATTTTTTTGTAAATATCAATAAATTCAGTAAATATTACTAGTGGAAACAAGCATATTGATTTTGAAATAGGTTAATGCAATTATCAATAAATTCAGTACATATCACTAGTGGAAACAAGCATATTGATTTCGAAATCCATATCCGTGCTCTGGTAGTGTATTGATATCCTTGTAAAATATTGAGAGTTGTCTGCTTAACCCTTACCGTGTTAAATATCTAAAATTGATTTGTCCATCTTTCAATATGGACAGATCCATTAATTGTTTATGCTTATTGAACAATTGGGTGAATAGCTAATAGTGCAGACCATGATCACACTGTTCAGTATGTGCAAGCTGGTCATGGTCTGCACTGGTTGCAAAGGCTGAGTGATGTGCCTCCAGCAGGGTAAATGTTAATATAATAATGACTTACAAATTGCAGTTTTCATATATCTGTTATTTAACACTAGATTCTTTATGAATCATATGTGAAAACATTTATGCTTTGATAGGCTTGAAGTGTACCTTTTTCTGTTTTTATTGTGACAATTGAAATTTTAATGTGAGTTTGAATTTGACCAATATTTGTAAAAAAGTATTAATACAAAAATTAAAAAGAAATGGTCAGTCCTTTTTACTTCATTTACAAAAATGGTTGTATATGAAATGCTTTTTATAGAATTCCACTGTAGCAAATGTACATGTGATCTTCTTATGTAGCCACTTCTCATTATCGTGTTTTCAGATATTGTTTTTCAGTAATGTTTTTGTCTGCATTTGAAATATATTTTTGAGAGTTTTTGTTTTCAGAAGTATATGTCTGTATTATTGGTGCCATTTTCCAAGCTTTAACCGTATCATATGACAGGAAACTGAAAATGTAGGTTTGTGCCTAATAGTGCTGGGTTTGTGCCTAATAGTGCTGGGTTTGTGTTACTGATGCATGTTTTGTTTTTCTGAATAGTATATTGGTCTATGTCTTTGTCATGGTCATTATTATGCACCCCTTCGAAGAAGCAGGAGTATATTGCTTTGCACATGTTGGTCGGTCCAGACCTTGTCCAATCACTAACTCGAGTACCGTTTGGTCCACAGCCTTCAAACTTCATGATGGATAGATGACCTCTTTTATTTTTGGGGTCAGTTGGTCAAAGGTCACTCTGTCCAAAGACCATACTTTTTGTGATCAATAACTTGAGTACCATTTGTCCAACAGCCTTCAAACTTCAAAGGGTGGTTGCTCTTGTTGAATAGAAGACTTTTTTTTGTTTTTTGGGTCAGTAGATTAAAGGTCAATGTAACTGTCACCTTGAATTTGAAACCATGTCCACTCAGTAACTGGAGTACCATTTGACCCACAGCCTTCAAACTTCATAGATGTTTGTCCTTATTGAGAGTAGAAGATCCCTATTGTTTTTGGGCTCAGTAGGTCAAAGTGGCCATCACCTTCAATCAGTTGAAACTTCATAGGTGGATATATCTCATTTAGAAGAAGTGCAAAGCACAAGAATGATAACTGTACCTTTCATAAATTTTCAGTTTTTATCCTTTGTTAGTTTTCATGCTAAATTTTTGTTTGGAAATAACTACATGTAAGAAAGTGTTTCAGATATCAGCTTGAAACTTCAAAGGTTGATAGATCTCACTGGGGAGGAGTGCTGTGCAGAAGAATGATAACTAAGCAAACACATTTGGTGGGGGATGGCCATGTTAACATGGCTCTTGTTTAAATATTACGTGTTGTTTGTTGATTAAGGATATAGTTGCAAGTGTAGCTTTAGCTTTAGAACTAGAAGAAGATAATATTCATTAGATATAGTTTTCTTATATACCTATTTTATCTATCCAATCATTTAGCTGAATTTGTACCATGTGATCATGTAATGTTTCTATATTTGTATGCACATCCTGTATTTGCTGTATTATACAATTTTCAGTTGCCTTTTATAACAAAATAAGTCAGCTTGCATAATAATTGAGTCAGTATCTTTAATGCACTTTACATATCATTCAGTTAAACATCATGTTTTCCAAATTTCGTTGTTGTTTTGCAGTGTATATTTTGAACGAGAAAGTTTTTTAAAAAATAGGTAACGAATAAAATGCATTATCTAACAGTGTTCTATACAGTACAGGATATATTTGGTCTTGTGGTAAAACTGTACTAGACTTACTTAATTTCTCGTTGATCCAGCTATATACTCATTCAAATATATCCTCATACTATATGTACAGAACACTTGAATAAGCTTATACAGTGGAACTTCCGAAAACCGGATCTTCTAAAAACCGGAAACTTCTGAAAACTGAACGATTTTCTCAGCCCCGAAATTTCTCCTTCTGTTTTCTATGTAAATCATACTTCTAAAATCCGAAACTTCCGAATTCTGAATTCCGGACGATTTTTTCGTAAAATTTAGTTTAAATCAATGCAATTTTACTTCCAAATACCGGAAAAATAAAAAAAGTGCAAAAGACATACAGACCTAAGATCGCAAACCCTGCGGCAAAAATTTCACGTCTCTATCTATTGTTTACCAATTTGCGGTGATCGTTTATTTTGACATGCGTTAGAATAACAAGTTGTCATTTTGAAATTGACATGCATGGTTTTCGGAAGTTCCACTGTAGTATTAGATTTGTTATCCTAATCAGTTGATTGATTAGTCACTTGGTCAGTTATATATAAGTCAGTATATAAAACTATTTTGAAAGTTTTTGCGATACAATAATGTTAGTTGATTTTTGATTGTATTTTTTAAGTTTTTTCTATATGGGTAAATGTTGAACATTGGTATATTGTGTTTTTGTTAAAATAACTGTTTGAATTTGTTCCCTGTAAAGAATTCTTAATGTCTTATACTTTACTTTTACTTAAAAGCAGAAAAAATTTTAATTGTGCAACACCAAATGCAAAGGAACAAAGTAAAAGTTGTTGTTTAAGTACATACATGTACGTGTATATTTATGTCAGGTCTTCGAAACTCTGTTATTTTTAGCTCATGGTGAGCTGTTCGGATCGATCTATGTCCGTCGGACGTCCATACTTAGTTTGTTTATACTCTAGTGGTCACATTTTTGCCTCAGTTGTCATGAAACTTAGTCAGGTGTTTGTCCCAGTAATTACTCGTACTATTTTGAACATGGGTTATCTTGGATGAAAAACTATGTCACAAGGCCCCAAAACAGAAAAACCTTCTTAACACTCTAGAGGCACATTTTTCAGAAAAAATGGAAATTCATCATAAAGGTTGTTTGGATGATTTCTAGCTCAAGTTCGAATATGGGTCATCTGAGGTAAAAAACTAGTCACAGAGCCCAAATATGGAAAAACCTTGTTAACACTCTAGAGGTTACATTTTCATTCCAAATATCCTGGATATTTGTCAGAAAGATTGTTTAATTGATTTCTAAATCAAGTTCAAATATTGGTCATCTGAGGTCAAAAACTAGGTCACAGAGCCTAATTATGGAAAAACCTTGTTAACACTCTAGAGGTAATATTTTCAGTCCAAACATCCTGGAAATTTGTCAGAAAGGTTTTTTCGATAATTTCTAGCTTACTTGTGAATATGTGTTATCTGGGGTCAAAAACTAGGTTACAGAACCGAAATATGAAAAAACCTTGTTAACAGTCTAGAGGCTATTTTTTCAGTCCAAACATCCTGGAAATTTGTTTGAAAGGGTGCTTCAGTGATTTCTAGCTAGGGACCAAATATGGGTCATCTGGGGTCAAAACTAGGTCACAGACCTCAAATATGGGAAAACCTTGTAAACACTCTAGAGGCTAAATGACCTTGAAATTTGTCAGAAAGGTTGCTTCGATAATTTCTTGCTCAAGTTTGAATATGTGTCATCTGGGCTCAAAATCTAGGTCACAGAGCCCAAATATGGAAAAACCTTGTAAACACTCTAGAGGCTACATTTTCTGTCAAAATATCCTGGAAATTTGTCAGAAAGGTTGCATTGATGAGCTCAGGCTTGAATATGAGTCATCTAGGTTCAAAAATAGGTCACAGAGCCAAAATATGGAAGAACCTTCTTAACACTCTTGAGGTAACAGTTTCAGTCCAGATATCCTGAACATTTGTCAGAAAGGTTGTTTCTATAATTTCTAGCTCAAGTTCGAATTTGGGTCATCTGGGGTCAATTAACCAGGTCCATAACAACTTTGTTAAAAGCAGTCATACTCAGGTGAGCGATATAGTGATGGCACTCTTGTTTTTAATTCCTGTGCGTGTATAAAATAAGCGGACCTTATGAATTTTTATACCCCTGCCACGATAATGGCAAGCGGGCATATAGTGTTTACCCTGTGTGTGTTTGGTGGGTGGGGGTGGGTGCGCGGGGGGGAGGGAGGGAAATATACAATAGATGTTCTTGTACCGCTCATAACTTTATTTTTCGTGGTTGGATTTTGAAATAATTTGTCATAAGTAATTGTCATATGAAGCTGACGTGTTGCATGGAAGAAACATGTCGCTCACTCAAAGGTCAAGGTCACAGTGGACATTTGAAATTCTGGCTAATGGATATGGTGAAAAAGTTGTTTGTGTCCGGCTCATAACTTTGTTGTGCATGGTTGGATTTTGAAATAATTTAGTGTAAGTGTTCATCATATGAAGTCGACATGTCACGTGTAAGAAATATGTCGCTCACTCAAAGGTCAAGGTTACAGTGGACACTTGAAATTTTGGCTAATTCCTTATATGGATATTGTGAAAAGGTTGTTTGCCGGCTCATAACTCCTTATGCATGGTGGGATTTCAAAAGAAAAATGTGTTTATTATGTCTCCCCCCTGTCTGGAGGAGACATATTGTTTTGCCCTGTCAGTCAGTCCGTCTGTCACACTTCTTTTCCGTTGCATAACTAGAGTACCTTTTCAACTAGAGTCTGCAAACTTCATAGGGTCATTGCCCTTATTGAGTTACAGAAGGCTATTATCAAAGGTCAAGGTCACAGTGAACTTAAATGTGAAAATGGTTTCCACTTATTAACTATAGTTCTTTTTGACCTAGTTTCTTCAAACTTCATAGGATGACTGTCCTTACTGAGTTACAGAAGTCTATTGATTTTGGGGTCAGCTGGTCAAAGGTCAATGTCACAGTAACCTTATAGGTAAAAATTGGTTTCTGCTCAGTAAGTGGAGTTCTGTTTGACCCAGAGTCTTGAAACTTCATATAATAATTGTCTTTTTTGAGTAGAAGAAGTCTATTAATTTTGGGGTCAGCTGGTCAAAGGTCAAGGTCTCAGTGATCTTTAATTTCTGCTCAATAACTTGAGTGCTATTTGACCCAGAGTCTTCAAACTTCATAGGATGACTGTCCTCCTAATGAGTAGAAGAAGCCTTTTGATTATGGGTTCAGCTGGTCAAAAGTCAAGGTCACAGTGATCCTTAACTTGAAAATTCTTTCAGCTCAGTAATGTGAGTCCTGTTTAACCCAGAGTCTTCAAACTGTGCAGGTTGATTGTCCTTGTTGAGTAGAAGAAGCATATTGTTTTGGGGTCAGCTGATCAATGATCATGGTCATAGTGACCTTATCTTCTGCAACTATAGTTCTCCTTGTTATACCATGGCCTTTTTCCAACACACTCATTCCTATTCTCCAGTTCACAATTCTGTCACTAGCTGACCTCTGTCATCTATTTTGTACCCCTGTTTCAATGATGTGCTGGGGGAGACATGCGCATTTTTTTACAAAAACATCTAGTTATCATATGATGACGACACATCCCCACCATGATAATTTCTTGTTTCTTGCCCATAATTTCAACACTTCCAGCATGCTCATCATGTCATTTTAGTAAGGTAACAGATGTTGAATATAAAATTATCACACATGGCAGGTGAGCAACAAAGAACATACATGAAAGAACAGACATTTGTAGTGGGCTGCCTGAATGTGTGCTTTGATATAATTATTATATAGGCACATCAGTAGATTGCTACGTAGGTGTTATCCCTTACCATTTTGTTGCCTTGATGCAGTCTCTTAAATGATATAAGAGAAACTGAAGATTTTATACTTGTAACAGACTGCTGAACTTGTCTTTGAAAATGCACCACTTACCTGTTCATTTAGTATGTGTCCAGTGTCATTTAGTAGGGGCATCTGTGTCCTTTAGACACATTTCTAGTTGGAAATTGTTTGAAGGTCTGAAATCCTTTTTGGTGTACTTTTACCTTATTTTATTTGTATCAGGGTACTACTTCACTGGTTGAATTTTGCTTATTAACCAGGTTTTCAATTTTGAAAATCCTGGTTATTAGATTGGGGTATGGCGGGCGGATGGGCGGGCGTCAAACGAAATTGTGTCCGCTCTGTAACTCTTCAACCCTTTGAAGAATTTTGATGAAACTTCAGACAAATGTTTACCACATCAAGATGACGTGCAGAACGCATGTTCCGCATGGCTGGCTCCAAGGTCAAGGTCACAGTGACATTAACATTGAAAATCCTGTCCGCTCTGTAACTCTTCAACCCTTTGAAGAATTTTGATGAAACTTCAGACAAATGTTTACCACATCAAGATGACGTGCAGAACGCATGTTCCGCATGGCTGGCTCCAAGGTCAAGGTCACAGTGACATTAACATTGAAAATCCTGTCCGCTCTGTAACTCTTCAACCCTTTGAAGAATTTTGATGAAACTTCAGACAAATGTTTACCACATCAAGATGACGTGCAGAACGCATGTTCCGCATGGCTGGCTCCAAGGTCAAGGTCACAGTGACATTAACATTGAAAATCCTGTCCGCTCTGTAACTCTTCAACCCTTTGAAGAATTTTGATGGCTCCAAGGTCAAGGTCACAGTGACATTAACATTGAAAATCCTGTCCGCTCTGTAACTCTTCAACCCTTTGAAGAATTTTGATGAAACTTCAGACAAATGTTTACCACATCAAGATGACGTGCAGAAATTGTTGTCTCATTATTAAGTATACTCCTTGCAGACAGTATTGTTAGCCGAAATTTACATCCTACTCATTATCATGTATTCTCATGAATATTATCTTTTCCTTCATGTCATGTTATAATCTTTTGAATATTCATAGCAATCTTCATTCCAAAATTCATACTATAGTATAGAATCAGAACAACATTTTTGAAAACCTGGTTTCGTGGCATTGCCATGTTTCTTGTATTTATGCTTGTTTTACTTGAGGTTTACGACTTAATATATCATAAGTCATTCTTAATTCCCTTTTTGTTTGAAGTAAAGCAAAGTAAGTAAGCAAACTTCTGCTACTAACTGCTAAAGTTAAGGCAGTATTTTAAATGTTGTTCTCAGCTGCTATGTTCCTGTCTCTTTGAACTGTTTCAGGTGCCTTGTTGTATCTTGCTTTCATGTTTTTACTGCTTGGTGCTGTAGTGTCATAATACATTCAGAATTCAAGTGCTGAATGATCTCATTTATAGCTCTGTGCTTTTTTTTACTAAGCCCACAGTTTTTGTGGCGCTCTTTCAAAGAAACGGCAATGCATAGGGATCGCTTTGTCTGTCCATCTGTCACGAAATTTAACATTGGCTATAACTTTGCCATTTCATAATATTTCCTCATCAAACTTTCAAATTCTATTGCTTTCATTAACAGGGTCGTGATGATGTCAAAATCTTTAGGTCATGGTCACATTTGACAGAGTTATGCCCCTTTTCACAAAAACTTAACGTTGGCTATAACTTAATTCTTAATATTTCCTCATCAAACTTCTAAATTATATTGCTTACAACAACAGGGTCATGATGATGCCAAAATCTTTAGGTCAAGATCACATTTGACAGAGTTATGCCTCTTTTCGTACTTGGATTTTGTCATGACTTAACATTGGCTGTTAAGGTCCATTTCTCAGAAACTATCAAAGCTATTTACTTCAAATTAAGCATACATGTTCACTATCAAAATGCGACACCATTTCTCAATGGCAGATAACCGTCAAATTTATTTCTGCAAAGTTAGGCCCCTTTTTCAACTTAAAATTTCTTGGTTAACCTTTTTGTTAATGTCCATTTCTCAAAAAGTGTCAAAGATATTCCATTCAAACTTGGAATACTTGATCACCAGCAAGACCCCTGCAAAGATTGTTGGTACCCATGTCACTGGGGTCAAAGTTAGCCCCATCTCCAGGGGTCACTTGATTTTGCTTATATATAGGAAAAAAACTTCTTAAGCCTTGAAATAAAATATTAATTATTAATATTAATATATATTTTTCACTTGGGCCTCTTGTTTAACTTGGCTTATAATTTCTTATCCAGCACTGAGAAAAGACAAGTGTGCTGTCTGCAGACAGGTCTTGTTGTACTTGGACTAGCATGGTGTCTTTTCCAACAGGCTCTTGTTTACCTTTTTAGTTATTCTAACAAAGTATCCAAGGGCGACACAAGTGTTCAGCTGAACACCCATCTAGTTTCTTTACAAACAAATAATAAAATAGTCAGCTGTTTGAAGAAACCAGTTTTCTTTTATAAAATTTATCTTTAATCAAAGACTGATTACAATGCTTAGATTTTGTTTCAGAAAAGTTTAAAAAAAAGTGAAAGATAAGATTCATTGCTTGAAGTACATTTTGTAATGGCAAAGTTCATTTAGGTACTTGTAGAGGAAATAGATGTTCTGGTATTTTCGAGTTTTTAAATGGAGATATTTCTAGCAAAGAAAAAGAGTAGTTTTATAGGTACATGTAGGATTGGAATATTGGGCCCCCCAAAATTTAATTGCACAACCGGTCCTTTACAGTTACTTTTAAATTAAAACTGTGTCAGAAATTTACTCCCTTTAAATGTAGTGTTTGTAATTCTACCTCTTTGTGAATTATTTTTCTTTCTTGAACAAAAATAACTTTTTTTTTCTATGATATTAAACTTGTGTTTTAAAAAGTATTATTATCATTTCTGTGTGCAAAGTCTCTTGCTTTTTAGTACCATTTGTAGAAGTGTAATTTTATATTTTAATGATTTAACACAAGATTTTTTTTATGTCATCTTTACAATACTTTCAGCTGAAGTGAGACCTGCTGTTAAATCTGGGTGCTAGAGGCTTTTATGCAGTGCTTATGTTTTGATTTGTTTAATTTTATATTTTACATTTTTTGATTTTTGTCAAGTGATCAATATTAACCTTTTATGTAAGTCCATTTGTCATTTCAAAACAAAAGCTTCATTTTCATCCCCCCGAAGGGAGGCATATAGTCTTTGAACTGTCTGTCCATCAGTCAGTCCATCAGTCTGTCTGAAAACTTTAACATTGGCCAAAACTTCCTTATTTGTAAGTGGATTTACTTCATACTTGGACACAACACATCTTTGGACAAAACCTTCCCACTGACCTATACTTGGTTGACCTTGATCCCTGAATGACCTTCACCTTGGACATCCAATTGTCATAAAACTTTAACATTGGCCATAACTTCCACATTAGTTGGTGGATATACTTCATTCTTGGACACAACACCCCTTTGGACAAGACCTTCTCACTGACCTATATTTAGTTTGACCTTAAACCCTAAATGACCTTCACCTTGAAGATCCTTGTCAAAAAACTATAACATTGTCCATAAAATCCACATTAGTAAGTGGATATACTTCATACTTAGACACAACACCCATTTGGACAAGACCTTCCCACTGGCCTATATTTTTTTGACCTTGACCCCTGAATGACCTTCACCTTGGAAGATCCAGTTGTCTAAAAACTTTAACATTTGGTCATAACTTCCACATTAGTAAGTGGATATACTTCATACTTGGACACAACACCGCTTTGGACAATACCTTCCCACTGACCTATATTTGTTTGACCTTGACCCCTGAATGACTGGTTCTCAGCTCAAAGGTCAAAGCACCACTTCGGGGGCATAGTCATCTTACAGTGACAGTTCTTGTTTCTGATTTATGTGAGTATTTAGACCTTATGGAGTAATGTTAAAACTTCCCATTTGCACAATATCTGCTATGCATTGTGTAAATTTTACGTAAATTGTTTAGCTCGTTTTGATAATTAATTTTATCCCAAGGGTGAATATTGCAGTGAAATCTAAAATGATATGATAAATAGGAATTATTGATGTAAATAAAGTACATGATATTACATTATTGGCATTAAAATTTGAAATGCAAATACTATAGTACCTTTCATTGCTACAGTTGCAGTGTAAACTGTATATTATTTCTTCACTTGTGCATTTATATATCCTGCTAGTTCAACTCATTTTCATACCATACCATTTCATCATGATCATAAAAAAGATATTTTATATATTGTATTTAGCTTATCATGATTTTAATATCCTTTTTGGTTTACTTTCAAAAAAGTTGCATATTATATGAAGTGTATGACACTGTAAGCATGAACATGAAATGTAATTTGTTGATTCTTGGTTTTGTTGAAAAATGACTGTTCACTCTAAGTGCATAATGATCATGAACATGTATATTTTTGTGTTTCTTTACAATACAGCAATTAAAGTATCAGTATTTCATTACATTAGTATTACAGTCATAAACTGTAAAGTAAATGCAACTTACCGGGTAATAAAAAAAAATTGACATAAAAACTTATTACAAGTCCTTACTGCTAAGTATATTTTAATGTCGGATTGCAAGTTTGCCACACAAAAAAAAGGTTCTATTCCAAAGATTTCTGTATAATTGATGATAAATTAATCTAGGTTGGCATGAAAAAATACAGAATTACTGGCTAAACTCTATTTTACCAAAATAACATGTAATTTTAAAACTACATGTATTTTTCTCAGCTTTGGAAAAATAGGTACTATTTTCAGTGTTTGAAAGGTTGGTAGACAATGGCTATTATGGGTACTTGTAATGCTAACAAAAATAATGTTGTAATCTACATGACATTTTGAATTGTTTTTTTTCCCTGCAATACATGTATGTATGCAATATAAATGTTATGTTTTAGAAGTAGAAATTTATAAGCAACATATATTAAAGAGTGCTTGTCTTTGACTGTGTTTTAACATGAAATAAATGTTTGTGTAACATGTGTCTATTGTCTTAATTTACAGGGGGATGGGGGTTGAGTATGATCAGTTCACATTGTTAGCTTCAGTCTGTGAGAAAATCTGTATTACCTTCCTTGAACATAGAGCGTCACTGTGAAGGGTATGGTATGAGTTGAAACTGTCACTCTAAGCTACAAAGCTGACCAAATGGTTTTTGCCTTTGTATATGCTACTATTTTATGACAGCAATAAAATTATTGCAGTACTCTCATCTGAAATAGTATAGACAATGGTTAAATGTGCTTTAAAATTTTCAGGCAATTCTTTTAGCTTTTTAGCTCAACTGAACACAACATAGAGTGAGCTTTTAGGATTGTTAAATGTTGGGTGTCCGTCATCCACAATTGGTTTGTTAAAAGTAGCTTGTTTGTTACCAAATTATCATGAAACTATCAGAATGATTGTCCCAATAAGATCTTGGACAAGTTGTAATATTGGTCATGTCGGAATGAAAACTATGTCACAAGCGCAAATCAAAGGAAAACCTTTTTAACACTACAGGTCACATTTTTTGTGATAGCATGAAGTCCGTCGTCATGCGTTAGTGGGTGCCTGAGTGCATCAACATTTTGCTTGGCCAAAGTTAATAAAACTTGGCAGGGATGTTCTTTGCATGAAGCTCTACCAAACTTGTTCAAAGAATAAAATTCCATGCAGAACTCTGGTTGCTATGGCAGCCAAAAGAAAAACCTTTAAAAATTGTCTTAAACCACAAGACCTAGAGCTTAGATATTTTGCAAGGTGTATCATCTAGAGATCCTCTACAAAAGTTGTTCAAATTATGTCTCTGTGGTCAAAATTGGTCACAACTTTTATATAGAAATATTTAGGAAAAACTTAAATTTGCACAAAATATTGTCTAATGGACCTCTACCAAGATCAAATTATGTTGACCCCACTTTGGGGGTCACTTGTTTATATAGAGGCATAACTATATATCTATCTATCTATCTATCTATCTATATCTATCCATCTATCTATGTCTGAAACTACAATGCTTTTGGATTTGATATTTATCATACAGGTTCACCTAGAGCTCTTCTACAAAAATTACTCAAATTGTGCCTCAGGGGTCATAAATAGCTCCACCCAGTTGGTCACATTATTTAACAAGAGGGCCATGATGGCTCTGTATCGTTCACCTGAGTATGACAGCTTTTAACAAAGTTGCTATGGACCTGGTTAATTGACCCCCGATGACCCACATTCGAACTTGAACTAAAATTATTGAAACAATCTTTCTGCGAAATTTCCAGGCTATTTGGACTGAAAACGTTACATCTAGATTGTAAACAATGTTTTTACATATTTGGGCTCTATGACTTAGTTTTTGAACCTAGATGACCCATATTCGAACTTGACCTAGAAATTATTGAAACAATCTCTCTAACAAATTTCCAGGATATTAGGACTGAAAAAGTAGCCTCTAGAGTGTTAACGAGGTTTTTCTTCTTCTGGACTCTTTGACATAGTTTTTGACCTCAGATAACCCATTTTCAAAATTAAGCTGGAAATCATTGAAACAATCTTTCTGACAAATTTCAAGGTTATTTGGAATGAAAATATTACCTCTAGAGTGTAGACAAGGTTTTTCCATATTTTGGCTCTGTGACCTAGTTTTTGATCCCAGATGACCCATATCCAAACTTGAGCTACAAATCATCAAAACAACCTTTGACAAATTTCTAGGACATTTGGACTAAAAATGCAGCCTCTAGAGTGTTTACAAAGTTTTTTGATATTTGGGCTCTGTGACAAGATGACCCATATTTGAGCTTGAAATCATAGAAGCAATCTTTCTGACAAATTTCCAGGTTATTTGGAATTAAAATCTTACCTCTAAAGTGTAAACAAGGTTTTTCCATATTTGGGCTCCGTGACCTAGTTTTTGAACCCAGATGACCCATATTCGATCTTGAGCTAGAAATCATCAAAACAACATGTATGACAAATTTCCAGGATATTTGGACTGAAAATTTTACCTTTGGAGTGTTTAAAAGGTTTTTGCATATTTGGGCTCTGTGACCTAGTTTTTGATCCCAGATGACCCATATCCAAATCTGAGCTAGAAATCATTGAAAGAACCTTTCTGACAAATTTCAAGGACATTTGGACTGAAAATGTAACCTCTAGAGCATTAACAAGGTTTTTCTACTTCTGGGCTCTATGACCTAGTTTTTGACCCCAGATAACCCATTTTCAAAACTGAGCTGGAAATCATTGAAACAACCTTTCTGACAAATTTCCAGGTTATTTGGACTGAAAATGTTACCTCTAGAGTGTTCACAAGGTTTTTCCATATTTAGGGTATGTGACCTAGTTTTTGACCCCAGATGACCCATATTCAAATTTGAGCTAGAAATCATTGAAACAACCTTTCTGACAATTTCAAGGACATTTGGACTGAAAATGTAACCTCTAGAACATTAACAAGATTTTTTTTCTATTTTTGGGCTCTGTGACCTAGTTTTTGACCCCAGATGATATATATTCGAACTGGAGCTAGAAAATCATTGAAACAACCTTATATGACAAATTTCCAAGACATTTGGACTGAAAAGTTTACCTCTAGAGTGTTAACAAGGTTTTTCAATATTTGGGCTCTGTGACCTAGTTTTTTTCATCCTAGATGACCCATATTCGAACTTGAGCTTGATATCATTGATACAACCTTTCATATTATAGAAAAACGGCATTAACACTCGAGGCAACATTTTCTTTCCATATGTCATGAAAATTTGTCAGAATGTCTTTCCTGGTGATATTTATGTCAAGTTTGAATATATGTCATCTGGGGTAAAAAAAACTAGGTCATTGGGTCAAATCAGATTTACCTTGTTTACACTGTAGAGGCCAATTTTTGTCCAAATGGCATGAACATTTTTCAGAATGTTTGTCTTGATGATCGCTAGGTTAAGTTCGAATATGAATCATCTCAGGTCATAAGCAAGGTCACGGGGTCAAAATAAAGATTACTTTGTGAACACAACAGACTACAGTTTACAGACAAACGCCATTAAAATACTACAGAGGCCACATTTTTTTGTTCAAATCTCATGAAAATTTATCATATTGTTATTTCTTGATGAAGGTAAGGTCAATTTTAGTTATGGGTCATCTTTGATTTAACTAAAAAAAAATCCATAGAAATCACTTGTTCTACTTTCTCTCATAGAGCCTTTATTCATTGACCAATATTGTAGGTATTTGGTTTATAGGCACCTTTCATGGCCTCTACCATTCACTGTGGTCAAGGCTTAAAATAGATTTTTCTACTTCTTGTTATGAAGCCTCATTAATTGACCGATATCTTAGGTATATGATATGAAGGTACCTTGCATGGAAGTACCACTTGGTGGGGTTTGAGGTCACCTGGATCAAGGTCAATGTCGCAGAGGTTTAAAATATTTTTTCTATCCTTTCTTTTCTTAACTAGCCTGATCCCAGCGTGGGTTCCTGAGATATTGGGGCCAAAAAGGCTTATTTTGCGGCGTCTGCATGGCTTGAGTCTTCATGTATTGACAGATATCTTAGATATTTGGTGTGTATGTACCATGGACATCTGCCCTTGGGTTGGTTTTTAGGTACTAGGGTCAAGGTCACCTCGGCTGAAAATCAAAATTGGACCCACACCAGAGGTCACTTGGTTTAATATACTCTGACATAGGTAAGACATTAAAAATCTTCTCATCTGAAACTACAAGGCCTGGAATTTAAATTTGGTGTGTGAATAAATGTAGTTGCAGAAAGGTGAGAGTTTGTATTTTGTTGTCCGAAATAACAGCATGAAATGGATTGAGTCAAACTTAATGTCTTTAGCAATTCTTTTGAATTTGACAGAACAGATTTGAGAGCTTGTGTATGCCCCCAAAAATATGTGTAACAATACTTCAAGGTCCACTGGAGCGGTAGAGTTGGCTGGTCTGTTTTAATTCTATTTGAGTATTGACAGCCCAACTTCAAATTCCACAAGAATTCATCCCAAGGGCCTATCGTGAGGAGTTAAAAATTTGTGATGTCGATTTTGACGCCCTCCAAGATTATTGTCGGAACGGGTAATTTGTTTTTCTCTCGACATATGATATAAATTTGAACGTTTTGAACGAGAAAAAAATCTAAGTTTGATTTTACCGCGTCATAACGTCTTTTTAATAGATCTTAGTTTTTTTAGTATTTCATGCCCAGTGGCTGATACGAACCATTGAAACCAGATACGCCCTAATTTTTTATAACGAAAGCATGATCTTCATCACCAGAAAATGAATTGCTACTGATCATTATACTATAACTGTAAACTATTTAAAGGTTTAAAAGTGCAAACCCATCCGCAGCTGCCCAAAATAATTAGTCTTTATATGGCCTCAAAGTTGCGCAAAGGTTTCTGAAATTTTGACCTAAAAAACGCTTGTTTCCCTCTGATATACTTGACGTCTTACAGTTCCCAGACCTGTGACTTATTTTGAGAAGTTTTTTTCTCTCTCTATAGCGCAAAAAATATTTTTTCTTGCACCAACTTGTAGACATATCAGTTTTTATTGACGTTTATAGCCGATTTACTGCGAATATTGGTGGCACCATTACAAGGACTCTTAAATCAAATAACAATTTAGAAATATCGGCTTATAAAATATTATCAAACATGGCATGCAATTGTCCCTTTTAAGTGTTAAGTGCAATATCGGAAATTCGACATCTCTGACAGAAAATCGATTGCTCACAAATAAACTAGAACATCATTTTCCTACAGTAATTACTTTTTCTATACAGCTTTCATTGGGCTATACAAATCATTTTTCAAAAGAGAAGCCCTGATACTTTAGTATTATTAGAATTATGTTATCTTTTTCCAAACAAAAGCACCCAGTAACATCATCGTCTGAACTAACATGGATCAATTCCATACCATTATCTGTGCTATAAATTATGTAAAACCGTGAACGAAGATGAATAAATTTTGATATGGGTTGTATGATCGCTTAGTGAAGTCTTTACGATGCAATTCATAATCTATTCAAAAAAGCTCAAATGAGTTTAAATGAAACGTGGAGCTCCCGAATAAAATAGTCAAGTCCTGATAGTTGAAGCTACCAAACATGAATCGAGTCAAAATGAACGTTTCCGGTACTTATTTTGAATTTGACAGAGAAGTTCTTCCAGACAAGAAAGACGGGCGACTCGCGGAATTATGTTGTCTTTCAACGACAGATAAGCCTCAGGAAATCACTGTTGATAGGTCAGCGGTATGTTTTGGTGCCATTTTGTCTTATTACCAGACAGGAGAATTACACATTCCGATAGGAGTTTGTCTCGGGGCGTTTCGTCAGGAAATGGAATTCTGGGATGTGAAATGTGATGCCTTAAGTGAGTGTTGTTTGTACAGGTAATCTTTCTTCCTTATCATTTGGTGAGTTAAAACCTACTTTTGCAAACTTTTATGCAACGTGCAGCGATCGAAACTTGAGTTACCATTTTTCGTTCACAAATGGTAGAAAGAAACGTGAAACACAAAAACGACATACAAGTCTAAAAAGAAAATGCTGATTTGTAAACAACAGACTTTATTAAAGTTTTCTCTATATAATTTTTTATTACGATACAAAAGAAAAAAAAGATAGCTTTGAAGCTGTAGCTAGTTTATTCAGACTCAAAGAACAAAACTGCTTACCAAGAGAAAAGGTCCTATAATTATGTCACATTTTAGACAAATGCTTAATAGGACAAGGTTAGGGAACAATATAATTGTCAATTCAGGGTTCTCATTTGTCCCTCGCCATTGAATAATGTGAGGAAGCAGACAGTCGCGGAGAGATTGGTTAGTAAACTGGTTGGATAACCAGGAACTCTTGTCATGTTGACTGACCGCCTAGATATAACCTCAGCTGTTGAAACTGGCGTAAAACCCCAATTAAACTTTCAGAAACCTAGGGATATCGTCATTAGATGAGTTTGACCCCGTCGTACTCTATACGACAAAATATTGGGGCCTTTTTTACCAAACTGTAAAAACTTACTACAAAACTCTTGAAGAGGGGGGGGGGGGGGTTGTCCACCTTGTAAAATGGAATAAGGGGGTTTTGTCCACCTTTTAAAATGCATGAGGAGGTCGTCCACCTATACAAAAACGGGGTAGGGGAGCGGGGATTTTATAACTCCTTCCACCCCTTCATTCGTTCGTTCATCCGTTCTTGTTCAGCATTTAGTTTTTCTTTGGGTCCTACTTTTAAAAGTTAGTATTTCTCCATTTTATTAGTAAATAAAGATTTTAAAAGTTTTGGAGTAATCGTTTGATTCCATCATTTAAAGAGTTTTTTTTTCTTCAGGTACCAAGCTTTTCTTGATGACGAGGAAACACGTCGCCAGTTCTTGCATAAGGCCTTGTCACCAAGGTCGACAGCGGTGTCTCCAGTGATTTTGCCTACAGTTTCTGGAAATGTCAGAAGGTACAGGACAAGATTGTGGAAAATAGTGGACAACAATGAAGATACAATTATCGCGAAGGTATATTTACTTCTAGTTCACTTTATAATAAGCGTGTATACAAGCTAAGCTTAAAAAGCTAACATCCGGCTCCTTGACACAGTAACTTCAGCATGAAGTTTATAAACAATGGTGTAATACTTGATTTTGGTGAATACATGTGTATTATGGACTTGTTTTTCGCTATTTTCGCCTGCTTGCGTTATAGGCATTTTCAGAATTCTAGAAGATTGTAAGTCTATTCTTGTACGATCAGTAAACAATTTTCAGTTTCATTCCTGAAAAATCATATATATCAATTACAATCAATATTTGTTAAATTTAAACACATCATTTACCTAAAAAACAAATATTTGGTACTCTCGCTGGCCAACATTGCATGGCCGCAAATGTGGTCGCAGATAGGATCGGAGGGCGAAGAATAAGGATGTCCGAAAATCTCCGGCTCCAGACGCTCTGCTGCATATTCTTAGTCATCAGACGCTCTGTCGAAGTTAGAAACTCGCCACTATACTGGGTGATGCCCTAAGGGGCATAACCCAATAAGAAAACTACTTGGGGTGACCGAATGATAAAAATATGAGTTGATAACTGACAAAATCCGGTATACTCGTTTGGAAATACTATCTAATTCACGAGTAATTCAAAAGAAAGAGGGATATATCTCAAGTGGCCTGAATGTCGAATTATAGCAATAGGACGTCAAACACTGAATAACTTGGGGTCGATTATTAAAAGTCAATTTTTACATGACCGTTTCTTGTCCTCTATATCGAAGCCTATACTTATTTCTACTTAAAAGGCTTAAAGAAGATGCTTATTTTCACATTCAGGATATTTCACGAATCTCTGTATATTATGAAGCTTGATCATATTCAATTTTTAGGTTTATTTTGTTGTTGTGTTCTTGATGGTTCTGTTGTCCATCATTGTGCTTGCCTACAGCACCGAGCCGTCAATGAGACGCCGGGTCTCAAAATGTGAGCTTCTAGAATACTTGGAGAACATTGACAGCAAGCACCTGCAACAGGTCATTATCATTCATGTTTGTTGCTGTTGTTGTTTTTGTTTGTGATAATAATCCATAATGTACACACAGGTCTTACGTCGTACTTTCAAGTCAGTATGGTGTGTACACAATGATTTAGTTCTTCATTGCTGTTTCAAACTGATGCTTCTATTTTCTGACACCGCACTTCGACCATCCTTCCATCCCAACCCCCACATCCAGAGCAACCAGAAAAACAAACAAACAGCAAAATGATATTTAACTGAAATATGCAAGTCCAGTGAAAAGTACGTAGTTCTAGTTTATTTTTAGTAACAATATTAAACAAAGTAAATTATTTAGAATGCATGGGACCTGCTACAAATTAATACCGATTCATTAATAAGACTAATGTTTGACTGATCTTAAAAGTGCAACTTTATTCTAATAATTTTCATTCATTCTAGTGTCACATTTTATCTATATATATCGTCGGTACCGGTTGCCCGTTTGACCGACGCCACATGCAGAGTTTAGTTATCATAGTGCAATTTACAGAAAGCATTCCCATTCCTTTCTCTATGTTTCATGTATAGCACTGATACATGGTACCTCGGTTAAACGTCTCATTTGAAAGAAAATTAGTAATGTAAGTGGAACTCGCGATTCGTGGTTTAGCAGCCCAGCGCGCTACCACTGGACCACTGATTAGTGCCACATGAAACGTTACCTTACCATATATCTGACTGATAAACATCGAAGAAGCTTTTTTTAAAAAAAAAATAGAGAAAATTACGTAGGTTTTAAAACAAGAGCTTATTGTTTATTACACTCTTGTACCAAAATTTCCTCTGGCACGAAATAATTAATTAAGTAAAGAAATTTTAGCTTAAGTCTGTACGTATAATTAATATTTAATTCATTTATCTGTACGTGCGTTCATTCTTTTCAATAACTACAGGTATCGGAGAAATTAGGCAACCCTAAATGTTCACATGCTGGTTCCTGGCTGTCGAGTGGGGATTGGGACTATGAAGAGTTTGACGTAGATCAATACGACTGGGATTACTATGAGTTTAGTTGGGGTGTAGTATGGGATGATCTAGAGGATATTATCGGAGGCTCGCCTGATCTCAAAGGTCATGGTAATGCCAATGACTCTCATTCTACAGCTTCAAACCTAAATAATACATCAAATGGTACAGAAGTAACTCCTGAATATTACGACTCGTATGCCTACAATCTGGCGCTCTTTCCACATAAGGGGCCGCCTGAAAAACCGGTGAAAAAGCAGATTGACATTCCAGATCTGACGGTACCCAAGCTTCCGTTCGACATTCTGGACACCATTATTAATGCGTTCTTTACTATTGATTTTATTCTTCGACTGGTTTCGTGTCCGTCATTGCGCCTTTACTTCTTGTCCATAATAAACATATTTGATGCTCTCGCCTTGCTAGCTTGCTTCGTTAACCTTATCATCGTGACTACAGAAAAAGAATATCGTTATAAAGAGTCTGTCTGGCTTAATTTGCTGGCATTCGCGCAAGTATTCCGCGCATTACGCCTTTTCAGGGTCGTTAAGAATGTCCGAGCGAGCAGAGTACTCGCGTACTCACTCACCCAAAATGTCCGCGATATGACATTATTGATAACACTTCTGATTGTTGGCATATCAACATTTGCTTGTTTATTTTTCTACGCAGAATCCGAACAGACAGTTCAGTCCATACCAAACGCATGGTACTGGGCTGTTGTAACAATGACTACGGTTGGTTACGGCGACATTTCCCCTCAAACGGGATTTGGTCGTGTGATTGCCTCGATATGTGCAATTAGCGGCGTTCTACTTCTCGCAATAACATTGCCGATGTTCGTCAACAATTTTCTCACGCTGTACCAGTTTTCGTGCGTCTCAGAATCGATTGAGAAAAGGAGAGGACATGAAAATCTCGATGACGTCAGCACTGTGGAAAATGTAACAAACGACAAAAGCACGTTCGTGATAAATGAAGAAGATAGCGAAAAACCTCCTACTTATGATACTCCGAGAATATCGACAAACCAATACTGTAGTACTGTAGATCGTAAGATAACAATGGATCATGTCAAAGAAGCGTTTGTTAAATAACTTTGGAACCATTGACGTTGAAACTCGCCATCAGCTTTGTTCAAACAAAGCGGATACAAAAAGAGTTGTTGTTGTTTTTGTTGTTGTTGTTTTTTAAACAACTTTGACTACTTGTGCTTTACGTTATTAATTTCTGTTTCTCTTTTTTGAAGTTTAGCTAATATAATATTGTTTAGTTTAGTATTGTTTTGAACGAATAAAATGTAAAACCAGCGATTGTACCGTGAGTTTATAGTTTAGTTTAGACTCATTTATTTTACATCGATTGCGATACAAGTTTTTACAACTTAGATTCACCACGCTCGATGACTGCTTCCTGGGTTCCATACCAGTATTCGCGCAGCTGTACAAGATCTTTCCTAGTGAACTTGACCATGTGTTCTGTAAAATATCATTTTAAGACATTGTAAATACACAACATTTTCATTGAAGCGTATCAAAGAAAAAAAACTTGCTGTATAACTTCTAATTATGCGATATGTCTTTCAGTGGTAATGTCCGGTGTAAATTAAGAATTAATAATAACAAATTTAACTAGAAACTATAACATACTACATTGGGCCATTGGTTCGTTAGAATAACTAACAAGAATTGAATTGATTGAAATTCGCCTCGACCGACAGGGCACATTAGTTTAATTTCGTCATTATTCGAAGTAGTATGCTTTTGATCATAACTTGTAATTTCGTGTTTTTTTTTCGATAATTATTTCGTTTTAACAAAGGATTAGTTTGCAAATTCAAAATAGTGTCTCGTAAAAGACGGAAACATTTTAAAAATACGAAATTAAGTACTGTAGACGGATTTTCTTTGTATCTTTACAAAATACACATCTATTAAATTAAGGTTGCACATACTATGGACCTTGGTGAACAGACAAATTGGAGCTTTGATGCAGAATACAGGGTATGCCTCATTATCACGACAAAAATTCATTTTATGTTATTTATAATTGCTCTGAACTCTAACAGTATTTTGGGCAAAAACAAAGAAGTCAGAAATTGACTCTTTCATTTTTATTACAAGCAGAGACATAGATAACGTCTCTGTTACAAGTGATTGCTCAGTAATTTCTTAACTCCCTTGAGAAGAAAATTTATATATTATACGCTTTACTTCCACCGAAATAATGATAATACATGTAAGTCTGATGAGTAAATAAATGCGACACTGTTTTAAGCCTAGCTGTGAAAAATGCAGTCTCAGACATTGATTTGTGAATATGTCACAGGTATATCACAGAGACAAGAGCGGATAATACCAAGAAAATTATATATCTTCAAATATCTATTACTATTAAAAAAGCCACTAACAGAAACGACATTAAAGTGTCTACATATAATTTTTTTTATTTATATATTTGTTTTGATTTTTTTTGTAAATTAACACAGTTGCAAAAAGTATCGAACCACAGCTTAACTGAATAAACTCTTGATTTAGGTGTATGAATGTAGAGAATATGTTAGCAAAACCACCAGAGAAAAAAATCACATATAATTGTACATGAATATGTAATCCTTTCGAATTTAATTCATAATTAATTCCGACACGTTTAAAACAAAATACAAAGTGCATGTCTGTTAAATGTATGTATTTATTTACTGTGCATCAAAACTGAAAATTTGTTTATGTTTTGGTTCTGAATTTTAAATTTGATATTTATTCTAGCATAATAAATCAAAATCTATTAAATTTATGTTACTGCGCATCAAAATTGAAAAAGCAACTTGGACAAGTATCAGTTACCTTAGTGTATTTGTTTACAGATAACATGATATCTCCCTATGTTAGCTGACACATTAAGACCAAACCAACTATCCTAGTCAAGTAGGTCCTTCCAAACTCAAGCAACGATTTCCTGACTCTGTTATCGCGACAATACAGACAATGTTGTCAGTAATGGGATCTTTACACCCTTGGTTTGGTGAAGTAAGTAAGAAGAAGTAAGTTCATTTATCAGATGAAAGTCATGAGAGAACGAAGGATAGCCGGAGTCAAAATTACGTAGACAGTCTGTACAAGCATGTGATAACATTCAAACAGGTAATTATGTTGTCTATATATTTTTTTTGTCATCAAATATTATCATTATTCATAAATTTGTGTAAACGTAATAGATAAAGTTTAATTTTCTAACAGTCTAAAACATATATGCCCTCTACTATATACTGCATGAAAAGATACGGCTTTTATTCAAGAAGTTACTTTCCTGTGAAAATTTCCTCTCTGCATTCACAGACAGACGGATAAAACATGGACCATTCAACTTCAAGCCCCACAGCTGCAGACGATTATGATCATAATAATGACCCTAACAGCGAGTACTACAACTATGGCGGAAGCATTTCCGATTATTGCGGAAACGAAACTTCCGGTCTATACCCGTACGACTATTATGATGCCGCTTATGGATACTGCAACTATAGTTATGGAAATGACATAATGTATAACAATAATATCTACTTTTACAAAGGGTTTGATTTTGAAAGACCCGTCTACCTTTACATATGGGTGGCACTTATCATCCTTACCACCCTTGCAAACATTCTCGTGATGATTGTATTACAGCGGAAAAATATGCGGAATGCTACGAACATCATCCTCATTGCCGTCGCAATATCAGATTCTTTAACTGGATTGGTTACTTTGCCCGTAACAGTTCATGCCTACCAACAGTACGTGGCAGGTGATCTCGCTCTGACCAAAGAATGGTGTCTAGCCTTCATGGTTATAAGATATTTTGTTTCTCGCAGCTTCCACACGATGTCAATATGGCTGACAGTTGTTCTTGGATTTCAAAGGCTTATATCAGTTTTGTTTCCGTTTCGCGCGCAAATTATGTTCTCCATTCGCAAAACGCTGGTGATTATCTTAATTGTAATGTTTTTGTCGCCCTTTTTGCATATTTACCATGCATTCGATAACAAGTTAATAGAGCATCCCGGTGGCGGCGGGTCCTGTGAATGGAAGGTGGAAACCCCATGCAAGGAATCATGTGTTTACCTCTGGCTAGTTATTTTACTCATGCACTTCATTCCTTGTTTAATGTTGACCATCTGCACGGCCATTATGGTGAATATGATGCGTAAAACGACAAAGAAAATGAAAGATTCTCAAATGATTGCTAACAAGGCAAATCTCCATCGCCGCAGTGTGGAAAGTAAGAGAATTACTTGCATTGTTGTTGCAGTAGTCATAGTATTTCTTATCCCGGAAATACCCTACGGTGTATTCTTAATGGTGCAGTTGTCGTTGAAACATTCTGGTAAAAGGTTACTTCTTTTGAAAACCAGCCGAGAGATTATTTGTGCGTATGAGATACTGCTTGTTTTGAGTTTCCAGGCAAATTTCTGGATTTATCTTATCATGAATAGACGTTTTAGAAAAGGGCTTGCGCGCACTTTCGAACCACTGGAATTCCTTACGTATTGTCTACTTGGAAAATTCGGCGTAAAAAGACTGAGAACTCGGAGGCGAAGCGACTCGACGAGTATTGGACGTACGTTTTCAGATGCCCCATCAGTGCCCTCCCAGACCGCCCATTCACGGCTGTCACAGTCTCTCTCTTCAGCCCCGCTGGAGATGAGAACTTACCATTTCAAGGCAGACAGCAACGCTAATGGTGTCCATCAAGATAAACAACAGAGCAAATATATACCTGTTGAAAATTAAAGACAAAAACAAGTGTCAATAAACAATAAGACATAATATTTTTCCTGGATTACTGTGGCCAGATGTAACTGTTCTCGCTGTAGTCGAATTATTTCTCTCATCTATTGTTTGTACCACGGCTGACGGGAATTTTCTTTGTTTCAGGACATATTTTCGATATTCCTGCGATAACTGCCGCATGATAACTGCCGTGCGATATGTCAGTTATGGAACGGTGCGCTTGTACATACCTTACCCTCAGAGCAGTGTTTCAGTAAAAAAAAACACTTTTATTAATTCTGCAAAATATTTGCAAAACAAACAACAGAAACAATTCAGTGGAGTAACTCACACATAATACTTCAGATAGTAGCTGTTAAAACTATCGTAGCTAGTGTAACGTACAGGCATTTTCGGGCGCACCGTTTTTTTTGTATGACTGAAGCCGACTTATTTTTCGTAAGCTGAAATGGTAGTAATATACACAGCACACACGGACAGATGTCATAACACAGACGCTGGTGAAAATGAGAAAGTTTTTTGTTGTTGTTGTTTTTCCGTACGCAATTATTTACACAGTATGATCCCTGCGCGTGACCTTTTGAAGTAGCAAAACAGAAGTACAATGTAAACTGACCATATAATGTGAAGGTCAAGTCAAGAAGAGGTAATTCTGCGGAATAATGCATTTATATGGTAGCAATGACGTGTATCTTGAAACCAGCGACTGTCGACAGGATATACGCGGAATCACGCTGTGGATAGATCAGCAACTGTCGACAGGATATACGCGGAATCACGCTGTGGATAAACCAGCGATTGTCGACAGGATATACGCGGAATCATGCTGTGGATAGATCAGCAGAAGAAGCATTGTTATATTCAAGGAAGTATTTTACATAGTTTCAATTTTATGCTTTTGTAATTGTTATTTGAGTATTTCAGCTGGACTCCTTGTTAATTCTGAGTAATTGAAATAGTTTCTGTTTTTTATTATTGAAATGCATTTCTTTCTTCTGTTTTTTCCTGTTTACGGGCTTTGTAATATTTTCCTGAAAATGTTTTGTTTGTTAAAAGGGACAGTTTCTAGACAAAAACTTAAATGTGATGTTTTGAAATTGAAGAGTGTTTTACAGTAAAAGGTATAAATCCTGCAGTCATTGTCTTTTGGTTATTTTCCCTTGTCAGAAGTTTAGCCCAGGACACAAGTGCAGTGTTTTTTCTTTTTGAAAAAAAAATACATAAATATATGTTCTGAAGATACCCTTTCTTTTAATAAAACTTGTCATTTTTAAAATATATTGTCGATTAAATATATTTTTACCATTGTGAAATACATTTGTAATCGCTTAATTGTGATGTGTGATTACAGTTGTATTTTCACCACAAATAGAACATGGTAATGTTTGTGGGTAAAAGATATTTTTCTGTCAGATTATAGGATCTTACTGCGGTTCTGACTTGGATTACAACTTAAACACTACTTGTAATAAATATACCAGTAGAAAGAATAGCTACAACAAATATAAGGGCAGGTTGAACGTGCCTTGCTCGTGGTATTTTGAAGGGCGGATCAGTGGTCAAGTGGTAACGCGCTGAGATCGCGAGTTCGACCCCCCGCTCATCTACTAACTTTACTAATTGTCTTTCGGATGAGACGTTTAACTGAGGTCCAACGTGTTAATGTCAGACACTGAACAAGGGATAGAACCAGAGTTGTCTCTGGAATGGGATGTTTTCTGTATCCCAGTATCCGCTACAACATAAAATAAAAGTACATAAATTCAGCATGGGCGTAACGCCGACAAATAAATTCAAATAAATATATTTTTCAGCATCATTTTGATCTTGAAACTGATCTCTGTAAAAAACATCTCCATTAACACGCAAAGGGAAGTGTGGGTAATTTTAAACATTGTTGTTCGATCTTATTCGATATGAAATCAAGATCAAAATATTGTTGGCATAAATATAGGTTTCAGAGAGGAAATCGGTACTTAAAAGCACAACAGTTGTTGATCGATAACATGTTATTGTTATGTCCGTTTATAAACACCGAATCCATTCTACATTTATCTTACCACTTTCTCATATGAATCGAATTTCCTACGTAATAATAGCTCTTCCCTTTTGAACATGAAGTCTTTATTTCTGGACAATTATATAGGACAGAAAGAAACTCTATGCCTCAATTTTGTACCAATTCTATAATCAGCAACAGTGGCCATGGCACATGATGGCTTTGGTTGGCATATGGGCTTTACATATCGTTTACATAAAGTGAACAGGAGAACAATATTTACCCTCCAGTTGGTATAGAACAGAAATAGAACGGATAGAATATGAAAGGATCCAGTCTTGACCTTACATGACCTTGACATTGAAACACGACAGAAACTATGATTTTGTACTTGGTAAATATTTTGTTTAAAACAGGATCAATCAAGGAATCAAGGTATGTTCACCAAATCTACAAGTAACTCGTGAGTGGAATTAATTTTGACCCCAGAGACATAGAGGATATTTGTTTGTTTTTGTGGAAGATGAGAATTTATTTCATCGAGTGAACACCATATGTGATATTTTCACGAGTGGCGCAGCCACGAGTGAAAATATCAACGTATGGTGTTCATGAGATGAAATAAATTCCCATCTTCCACTAAAAAACAAACAAATTTTCTTTTTATTTTATGCCAACACGTCAAAAATGGGTTTTTTATGATATTTTTAATCAGGGCCTTCAATAAATTCCCCATGGTGAGCCCCAAATCAGTTAATGCGTACTTTGGTTACTTCGCACAAAAAAACAGTGCAGACAATCTCCAATACATATGATAACTTTACTTCTGCTGAAATAAACTGAATACACTTTCATCAAATGACATTTATTTCTGTCTACACAGTTTATCAATATTTATTGAATTTTTGCCATACATACTTTAATTATAAAAGCGGATTAATACCGAGTAATATTCAATCAACTGAATTGAAAGTCGGCCATATTGGATATTGTCCATGTGAGTTATGTAAACAAATCAGACATTTTAAATAATTTATGGCGAATTTCATCATTGTTCACAACTAGTTAGGCTCAGGAATTCAATATTATAATTGGATTTAACAAGTTAAATAAATTTCACTCGCTGTCACAGTCTGAAATACAGCGGATTCTCTTGTGGTGGGGAAATTCCTGAAGTTTCATCAAGCAGTAGTTCCGGCACAAACAGTGTATTATCAAAATGGTAATTAACTGTTTCAAAACAGTGTATTATCACTTTTATCTCACTGATATTTCCCTATATTTCATTGGTAGGCATAAAATAAAAAATTTTAATATCTTTGGTAAAGGTTAACTACAGGATGCTTCATACCAAATATTAAAGCTCTTGGCCTGATGATTGTAGACAAGAAGATTTTTAAAAGTTATGGTTGAATTTTTATGAAAACTTACAGAAATAAATGTTCGGTGACTAGTGTAGTTATGCATATTGTGCTGATTTTCATGTTGACCGTCTTTGCAGGACTAACGAGAGTTTACTGACAAAGTTTTTCCTATTATTATTATTATTTAAATCCCAATCATTCCAGTTGCTGCTTCTTTTTTATTTTGTCGGGTTTTTCATTTCAAAGAAATTTAAACATTGCATTGTCATTTTTTTGTATTTTATCATTTGATGGGTTTGGTAAAACAGTAAATGGTTATTATACATTATATTAATTCTGGTAATGCTGGTTTTGATTACAGTGACTTTCCGCATGATGACTTATATCGAAGTTAAGAAACGACGTATTTTCACCAGAACCCTGTAAGATTTCTAAAACGTGTGTCCCATCATTAAGACAGACCCCCTAAACACTAGCATAAACTGATAACTTAAACAGCCAACAGTGCACTTTTGCTCTTCATTTATTTTGTTCTAGATTAAAAGCATTTCAAAGGACCACGCACCCACCTTTTCAGAAACTATAATTAATTCAGGCAGTCTCAAATATCTTTTTGTTTTTTTTAGAAGTTTCAGCTGTGTGAACTACCTTGGTCCATTACTGAAATCAATTTACTTGTATCCGTCTCCATTTTATCTATATGAGTTTATCTATCGTCGGTACAGGATGCCCATGACAGACGCAACCTGCAGAGTTTTGTTACTTTAGTTTGAAAGGAATAGTGCAGATACAGAAAGCATACAATTCCAGAGTCACCTATGGTTCTTTTTCCGTGCTCAGTGTATCGCACTGATACATGGGACCTCAGTTAAAAATATCATCTGAAAGAAAAGTTATTATAGTGAAGGAGCAAGGAATCGAACTTGCAACCCTTTGATTACATGCACTGGATCACCCTATTTTAATGTAAAACAAGTCCTGACATCATCGCAAACACTTTACAGGGAATAAGAACCAATCATAACTGGTACCCATGTACCATTCATTACTGGTACCCATTTTCAACTGTGAACAAAATCATCTGTGGCACAAGTTTTGGTCTAAACCAACCGGCATTACTAACTCTTATAACAGCTAAGGAAAACGGTTAAGTGCCACTGTCATGACCACTTCATTCAAAGTATGTTGAAATAAGACCAAGAAAGTTGGGACCAAACAAGAAAGTTTCCACTACTAAACCATTCATTTTAAAGACCACTTTTCCTGTTCTTATGAGTGGTACTTCATTTCTTGTGAAAAGTTCTAAAAGGAAATTAAAAGAAAATTCCTTTAGTTTCCTTCCACTTTAATACATAGACATATACATGCATGCTTTGTTACATTATAACTGAAACTGAAAATGAATGATCCTACATACATGTACAAAACTTAAACATAATATTTCATGAAAGTTTGGAAAATAATCATTTCATCACTAAAATCATCAATGAATTATCACATTTATAATGATAACACCACAGAACACAGTATTCTTGTTGACTTGTCAGATAATTGATCATTTTATTGATTTATGTTCTCTACAGAGCAACTTAACAAAATATTTCAGCAAGAAAGGTGTCTGCCAATTTACTTAACCATTGCCCTTCTTGAAAATCTGGTTACAAACACCAGTATTCAAATGCTTTCAACAAAATATCAGCAGCCGAAGTCCTAAAAGGTTTTCCTAACTCTTCTATCTCAATGATATAAATCATTCCAAGACGAGTTTCTCCATTTTTTTAAAAGTTTGTTATCAAATGTTGACTGTTCTTTCATTTGCATAATTTCTTACCACAGACTGTCCTTTCTTATCTGGCCAAAAGAAGACTAGCAAATTTCTACCAAAGCAAAGTTCTCACGGTAGCATAAATCATCTCCAACCACAGGACATTAAAAAGAAACTGTACACAATGAACTTTGATCTAAACTAATCATCCAATATACTGAACAATAGAAACAGTTGACAAGTATAGACCATAATGGTAAGTGGCTCTTAATGACGGAATGTAAAGCGAGTAAAACACACTTGAACACTGCTAGAATTAGTCACATGTTACATACTGCTGTAATACATAAATCCACTAACATGAAAGCAAAGTGATGTCTTTGAAGTGTAAAAAGTATATTTCATTCTATTTATAGATACCTAAAGTTTCAAAAGTTTATTATAGTTGTATGAAAGTACATGCAGTTAAATGACTTCTATTTAGGGTCATTCCAGTATAACATATACCCTAACTGAGAAAGTCAAACTAAATGTTATCAGACATGGTCTCTTTGTGAAGGGGGGTCTTTTCTTGTCAAATAAATAAATTTCTAAAGTCTTAAATGGCGAGAGGGGGAGGGTGGGGGAAGGGGCGTGATTTTAAAATGCTTTCCTGGGGATAGATATAAGTTAATTTTTCATCATGCGAGAGACTTGGAGAACTTTCTGATTACAAATCAACTGAAAATGCTTGTGTACCTAAATGATATGAACTAGACATAATCTGTAACAATGAAATCTGAAACCTGTATTTTAATCTTTCTGTATAATTTACAGCCTCCCTTGGAAATGATTCTCACCAGAAAAAGCTGACAGTGTACTAATACAGTAATAGCCTTTTTTTCTAGATTTCACAATAATTGCTTAAATATATACAGTATACTAGAGTTAATGAAAACTGTCTAAAACAGTGATAAATTATACAATAAAGACCGTAAATATTGCAACGTTCACCAAGTTAAAACCTCTACCAATGTTTGACAACCATATAGAATACAGCATTTGGAACGCAGATGCAAACATTTCATACTGATGTCACCAGTTCGTGATAATGAATATTTATATAAAAAAAAAACATGTTCCTTTCTCTCTATGATCTTAGTATCCAACAAAACTGATGTTAAAACACTCCCAAGATAACTGTTAGTAGAGGACATGGCTAATTTGTTTCCCGCTAACATCTTGTCTCATATAGGCCACTACGTCCTATATACCTCACCCACTTTATAACATCAGTGTCACTATAGTTAAGTTTGGGCTCAAATACTTTCAAGTAGCGAACTTTGAAGCCAGAAGGTGCAAATGGAACCTGCAAATATATACTCTAGTAATATAATGACCAGAAAAATTAAGTCTGAAATACAATAGTCTGCAACTAAATCAACAAAATGTTAAACTAACTGGAAAAATATTACTTAAACTAAATACCAACAATAAACTAACTTAACTCTGCCCATGCTCTACGTCAGAATCAGAAAGGCATTCTGCTGATCACAAGCAATATCATCTGAATTTATGTACTTGTGTTTAATCTGTAGCTGGAACAATGATCGTTATCGTGATAGTGTTAGATACTCTTATTTTCTTTCTATATTAAGACATCATTTTAACCCTGTGTCTTTACCTCAAAGTTCATAGATATAGGTGGCCTAGTCCATTTCCTCTTGTCATTGGTATTAAGTAATTCTATCTCAGCACTCAGTTGGCATTCCTTCATACCTCCCATTCTCTTAATCCTGAAATATCAAACAGTTTTTAAGTTTTACCCTGCTGGTAGCTGTGTTTGCCTCTGTGAACAGTACATACCATGCCTGCATATCCAGACAGTTAAGCCTCCACTGTTCAATAACCATACAGTAAGTTTATGATTAATACTTTCGTAAATGATAAAAGGGCCTTTAATAACTGAATAATGTAAAAGTGCATTTCAGAAAATTCCGCAGGTAATCCTAAAAGATTAAACTATCTTTAAAAACCCAAAGATATCTGTTACGTATTTTCAAAAATGGTGAAGGTTAGCTGGCAAAAAGTCTACATGGATTGCTGCTGATCAGCATCAGTGATTCCAAAAACTGCCATAAAATTATTGTAATAGTACAATTTGACATTGGGAAAAGCACAAAAGTGCGGCAATTAAAATGAAGCGTATCACCTCAAATTATTAAAAAAGCGTATCACCTCAAATTAGATTTTAAGGGAACAGATCAGCAACTACCTCACATTTAAAATGTAGAAACTGACTGCTTATAACTTATCACAGTAGTTAAAAATATCACATTATCAGAAGCTAATATTTAAGTATATTATAGAAACAGTATGTAACATCATTAAGAGTATATTGGACAATGAAAGGAGCAAAATGGAAATATTTGAAGTGTATAGTGTGTAAAAACCTAGGATGGCCCATGAAAGCCCGAAGGCTTATTTCCAATGGGGTCCTTGGATTAATACTACTACTAATAACTAATATGAAAGTCTACTAAAAATAGTAAAAATTATCATAAGAACTGGCTTCCTAAATATTTATGTTTTGCCAATCACAGGTGAAAAAGAACTCTTTTTTCAGACATTTCGGAACCCCATTATCTCTCAGAAATAACCATTTTGAGTACATTAAATAGGAAGCCAAATTTTAGTCCTTTGATAACTTGTAAAATGTCATATTTATCCTTTATTCTCTGTAAAAAGATCAGATTACAGAATCCAATGATTTGTTTGAATTCATCTCGGATGACTGCATTTGTTTAAGCTCTCTACCAATATCGTTTGGCCCAGCAATCAAATGTCCACAGATTACAAATGCAAAAAAAATTGCTATTTTCACGTCCATACAAAATACCAAGGCTACTTCTAAGTCAAGTGACTTCTTTAACAAGAGGGCCATGATGGCCCTGGATCGCTCACCTGAGTATTTTAGCTGTAGGTTTGCTGTTAAGCAGTATTTCATTTTTTAATTGAAAATATATAAGTGCCTACAAACCAAATATGTAAAATATCAGTCAATAAATAAAGGCTCTATGACAGAAAGTAGAAATATCTATTATAAGCTATGGTGACCTTGACCTTGACCCAGTGACCTCAAACCCTACCCATGGGTAGAGGTCCATGCAAGGAACCCATATACTGAATATCAAAGATATTGGTCTATAACCGAAGGCTTTATGAGGTACAGTAGATTAATCTATTTTTAGCCTCCGTGACCTTTAACCTAATCCAATAATTTGAAAAACTTCATGCCAAATTTTAAAATTCAAGGCCTTGTGGTTTCGGACAAGAAGATTTTTAAAGATTTCCTTTTTAACATATTAAGGGCCCCTGGGGAGGGGCAAATTTTGACCCAAGGGTCAACATTTAAACAATATTGGTAAAGGTTCTTTACACAATACTCCACACCAAATATCTAAGGTCTAGTCCTATTAGTTTTGGAGAAAAATGATTTTTCATGTTTTTCCTATATAACTATATGTAAAAAAAGAGAACTCTTGGGCATGGCCAATTTTGACCCAGGGGATATAATTTGAACAAACTTGGTAGACATCCACTAGACAATGCTACATACCAAATATCTAATCTGTAGGCATTGAGGTTTCCAGTAAGAAGATTTTTAAAGATTGCCTTTTTTACATATTAAGGGCCCCCGGGGCGGGGCCAATTTTCACCCCAGGGCCAACATATAAACAATACTGGTAAAGGTTATCTACAAAATACTCCACACCAAATATCTAAGGTCTAGTCCAATTAGTTTTGGAGAAAAATGATTTTTCATGTTTTTCCTATATAACTATATGTAAACCAAGAGAACCCTGGGGCATGGCCAATTTTGACCCAGGGGACATAATTTAAACAAACTTGGTAGACATCCATTAGAAAATGTTACATACCAAATATCAAAGCTGTAGGCACTGTGGTTTCTGAGAAGAAGATTTTTAAAGATTTCCTATATAAGTCTATGTAAAAGGAAGTGACCCCTGGGACGGGGCCAATTTTGACCCCTGGGAAATAATCTGAACAATTTTTGTAGAGTTTCATTAGAGGGTGCTAAATGCCAAATATCTAAGCTCTAGGCCTTGTGGTTTCAGACAAGAAGATTTTCAAAGTTTTTCCTTTAAGTTGCCATAGCAACCAGAGTTCTGCATGGAATTCAATTCTTTGAACAATTTTCAAAGGGGACCACCCAAGAAACATTCATGGGAAGTTTGGATGAAATTGGTTTAGCGGTATATGAGAAGATGTTGTTTAAAGTAAAAGTTTACGGACGGAGGCCGGACGGACGCCGGACAAATTGCGATCACAAAAGCTCACCTTGTCACTATGTGACAGGTGAGCTAATAAATGGAAATCACATATCTAAACACTATTTATGTTTTTTTTGGGTTTTTTTACATTTCTGAAAAAACAAACTTAGCGGCGTGTTTGGAATTTGTCTAATACATGTATTACTATTTTTTAACAAAACAATTGGGCTTCAATACCATAAAAAAACTCAAATTAATTCACAGTTTTAAGCACTAAAATGTTTCACTATTTTTACTTTTATTAACACTGATGTAAAACAGTTTTTTTCCACCACTAACCCCCTGTGTAGTCAACTTCTAGATTTCTACATTTCCTAGGAAACCACCAACTTCCTCACACTAAATGTCTTGTCAGTAGCAGGGTGACCCTTAACCACTGAACCATTGATCATGGTAAGCATTTCTTTCAGTTAATACAGATCTGGAGGTTGGTCTTCTTCTACTGTGGTCTAAGTACTCTTACCATGTATCAAACATTTGAGAATTAAACTGTATAATTCAAACTATAATCCCCTTTTATTTCATATCCCAAAATCTCATGAATATCTGTGACTTGAAAATACATGTTTGATTTTCTTTCCAAGTCAAAACTGGAGTTATAACCTAGTTAACAAATGGTGCCAACCTCTTCAGATGCATTATTGAAGGGTTCTGAGTAAGAAATTCTGGGTAAAAGATCGAAAGTCAGAGACCCTTTACACTAATCATTGTTAACTATATACGCTGGTCTTCATCTTCACTATTTTGATACATTTTTGATAAACTATGCTCAATCAGGTTGCTGGGCATAAACTTTGTTTTTGACTGCACAGGTTTTAATATCCATTGTCAACAGTCTTCAAGTGACTTTCAGACAAGATGTACCTACCACATCTGGGAAAGATAATACTAAAATTGCAACTCCTTACAAAGCTGTCAACTTTCATATAAGCTAGGGACTTAAGTGGGTTTGCACTTGCAACTTTCTGTTAGTGATCTGAATCAGTGATTCTCAACCATTGGGTGAGCGAGGGCAGGCCAGAGTTAGGCAGTAATTTTAACCAAGTACAACAATCACAGCTATATATTAATACATTGTATTAACATAGCATCACAAAATTAGAACTTACTTCCATACAATGGCATTTTCACTAGCCTTGTATTTTGCCTTTCCTTTCATACAGATGACCTGAACTCCACTTGTGTTCAAAGGTGTTGGGATTCGAACCTGAAAAAATATAAACTCTTGCCTAGCAAAAACCAGGATTTACAGCATTTTTATAATTCTTAAACAGTGACAATACACTTCAAAAATTTGTAATATGTTTTTGCGATGCTTTTCTTATTGCAATATGCATACTGGAACTAGACACCATGTCCATTTCTTTCAAAAGGTGTTTATTTTTTAAATAAACAAATATTGTCATCAAAAGTACATACAATTTTACCTGTTGGTGACATAATACACAAAAGAATTCTCAGTAATTGCTTGAAACCAAATGAATAAGAGGAACAGATAGTAGTGAAATATAAACAAGTATCTTGTTAAACTATAGTATACACCTTATTTTCCTTTAAAAGTCAAAGATTTTATAGACAGATTCAAGAGATAAAAATGCCAACATTATTTTTAATATACTCAACTGGTTAACAATGCTGAAATAGCTGGTCTTTTTATAAAAACATACTATTATAATTAACTGATAACATAACTATTATATGTAACATATTTGATTCTGATGGACCCAGGACATCGGTTTTACACTGAACTGTTTACATAAACTTTTTAAAGAAACTGAAGAACTCACCTCTACTTTCTGTGCCAGGAGTGAGGGTTTAAAATTGGACTTCACAACAACCTTGACCTCCATCTTTTGCCTGCCAACTTCTCGCACAAGCGGGATAATTCTAAACGGAAGGCTTATGTCCTTGGTTGTCCTATACCTGTTTAAAAAATTAAGATTGATTTTACAACAATCTCTTGACTGCTAATAATTATAGGAATACAAGAATGAAATGTCAATATCTGAAACCTGAAACCTCCTCTTATCAATGTTTATTGCATACGCAAAATAGATTCCTCTTAATTTCATTTTATCATCTTGGAATAAATTTTCATACACCATGCATGCAACAAACTTGGTATCTGTAGTGTATTTCCTACACAGTCAATATTCGTGTTGCATTCTGATGTGATTCTCTTTCAAATATTCACATGTTTTTTTCAAAACAATTTGGAAAACAATAAGGTTTGTGACTTGGAGAATTATGCTGCTGGCAATCTGTTATAAATAAAATGCCAAAATCTATAGTTTTCTAAATATTCCTCATTTTACGTCAAGAATAGGCAAACAGAAAGTTTTTTGCTTTGCAATTAGGTATATTCACTCATTATCCCTGCAGTGATCAAATACTATGCTCAAGTCACACAATATTATACTTCTGCGTAAACAAGAGGGCCATGATGGCCCTTTTATCACTCACCTGAAAACAACTGCAACTACTTTCTTCTTTAAACCAAGTGACCCCTGGGTTGGGGCCAATTTTGATTTTTTAGCCTTGGTGACCTTGACCCTAGTGACCTAAAATCCAACCTAAGGGCAGATGCTTTTGATACCTACATACCATAGTACAAAAATCTAGGTGGCAAGGTGAATTTTGATCCTGGGGCCATGATTTGAACAAATTTGGTAGAGATTAACCAGGCAATGCTACATATTAAATATCTTAGCCCTAAGCTTTGTGGTTTCACACAAGATGATTTCTGAAGTTTTCCCTATATAAGCCAATGTAAAATCATGTGGCCCCTGCAGCGGGGTTAATTTTGACCTTAGGGTCATGATTTGAACAAACTTGATAGAGGTCCACTAGACAATACTACAAACCAAATATCTTAGCTCTAGGCCTTGTGGTTTCAGAAGAAAAGATTTTAAAAGTTTTCCCTATAGAAGCCTATGTAAAATAATGTGGCCCCTGGGGCGGGGTCAAAAGAGGACAAATAGACAATGCTACATACCAAATATCTTAGCCCCCAAGCCATGTGGTTTCACACAAGAAGATTTTTGAAGTTTTCCCTATAGAAGCCTATGTAAAATAATGTGGCCCCTGGGGCGGGGTCAATTTTGACCTTAGGGAAGTGATTTGAACAAACTTGGTAGATGTCCACTAGACAATACCGCATATGAAGTATCTTAGCTCTAGGCATTGCTCAGGTGAGCTAAAAAACTTATGTTCATCTCTCTGTACAAAGCAAACTTACAAATATATATTCTACCATATATTTTGCACAAGAAAATTTAAGACCATTTGTTTTAAAAAGATTGCATAGACTACTCTTTTGAAAAAGGGGTTCTGCTATAAAATTTTATTAACAATTTTAATGTGTTAAAATGAATAGAGTGGGTTCTAATGAATTAAGTATCTCTCAGTGATTCAAACTCACCATCAGGTCTGATAGATGTTCCTGCTCTAAGTCCCTTACCTTCCACTATTTCTTATTATACAAACTGTTGATTATTTATCTAGCATTTGTTCTATATTTTCACCCAATGGAAAGGCTTGCAACTGTTTGTTTAAATTTTCACAATTCCATTTTACCTCTTGGTTAACCTGTTTTGAACTTACCTCATAAACTCAAACTCACCATCAGGAAGTATCAAGGCAGCACTTTGCTCTGTTTTAAATTTGTTGCAAGTATAGTCTGTTTCAAACTTACCTCATAAACTCAAACTCTTCAGCTTATACTCAAAATATTTTATTTTTACCTTTTTGCACATTAAGCATAACAATTATATGAAAGACATGAAGCGCCGCAATGCGACGAAAACCAGGTTTTCAACGACCAAGTATTGATGTGACAGGAATTAGGAAGAAATATGGCAGTGAAGTAAAAATAGTGCTGTTATTTTGGTACCAACACAGAAAGTTTCAATAGTTCAAAATAAAAATAAATCAGATACCTGAGTAGCAATGCCAGGCTGTATTTTCATGTAAGCTACACACATGCCAAGTTGAGTATCAATAGGTCAAAGTGTGCTGAAGTTATTGAGTAGAAGCTGAACATTCTATTGTAAGCAAGTGACCTTGATCACAGACACCTGGGTAGCAATCCCAAGCTGCCTCTTGATATTAGCTACCCAAACACCAAGTTTGGGGTCAATAGGTTAAAGCAAACTCAAGTTATTGAGTGGAAACTGAATTTTTATTTTTAGCAACAGTGACCTTGACCTTGATCACAGACACCTGGGTAGCAATCCCAAGCTGCCTCTTGATATAAGCTACCCATATACCAAGTTTGGCGTCAATAGGCCAAAGCAAACTCAAGTATTTGAGCGGAAGCTGAATTTCTATTTTTAGCAACAGTGTCCTTGACCTTGACAACAGACACCTAGGTAGCAATCCCAAGCTGCCTCTTAATATAAGCTACCCATATACCAAGTTTGACGTCAATAGGCCAAAGCAAACTCAAGTATTTGAGCGGAAGCTGAATTTCTATTTTTAGCAACAGTGACCTTGACCTTGACAACAGACACCTGGGTAGCAATCCCAAGCTCCCTCTTAATATAAGCTACCCATATACCAAGTTTGGGGTCAATAGACAAAAGCAAACTAAAGTTATTGAGCAGAAACTGAATTTCTATTTTTAGCAACAGTGACCTTGACCTTGATCACAGACATCTGGGTAGCAATCCCAAGCTGCCTCTTGTTTTAAGCTACCCATACACCAAGCCTGGTGTCAATAGGCAAAAGTAAACTCAAGTTATTGAGCGGAAACCAAAAGTTGACGCCCGCCCGCCGATTTCAGCATTACAATAACCAGTTTTCGTTGAAAACCTGGTTAAAAACTAAAATGATAGAAAGTATAAAAATTTAAAATTAAAAGTGAAAAAATACACTCGGCTCCGTAACGACCGAATATTTACTTGTGGTGGCAGTGGTTTCTGTACTGATCAGGGGAACTAACCACTGTGGGGAGTTTGGCTTACACTATGTCTTGTTTCAAATTTGCTAAAAGTATACTCTTTTTCAAACTTACCTCATTAACTCAAACTCTCCATCTGGTGGGATAAAGCTGATACTATGTTCTGTTTCAAACTTGCTCAGTTTAACACACTGATGAAACTGGCAATCATCAATAGCTATGGCAGTTTTTCCTGATGAAGATCTGTAAGAATTTATCAAAATATTGTATGAGACTTTTACAACAAAAGACAATAAACAATAATTCTGTGACTTCTTTCACAGTGTAAGTTCCTACATTCTAACAGAAATTTTACACAAATATTACATTTTGCAAAATTTGCAAGGGGTAGCAAACTGATCTAACCTCTGTCAATGAAAGCAAGTAACAAGCCTGAGTGACTGAACCCTTACCCTGCTGGAGGCAGACTCTGCCTTTCGACCAGTGCAGACCAAGATCAGCCAGCACATCTGTGCAGTCAAATCATGGTCTGCACTATTTGCCATTCAGTCAGTAAATTTTCAATAAACACCCCCATAAACAATTAATGGATCAGTCCAAACTGATAGATGGACAAGTCCATTTTAGATTTTAGCATGGTAAGGGTAAAGGTCATCAAGATTTCATCAATGACTAGGACTATTTAATGAATATGATGACAGTACTTGAGATCAATAATCCATACTTAAAATCACATTGTAATCAGAATACTTGCCAACTGTTCCATTAATAGATTACAACAAAAAGTGCCAAAACGTATCTATGAAAATCAGTGCTACCAAGTACCAAATCAATATCATGAAAAAGCTTGTGAAGCTTTAAAATCTCACAAAAAGTGATTTCTTTAAATAATCCAAAACAAAGCTAATATTCTATCAAAGTTCATTTGAATCAACACTTTAAAACAAGAAGACAAGATGAATGATTCCTACAGTATTTATTGCTTCAGATGTAGATCTCATTAAAGGGACATAACCAATAATTAACCAGGGATGAACACTAAAACAGTGTATCTATTTCACTGGCTTGTCTGATATAAAATGACAAATAATTGATAAGTTTCATTTAGGCAAGTTTGGGACAGTATTCCTTTGGAATAAATGGCTATCCACCCAAAAATGGTACAACAGTAACAATATAAAGACTTATATCAATGTATTAAGTTGACTTGTCCTACTAAGAATTTTTGTATGACAACTTGGCATAAAGACCAATATTTATGTTTATAGTTTAACTGTTGTACTTAGGATTTTTGTATGACAACTTGGCATAAAGACCAATATTTATGTTTATAGTTTAACTGTTGTACTTAGAATTTTTTGGAAGACAACTTGGCATCAGGTAGTTATTCGCATTTACATGATTTTAAAGAAAATGGAATAAGCATGATCTAAGGTTATGTGTCTTTAACCTGTACTTTTAATTGAACAGTAAACTTTCAAAAGACTTAGGGTATATTTCTTCAGTTAGTCGGCAGGTAACAGAAATTCTTCTTTGTACAAAAGCACAAAAAGTTATTTTCTCTTTCCTGAACAACCATTTAGGTTTTAAATGACAAAGATTTATATTTGTGTTGTGAATTACTCCCTGTATGTAAGTTGTAGATAACCATGGTAAGACCTGAACTTATATTTTTTTGTACACTACAGTTCAGTACAAAAATATTGTAACTTAACACTAAATAAGGCAGGGCAATAAAGGTTCATACAGACATTCAATGCTAAAGTTCAAGCACTTTTTAAGAACTTTTTAAGCGTGTTTTACCAATTTTCAAGCACACATTTTCCTGACACCATTTTCTGGTTTCTATAGGAGAACAACTAGGGGGTGCAACTACAGTGTATTCGTACCTATGCTAGTTTGAACCAACTGCAATTCATCACCTTACTGTTATGCTGGGCAAACATTTTATTGATTTTCATACTAAATGGGATTGTTTGTTGAAACCTATACCTTTTTACTGGGCACTTGGTCATTTATTCATTTTCAAGCATGTTTTCAGATGAAATTATGTACTTTTAAATTACTTTTTAAGACAGTAAGCAAATTCAAGGACTTTTAAGGACTTTTTTTCATTCTTAAGCTTTTTCTAAGAAAGGGACTCAAATTCAAGCACTTCTTCAGACTGTGCATACCCTGTAAGGAGAGATACAAGAGCTTTGTACTGACCTCACAAAATGCAATATGAGAACCCCTGTAAAACCTTAATGGTATGATAAAGATATTATTAAAACCAGTTTAAAGATGGTAATTGCTTATTTTTTCTTTCAAAAGCATTCATTATACGTCAGCACACAAATGTCCTATTTAAATCGCCCATTACATACATAAATTTTCAATAATTGCTGACCGTATAACAACATTTGTAAGAAGAGGGAATAGGACATAGTAAGAAAGGTATCAACAGGTTGGCAAGGGTATGTATCTACATCACATGGTTTATCTGTGGAATCATACTAGCATTACTATTCTCTGCTTAAATTTGAACAGTTCTAGTAAAGGACGCCCCAATGAATGAATACACACTGGTAAGACAATTTCAAACTATTGATTACACAAGTTGTATGGAGAGCAAAAAATCTTTTTTCAATGCATGTTCAAGTCTACCAGTACAATAACCCAAACGATTGGTCATTAAAAGAACACTACGACGTCTTGTCAATAAATGCTTCTGTTTGCAGAGGTTAATATCAAACTGCGCCAATTCAAAAACATAAGAAGTAAAAGAATTTCATTGTTTAGGTAGGACAGGCTGACATATCAATGCTTTTCTTTTCAGTAAAGATGTTAAGAGTTTTGTCTAGCAAGGACTGGATGCTATATATTGTAGAAAATTTAACTATATATATGTTGGATTAAGAACTGACGGTTAAACAGATTAACTTCCACCTGTTAACTGAATGGCTAAGCATGCTCTAAGCTGAATGTTAAATGCACTAACTCTGCAGATACTATGTTAATAGGCTATGATGGACATATAACATATGGTAAAAGATGAATAACACATAGAGTTAGACTAGTTCAAAACATGATACCTCTGTTTTTCAAATCATCTACAGAATTTAACAGAGACCTGGTAGGTAAATGTCTTTATTAAGTATAAATCTGAAGACAGCTGAAGTTTGAAACACGGCTTTTGTGATGTTTGAATGCAAATTCATATATGTCCTGTCCTGTCCTAGGGTTTTATAAATGCAGCATTCTGCTATAGAATCACTATATTATAAACTTTAATGAAATTTAGAATTGATATCTAGCATTTTTTGATGATTATCAGCCAAATACATTTTCCAAAACTTTGTTCAAAATCTCAGAGTTTTTATAATGACTATTCTAGTAAAACATAATTATATCCTACCCTGAAAAGCCACTTTCAAAATGGACCAACCGCCTTTAGAAATTTATCTGACATGAAAAGATCTCCATATATACAAAAGACTTCCCTGACAGAATTTATTTTGCTTTCCTGAAGCAAGAGGGATGTTTTACTGAAATGCTCCCCCCCCCCACCCCAAATATAAGAAAAGACCTATTTTGCCACACTCTTGAGTTCATTTAGACATGAAGTATTTAAGGCTAATTCACACCTTCTAGCACGTACATTCACCACAAAAACCTTGATACAAACTATATCCTAAATATCTTGATAGTATCACTTGTAAAATGTTCTTACATAATGTTCATGAATTGTGGCAGCACATTTTTTCATAAAAATTTATACATACAAGTAAATGTATGATTAAATTGAAAAGATGTGCTGATGACATCATATATATTCTATGCTCATCTTAAGAGCTCAATGAAAAATACCATGTGAAATACTTATTTCATGCATATTCGATGAATAAAGTACATGTACAATATATGTATAATATTAATGTATTTTAATATCTGCTTGGTATATTAACTTATCATATCAGTAATTTTTAATGCACCTGGCATAATTTTAAACATTTTAAGCTGATCAGCAATGCTAAACTGTGCTAGATTGTTTTTGGCATTTAGCAGAAAATGGGTGGAAACAAATGATTCAGGTCACCAAATTATTCCTATATTTCTGACTATCAAGATATTTCAGGTAGAGGAAAAGAGAGGAAAGGTTTAGACTGACCCGGATGTGCTCTTCACATACCCACGCCCATCATCCTGCCCTGGTTTGCCTCCCTTGCTTTCCATCATCACTTTATCATTGATACCAAATTTACATTCGGGCATTCCAGACAGGTAACTCTTCATTACTATACGGCCTGCAACATGGGCAGACAGGACCTGACCCTGTGGGGACATCAGCAGGTTTACAGATTCGAGTACGTCTAAGAATAGCTCGTTCCTGCGGTACTTGATCCCTTCACGTCGCCAACCTATCTGACCTGTCACCTGAGACGTAATCTGACTAGTCTCCTCTTTGGACTGTATAATAAATCAAAATATTTACACTAGGCAGACAAAGTTATATATGAGTACAAAAAAAAACCTGTTAGATTTCACAAAATGTCACTTGGATTTTGTATGTGTGCAATCATTTATACAGTAAAAAATTATGACAAAAAATGTTCTAGTTTCATGTTTAATTTGGATATAAATAAAGCAAAACCAGCATGTATAAGTTTCACAGAAGCTGTTGCCATTTCAACTTGCATAAGAGTGGCGGCGTGGCCGAGTGGTTAACTCGTCGGACTAGAAGTCGAAGGATTGCTAGCCGCACGGGTTCAAACCCAGTCAGAGGCAAGCCGTTGTTTCCTTGAGCAAGAAACTTTACACTCATTGCTTTGTACTGGTTAGTTCCAGGAACGGATTCGAGAGTGTGTTTATAAGCTAAAAGCTTCCTACACAATCGAACTAAAATAAATTTGGTATAAACTAACTAACTTGCATAAGATACCTTTGTGTTATAGTCTGTTAGTGCTCAAATGACCGTTCTACACTCTATTAGCTAATAGAAGCTAATAACTAGAACACCAAGCAATCATGCAACCGAAGCTCCTAAAACAAGTCACATCAAAAGTATTTCTAGCAGAAATCCATATGTTAGGTTAGCTAAACTGGCTGCAACAGAAATTGCTCTGAATAAAGACTACTTGTGTAAACCAAAAACTTACCTGTGTTTTCACACCTTGCTGTGTAATAAATGTCTTCAGAATCCCTGTGTCAGTGTTCTGTGGGTATCCGAAGTCCAAAATTTCTTGAAAAAAAATTCAAACAGAATTAAGTTATACATAAAATAAAGGACTTCTCAAAGACTTTGACTGAAAGAAGGTAAAGAAATTTCATGATGTTTATGGTAAAATCTTTTATGATAATAAAATGGTGAAAGATTAAATGAAGCTACAAATTACCTTTCTTTTAAAGCAACTGATGTTTTTCTTTAAAATTAAAGAGAAGTTAATGTACAATGAAAAAAATCTACATAATTTTATGTTTCTATACATCATGAAAACTGAAGAAAAAAGAATTTGATTTCAACAGGATTCGAACCCGTGCCCTTTCAGTCAGTAAAATTAAGGCTGGTGAGCTAAACTACTGAGCCACAGAGAACTGTTTGTTTAATTTATCAAAATTAGAAATATAAACAAATTATCTAACCCATGACTATAGGGGTTTATTTTTTATTGAAAAAAGTCTGCAAAACTATATCATGATGTGTTTCTGTAAAAAAAATGACGCAATAACTCAGTTTGATATGTTCTTGACAATTACAACTAGAATTTCCATATTCATACACATTATCTTTTTTATGCATCATCGATCAATATGTAAATCAGTCACTTAAGGTCTACGAGTAATAAACTCAGATGATAAAATCCTTCTCATTTAACAAAATATTCCAGTAACAATTATTACTTTCATATAGAAAAAAAACATTATTTAAAGAACAATTAACCCATGAATAGTACAATAGGAGCTGAAATAAAGTTTAAAGACTTTTAAGGACTGATAAATAGAAGTACAACTTACCATCTAAAATTTCATAGATAAGAACAAAATTGTTCTTGATGTTTTCTTCAGTGACTTTTCCAAAGTAAGCGGCCATGACATCGGTCATCTTGTGTAGAAACTCAAATACCATAGCAGCGTTTACATTCTGCTTGGTAACAGCTGCCAACCATATGTTCGATCTGCAGAAAGTAGATTAAATATTCAAACAGGTCAATCTAGCTTCTTTTTCCTAATTCATTCAAGTTTCTACTGGCTTGTGAACTAGCTAGAAAAAATATTGCCTTCTTTTTATATATTGACACAAGGTATCATTTTCAAACTATAGCAACTTTTATTTGTTCATGTTACAGCAAACTCCAAGTAAAATCTGAGATCCTTTACTTTAAAAGACTTCTTGTATATTCCTCCAATCAACAAACTATGTTTGCATGATATAAAACAATGTGTTATGCTGAGTAGTCTGGTAATGCCTTTGAATTTTGAAAATACCTTACCAATCATCAATGTTCTGAATAAAGAGTAAAAGAAATGTGGCATTACTGCCTGTGTATAACATCTGAAGATGCCAACATTTAACTGACCTGTAACTGAGATTCTAACACTAAAAACCATTCCTGTCTTCTCTGAACACTAGGTGTACAATATCTTGTGGTCACTATCAAAGAAAAGGCATAAAAAACAGTCCAAGTTTCAGAACTTGTATAATTCTTTTAACAGAAAGCACTAACTTTACCTTTTAATATGGAAGAAACTTGTCCTTGCAATATTGGTCACTGGTGATCTCACTTGCTGTCTGGCATGTATAACATTTACACGGAATGCATCCACAGCATTACGCCTGAAAATATTAATTTTAAACATTGTTAAGTCATCATTTCATTTTTGATATAGAAATTAACACCTGTGCACAACAGTCCAAATAGTAAGAATGACATAAATTATAATAACTGATAATAGCTGTTATCTTAACCCTTTGCTCCATATATATGCATTTTTACTCATGTGCAACCAGTGTAGGTCAAGATCAGCCAGCATATCCTTACTGTCTGATCAGGATCTGCACTGGTCGCTTTTTGGTCAGAAATAACCTAATGTATCAAAAGGCAAACAGTGTAGATCCTGATCAGATGGCACGGATGTGCCGGCTGATCTGGATCTACACTGTTCGCCCAAGCCATAAAGGTGTATATATGGAGGAAAGGGTTAAACAACATTATGTTCAAAAATGTTTTCTTCAGGCATATAGCAACGATGTAAGTATGCATCTGTCATTAATAGCTATACACCCAAAAACGGTAAAACAAAAACTTTCTATAATAACAACAGACTTATATCACTGCATTAGGTTCGCTTGTAATACTTTGAATTTTCAACTGACCTCTTGATATCGGCTAAACATTTATATTAAAAATTTTACAAGATTTGGAAAGATCTGACAACTCAATATTTCAGGCTATATAATCTCTTTAGGGCTATTCAGTTTTCAGAAAACTGATAAACTCAACTTTATCTGATGTTGCCTGTTGGCAGTTATTTTACCTAACCTCTGAATCCTGGTACAGAAACAAGTTCAGAAGGACAATTTATTTCCAATTTTACTTGATCTGCCACTGTTGTTTACATTACCGATTTCGTATTCAAATTTGACCATGTAACACTGATTAGCTCGTTTTACAGATACTGGCGAAGTGTGTCGAGCATTTACAAATCAATTTAAGACACAGGGAGTCATAAAATATTTGATAATTTTCTTCTTATGTATCTCAAGCAAATCTTGCCATCTACAAAAATAAAGATGCAGATAGGGTATTGTTTTTTTTTTTTTTTTTTTTTTTTTTTTTTTCTTTTTTTTTTTGGGGGGGGGGAGGGATGGGGGGGGGGGGAGGCAGGGTTTAATGCTCGAGTTCTTATGGCATTTGGTTTATTTTTATGACCATTATGGCCAGTATTAAAGCTTTAAGAAACAGTTTGACAAATAAGGTACATGTATGAAAAAGAGTAAACAGCAATTTACAAGTCAGATACTTCAGCCTATCCACTAGCATGAAGATGACTGGTTGAGAGAAGGAACTTTTGTTGAAATCAGTACATCTTGACAGTCTAAACATGATTGAAAAAATCATGATAACTGATTTATGGGTGTACTATAAAAACCCTTTAATATGTTTTTCTGTTAGTTTTTCCTATAAATACAAGACGCAATACTACCAAAAGATCTGATTCTTCAAATTCACAATGCGTTATTTCTAATTTTATCTGTGAAGAAAGAAGAAAGTTTACCCAATATCATCCCTATAGACACGCGAGATAAGGACCTCCCCTTTGTGGTTGTATATAAACAACCCGCCAATCATCTTGCTTCCTTTTTGTTTGACTCTATGTGTTGAAGATGTGTTCACATCATCTAAAATGTAAAAAATATTCATTTAAATCAAAAGATGGAAATAAATATGGTGGTAAAATGTATTAGTTGACAGCAACATTACTGGAAAAGGAAGCATACGTGCAATTTCTGTTTAAGTACTTTTTAAAAAGCAAATCCTTTGTGTATAAATTAGGTTGTATCTGTACAAATATTGAGTTCTTTCCTTACATTTATGGGTACATCTTGGTATAGATTACGTTTAAGACATTTTACTATGACTGCCAGACTTGTTTTGTGTTTATTCTACACAACTATGCTGAAAACATGAAATGGTGCTAAATCTAAATTTATCTAAAGACTTCTTAAGTTTAATCAATAAAGTTCAAAGACATAAAAAAATAATTCTATCTCAAAGTAACTGCATGAATATACAGTTAATCATTACATTTATAACTGTGAAATCTATTTTTCTTAAAGAGGCTGTACTCCAGATTGGACATAAAAAATTTTTTTTCATAAATTATATATTTAGATGCCGTGAGATTATAACAACATAATATTTTACTTCAAAACTGATAATAAAAGTCAAAATAGAATAAAAAAATATTTTCGCTCCAGCCTGATTTGAACTCTGGACCCTCATGTTAACAAAATATTTCAGACGCTTTTACTGTCACCACCATCGCCGCATGTGATATTACAGATATTTACTTTAAATCTTATATGATATAGTTATACCGTCGCGTTACGGTATAGCACTTTGAAAGGGAAAAAAATCAATTTATAATGTAATTTTTTACTTATTTTTTGTCAGTTAGTTATTTTTTAAGCATTAGTCATAAATATTGCAAGAAATTTATAATACAAGAAAACTTTTTTTTTTGGTCATCTGGAGCACAGCCCCTTTAATAGTAAAAAGAGCCATGTTACAGGTGGTTAATCCCCCCGCCAGGGAAGCTACCTGGAGGTTGTTCTTTCAAACACTCAATGTAATAATGTTTGAAGAAAATCCCACAAAAAAAGGCAAGGTAGAGTTATTGTTCTTGCAAACTGCACTTCCTACCAATGTTCTATGTCAGTGTATTAAGTTTGAAGAAAATCGCTCAAGCACTTTTGGAGTTATGCTTCGGACAAAGTTTTTCAATTAAATCTGATAAAGGGGAATAATTCTAAAAGTAGGCAAGGTAGAGTTATTATTCTTTCACACTGCACCTCCTCCAAATGTGCTCTTTCAGTATATAAGTTTGAAGAAAATCACTCAAGTACTTTTGGAGTTATGCTCCGGACAAAACTGAAACAGACGGACGCATGGACGGACAGAGACCATTTCTAATATCCCCCCGCCAAGAATTCAAGAATTAGATATACATGAATATGCTGGGACTTTTAAAATTTAAACAAGTAAATCTGATAAAGGGGAATAACTCTAAAAAATAGGCAAGGTAAAGTTATTGGACTTGCACACTGCACTACCTACCAATGTGCTCTGTCAGTGTATGAAATTTGAATAAAATCCCTCAAGTAGTTTTTGAGTTATGCTCCGGACAAAATTTATCAAGTAATTCTGATAAAGGGGAATAACTCTAAAAATAGGCAAGGTAGAGTTATTGTTCTTGCACACTGCACTACCTACCAATGTGCTCTGTCAGTGTATGAAGTTTGAATAAAATCCCTCTGGCAGTTTTAGAGTTATGCTCCGGACAAAATTTATCAAGTAATTCTGATAAAGGGGAATAACTCTAAAAAAAGGCAAGGTAGAGTTATTGCACATGCACACTGCACTCCCTACCAATGTGCTCTGTCAGTGTATGAAGTTTGAATAAAATCCCTCTGGCAGTTTTGGAGTTGTGCTTCGGACAAAATTTATCAAGTAAATTTGATAAAGCGGAATAACTCTAAAAAAAGGCAAGGTAGAGTTATTGCACTTGCACACTGCACTACCTACCAATGTGCTCTGTCAGTGTATGAAGTTTGAATAAAATCCCTCAAGTAGTTTTGGAGTTATGCTCCGGACAAAATTGTTTCGAACGGACGCACGAAGGGCATTTCTAATATCCCCTCCGCCTTTGGCGGGGGGGATAAATATTTATTTAAATAAAAAAAAGGGACTTAATTTACATCTTCAATCTGACAATTTCTACAACATTATCATGTTATAACACAGTTAATCATAAAAGCAAAACTGAGTTGCTGTTTTTATATGCAAATGCTTTGGTTTTGGGAAGACAGTGTTTACATTGGACCCATCTCTGTTTTTGCACAGATGTTAGAGTGGTCAGAAGGGGAGATAAGTTCTTCTGCCTACATTGTAAAGAAGAGTAGAACTGTAAAAACAGTCAAAATGAATAACTTTGTACATAAGATATACTGTTAAACTGTTTAACTTGTTAAAAACAGTTAGTTTTTGAATTAAATGTTAACTTTGGACTAAGTGATGACCAAAACTAAATAATTAAACTTTGATGTGGCCTAATTGTACTTTTTGGCCAAGAACTATGGGATTACGTCAAATCCGCGAATGGCGGGAAGTGAAACAAAATGGCCCCCTCCTATTGCTAAATGTAAACAAATCGGACATTGGCATTTGTTGAAGATGATTTATGTGTGAGATGTTAAGGATTATTAGGAAATAGATATTTTAAACGGGTGAGTAACAGATATTATGTACCTGTTGATTTTTTATTGTTTGTTACGCCGGTAAATGCTTAGTGTCGAGAAACTACGGTAGTTGAGGATAGTTAGTATTGACCTTTGGTAGTAATAAGTTGAAGCTGAAGTCTCTGCCAAAAATACCCTAATTTGTTATGCTTGAAGTGTTGATACCACTTTTATAGATCTGATTTTTTTTATTTGTTCAACCTTTAAGCCTAATTTTATACTGCATATATATAACCTAGTCAGTGGAAATCTTGCAGAAGGAACACTTCGAGTAATTTCCTCTGCAGCAATTACATCATTGCCTCCATCCCAGAGGAATTCCAAATGCCAAACTTTAAATAAAATGGGGAATAAACATATTCAAAACAAATGTTTCAGTTTCTACTTATACTATCTGTGTTTTTTTCTTGGATGAAAGGGACTGGTATGGTTAAAGTTATCATACTTTATCATATTTTCATCATTTTTGTTGTAAACTCTGCAAAATATGGAACAAACGAGCAATAATATGTGCCCAATCACACACTATTGGGCGAATCCGCATGATCAGGTGCAGATCAAAGTGAGATGTTGAAGGTGAACAACAGTCAACCTGTAAAATCGGTTCACCTTCAAAGGCGAAGTAGCGAGTCTGTTAAAAACTCCTTATATATCAATTAACTTTGCCTCACTTACATACATGACGGTCACGGTTCTAATACATCTACCATCACATGTTTTTTTCTCCTAAAGCGGGACATTAGATACTTCTAGTAGGACCTAAAAATACATGCTCCAATCCATGTAATCATTATCATGCTTATGAAGTGCACACCCCTTTTTCATGTTTCGGTCAGAGCTAACCGTTCCTCTCTTGGAGGTTAACTTTCAAAATTTTATAGGAGAAATTGACTTAAAATTCAAGTTTACTACTGGGAAAAAAGGCACGAAGAATTTACCATTCGGCGACTTAACATCAAAATTTATTCATCGGTGGGTGTTATTCATTTTTTTATTACCCACAATTCTTTGCAACGCAAACAACGCGTACGTTACAGAAATACCCAAAAGGATAAGATAGAAACTCTATGGAGTTTGTTTATTTTGTAAACAAGACAAAAACATATCTCGTGACCACGAGTTAACTATCATATTTTTCTTTTAGGCCTTATTATCATCTCATGGCTACAAGTTTTTGTTGTTGTTGTTTTTCTTTTTACTTCTTCTTTTATTATCTTGTGACCATGAGTTAACTAGATCTATTGTTTTTCCTTTCTTTTTTATCATTAAGTGGCCACGACTAAACTTTTGTTTTTCGTTTTCAACTTCAATTTATTACTTCCATAAGTCATTACAGACTATAATTTGTTTTCTTCTTTTTTATTATCACGTTGTCGCACATCCTCTCTGTACTTCAACAGAACAGAACTGCAAGATTCAAAATCTGCCATTACTTTTGAGATTAAGAAGAAGAAAGGAATGATTTTTTACTGGAATTTGTATGCAATTTTTTTTACATTATTTGGCTTCGAAACAGGTCACTATGTATACGCCCTAATGACCAGTAAATTGAACGAAATGATTCTGACTCAGCATTTGATATGTCTGTATTTAGCTGAAATGGTTTGAAGTTCCATGCTGTCTCTCAAATATTTCAGATGAAAGCCATCGTATTTAATGAAGAACAATCACTAATTTAGAGAAAAACGAAACCGTGGATCATCTAACAAACTGATATAAGATGATTCATTATGTTGAAACACATGAAGTCCATTGACGTCTTACATTTTCCGGTTTTTCTGTTGAATTTAAAGATACAATCAAGTCTCGTTTTTATTAGATTGAACGGTTTTTATAAGTGCCATTATGGTAATTATTCTCGAAGTCAGTCAGCAGCGTTTACCCTGGTTCAAGCTTCTTCCAATCAAACGATCATGTTCTAAGAGGTAAGATAAGGTTTCTATTGTTATTGCATGTGCCCAGAAGACAGAACTTCTAAAATGTATTCATCTATTGTAGGTGCTGTGAGGATTAAGACATCCTAGCAAGTTAAGAACTGTTCCAACAAAACTACTTGTTATGGCAATAGAATATAAGTACATCTAGCTATATTATCCGAGTATTTGTCATGTAAAATTTATTTCAAAACCAGGCGTTTTTAAACTCGATTCTATTGTGTCTTTGTTATGCTACATATTTGGTCAACACATTAAGCTGTGTTTGTTCAGCTTTTGTGGATTTACCCATCTGTCTACCTGTAATGTCAAACCCCTCTCAGGAAAATAGTTATGACTGCACTGCAAAATCGTGTGAGATGTTAGTTAAGTAAATTTAAACAGAAAACTTCTGAAAGAACACACAAATAAAATTGAATATGAATTGTGCTCAGGAAGCGGGACAAACAGACGAAACATATTCAATACTAAATTTAACTGCACTGAACAACTCTTGGGATCGGAAATTGCGATGGTAGTTGATTCCAGCAGTAAACTTGAAAGGATTGAAAACTGCCACGATTTCAACTTTTCACTGGATTGCTACAAGTTTATAATGAATATTATAGAAGAGGGAAAATCAAGCGTCAATATAACTGTAATCGAGTCCTTGCAGGATTATACTTGATGTAATGTATCATCATAATCTTACTTGATCCAGCAGATTGCACTTATTATGACACGTTCAGTTCTATGTATTGAAGTTTGAGATTTCGGCGATTAAACTTGGGGGGGCGGCTTTGGAGGTGGGGGGGGGCGGGGGGGCGAAATAATGCATTCTATGATACTTCAGGGTAAAGCACAGATATAAATGTAAAATGTATAAGATGTTATGTCTCGGGTAAACAAGTTCATATGAAGCACATAGTGTATAAATCTAGTTATAGCATCTGCCAGTATTCAAGATTTGTGCTCTATTAATAGACATTTAGATATGTGTGTTTTGGGGGTGTCTAAATAACTGTGTTTCTCCATTTGGTGAGCTATTTAATTTTTCAAAACATATTTAAATGGCTAAACTTTTATGTTTGGTCATTTTGTAAAGCAGTCATGGCTATTTGCTTTTATTTCATTATCTATATTTTCTTACTTTATGTGAAAACGACTTCGCTTAATATCAAAACGTTCCACTTTCTGCTGACTTCTTCTTTTTGTAAAGAAAAAACAGTTGTCAATCACTTAACAAATTAGTTTATACCTTTAATTGTTTATTAAATTACAGTTTATAGTATTATTTAACAACATATACTTCATTTAACTCAAAGTTTTACTAAACAAAGGTATATATATCATCATTTAACAAATAAAAGAAACGTTGCAAAAATGAGTTAAAAAATATCAATGTTTTCTTTTGATTTCCAAAAATCTTTAATAACTTTGGATTAACTTACCGAAAAATGAACTTTTTTAATGTATATATTTTGGAAGTTTTTAAATGTTCTAAAATCATGAGTCAGTTCAACTTAAACTTATTACTGCCAAAAGTCAATACTGACTATACCAGGCAGGCACCTGTCAGGAACATTAAAATTTTAAAAGATAATAACAAAGAATACAAGATTTAACTGAAGATCTTACTTAAACATTTATTTTAAATACTTAAAATCTATAAAACTTGTTAAGTCCACTGATTAAAGCTGGCACAGTTGGGGTAGCCTTTATCTCGGTCGGTAGCCTTAATTCGTTCCAGAGTCGTATAGTCCTTGGGAAAAATGAATTCATGTGATGTTGTGTTTTTGACTGTGGGATGAGGAATTTGCTTTTTCTTGTGTTTGTAAGGTGATTGTGATCAACATTGACCTGTTTGTTTTTTATTTTGTGTAGCATGACCAGGCTTGCATGGTTTCGCCTTTGTTCAAAAGTTGAAAATTTTAGTTCTTTGATCATGTTTGTTACACTGCTTATATAGTGGTAATCATTATGAACGTACCTTGCCGCTGACCTCTGGACTATTTCTATTCTGTGTGTGAGATATTTTTGCCATGGATGCCATATGGTTGAGCAGTATTCAAAATGTGGTCTTAAATATGTTTTGTATACTGCTTCTTTGAGTTGTTTGTTTTGTGTTTTGACATTTCGTCTGATGAACCTTAAGCTGTTTTGCTTTGTTTGTGATATTGTTTATATGGGATGACCATTTTAGGTTGCTATTTTGTTGTCACTCCTAAGTATTTTGCATTTTCTGTGGTTTTCAGTATTGTGTTATGTAGGGTGTAGGGAAAGATGACCGGTTTCTTTTTCCTGTGTATTCTGAGTATTTCACACTTGTCAGGGTTGAATTTCATTGACCATTCTTTTGCCCATATTTCAAGGTTGTTCAAATCATTTTGTAAGGTTTGTGCAGATGCTTGTGATTTAATTGTTAAATAAACTATGGTGTCGTCGGCAAATAGACGCACCTAGCTCCTGACACTTCCTGGTAGGTCATTGACGTATGCGAGAAAGAAACATGGACCTAAGACCGATCCATGCAGTTTGTTAAGTTAAACAATTGATGTCAAACATCCAAAACATGTGATATCAAAAATATCAACTTAAAATAGCTTTGCACACACATTTAAATGAAAAGTGTTTAAGTCTGAGATTATTATACGTCAAGCTAAGCTCTATCGTTTACGTGCTTCATGTACTTTCGTGTGTTTAAAATGAACCAGTCCATTCCGAACACGTGCTCTTCCTTTTCATCGCGACAGTCAAGATGGCACCGGCGGTTTGTAAAATAATACATTAATTTTACTTGTCTACTAGATATTTCGGCGACTTAGTGTCATAGCTTTTAATTAAGTTGGAAGTAAATATGTCGTTGATCATTCAGAATTTGTGTAAACAGAAATTATTTTGTTTTAGTTAAATAATTGTCTTTCTCACGTGTGTACCATTGGCGACCGTGGTGAACATGGTGAATTGTCTATGCGCCCCTGTCTTCATGTACCACTTTCAAGACGTTATGCGCGACTGTTTGTTGTTTACATGAAGTACTTTCAGTTTTAATCGAAATTCGATTGTTTGGGTTACACAGTAGATGTACTGATAGTGAATTTGTGTGTGAACAAATACTGCAATTGCTAAGACAGGTGTGCAAAATCAACCGTAATAGTTTAACTACAAGTCAGTTAAGAAGTTCCGGATCACAGGTAATTCTGGATCACAAAAAGATGTTTTATTTTGAAATATTGAATTCTCTACCTACAGTACACACAGCGCGGACTTTGACAACGAACACCCGTCCCCACTATTTTACTGTCCTTGTTGAAGACCAAAATGACCACTGCGTCGAGTGTTCATTTGTATAAAACGCGGTGGTCAGCGTGTCAATCCGCGGTGATCAGTACCGCGCCATGTCGCGACGTCGGGTTGCAGGGGTTTGCGGTGTCCGAAAAAACCAAAGTCGCCACACAATTTTACTTTCCCATATTTTTTTTTTCAGATGAGTTACAATTATTACCAGTTGAAGTTGTCTCTTTTTCTTTTCAATACCCCATCTGGTTAAACTTTTACCAGTTACTTTGCACATAAACTGTTGCTGTAGTTAACTTAAAATGTGCACAACTGCAGATGAGTAGCAGTCTGGTTAATGCAAGAATAGCTTATTTCGACAAAAAAAAAGACTTGAAAGAATAGCATAACATTCGACCATAATTAATGTTAAATTCATTTTAATTACTGAATTAATCTGTTATAAAGATTTCCTAGTTGTTAAAATAGTACATATTAAGTCAAAACCAAACTTAAAAAATAAATGTGGCATATAATGTCTTGTAAAGCGGCACATAAAGACATTTTAGCTGTGAATAACAATTAATTGGATCGATTGTTCTTGTCAGTAAAAAGAAATGCAAACTGTCTTAATTCTGATACCTGTTTTAGGGTATATGAAGGTGTAATTTTTGCTGCTTTTTTCCATCAGTTATTTAAGTGCAATTTTTTTTCTACTGAGGGTCTGAGGCAAGTATACGTAAGGATTTTGAACACTGTGAGCTTGTTCTGAAAAAGATTGGTTCTTGCTGTCTTGATATGTTTTTAACATTTTGACAGAAAGCAGTAAAGACAGCTAGCAAACCTCGTGCTGGTGGCAAGGGCAAGAAGAAGAAGATTGCTCTACGTTATGTCTTGGATTGTACACACCCTGTAGAGGATGGAATCATGGATGTAGTTAGCTTTGTAAGTGAAGAACAGGATGTTGTAAGGTCACTTACCATGGCCTTGCTATTGACAACTGTATTTTTGTTGGTTTTTATTTTTATGCCCCCCATCGAAGATGAGGGGGCATATAGTTTTGCAAATGTCGGTCTGTCGGTAGACACTTGGTTTCCGATCAATAACTAGAGAACGCTTTGACCTAGGTTCACCAAACTTGGTATGCTGGTTGGTCATCACCAGTAGATGACCCCTATTGATTTTTAGGTCAAAGGTCAAGCTCACGGGGACCTTCATCCTAAAAACGGTTTCCGATCAAAAACTAGAGAACGTTCTGACCTAGGTTCACCAAACATTGAATGCTGGTTGGTCATCACCAGTAGATGACCCCCTATTGATTTTGAGGTCATTTAGTCAAAGGTCAAGCTCACAGAGACTTTCATCCTGGAAACGGTTTCCGATCAATAACTAGAGAATGCTTTGACCTAGGTTCACCAGACTTGGTATGCTGGTTGGTCATCACCAGTTGATGGCCCCTATTGATTTTGAGGTCTCTAGGTCAAAGGTCAAGGCCACAGGGGCCTTGATCGTAAAAACGGTTTCTGATCAATAACTAGAGAAAGCTTTGGCCCAACCACAAGCAATTAGGTGCTGCTGGGGGGCATGTATGTTTTACAAACATTTCTTGTTACCTTTGCACTGGCTGTAGACAATATCTGATCAGCCTGCACAACTTTTCAGTAAGATCATGGTCTGCTTTGTTAGCTGTCTGATTTGTTTATTTTTAGTAGATACCTCTATATTTAAAAAATACTTGGAAATCAGTTCAAAAGAATTAATTCAAAATTTGGTGATAGTGCTTTTATCTTGGCCAAGTTTGATGCCCAGTCAAATCCCTCTAGGCAGTCTAGAGTTACGGCCTTTGAATTCCCCACTTTGGCTAAACTGGCCTTGTCTGCTTGTTTAGTTAGAAATTTCATCTGATCTTCACCAAACCCGCTGGTAATGTTTATGGGTATAATATCTTGACCTGTTTAAATATCCAGCCATGTCCTCCAGAAGGGATTATTGTCATTGAAATTTCAAAATTGGCGGAATATTTTTTGTCCACTCGTTTTTTTTTCGTCAGATATTTATTTAACTTTCTGAAAATGTTTGAGGCTATAATAACTCTGCCATGTTTAGTAACCAGCCAAACCCCAACAGGTACTATATGGCCTTTGCATTATGCTGAATTGATGAAATTAGCCTTGTCCACTGTCATGTGTCAAGAGTTTTGATTTAATCTTTACCAGAGGTTTAGGCATAATATCCCAGCCAAGTTTGATAACCAGTTAAATCCCTTCTGGCAGTCTGATTAACAGTGTTTGAGTTGTTGTACACATTATGCCAAATAAGCCTTGTCTGTTTGCAAAGTAGAGGAGTTTTATTCAGAACTTGAAATATATACATTTCTATAGATTATTTTACACAGGATTTAATAGGTATAAACTAAAATAATTTTTAATTGATTGTAATAACCTTAGTCAGTGCTCTAGTTTAGAAGAGGTGTCATTTTATAAAACTAGTGAAAATACAGTATTTTATTTAAACAATGATTTGCTTTATCATGCAGTCTGTTAAGTTACTGATGGACTATAATTCTTAATGTAACGTGTATTTGTATAATTTGCTAATGTTGTAAAACGTGACTAGGGTAACCTTCCCTAGTCTGGGCCAGGGTCTGATGCCCTGGCCTGGGTTAGGGCTCTCTTCCCTAATCCCTACCTGTGTCTGGTTATGTTCCAATAGGAGAAGTTCTTGAAGGAGCGTATAAAGGTGGAAGGAAAGACTAACAACATGGGAAACAATGTGTCACTGGAGAGACAAAAGTCAAAGGTCATTCTCAATGCAGATATTGCTTTCTCAAAGAGGTAGGTGTTGTATTTTACGAGTTGGCATGCTCTAGTAATATTGGCTTTGGAAGCTGATCTTTGCCTTACCTTTAGGTGTAACAGTCTATTAAAACGTTTAGATATATTCTGAAATGAAAGTACTTTTGCCATGAATTTGTGAAATAGTACAGAGTAAATTCAGGTGTTAATTTGAAATTGCAAATGCATGTTGTGGACCAACTCCAAAGAAAATGAAAAACTCCATCACTGATTTAACCATTAAAATTAAGTTCTTTATGAATTTTCAGATACCTTAAATACTTGACCAAGAAGTATTTGAAAAAGAACAATCTTCGAGATTGGTTAAGAGTGGTTGCAGCTGCTAAGGACACGTATGAGCTGCGCTACTTCCAGATCAACAATGAAGACGAGGAGGAAGATGAGGCTGATGAGTAACCTCCCTTGTTCCACCATGTCATCTAGATGCTTGCATTGTTTTGTATCTAAAATCAATAAAAGTGTGATGACATGATATACATGTTAACTTTTACCAGCATTCAGGGCTTAGAGGTTTAATTAAAACTCCCAAAAAGCTGTTAATACTTGTTGCCATGGTGCAGCTGGTTTGATGTTGTTTGCCTGAGACCAGTTCATGCACTAAATGTATGTTAGCATCCTTCTCCAGATGTTGAAAGTCTAACCTAAGTACTTTGGTACATCTAAGTACTTGTTATGCATCATACAGTTTAATACTTGTGGTCTATACTCCTAAGTGGTTTGGCATGTAACCAAGTTACTGCTGGCTGTCTAAGATTTAAGCCTAACAAAAATGTTCCAGTTGAATTCTCAGCTGTCAAGACAGTGAAATCTGAAACAGATCCTAGAATTTTTAACAAGCCAGATTGTGAATTAATGAGTAAAGTTCTGAATGCAAGTAAGCTGTAATTCTTTCAAAGACTTGAACAGTCACATTCTTTGAAGTCTATAGCCATTTCAAATCGGCACTAAATTGCAATAAAACTAGGTGATTTTGAAAACACTTAGACCCTGTTGAGACAAATGGTACAGTCTCTTTGAAGATGATCTATTGTGAGAGAGGCGAAGGTGATGCTATCTTGAAGACAACTAATGAAATGTGTAGAAACTGAGTTTGAATTTGAAAATAAAGTGGGAATGAGTTTCAAACGACTAAAATAACAAACGCTTTCAGAAGATGAGGGGGCATATAGTTTGCAAATGTTGGCGGGTAGACATTTGGTTTCCAATCAATATCTAGAGAACCCTTGGACCCACCTTCCGCAGACTTGGTATGTAGGTTGGTCATGACTGGTAGACAACCCCTATAGTTTTTCAGGTCTAAGTCACCGTGAGCTTGAAAAGCAAAACGGTTTCCGATCAGTAACTATAGAAGGCTTGGTTCCAGGTTCTTCATACTTGGTGTGTAGGTTGTTTGTGACAAGTAAATAACCCGTTTAGTTTTTCAGGTCAAGGTCACAGTGACCTTGAATAGCAAAACAGTGTCCGATCAGTTACTATAGAACCCTTGGTACCAGGTTGTTCAAACTTTGTGTAAGTCAGTTTTTCAGACCAAAGATCAAGGTCAGAGTGACCTTAAACAGCAAAACGGTTTCCAGTTAATAACTTAAGAACCCTTGGTCCAAGGTTCTTCAAACTTAGTGTGTAGGTTGGCCATGACTAGTAGATGGCCCTTATAGTTTTTCAGGTCAAAAGCCAAGGTCACAATTAACTTGAAAAGCAAAATGATTTCCTATTACCCAGTAACTATAGAAGGCTTGGTCCCAAGTTCCTCAGACTTGGTAAATGACCAGAAGATGACCCCAATAGATTTTCAGGTCAAGGTCACAGTGACCTTGTATAGCAAAATAGTGTCTGATCAATTACTACAGAACAATTGGGCACAACTCTTTAAAACTTCAGAGGTAGGTTGGTCGTGTCAATTAGATGGCACCTGTAGTTTTTAAGATTATTAGGTCAAAGGTCAACGTCACAGTAACCTTGAAAAGCAAAACAGTTTCTGCTGAGTATCTGTGGAATCTTGGGCCCAGGTTCGTCGGACTTACTTAGTTTATAGGTTTGTCATGATTAGTAAATGACAACTATTGTTTTTCAGGTCAAGGGTCACAGTGACCTTGAAAAGCATAATGGTTTCCGATGAGTAAGTACAGAACGCTTGGGGCCCATGTTTCTCAGACTTTGTATATAAGTTGTTCATGACTTGTAGATGAGCCCTTTTTGTTTGTTCAGGTCAAAAGCCATTGGATAGCAAAATGGTTTCCAATCAATAACTATAGAACGCTTGGTCCCAGCTCCTCAAAACTTCATGGCTGCCTCTAGGGATACGGCAGTAGGGAGGCATATATGTTTTACAAACATCTCATGTTTAAAGTTGGTCCGGTCACAAGGGCTCGGTGACTGAAATTCACCGTAGCTGCAGCGTGAGCAATCTCGTTTGATATGGGAAGCAGATATTTGGTGTAAAGGTTAACAGTTGCTTTCATACTTTTCAGTTAGTATACTTACCTGTTTTGTTATTTCTATGAACATACTGACCTGATACAAATTGTAAATCATAAGTTCCGTAGAAAACAATGAGTTAGAGACAAAATTTGTCGACAAGTAACTTGTATTGCGCAAGAATATGGTATTGTATGAAACATCCAGGATATCTGATGGTCTGTTCATGAGCAAGACCTGATAGGAATAGCTATCTTTACTTTAAAAAAAAGGTTTTGTTGAGCAAGCAGTGAAAATTTCAGCTATTCTGTTGTATGTTGCTGAAGCACTGGAATAATTCGTCTCGAGTTGACATTTCTTATTTGGCAAGTTGACTTGATATGCAAGAAAACTTGGAAAAGGGTCAAAATCATTGCAAAATAAACCGTAGATCAAAAAGTAGATCTACTTGATCTAACTTTATTCTCGATTCTCGAAGTAAATATTCTATTGATTAATAGAGTTTAATCGAACAGTGACACATCTGGTCAACACTGAGGCCCTGTCAGAACCCCTGTACCTGTCGCTACTACTGAAATACCCCCAAAACGTGCTAAAATACTGAAGAAGTAATAAAAACTGCCGTAATATGGCTCTTAATATTGTTCAGACAGTGTTCGGAAAGAAGACAAATTAACAGAACATTATTCTGTTATAACGGAATCTATTTTCATAAAATAAAATACATCTCCTCTGAAACCATAGGGCCAAATTCAATGAAACTTGCATGGGATGTTCCTTGCATGAAGCTCTTCCGAAGTTGTTCAATGAAAAAACTTTAAAAATCTTCTTCTCAAAAACCACAAGGCCTGGAGTTTAGATATTTGGTATGAGGCATCATCTAGTGGACATCTACCAAGATTGTTCAAATCATGGCCCCTGGATCAAAACTGGTCCCGCCCAAGGGGTCACGTTTTACATATTTATATAGCAAAATACTTTAAAAATCTTCTTGGCATGGGGCTTAGATATTTGGCAGTATGCACTGTTACTACAGTGGGGTCATCCCCCCTCCTCTGGGGGTTACTCCGCCCCCCGCCCCAATTTTTTTTCTAATTTTTAAGTTTTTCGCTATGGCAATATAATTTGGACCATTTGTACAGCTTTTCAAGATGATTTCAAAAACATTATTCCTTGACCTATATTTTTGACCTACTGACCTACTTTTTTGTTTATCAGCTTCAGCAAGGAAATTTGGATCATGTGCACAGTTCAGTTTTTCGTTTCGATTTAAAAAATGTCATCGCATGACCTCTATGTTTAACCTACTGACCTACTTTTTGTTTTTGGAGCTATGGCAATGAAATTTGGACCATGTGTACATTTTTTTTCCGATTTCAAAAACGTCATAGCATGACCTATATTTTTGACCTACTGACCTACTTTTTTGTTTGAAAGCTACGGCAATGAAATTCTTACTGTGTGTACAGCTCTTCGTTCCGATTTCAAAAATGTCGTCTCATGGCCCATATTTTGACCTTCTGACCTACTTTTTGTTTTTGGAGCTATGGCAATGAAATTGCATTGGTCCATTTCTCTAATATGCATCATTACATTCATAAAAATTTCTTTCATCTTTAAACAAGGTGAGCGCTTTAGGGCCATTGGCCCTCTTGTTTCAGTACGATCAGAAGCTGGCATTACACTGTAGTCCCTCTTTTATTGATTTTGCTTTAAACATTATTTGATATCTTACGCACAAATGTCGTATAAATTTCAAATTAATTCAGTAAACATGTACTCAATGAGATGTTTTGGCAATTTTTTAGTCTTGCTTTGCTGTTTTGAAAAGTGGTGGGTAATAACAGGTCCTCCAAAACTATCCGGAAGACAAAATATAAATTGTAATGTTAAACACTTTCACACACAAAAGCCGTATTGAAGTTAGTTTGATTTGACCTGCAATTGTCAGTATGTATCTGAATAGTTTACTCATTTTAGATTCAGATACATACAGTATTTTGACCATTGTTTTGTCATTACCATATCTGCATCTCAGTGACGTTTATAATCAATGTTTAAATACGTCTGGATTTTCTACCCTGCATTTGAATAAATAACAACACCTGTTTTGTTGCTGGCGTAAAATAAAGTGAAGCAGCTAAATAGAATTGGTATGAAACGAAATCTTCGAACCGTGCCAAAAACGACAGACTTGCTTCATTAATAAACATTAAAATACATTCACATTATTAATTTATTAGCAAATAGGAAACAGCTGTTTTAGATAATGCAACTAGATAACATAATACACGTACAATCATTATTCATGCAAATACGAGAATCAGTAACTCGACCAACAATTTAATAAGCATACAACATACCAATGAAGTTCCTTTTTCACAGATCACGATAACGTGGCAACTAATCAACCTGATGCACAAACAAAAAGTAGAACCTAGATCTAAAAATTTAGAATCTATGAGACAACAATGCCAATTAAAAAGAAGTCAAAACTTAGAAATACACATCACGGTGCATATCCATATCGGTACCCTCTTTGCGAAATTTACTAAAACGGTACCCTCTTCGCTCATGCACGGGTCATTCTTTGCTGAAAATATAGCGGCAATGGACGAGAGTCAGGAAAATATACACTCTACTGACGAAAGAACGTACGTCATCTGCAAACAAAGTTTACCACGGAACACTATAATGTTTTAGCTGTTTCTCTGTTTGTTATGTGTCTTGTTTTCAATTACTGCAACTCCAAAATAAGCGACACAAATCGAGATGTCTCGTCTCGACCAGCGCCTCGACATGTTCTCTTGGCTTATATGAACCAGTGGTTTTAGTATGTACGTGTACACCATACATATTACATGTATTCATTTATATACCACTCAAAATTTGATAGGGATCACTTATAAGAATGTGTATATTTACTACATAAGGTTGAAAGGTTACATTTTTTTGTTGTGATTCTGTAAAATATGTTCATATGACAACAGTTTGGTACCAAAAAATGAGTCAGTCTGTAAACCGTTGAAGCGTGACAGAGGCTGAGCCGTGGGAGGGGCACGAATTTGGGATAACACAGACAGGAGATGAAATAGAACTTTTTGGAAAAATCAAGTCTATGGCCTGAATTTTGCTTTAATATCGCGTGTGGTGTCCGTTTGCTTGGATTACTGCTCTGCACCGCCTTCTCATGTTGCTAATGAGTCTCCGGATGCTTTGTTGTTGGAGTCGAGCCCACTCGTCCAGAAGGGCCTGCTGTAGCCCAGGGACCGTGGTTGGCTGAACTGGGCAAGCAGATATTGCAGTCTGCAGCATGTCCCAGGCGTGCTCTATTGGATTGAGGTCTGGAGACCTTGCTGGCCAGTCCATTCTCTCTATGGCTGCTGCCTCCAGGTACTCGTCGGTGACCCTTGCCCTGTGAGGCTGGGCGTTGTCGTCCATTAAAATGAACTCAGGGCCTATAGAACCAGCGTACGGATGAACGTACACATCTAAGATCTCATTGACGTATCGTACAGCCGTCAATGTGCCGTTTTGAACAATGTGCAGGTCCGTTCTTCTCTGCATGTTAATGCCCGCCCACACCATGACCGAGACCCCGCCATGACGGTCATGGGTAGCAACACATACGGGTGCCAAACGCTCATTGGCGGATCTCCATACCCACACTCGCCTATCAGTGAAGTTCACACAAAATCTAGACACGTCAGTGAAGAGCACTGGGGTCCAGTCATGCAGCGTCCACCTGGCGTGATCGCGGGCCCAATGAAGACGTGCCTGGATGTGGTTTCGCGTCAATGGGATTCAGATTGCTGGCCTTCTAGCCCTCATGCCAGCTGTATGAAGACGGTCCCTGATGGTTTGAGTGGAAAGTCTTACACCAGTGGCATTCTGGAAGTCATTTTGGAGGGCAGTAGCGGTAAAAAGGGGTTATGTTGCGCTTGAAAGACAATAAACCGGTCCTCACGCTGAGTTGTGGACCTCTGAAGCCCTCCGCCATGCCTATGCGTGACATGCCCGTAAGTTTGAAACCGTCGCCACGTCCTGGCAACGGTGCTCTGGGACACTCCAAGGACACCTGCCACGTGCCGTTGGGAACGCCCAGCTTCAAGCATCCCTATCCCCCTATTCATCTCCTCATCGTCAATACGACGTCTTTGCCGTAAATTTGCCATGACCAGTGCTAGGTTCGATATAAACGTTACCATGCACAAGCGAAGTGTGAATAAAAACGATGTGCACATGAATTAAGGTACATGAACGAGGTGCACCACTTTTCCAGGGATATCGCTTTTCCCGTGCATCTCGAGCCATGTACAGGTAAACAAAATCTGCTGGACAGGTCGGCTTTGCCATATGAATAAACTACATGTATGAGAAAAATTAGTTATCTTGAGGTTATCATTAAAAAGATATTTAAGAAATAAAAAGTGATCCCTATCAAATTTTGAGTAGTATAAATTATTTTTAAACAAATGGCAATAAATAGTCTGAAATATACGTAAAATTCATAAAAACGCCCTACTTTCGGTTTTGCAGCGACACGGGTTACCTCTTTGCTGTTGATATTTTATGTCACAGGTAACCTCTCATTTTTTTCTTTCAGGCACGGGTACCCTCTTAGCACCGTGATTGTGATATATCTGTAATAACACTTAATGCAGTAGTCGAATTCGAGGTTATTAATTCAATACGATTCAAGAAAACGCGTTATATCGATATGTAATGCTTTACGTCTCCTTTCTTACATGTAAGTCATTTGACTCAGTTTGCATGTAGTCAGTACGAAGTCATTATTGTCGCAATAAGCAATGGCGATTTTCCGACCGTTCATATTTACTGTTGCCAAAGTAAAACTGAAAATTGTTTTAAATTGTTCGAACTTGTTCCTTTGTTTCTTTAACATCGTGCCGATACATAAGGTCGTATGGCGACTTCATTTTCAATGGTGCAGGAAGATCCCATATGCCCGTCGGGACGGGGGAGCTCCTGGGTAGAACCACGGACGTTCGTATTCTAGCTGTGTAATAACGTCTTAACATGAAATACATTAATTTATAATATCAATAATCACGACATCAATATCGTAGTATCGTTTCATTGCATCGTTCATGTTGTCAATCAATAGCAGCTGTTTGCTTGTAATGCTATGTCGTACTACTGCTTCTTCCCCCTTAACTTGTAACGCCCACACTGAGTACCTTATTTACCGGGAATATATTATATTGTGTCTTCTTTAGTTTCAGATAGACGAGTTCATCATACATACACGAGCGGCATATAGACACTTAAGAAGAAGTGTTTTGTTTTGAAAATGGTATGCTTAAAATGAATCACACATTTATGCGTATTTATTCAGCATAAATATGTTATTAAATAACATTAATTTAATTTGCAAGCACTCAATACAGACTCGCCATTATAACCACTATTTCATACATGTGCTGCTTTATTTACAAAGACTGAATTACTGAATAAAAACAGCCGCTACATTAAGAGCATTTAAGGTAGTTTTTGTACGTTTGACTTACTTAGTGAGGTATAGTGTCATTAATCTAGGAAACTTATAATAACGTATAAGGAATGAAATTATCACTACATTGATTCTGTTGAATATTGCGCATTTGAAAACAATAGCAGAAGAGTCAGCAGAAATTTAAGTAAATTTTATATTTGACGAATTGTACAGTACTCTTTCATTTTAACGGAAAATTAATAGTAATTAAACCTACCACTATGGAAAAAATCCGATTTTCTCAAAGGGCCCAGTTACGTAAATAGATTGAAAGATTGATATTTTCAAGAAAGAAAAACGATCGATCTCACAACCCTTTAGTTTGGCCAAGTTTTCTTCGGATACAATGATGCTTTGGAAGAGTATAGTTGCAACAAATATCTGTATATCGAATAAAAAAATATTTTACCAAACCTACCGAACTACCTTTAGACTAGACACAATGTTAACAAGTGGTCTTAGCAAGAGACATAACTGTAGCTGCATATTTACATGTAGTCTCTATTAATTTTTCAGGAATTCAACAATTGGTTAAACATTTTTGGCTTCAAGCCATCGACTGAAAACGATTCTTCGGAAGAAAGTGACCACAACAATAACTTAGTAATATCTGACATATAAGCTGTTTCTATATCCCACGTGGTGGTTGATTCTGCTGTTGAAACAGAGGAAGTGAAAGAAGATGAGAGTGTTAATAAAAACTAATCAGGTGTTTATATAGTGCTTACGGACGAAAGTGTTGATAGTGTACCGGGGAGATACTAAATAAGGTCGAAACATCTGTTTCTGAAGTACAGGATGAAGGAAGTGTAGTCAGAGACAAATCTTAAATGGATGTTTTAAGGTGCCATAACTTTGTTTTATACATATTATTTCTTGGATTAAACAGTATTTGATGAACAGTCAGAAAATCTTAATTTGCTTATTGCAACAATGACTGCATACAAATTCGAGTTATATGACTAAACATCGGAGACGTAAAGCACTATGCTATACATAGATTTTCAGGCACGGCATTGAAATAATACTAGACAGTAATATTTTTTTTTAATTTCATTTTATTATTATTATTTTTTATTTCGAATTCGACTACTGCATTAAGTGTTATTACAGATATATCGCAATCACGGTGCTAAGAGTGTAAGAGAAAATGACAAAAAGAAAGAAAAGAATGAGAGGTTACCTGTGACATAAAATATCAACAGCAAAGAGGTAACCCGTGTCGCTACAAAACCGAAGTAGGGCGTTTTCATGAATTTTACGTATATTTCAGACTATTTATTGCCATTTGTTTGAAAATAATATATAAATGAATACACGTAATATGTATGGCGTGTGCATAATCAAACCACTGGTTCATATAAGCCAAGAGAACATGTCGAGGTGCTGGTCGAGACGAGACATCGCGATTTCTGTCGCTTATTTTGGAGTTGCAGTAATTGAAAACATGACACATAACAAACAGAGACACAGCTAAAACATTATAGTGTTCCGTGGTAAACTTTGTTTGCAGATGACATACCTTCTTTCGTCAGTAGAGTGTATATTTTCCTGACTCTCGTCCATCGCCGCTATATTTTCAGCAAAGAATGACCCGTGCATGAGCGAAGATGGTACCGTTTTAGTAAATTTCGCAAAGAGGGTACCGATATGGATATGCACCTTGCAAGGGCAGTAAACAACGTTTAACAGTGTACAGGTGATATTAAGATTCTCTCCCTTTAAGCGTTGTGCTGACAACAGATATTTTATATCAAAGCGAATGACTCACAGATGGGTCGACGATCCAAACATATATGTAAAAGTTCTGGTTGAAGTCGTGAAGAACATATCTAAACTAAGTTACTGTCTCTGTTTTTGTAACAGACACACAACATGATATAAAGTTGTTCACGCTTTTATCGGCGTTAGTCACGGGGTAGGTATTTTATATTGTTAATTTTGTTAATTTGACTTCTGACCACCACTGACCAGCACTGATCAAATGCTTTTTCTTCAGTTTTCGCAATGCACAGAAGCATAAAATAATGTTTTTCAATAGTTAATAGACTTCTTTTTAATTTTAAAGAAAACTTTTTGGGCTAAAAATCTGTGAGTCAGTCCCTTTAAGAAACGTCGGGCTTGTATTGTAAGGTGCACTTTGGTTGCCATGATTACGTTTAGGTTATTGCTTACAACATCAGAAACGTCGCGCATTGTATTGTAAGGTGCACTGTGGTTGCCATGATAACGTTTAGATTATTCCTTACAACATCAGAAACGTCGCGCTTTATATTGTAAGGTGCACCGTGGTTGCCATGATTACGTTTAGATTATTCCTTACAACATCAGAAACGTCGCACTTTGTATTGTAAGGTGCACCGTGGTTGTCATGATTACGTTTAGATTATTCCTTACAACATCAGAAACGTCGCGCTTTATATTGTAAGCCGGTGCACTATGGTTGCCATGATTACATTTAGGTTATTGCTTACAACATCAGAAATTTGTCCAATTTTCATTACGTAAAAATAATTTAGCCGAAGATGTTACGCAATAGAAACAACATATGTACATCTTCATATTGCTGTAAGCAGACGAGTCCAGGTACGTTTAAAACATCTCTAAAGTCATTAATGAAAAATAATGTCAGTCTTCGTTATTTCGTCGAATTGCAATTTATGTTTGTTTTTTTTCTTTTGACAGTGGGTTCTATGGGTACAGTAATTCACTAATGCGAGGCTTTAGCGATTCAAACGATAGCACTGGCTTAACAAAGCTTATTTTCATGCGGAACATCTTTTTTCTAGGAAAGCAAAAAGTAAAACAATAAAGGTGGAACTTTGCTTAATCCCATGCCAACATTCCATTCTGTGCAGGAACTACCCTAAAAAGTCCCAGCTGGCAAAACGAGGATAGAGGCTGCTTTACGGATAAAAGACTACGAGCGTGTCATCTATTAAGATACGAACAAAAGGCTGTTCTAACCTCACTAGAACAAAATTATTTAGCCTCCGGAAGGCATGTGTAAGGGCGCAGCTCTTAAAATGGAGAGAGGCTTTCAAGCGTTTGGAAAAGCGTAAGCTAAACGGACACATTAGTGTGAATGTCATAGACTAAGTTTTGACGCTCAATTCTCGAAATATAAATTAGGTTCCTGTTCCTTGAACAATACTGTTTACTTACTCTGAAGAACATTGCCAATTTCTTGTACGAAATTATCGATGAGGGAGATCGTGTACTTCAGTTTTTAGTTTTCTTGGAATACAACATATTGCAAAGGTTGTGTAGGTTTGTGTACGTTCTTTCTCAAAGTGGGCCTGGTAGATGTTTTGGCACCCAGCGCACTATAGGCATCAAACGTGTCAGGGGCTGGTGAGCCAGGCTAACAGGTAAACATGAGAACCAGCCACGTGTGTCTTCACTTATTCGCTCCTTTACTCCTTCAGGTGAAATGACCTTTGAACCTTGGTGTTAGAGTTAATCCTTTAACTCAGTATAAAAGGGAAGGTTAACAATGCAATTTAGCACATACTGCTCCTAGATAGCTTAGCTTAGAGACTTAGATATCTGTTCTGTAGCTATTGCAAAATCATGAGTTCGATGGCCTCTGCTGTTGTGAGTGTGGTAAGGCGTGTGGTGGGCTTCCTTCGCCGTGCTCTGGGCAGACTTCGTTCCCCTGCCCAGAGCTTCACTGGTGGGGGTAAGTTGTATCTCTAATTTTTTTCACTTTGGTATTTTTGGCGCGAAAATCGTACGCGCCATTTTTTTCAGGTCTTGTATTCTTGAAAATTATTTTCTACAGAACTGACTTCATTTTCTTGTGAAGGTTTGTGTTTGTTGCATGTACTATGTTATTTAGCAGCTGTGAAATGATTCCCTGAATGTCCGTCAGATGATATATACACAAGGACCAGAAGTATGTATTTTGCTGTGCTTTACAACTGCAATGAATGTTTCAGAATTTTGCCTTTATAACTGAACAATTCTTGTTATGTCTTTAGAATTAAAAGTTGAGTGCAATATAGGCCTATGTCTGGAACAGTGTGACCTCTCAGTAAGTGCTATTGATTATACTTTGAAATTTGTGTTTTGATATGTTATATGTTATAAGCTATGCTAATATTATCTTTAAAAATATATAAAAAAAATAGTGAAATTACAAGTTTCATAGGTATATGATATTTCTTGTGTCAGATTTACAGCATGACTATTCTTGTTCATTAATTATGACTTTTTCTCACTATGGTGGAAATATTGTACCAAACATATAGAGATTTCATAAAAAGATAATCATAAAAATTCATAAAATATTTATTATATATGCAATTTTGCAGTATTGACATAACAAAATTACCTTGGTGACTGAAATATTTTGTGGAAATTTTGCAGGTACTTGACCATAGACTGAACCTTTTGGTCATAATTATATAATAATAATATGTTGTAATGACATTCCTTTGCATCAGTTATTCTATGTGTGTACCTAGTATCATGGTAATATTTATTCTAGGTGATATTTTATCATGTAACGGTAAACCTGTATTGTTAGGTAGGTCAATCTTTTGCTACTTCGGTGCAAATTTTATCAGAAAAACATCAGAAATTATTTATATTTTAAAGAAAAGAACCTCAAAAATTTATGGACAAAACCTTATGGCGTCAAAATTTTAAATGGCGTTTTGAAGAAAAATATAGAAAGATGGAAAAAGCTGAATCAGTTCCTTGACTCAGTTGTCTATTTGATATTTACTTATATGGACAGTCGGGGTTTAGCTTGGCTTTAATAAAAGTTTGACCCACATCATGGAGGGCTGAGGGTTTACAAGTGCATTCATTGTAGTTTGTATTGCAGATTTGAGTGTTTAATTTATTTTCATGCTAGAAATGAAGTGTGGCCTTAACTTGCCGGGACAATATTAGGTGTGAACTAGAGTAGTTTTATTCTTAAACTATGAAAAAAAGGAGAACGGACAATTGCCCACTGGGACAATAGCCCACTGGACAGTATCCCACTGGACAATAACCCACTGCTAGATTTGGCAGGGAGGACAATAGTCTTACAGGCATCAATATTTAATATTTAGTATTTTTGTATTCTAATGGTATAGTGTATCTCGAGTTCCATCTTGTTTCCCTTTGTTTAAATTGACCCCATTGGAAATAAGCCTTCAGCTTAATGGGCTATCCTTGTAACACTAAGTCACGCTTATCTATTCTATTGTATTCAGTCCTATGTTTTTAGCTCACCTGTCACAGAGTGACAAGGTGAGCTTTTGTGATCGCAATTTGTCCGGCGTCCGTCCGTCCATCCGTAAACTTTTCATTCAAACGTCATCTCCTCTGAAACCACTGGGCCAAAGTTGATGAAAATTGCCATGTATGTTCCTTGCATAAAGCTCTTCCAAAGTTGTTCAAAGAAATCAATTTGCCGAACTCTGATTGCCATAGCAACCTAAAGGAAAAACTTTAAAAATCTTCTTGTCTAGCACCCTCTAATGGAACTCTACAAAAATTGTTCAAATTATTTCCCTGTGGTCAAAATTGGCCCCGCCCCAGGGGTCACTTCATTTTACGTAGACTTATATAGGAAATCTTTAAAAATCTTCTTCTCAGAAACCACAATGCCTACAGCTTAGATATTTGATATGTAGCATTGTCTAAAGGATGTCTACCAAGCTTGTTCAAATTATGTTCCTCTGGGTCAAAATTGGCCACGCCCCGGGGTTCTCTTGGTTTACATATAGTTATATAGGAAAAACATGAAAAATCATTTTTCTTTGAAACTAAGAGGACTAGACCTTAGATATTTGGTGTGGAGTATTTTGTAGAGAACCTTTACCAGTATTGTTTATATGTTGGCCCCGGGGTCAAAATTGGCCCCTCCTCAGGGGCCCTTAATATGTAAAAAAGGAAATCTTTAAAAATCTTCTTACTGGAAACCTCAATGCCTACAGCTTAGATATTTGGTATGTAGCATTGTCTAAAGGATGTCTACCAAGTTTGTTCAAATTATGTCCCCTGGGTCAAAATTGGCCACGCCCCAGGGTTCTCTTGGTTTACATATAGTTATATAGGAAAAACATGAAAAATCATTTTTCTCCGAAACTAATAGGACTAGACCTTAGATATTTGGTGTGGAGTATTGTGTAGAGAACCTTTACCAGTATTGTTTATATGTTGGTCCCGGCATCAAAATTAGCCCTGCCCCGGGGGCCCTTAATATGTAAAAAAGACAATCTTTAAAAATCTTCTTACTGGAAACCTCAATGCCTACTGCTTAGATATTTGGTATGTAGCATTGTCTAATGGATGTCTACCAAGTTTGTTCAAATTATGTCCCCTGGGTCAAAATTGGCCACGCCCCAGGGTTCTCTTGGTTTACATATAGGAAAAACATGAAAAATCATTTTTCTCCGTAACTCATAGGACTAGTTCTTAGGTATTTGGTGTGGAGTATTGTGTAGAGAACCTTTACCAGTATTGTTTATATGTTGGCTCCGGGGTCAAAATTGGCCCCTCTCTGGGGGCCCTTAATATGTAAAAAAGGCAATTTTTAAAAATCTTCTTACTTGAAACTTCAATGCCTACAGCTTAGATATTTGGTATGTAGCATTGTCTAGTGGATGTCTACCAAGTTTGTTCAAATTATGTTCCCTGGGTCAGAATTGGCCACGCCCCAGGGTTCCCTTGGTTTACATAGATTTATATAGGAGAAACATGAAAATTCATTTTTCTCCAAAACAAATAGCTCTAGACCTTAGATATTTGGTGTTGAGTATTGTGTTATGAACCTTTACCAATATTGTTTAAACGTTGGCCCTGGGGTCAAAATTAGCCCCGCAACGGGGGCCCTTTATATGTAAAAAAGGAAATCTTTAAAAATCTTCTTGTCTGAAACCACAAGGCCTAGAATTTTAAAATTTGGAATGAAGCAAATAATTAATTACATGTAGGTTAAAGGTCATGGAGGCTAAAAATAGATTTAATTACTGTACCTCATAGAGCCTTCATTTATAGACCAATATCTTTGATATTCAATATATAGGTTCCTTGCATGGACCTCTTCCCATGGGTAGGGTTTGAGGTCACTGGGTCAAGGTCAAGGTCACCATAGCTTATAATAGATATTTTTACTTTCTGTCATAGAGCCTTTATTTATTGACTGATATTTTACATATTTGGTTTGTAGGCACTTATATATTTTCAATTAAAAAATGAAATACTGCTTAACAGCAAACCTACAGCCAAAGTAATCAGGTAAACGATCCAGGGCCATCATGGCCCTCTTGTTTAAGTTTAATCTTTTTTTTTTTTGGTACACATGTTAATGTTCTTATACAAATTGTTATAACTACAAATACATATATTTCAAGTAGACTGAATTGAGCTGGAAATATGCTCACTACCTATAGTATAATTTTAGCTGGTTCTTTTAGAATGTAAATGTAAAAATTTATCATAGTTTAACTGTATTTAGTTACACTTAAATTATATGTTTATTGATAAGTAAATTGTATTACAATTTAGTATTTTAATTATGTGAACTAGTCTTAACCAAAGTGCAGAATTTATTTATTCTTATACATATTATATTATTATTTTGTTAGAATTTTATTTATGAAACCAATGTGATCTATGAAGTTGCAAAATAAAATTGAATTGCAGTATTTAAATAAATAATATCATTAGTTAAAGGGATATACAGGCAAAAGTTTTATGCTTTCTTTCTCATTCCTTCTATGAATATACTATAAATGTGATCGAAAAAAATACAATGATCTGTCCCAGTAACAAAGATTTCCTCTTTTTATGAAAAACCAGGTGGTTTCCTAACTTGACCCATGTGGGTCTAGATAAAAAATTTAGATTTCACGCTAAATTTCGCAGTGAATGATTGGACAGTTGAAGTACGTTACTGTACCTGTTATGTGATCTACGGCAAAAAACAACCCAAGAGAAACGACAATTGGTTGTTTTTGTTTTGTGAGCTATTTGAAAATCACTTGGTGATTTCGTTCACGTTTTACTTTTTGTTAAAGAATGATCAAATATTTACGTTCAAGCCAGTATTTCACTACAAACATACTTGGAATTTGAAGTTCTTGATATTGAACGTGATTTGAGCAAATGATATCAGTTTTAATTTTTTGAGCACTCATTTGCCTGTGTATCCCTTTAATGTTAGTGTTCCTTTAATACAGATTTCTAAAGGCATTATTGGGATTGTGAGAGGTTTGAAGATTAAATGTTTACACACAGAGTGATTATCCAATCAAATTACAACCAGTAAGAACAGTTTTGCATGCTTTTTAGGAAATTATTGTGTTACTGTTACTTGTGCCAGTGTTTTGATTTATTCTCTTAAAGGATTATGAATCATATTTGAGATACAGGGAGCATTCAGGTATTGAGTCTTTTAATTCTGTTCAAAGTAGAAAAGCTTTTCAAATACAACCTTTTTCTTTGTCTCAGAATAAAAATTCAGTGTTAAGAGTCAAGATAAGGAAAACAGCATTGAGTGCCACAGAAATTAGCCACAGATAATAGAGAATGTGGTTAACTATTTTTGCAAAGTTTTGTCCCTTTTTGATGTAAAATTTATTCGTGAAATTTTTTTGTTAATGTCCATTTCTCAAAAAGTGTCAAAGATATTCCGCTCAAACTTGAAACACTTGATCACCAGCAAGACCCTTACAAAGATTGTTGGTACACGTGTCTGGCTTGTTCTGGGTAGGTAGCAGGAAGGGAAACAAACAATATTTATACCCCCACCACAAAATGTGGGTGGGGCTATAATGGATTCGCTTTTTCGCGTCCGTCCGTCCGTCTCCATTATTGTGTCCGCTCTGTAAATCCTATACCAACTGAAGGATTTTCTTCAAACTTGGCTGAAATGTTCACCTCAACGAGGGGATGTACAGAACCCATGTTGCCCATGTGTCAGCTCAAGGTCAAGGTCACAATTGAAGGTCAAATATCAAACAATCAAATATTAGACATTATGTCGTGTCCGCTCTGTAAGTCCTACACTAATCGAAAGATTTTCTTTAATCTTGGCTCAAATGTTCACCTCAACAAGGGGATGTGCAGAACCCATGTTACCCTTTTGCCGGCTTAAAGTCAAGGTCACACTTGAAGGTAAATAATTGACTTAGAAAATATTCTTAAATTTTAACATGTAACTATTTGAATATTTCTGAAACTAGAAAACGTATTTGCTTAAAACTTGAAATATTTATGAAGTGTCACAATTAGGATATGCAGGTCAAGTTTCATAACTCTGTATTGCATTTTGACAAAGTTATGCCCCTTTTTAGTCTTCAAATTTACATACAATCAAATATTAGACAATATGTCGTGTCCGCTCTATAAATGCTATACTAATGGAAGAATTTTCTTCAAACTTTACTCAAATGTTCAACTCAACAAGGTTATGTGCAGAACCCATGTTACCTTAAATGTGCCGGCTTAAGGTCAAGGTCACACTTCAAGGTCAAAATTGACTTAGAAAATGTTCTTAAATTTTAACATGTACTTGAATATTTCTGAAACTAACACAGGTATTTGCTTGAAACTTAAAAGATATATGAGGTATCACAAGTAAGATGTGCAGGTCAAGTTTCATAACTCTGTATTGCATTTTGACAAAGTTATGCCCCTTTTTAAGTCTTTTAATTTACTTACAATCAATACTAGACAATATGTTGTGTCCGCTCTATAAATTCTATACTAATGGAAGGATTTTCTTCAAACTTGACTCAAATGTTCACCCCAACTTGGCAATGTGCAGAACCCATCTTACCCTTGTGCCAGCTTCAGGTCAAGGCCACACTTGAAGGTCAAAAATTGACTTAGAAAATGTTCTGAAATTTTAACATGTACTTGAATATTTCTAAAACTAGAACAGATAATCATTTGAAACTTCAAATATATATGAAGTGTCGCAAGTAAGATATGCAGGTCAAGTTTCATAACTAAAAAAAGTGGGGGGATAACTTTGTATTGTATTTTGACAAAGTTAAGTTCATTTTTATGTCTTTAAATTTATTTACTATAATATTTCTTAAACCAGAACAGATATTTACTTGAAACTTAAAATTTGTATGAATGGTTACAAGCAAGCTCAGATGACAAATTCTACAATTCCATTGAATTATGACACAAATTATGCCCCTTTTAGGCTTAGAAAATGTTCTGATATAACCATTAATACTTAAATGTTTCTGAAACTAGAACAGATATTCACGAAAATGAAAGGTTATTTGTAACTGTTTCGAACATGATTTGACAATATATATTTATACTATTACCTGTACAATTTGTTTGTTTTTTTCACTAGAGATAATTTCTTTTTATGTATATGTATTTGTGCCACTAAAGTTATTCCTTAACCACCTTTCCATGTCGTCTTCTGTCAAGGAGATTGGTGGGGGTATGATTCGCATTCAGCGATAGTTCTAGTTTATTTTAGGCCTTTTTCGTTGTCTGCAACAGCTGTGGTCATTACTTGATCTAGTTAGGCAACGATTCAGTTTTATTAGAAGATAGTATTAAGCATTGTTAAGCAGTAAGCATTATAATTCAATATTTTGGATGTACAGAGCAGTGGTTTTACTTTTATCTGTTTAAACCTTTAACTTCTACAGCAACTTACAAAATGCAGCCAAATTTGCGAAAATGAGATTACACAGTATGCATTTCATTAGGTTTGTCTTAGGTGGTATGGTCATTCATTTGCATTCCATTAGGTTTGTCTTAGGTGGTATGGTCTTTCATTTGCATTCCATTAGGTTTGTCTTAGGTGGTATGGTCATTCATTACATTTCATTTGATTAAGCTTGAGCTCAAATTGTAAAAGCACATGCATTTAATGAGGTTGCAAGGTCTTTTCTTCTGAACAATTTTATGTAGATAATTATTCACAAGTGTGTATAGTTATTTTGTGAGTGTGTGTTCTGCTTACTTACTTGTAATTATTAGAGTAGAGAGGATAGTGCAGTGATAGTCTTAGAGCCTGGCTACAAATAAAGCCTCCATATAATTACGCTCCCCAAGAAATTTCTTGATCTGGTGTCCGTCTGTCCATCCACACGTTGTTCTTCCATTCATCTGCACATCAGTAGTGCTTTTTGTCCAGACCATAACTCAAAAACTAAAAAATGTATCAGCATGAAACTTCATAGGTGGATAGACCTCACACAGGGAAAGTGCATGTTCACAAAAAAAATTGCTCTGCACTTTAAAATCTTGGAGTTTAAATTGCTCTTTGTAGATTTTTCTTTGTCCATTGTCCTTCCATCCATCCATCCATCCATCATCAAATTTTCATTCAAATGACAACTCATCTGAAACCACTGGGCCAAATTTAAAGAAACTTGCCTGGGATATTCCTTGCATGAAGCTCTTAACCAAGATTGTTCAAATGGTTCTGGTCCATTGCATTTCTGGACCACTGGAGCTTAAAAAAAGATTTTAAAAGTTGGATCTTTAAAAATTTTCTTCTTCAAAACCTTAAGGCCTGGAGCTTAGATATTTGGTATGAAGCATCATCTGGTGGACCACTACAAAGTTGTTCAAATTATGATCCCGGGGTCAAAACTGACCCCAGGGGTCAGTTGATTTTACATAGACTTATAAAGGGAAAACTTAAAAATCTTCTTGTCAGAAACCACAAGGTCTAGAATTAAGATATTTGGTGTAGCATTGTCTAATGGACCTCTACTAAATTTTTAAATCATAGCCCTGGGTCAAAATAGGTCCTGCCCTGGATGTCACTTGTTTACATAGAGTTATATAGGAAAAAGTTTTTAAAATTTCCTTGTCAGAAACCAAAAGTTCGTGACTTTTTAAGGGATTTATCGTGACATAATTACAATTTTATTGGTACACAACAGATAAACAACAGTGGTACATTTATTACTAGATTATTAAAGTTCAGGAATCGGTGTCTCTGATGTTGGGAACTTATGGGTAAGGTGGAAAGTGATTATTTTGCGTGAGTTTAAAATGAGTAACTGCAATTTAAAACCATGAAGAATAAAATCTTAGGTAAGAGAAAATGTCAAATGGAAAAGATGCCTAAAGGGGATCATTCACCTTGTAAGGACTCGGGGTCCAAAAGCTAAAATTCAAAAGACAAAAAAAAAATTCAATCATCAGTGGGAATCTGAATATAAATGGATAGGAAAGTGTGCTAAGGGAACAGATTATGCTTTTTGCAGGTACTGCAACCTTGAGTTCAAAATTTATTATGGTGGGAAAAATGATATTACAAAACATGATGACAGACAGTCACAAGAAGGCTGCAGACAAGAGGAGTACAAGAGTATGAACAAATTGTTCTCAAATTGTTCAGTTTTCTGCATTAAATAAGAACAAAAATCACTTCATTAGTATTCTTTGCTGTTCCTCCTCTTTCTTTTTGTGAAATAATATGGTTTTCAAGCTAAAAATCCAGCTGAAAATCCAATTTTGAGTTACTGAAGTTATCACAGGCATGTGTCACTCAAAGCGAGAGTGTGAAGAGTAAAGAGAAAACGTACCAATACTTACCTTGAGTGTAAATTAAAGACAAATATGACTGTTAACTGATAAAGGTAGAGTGATTATTCAGTGTAAATAATGAATGTTTACTGTTTATTTTCGATGTACAATAAACCGATAACAGTTCTTTTTCTGTTATCAATACATCCTGAGCCTCTGTATTATGACCGTGCCTGAAATAATGTTTTGTTGGTAAATCTTCCACTTGACAGACCAAATCTTCCTACTTTCAGAGTCAAATCTCCCTTCTTGGCACCAGGAAAAGTTCACATGTATGGGCTTTAAGAATTTTAGTTCTATAACAGTATCATGAATTTTCCATTTTTTTGGCTTAAGAAGGTTACACTGTTCTAGTATTACTTTTTTGGTTAGATGTAGCTTATGCTAATTATAAGAACAGACTTAAAAGAGATTAGTCACTGTTAAATTTGCTGAACTAATGTTTTGTTATTTATTCTACTTTCAGATGAGGTGGAACAGGAGGTTTTCAGAGAGCCACAAGCCAGTGGTGAGGAGGTCGATGTTAGGCCGGTTGGTGAAGTTGACCTGTCTTTGGACGAGTCACTTCCAGCTGACCAGGGGCTCGGTCTGCAGATAGACATGGAGACAGTCCCAGAGGACACGTCCGTCTCTTCTGATGTCACAGGTATTGGGTTTGATGTTCCTCAGGAGTTTGTTTTCCACCCTGAGGATGTCCAGGTGGGTCCCATACCCGAGGAGGGTCTGTTAGTTGCAGAGGTAGAACTGGCTATGCCGGTGCTACCTGAGGTTATCCTAGGGAATACCAGAGAGAGGGGCTCTCTGGGAGGGGAGGTTGGATTGGTTACTGTAATTGATGGTCCAGTAGGTCAGACAACTGTTGGTCTTCGTCGTTCCCGTAGGAATCGTCGGCCTCCTTCTAGATTGCAGGTGAAATGGGGGACCCAGTCCTATTAAGCCAAGCCCCCACCGCCTTGTGTATTGTTGATTTATTGTATATGTAGTTAGCTTTAAGTAGTGAGAGTAAGTAGTAGATGTAGTAGTAGTAGTAGTAGTAGTAAAAAAAAAAAAAAAAAAAAAAAAATTGAAAAAAAAAAAAAAAATGTTGGTGGTGTGTGTTTGTGTGTCTGTGTGTGTGTGCGTTGTAGTGGTGGTTTGCTAGCTAGTATAGTTAGCATTATGTCTAACATTCCCGGATGTTACCTGAAGCTGTCCTAAGCACCCATTAAATGTAGCTTTGAAATTCCCAAGGTTTTATGTGTATGAAAACTGTGTGGCAGCACATACCTTACAAACATAAAGCAAAGTTTTAATCAGTCCTATATGGATGATCCATGATATGGATTGCCTGGCAGTTCATTAGACTAGTAGGTTAAAGATACCCATTTTTAGGAAGTTTGGCAGCAGTCCTTACCAAAACCAAACACAGGTCAAGATAGGCAGATTGAGGTTTAGTTTGCCTGAATGAAGACTAACAACTCCTGTCTTCCAAGATAAAGGCTTAGTTTCAGTGAGCTAGATTAAGATAAAGATGATAAATGTATTAAGAGTGTGTGGCATTTTATAAACAGAATGTTAGGCAGCTCATGTCTGACCACAAATGGTTAGGCTTTAGATAGGTTAAGGTGTTAACACATATACTGTGATTCAAGATATGGACTTTTTGGCAGTCTTTATAATGAACATGAAAGTCCTCAACAGAAAGATGCAATGCATCTTAGAATACACAACCCAGAGCGGGATTCAAACTCAGACCTCCCATGTGACACACCAACACTAACCACTGAGCCAAAGAATAGATTCCCTGACGCAGTTGATAGAGGTTGTAATTATGTAGTTATTGGCAGTATTTCTGACCAAACACATGTCAAGTTTTTAGAAAGGCAGATTGAGGTTTTGTATGTGTGAAGACAAACAACTCATGTCTTCCAAAAGTAAGGCTTAGTTCAATTGATTAAGATGATATATATGATTAAGAAAGTGAAACAACTCATACCTTATATAGATCAGGTGAAGTTTAAGGCAGTCTCATATAGCTGATTAATTAAATGGGCAGGATGCTCATTTCTCATAGCAAGTTACTAAAAGGCTAAGCTAAGCATGTTAAGGTGATTCATGTTAAACCAGTTTGGAAGCATTCTAACTAGAGGTCAAGTTTCAGATAGGCAAATTAAGGTGTTATATGGACGAAGATTGGCAAGTTATATCTTACAAAGTAAGGCAAAGTTTCCTGATTAAGCCTGATTAAGATAATTTATGATATGGAATGTTAGGTAGCTCTGTCTGACAAAAAATGTTCAGGCTTTAGATAGGTAAAACTGTTTACTCATACACACTGATTCATGTTATGGATTGTTTGGCATTTCATTTCTAACAACAGTTGACCAAAAAATTCAGACAAGCAGGTTAAGTAGATTCATTTTAAGGAAATTTGGGAACAGCCCTTACCAAACACAGGCCATGTGTTTGACAGGCAGCTTAAAATGTTATATGTATATTAATTAAACCAGTGTGGCAACTCATGTCTAAGGTAAAATTAGGTATTGATCTTAGGTAGTTCATTTAATGATTGGTCACTCATTTAAGTTATGAAAAGGCTAAGATAAGTAAGTTAGGTGATTAATGTTAAAACACTTCGGAAGTGCTTCTAACCAAACACAGGTCAGATTTTAGATAAGCAAATTTAGAAGTAACATGTTTAGTTAAAACTTACATATTTTACATCTATTGGGAAGCAAATTCTTACAACATATATTAATCTCTCTTGATGACTGCTTCCTGGGTTCAGACCAGTACTCACGCTAAAAGTGAAAGACGTTGTATGTCACTGAAGACTCTCACCCTTGATGGGATTCGAACCAGCAATTCCTTGATCAGGAGTCTAGCGCTCATACCCACTGCTGCTCTTAAAATAGTTATATGTTTGAAGACTGGCAACTCATGTCTTACGAAATTTAGGTTAAGTATCTATGAGTAAGATTAGGTAATTTATGATAATTACCGGTATGCAATTTAGGCAGTTCAGGTGTGACAAAATATAGGTTAGATTTTAGTCTGACATAAGATAATTGTTATTTGCTTTTCACCTCATCTCATACAAAAACTAGTTAAAATTTCAGGCAGTCTTAAGTATTTTTTCTTTGGACTGATTGGCAGCTCATGTCTGACAATATCTTAAAAGCTCCAGAGAAGGAAGATAAGTTGATGGTCAAACATATATAGGCTATGTGTATGTATATTTTGGCAGCATTTCTGACCAAAACAATTTGATTGGCTTTATTTAGGCAGATTTTTAAAGGCAGTTTGAATTAGGACTGTTTTGCAGCTCATTATGTACAATGATTTACCAAGCTATGCATATAGGGAAGTAAAGCTGATTCCAGAGCTTTGGAATCTTAAACAGCATGTCTGACAACTTTTCAATGTAAAATTTAAGAATTTCATGTAAAGGTCAAATTGGCAACTGCCAAAGTATCAAGAAGCATAGACAGGATAAGGTGATATATGTAAGAACTGTTGAACTACTACTTCCCTTGGAAAACTTGGTAAAGTTTCCAGATGTCTGGGTTATGGAACTCATGTGAAAGCCAATTTGGCAGCAATTCTACCAAAGCATAAAGTTTTAAGTCAATTGATTTAGGTTAGTTTTGTGAAGGCAGAGACAGTAGTAGTTTTTTTTTCTGAGTCTTTGGTTAAATATCAGACTTGCAGGGTTAGGTTTTTCATGACCCTTTCTCTGACAGAAGTTTAAATTGCATGTAGTCAGGTTAACAATGTATGTAAAGACCAGCATGTCATTTCCACCAAGAGCTTAGGTTAATTTCTTGGCATGTACCAGTAGATTATGTAGTTGATTCATGTAACAGACTAATTGGCAGTAATTCTGACCAAAACTTACCTTAGTTTCAGAAAGGCAGTTGAGGTTCTTTTAATGACTGCTGGGCAACATTTCTGTCCAACACTTTGATCAAGATAACCTTGGTGACTGACAAAAAAAAATCCTGTTTGGTACATTAGTAACTGTTAAATCTTTTTTTTTTTTTTAAGGCAAATTGACTTGGAGCTATTAAGCGGTAAAGTCTTAGACCTCACCTTCCCCTTGCACTGCTTGCACATACCCTTCACTTGCACACTAAGACTTGCCAATTGATAAACTTCAAGCCAATTTTTTTCTTTATTTTCTTAAGGGGTAGGTAGGATTTTTTTTTTACCTAATTTAAGTCAAATATGTTTCTAAACAGGTATATTTTTGTCAGTTTTACTAAGAGTCACAGGGTTATGGTTTTCTGTCCACCAAAACAGTGGTTTGAGGAGATGTACCTCTTACATTTGGGCTTCAATGATTGTCCAAATAGCCCTTCTGAAATGTGAAAAAGGTAAATGCAATAGTATTCGTGGTACTACCATTTTAAATCAAAATGCCTGAAGTCTGAATGAATTCATTCCTACTGTTCAGCAGGTTACCTGAACAGTTACCTATTTTGTTATAACAGAGCTATGTTTTTACATTATTAAAACTTATGTCCAGTATTTATTCAAATTGAATTCACAGATGTCAGAAATGTTTTTTTTTTTTTTTAAATGGAATTTAATATACTGGAAAATTAGTTGTCTTACATCAGAATGTTTTAATAAGAGTTATGGTTCGAATCCTCAAACAAATCAGAAACATGCTTCCTGTTGTTCAAGATGTATGTTTTTTTTTTTAATTTTGAAGCAGATGGCCAAGAAAATTATGACATGGTAATTCTAAACTTAAAATGGACATTGAAACATGCAGACTTAATAGTTTCCTTATTCATAGCAGGGTTATGGTTTGCCTTATAAAGATATGCTTCAAACTATGTTAGGTGTGAGCTGAAAACAATATAGTCTCTTGGAAGAAAGTCTGTTGCCTTTAAAACTTGTAGGTAAGAGTTTAAGTGTTTAACAGGAACATGCTCATGCTGCCAGAATAGTATTCTTATGCCTGTATTCATAGCAGAGTTATGGTTTGCCTTATAAACATATGTTTCCTTATATGTTAAATATGAGCTGCAAAAAGTCCGATTTATCTTTATGTATTACAATTTAACTTTCTAGCTTGTACAAAAATCTTTTGTCAGTATAATTTAATGGAAAGAGTTATGGTTTCCTAAATATAAGCATCTTTTAAGAAAAAGCTTGCTGCTTTTCTGATAAAGATGTAGTATGAATACATTATTTGGAAAAAAAAACTGTAGGTAATTGTCTTTTAAAACTAATAGGTAAGAGTTATGGTTCATCAATGGCATTGGGTGTTTATCAGGAATTTGCTGATATCCTGTTGTTCAAAGTGATGTCTTTGAGTTCAGAAGAAGATATCCATTAAGTTTTTTAATGGTTTGGTTATATTAAACCAAAAACAGACACTGAAACATGCTGCCTGAATAGTTTTCCTTTATAATAATGCCTGTATTCATAGCACGGTTATGGTTTTCCTTATAAACATATGCTTCCATATATGTTAAATAAGCTGCTAAAATCTGATTTGTCTCTTTAATGCAATTTTACTTACTAGCCAGTAAAATTATCTTCAGTCAGTATACTTTAAAGGAAAGAGTTATGGTTTCCTGAATGTAAGAATTATTATTTGAAGATATGTCAATGGTTTTTTGTTTAAAATATCCTTATGATATAAAATTAAAGACTGAAAAAAAGCTTGTCAGGAAAAGGCAGTTGGAAAACTCAGCTTCCCTTTTCAGTTAAAACACAGAGTGGGAAAAAGAGCATTAATTTATTCATTGGTCAATTAAGAAAACACACCACAAACAATTAACAAAAATGACAACCCACATGGTTTACCTCTTGGAATGGTCAGAGCAAAACATTTGCCACAGACAGTGAAATCAAGGTTCTATGGTTCACCAACCTAACACTTGCCCCAACAGTTTCTCAAAATTCAAGTTTCAATATCTGGTTCACATATCTGAAGGTAAATAAAAAGGTAAGAGTTATGGTTCTTCAATAAATAGATATTTAATAGGAACTTGCTGCATTCCTGCCATTCAGTGTGTATGTGTAAAATTCAAGTATGCTGCCTTAATGTTTTGTTTGTTTTTTTATGCCAGTATTTAAAGCAGGGTTATGGTTTGCCTGGTTTGTCCTGTTGTACAAAGTGTATGTTTCTTTGAATTTTGAAGAAGATTGCCAATAAGTTCTGAATGGTATGGTTTTTAAAAACCAGAATTTGACATTAAAAAATGCTGCTTGAATAGTTTTCTTATGCAAGTATTTAAAGCAGGGTTATGGTTTACCTTATATAGATATGCTTCCATATCTGATTTACATGAACTGCTAATAGTTTGACTTGGAAATGTAGTCGTAGTTTAATTTTCTAGCCTGTAAAATAACATTTTGTCAGTATAATTTTATGGAAAGAGTTATGGTTTCCTGAATATAAGCATCTTTTAGGAAACAAGTTTGCTGCCTTTCTGATAAATGTATATTTAAAGTATGAACACATTATTTGGAAACAAAACCCGTCACCTGCCTTTTAAAAGAGTAGGTGAGAGTTATGGTTGACAGTTTAATAATTACGTTTTTATTTCCTGTTGTTCAAATATATTTGTCTTTGAGTTTTGATGAAGATTTCCAAAAAGTTTTTTAATGATATGGTTATTCTAAACCAAAAATGGACATTGAAACATGCTGCCTGAATAGTTTCCTTGTGCCTGTGTTCATAGCAGGGTTGTGGTTAAGCTTCTTTGTATGATTTACATGAGCTTCAAACATCCTGACTAAGATATATAGTATGATTTAACTTTCTAGCCTTTAAAATAACCCTTTGTCAGTATAATTTATAGGAAAGAGTTATGGTTTCCTGAATATTTGCCCTTTTTAGGATAAAGCTTGCTGCCTTTCTGATAAATGTCTATTTAAAGAATATATGAATCATTCTTTTTAAATCTGTTTTCTGTTAAAACAGATAGGAGTTATTGTTCTTCAGTAGAATTAAGAATTTAACAGGAACGTGTTAATGTCCTGTTGTACAAAGTGTATGTTTCTTTGAATTTTGAAGAAGATGGTTGATAAGTTTCTGAATGGTATGGTTTTTAATAACCAGAATTTGACATTGAAAAATGCTGCCTAAATAGTTTTCTTATGCCTGTATTCATAGCAGGGTTATGGTTTGCCTTATAAAGATCCACAAGCCAGTGGTGAGTAGTTCCATGTAAGTCTGATAAGTTTCTGTATGGTACGGTTTATTTAGAATCAAAACTGGACATTGAAAAATGCTGCCTGAATAGTTTTCTTATGCCTGTATTCATAACAGGGTTATGATTTGTCCTATAAAGATCCACAAGCCAGTGGTGAGTAGTTCCATGTAAGGCTGATAAGTTTCTGTATGGTATGGTTTATTTAGAATCAAAACTGGACATTGAAAAATGCTGCCTGAATAGTTTTCTTATGCCTGTATTCATAGCAGGGTTATGGTTTGCCTTATAAAGAACCACAAGTCAGTGGTGAGTAGTTCCATGTAAGGCTGATAAGTTTCTGTATGGTATGGCTTATTTAGAACCAAAACTGGACATTGAAAAATGCTGCCTGAATAGTTTTCTTATGCCTGTATTCATAACAGGGTTATGGTTTGTCTTAAAAAGAACCACACGCCAGTGGTGAGTAGTTCCATGTAAGGCTGATAAGTTTCTGTATGGTATGGCTTATTTATTACTATGGTATGGCTCATTGAAAAATGCTGCCTGAATAGTTTTCTTTTGCCTGTATTCATAACAGGGTTATGGTTTGTCTTAAAAAGAACCACAAGTCAGTGGTGAGTAGTTCTATGTAAGGCTGATAAGTTTCTGTATGGTATGGCTTATTTAGAACCAAAACTGGACATTGAAAAATGCTGCCTGAATAGTTTTCTTTTGCCTGTATTCATAACAGGGTTATGGTTTGTCTTATAAAGATCCACATGCCAGTGGTGAATTAGGTTGATGTAAAGATGATAAGTTTCTTAATGGTATGGTTTTTAAAACCAGAATTTGACATTGAAAAATGCTGCCTGAATAGTTTTCTTATGCCTGTATTCATAGCAGGGTTATGGTTTGTCTTATAAAGATCCACAAGCCAGTGGTGAGTAGTTCCTTGTAAGGTTGATAAGTTCCTGTATGGTATGGTTTATTTAGAACCAAAACTGGACATTGAAAAATGCTGCCTGAATAGTTTTCTTTTGCCTGTATTCATAACAGGGTTATGGTTTGTCTTATAAAGATCCACACGCCAGTGGTGAATTAGGTTGATGTAGAGATGATAAGTTTCTGAATGGTACGGTCTAAAACCAAAAATGGACATTTATATGTGCTGTCTGAACAGTTTTCTTATGCCTGTATTCATAGCAGGGTTATGGTTTAACTTAATATAAAGAACCACAAGCTGGTGGTGAATTAGTTTGAAGTAAAGATGATAAGTTTCTGAATCATATGGTCTAAAACCAAAAATGGACATTTAAATGCACTGCCAGAACAGCTTTTTATGCCAGTATTCATAGCAGGGTTATGGTTTGTCCTATAAAGAGCTGCAGGCCAGTGGTGAGTAGGTCAATTTAAGGCTGGTCAGTGAAGTTGACCTGTCTTTGGATGAGTCACTTCCAGGTGACCAGGGACTCAGTCCACAGGTAGACATGGAGGCAGTCCTAGAAGACATGCCTGTCTCTATTGTCACAGGTATTGGGTTTTGATGTTCCTCAGGAGTTTGTTTTCCACCCTGAGGACGTCCAGGTGGGTCCTGTACCTAAGGAGGGTCTGTTAGTTGCAGAGGTGGAACTGACTATGCCAGTGCTACCTGAGGTCACCTTTGGGAAAACTATAGAGAGGGGCTCTTTAGAAGGGGAGGTTTGATTGGTTTCTGGAACTGAAGTCCCATTAGAAAGTCTGTTTATCTTTACCATCCCATAGGAATCGTTGGCCTCCATCTAGGTTGTAGACAAAGTGGGAAACCCAGTCCTATAATTATTCCCCACCACCATGTGTATTGTTGATTTATTGTATATGTAGTTAGCTGTAGTTAGAAAAAAAAAGAAAAAAAAAAAAAAAGAAAAACAAAAACAACAAAAAAAAAAACATGTTAGTTAGCTAGTGTTATTGTTTGTAATTTGTTGTATTTTATATGCATGCTTCTTTCTTACACCACTTGTATATGATGCCTTTATTCATTGCAGAGTTATGGTTTTCCTTATAAACATGCTTCCATAATATATGATAAATGTGAGCTGCAAAATATCTGATTTGTCTATTTAGTGCAATTTAACTTTCTTGCCGTCTAGTCTGTATGATCATCTTTTGTCAGTAGAATCGAAAGGAGAGAGTTATGGTTTCCTGAATGTAAGAATTAGTATTTGAAGACATGTTGGTTTTCTGTTTAAGATATATTTATGTTTATGAGATAAAAACAGACTGAAAAAAGTAGCAGTCAGAAAACTCAGCCTCTCCCTATATACAGTTAAAACATAGAGAGGAAAAAAGAGCATTAGTTTATATATTGATCGATTAAAAGACACCACAAACAAATTAACAAAAATGAGAACCCACAGGGTTATCTCCTTGGAATGTTCAGAGGCAAAACATTTGCCACAGATGGTGAAAACAAAGTTCTAGGATTCACTATTCTAACACTTGCCCCAACAGTTTCTCAAAATTCAACTTGCAATATCTGGTTCAGATATCTTAATGTAAATACGAAGGTACGAGTTATGGTTACTCAGCGAAGTAGGAATTTAACAAGAACTTGCTGCTTTCCTGTTGTTCAAACTGTATGACAAGGAGGGTCTGTTAGTTTCAGAGGTGGAACTGGCTATGCCAGTGCTACTTGAGGTTACCCTAGGGAATACTAGGGAGAGGGGCTCTCTGGGAGGGGAGGTTGGATTGGTTATTTAACTTATGTCCCATTAGGTCAGTCTGTTTGTCCTCACCATCCCATAGGAATCATCGGCCTCCATCTAAGTTGCAGACAAAGTGGGAAACCCAGTCCTGTAATTATTCCAAGTCCCCACCACCATGTGTATTGTTGATTTATTGTATATGTAGTTAGCTGTAGTTAGACAAAAAAACAAAAAACAAAAAAACAACAAAAAAGCATGTTAGTTAGTTAGCTAGTGTTATTGTTTGTAATTTGTTGTATATTTGTTGCATGCTTCTTTCTTACACCACTTGTACATGATGCCTTCTTTATTCATAGCAGATCGAGTTATGGTTTTCCATATAAACATGCTTCCATAATATATGATAAATGTGAGCTGCAAAATATCTGATTTGTCTACTTAGTGCAATTAAACTTTCTAGATTGTACAATTATCTTTTGTCAGTAGAATCTAAAGGAAAAGAGTTATGGTTTCCTGAATGTAAGAATTAGAATTTGGAGAGATGTTGGTTTTCTGTTTGAGATATATTTATGATAGAAAAAAAGACCAAAAAAAGCATATCAGAAAAAAGCAGTCAGAAAACTCAGCCTCTCTATATACAGTTAAAACATAGAGAGGAAAAAAAGAGCATTAATTTATGTTTTGATCAATTAAAAGACACCACACACAAACTTAACAAAAATGAGAAACCACAGGGTTACCTCTTTGGAATGGTCAGAGTCAAAACATTGGCCACAGATGGTGAAAATCAAAGTTCTAGGGTTAGTTATTTAAATGATGTCCCATTAGGTCAGTCTGTCTTCACCATCCTCACCATAGGAATCATCAGCCTCCATCTAGGATGCAAAGTAGGGAACCAAGTCCTATGATTAGGCCAAGCCCCCACCACCTTGAGTATTGTTCATTTATTAGTTTAGTTTAGATTCATTTATTTTACATCGATTGCGATACAAGTTCTTACAACTTAGATTCATCATGCTTGATGAATGCTTCCTGGGTTTCATACCAGTATTCGCGCAGCATGGAGGAATGTGAAGATCGTGAGATAATCTCGCCTGTGACGGGATTCGAACCCGTGACCTCCAGATCCGTAGCCCTGTGCTCTACCCCGTGATGATGGTTCATTTATTGTATATGTAGTTAGCTCTAGTTAGTAGTATTAGAAATATATTGTTTGTAAATTGTTGTTAATTATATGCATGTTTCTTTCATACACTTGCTGCATAATATTTATAACATGCTGTAAATGAAGATAAATGATCTTTAGAGTATTTCTAAACTTAAACATCTCATAGATCAGTTAGTTTTTAGCACCTTGAACCTAACTTAAAGGTAACATACTGACTGAGTTTATTTATTATCAGTACGGTTGCCTATATGACTGATGCCCTCTGCAGAGATTAGTTATTTTTTGTTGTGGTAGATAGTGCAAGATAAAGAAAGCATCCCATTTCAGAGACACCCCTGGTTCTTTTGCATGCTCAGAGCACTGATACATGGGACCTCTGTTTGTCTCATCCGAAAGACAATTAGTAATGTTAGTGGAGGAGCGGAGATTGATCTCTGGACCATTGGGTTACCAGTCAAGCATTAGATACCACTGTACCACTGATCTACTCTAAAAAGAAATATAGATATATTATTCAAGATGAAATAATCATAAGCTTCAAACACTTACAAGACTCCTAACACTTGTTCCCTCTTGTTCTAGTTTCTCAAGGCTCCTAACACTTGTTCCCTCTTGTTCTAGTTTCTCATCCCTTATGTACTTTGAGCAGTCATTTACAGCCATCCCATACACATGACACATGCATCTCTTGTGTCATTCCTTTTGTATGCCATCCCATACACATGACACATGCATCTCTTGTGCCATTGCTTTTGTATGCCAGATTATTTTGGACAGTTATTGGAAGTTCCCCATTCACATGTCATACCTGTCATTTATTTCCTTGTGCTCTATTGGAAGTTCCCCATTCACATGTCATACCTATCATTTATTTCCTTGTGCTCTATTGGAAGTTCCCCATTCACATGTCATACCTGTCATTTATTTCCTTGTGCTCTATTGGAAGTTCCCCATTCACATGTCATACCTGTCATTTATTTCCTTGTGCTCTATTGGAAGTTCCCCATTCAGATGTCATACCTGTCATTTATTTCCTTGTGCTCTATTGGAAGTTCCCCATTCAGATGTCATACCTGTCATTTATTTCCTTGTGCTCTATTGGAAGTTCCCCATTCAGATGTCATACCTATCATTTATTTCCTTGTGTCCCCTTTTCCATACCTCTAACATTCTTTTTAAGGTTTTATGTCAATAGATGAATCATGATATGGATTGTTTGGCAGTTCATTTCTAACTTAAGGTTCAAACTGGTAGGTTAAAAAGATCCATTTTGAGGCAGTTTGGTACCATTCCTTACCAAACACAGGTCAAGTGTTAGGTTTTATATGTATGAAGACTAACAACTAATGTCTTCCAAAAATAAGGTCTTGTTTCAGTGAGCTAAGTTAAAATAAAGATGATATATGTATTAGGAGTGTGTAACATTTCATAAACAGAATGTTAGGCAGATTGTGTCTTACCACAAATGGTTAAGCTTTAGATAGATTAAGGTGTTAACACATATTCTGTGATTTAGAATATGGACTGTTTGGCAGAGCATTTCTTACAATAACTTAACAAGATTCAGATAAGTAGGTTTAACAGATTCATTTTCAGGCATTTTGGCAGTATTTCTGAACAAACAAAGGTCTAGTTTTAGGTTTCATATGTATGAAAACTAGACAGCTCGTGTCATTCAAAAGTAAGGCTTTAGTTTATTAAAGCTAGGTTAAGACTAAGATGATCTATTTATTGAGAGTGTATGGGAACTCAAATTCATTATAGATCAGGTGAAGCTGATTAATTAAATGGGCAGGATGCTCATTTCTAATTGTTACTATAAGGCTAAGCTAAGCATGTTAAGGTGATTCAAGTTAAAGCAGTTTGGAAGCATTTCTAACCAAACAGGTCAAGTGTCAGATAGGCAAATTGAGGTGTTATATGTACAAAGATTGGCAAGTCATTTCTTACGAAGTAAGGCAGTGTTTCATGATTAAGCCAGATTAAGTTAATTCATGACAAAAATGGAATGTTATGCACCTCATGTCTAAAAAAATGTAAGGCTTTAGGTTGTGAAGACTGGCAACACATGTCCTATTAAATTTAGGTAAATTAACTGTGACCAAGATAGGTAAATCAGGATAAAGAGTGAACTGTGAGTAAGATGGGTAATTTATGATATGGAATGATAGACAACAAAATACAGGTTAGATTTTAGACTGACTTAAAGATGTAATTTGTATAAAGTGCTATTCTATTCATCTCTTACACAAACTAGGTAAAATTTCAGGCAGTCTTACTTTGGACAGATTTGCAGCTCATATCTGACAATATGTTAAAAGATCCAGAGATGCAAGATAAGTTGATGGCCAAGACATATATAGGTTATGTGTACACAGATTTTGGCAGCATTTCTGACCAAAAGATAGATTGCATTTATTTAGGCAGATTTAAGAGTTTGAATTAGGACTGATTGGCAGCTCATTATGTACAATGATTTACCAAGCTATTCATATAGGGAGATTAATGTGATTCCTGCTTTGGGATCTTAAGCAGCATGTCTGACAAGTTTTTCATCTTAAGATTTAAGAATTTCATATAGGTCAAACTGTCAACTCCAAATCAGCAAGAAACATAGACAGGATAAGTTGATGTTAAACAGGGATAGATAATTCATATGAAAGAGGTTTTGAAAATTTCTCTCTTGTAAAAAGCCGATGTTTTGACTGGTCTAAGCATTTTATTTTAAGGTCAGTGTGGAAAATTTAAATTGCATGTACCAGCATCTCATTTCCACCAAGAGCTTAGGTTGATTTCTTGGCATGAACCAGTAGATTATGTAGTTGATTCATGTAACAGACTAATTGGCAGTAATTCTGACCAAAACTTACCTTAGTTTCAGAAAGTTAAGGTTCTGTTAATGACTGCTGGGCAGCATTTCTGTCCAACACTTCAGTCAAGATACTGATAGGTCTTGGTCACTGACAAAAATCCTGTTTGGTACATTAGTAATTGTTAAGGTAGTGTTTTTTTTTCCTTTTTCTTAAGCAATTGACTTGTAGCTATCAAGCGGTAAAGTCTTAGACCTCACTTACCCCTTGCACTGCTTGCACATCCCTTCCTTTGCACGCTAAGACTTGCCATTTGAAAATCTTCAAGCCAATTTCTTTTTCTATATTTTGTTAAGGGGTATGTATGGAAAGAATTCTTTTTTTTTTTTCTTAAATATGTTCCAAAACAGGTATTTTTTGTCAGTTTTTGTCAGGGTTATGGTTTTCTGTATGTCAAAAAAAGTGGTTTAAGGAGATGTATTTCTTACATTTGGGCTTCAATGATTGTCCATGCAGCAAAAGAAGTAAATGCAATGGTATTCATTGTACTGTCATTTTAATCAAAGTGCTTGAAGTCTGAATGAATCCATTTCTTGCCAATGTTATGATAACATAGCTATGCAGGTTTTACATCATATTAAATATGCTGCAAGAATATAAGAATATTTTAATGGCAAGAGTTATGGCTCCTTAATGAAATAAAAAAATGTTCCTTTCCAGTTCTTCAAAGTATGTTTCTTTGAGATTTTGAGAAAATTGCAAAGAAGTTTGGCATTGTTAGCCAAAACTTAAGAAGGACATTGAAACATGCTGCCTGAATAATTTCTTCATGCAGGGTTATGGTTTGCCTTAAAAAGATATGCTTTATTTTTATGCCAAGGATGGACTGCAAAAATCTGACTTGTATATGTAATGCTATTAAGCTGTCTTTTAAAACTAGGTAATAGTTAAGAGTTATGGTTCCTTAATGGAATTAGGTATTTAACAGGAACTTGTTGATTTCCTGTTGTTTAAAGTGTATGTGTCTAAAAGAAGTTTCTTATTAATATTGTTATTTTCAACCAAATAGTGACTGAGTCTTCAAAACATTCAAGTATGTATGAACACATTATTTGGAAACGAAACCTGTCACATGTCTTTTAAAACAGTAGGTAAGAGTTATGGTTCAGTTGATTTCCTGTTGTTCTGATGTCTGTTTCTTTGAGTTTTGAAGAAGATATCTAAGAAGGTTTTTAATGGTATGGTTATATCAAACCAAAAATGTACGTTGAAACAATTTGCTGCCTGAAAAGTATTCTTATGCCTGTATTCATAGCAAGGTTGTGGTTTAGCTTATAAACATATACTTCAGATATGCTTAACATGAGCTTCAGAAAATCTAACCTGTATATGTAGTGTTATTTAACATTATTCACAAGCTTTAGCCTGTATGGTTGTCTGTCAGTATAATTTCAAGGAAAGAGTTATGGTTTCCTGAATTTAAGCATTATTATTTGAAAACATGCATTTTTTTCTATTAAAAGATGCATTTGTGTTATCAAAATTAGAAATGCAATATCTGGTTTAAATATCTTAAGTTAAATAAATAGGTAAGAGTTATGGTTCCTCAATGAAGTAGGTATTTAACAGGAACTTGCTGCATTCCTGTTGTTCAAAATATATGTGTCTCTGAATGTCAGGGAAGATGGCAATGGGGTTTCTTAATAATATTGTTATTCTGAACCAAATGGGGATAAATTCTTTTAAACTTTCAAGCATGCTGCCTTAATAGATGTTGATTCCAGTATGTAAAGCAGGGTTATGGTTAGCCTTAAAAAGATATGCTTCCATATATGGTTTATATGAGCTGCAAACAGTCTGACTTGGGCATGCAGTATAATATAACTTTCTGCCTGTAAAATAATCGTTTGTCATTGTAATATAATGGAAAGAGTTATGGTTTCCTAAATATAAGCGTCTTTTAGGAAAAAAGTTGTCTACCTCTCTGATGAACATGTATTTAAAGTCTGAAAAAATTATTTGGAAACAATACCATGTCACTTGTCTTTAAGTAAGAGTTATGGTTCAGTCTAACAGGAACTTGTTGATTTCCTGTTGTTCAAAATGTCTGTTTCTCTGAGTTTTGAAGAAGGTGTCCAAGAAAGTTTTTAATGGTATGGTTATATCAAACCAAAAATGTACGTTGAAACAATTTGCTGCCTGAATAGTATTCTTATGCCTGTATTCATAGCAGGGTTATGGTTTACCTGATAAACATCTACTTCAGATATGTTCAACATGAGCTTCAGAAAATCTAACCTGTATATGTAGTGTTATTTAACATTATTCACAAGCTTTAGCCTGTATGGTTGTCTGTCAGTATAATTTCAAGGAAAGAGTTATGGTTTCCTGAATTTAAGCATTATTATTTGAAAACATGCATTTTTTTCTATTAAAAGATGCATTTGTGTTATCAAAATTAGAAATGCAATATCTGGTTTAAATATCTTAAGTTAAATAAATAGGTAAGAGTTATGGTTCCTCAATGAAGTAGGTATTTAACGGGAACTTGCTGCATTCCTGTTGTTTGAAGTGTATGTGTCTTTGAATGTCAGGGAAGATAGCAATGAGGTTTCTTAATAATATTGTTATTCCGAACCAAATGGGGATTAATTCTTCAAAACATTCAAGCATGCTGCCTTAATAGATGTTTATGCCAGTATGTAGCAGGGTTATGGTTAGCCTTAAAAAGATATGCTTCCATATATGGTTTACATGAGCTGCAAACAGTCTGACTTGGGCATGTAGTATAATATAACTTTCTAGCCTGTAAAATAATCTTTTGTCATTGTAATATAATGGAAAGAGTTATGGTTTCCTGAATATAAGCGTCTTTTAGGAAAAAAGTTGTCTACCTCTCTGATGAATGTGTATTTAAAGTCTGAAAAAATTATTTGGAAACAATACCATTTCACTTGTCTTTAGGTAAGAGTTATGGTTCAGTCTAACAGGAACTTGTTGATTGCTGTTGTTCAAAATGTCTGTTTCTCTGAGTTTTGAAGAAGATATCCAAGAAAGTGTTTAATGATATGGTTATATCAAACCAAAAATGTATGTTGAAACAATTTGCTGCCTGAATAGTATTCTTATGCCTGTATTCATAGCAGGGTTATGGTTTACCTTATAAACATGTACTTCAGATATGTTCAACATGAGCTTCAGAAAATCTAACCTGTATATGTAGTGTTATTCAACTCACAAGCTATAGCCTGTACAGTTGTCTGTCAGTATAATTTCAAGGAAAGAGTTATATGGTTTCCTGAATTTTAAGCATTGTTTTTGGAAAACATGTTGTTTTTTTTCTATTAAAGATGTATTTATATTATCAAATTTCAAGTTTCACAATCTGGTTCAGATATCTTAAGGTAAATAAGAAGGTAAGAGTTATGGTTCCTCATTGGTTAGAGTTATGGGTTCTCATTGGTTAGAGTTATGGTTTCTCATTGGTTAGAGTTATGGTTCAGGCTTGTTGCTTTCCTGTTGTTCAAAGTGTAATGTGTCTTTGAACATCAGAGAAGATGGCAACGAGGTTTCTTAATTAATAATATTGTTATTCAGAACCAAATAGGGATTAATTTTTCAAAACGTTGAAACTGTTGCTGTATTTATAGCAGGGTTATGGTTTGCCTTATAATGATATGATTCCATTATTTTGAAAATGAGCAGCAAAAAGTCTGACCTGTATATGTAGTACAGTTTAACTGTTAGTTAATATAATTGTCTTGTCAGTATAATTAAAGAAAAGAGTTATGTATGTAATGAATGTAAGCACCTTTTTGTTAAAAACTTGCTGGTTTGCTAATAAGAGTATTTAAAAAATTGTACAAATTAATTCTGTAGATAACCAGTCTGCTGTATGTTCCAAATCCAGCTGAGATATTTATCCTGGATGTTTAGTTGGAAAGGTTGAGGTGTTATATGTATGAAGTCTTAGGAAAGCTTCTTTGAGCTGGATTAAGGTAATTCATAATAAGGAATAAAGATTAGTTTAGATTTAGGCATACTGAAGTGATTTGAATTAACAACTGTTTAGCTGTAGATAGGCATAATTATAGATAATGATATTAGTTATTATTTGGATAAGGAAGTTAAGGTGATTCCTGTATTAGATTGTTTAACATAAATATGTCCTTTATATAGAAGTATAAATGTACAGATATGTAAGGGACTTATTAATAGACTGTCAGTAAGATTTGTGATCAAGAGAGGTTAATTAAATTATGTTTTTGAAGCATCTCCAACAGAAACTTGGGTAATGTTTTAGGTAGAAATATTTAGGTGAAAGAAGATACAGACAACTAGCTTAATTGATTTCAGTTGAGGAGTGTTTGGTAGCATTTCTGACCAAACAGTGAAACTAAGATAATTATATTGATAGGCAAGTATAATTTTAGGACTTTTGAACAGCTCAAATGGGCACCTCAAGAGATTCATGTTAGATCAGTTTGGCAACTCTCTAAATTGGCAATATAAGATGATTTATAAAAGTAGTGTTCTTCATCCAGTTAAATCAATCAAGACTTCTGGTTAAATTTCAGATAGTTCAGTCAGTTAATGGACTTCATGTGAAAAACCATTTGGTGATCCTTACAAAAGATTCTTACATTGTGTTTCTATCAGAAACTTAGGTAAAGTATAAGATAGACTGATTTGAGGGATTCTTATAAAGGCATTGTGTTTGTTTAACTTAGGTAAAGTGTTGGATAGACTGGTTAAGGCATTGTGTTCTATTAGAAACTTTGGTCAAGTATCCGATAGAATGATTTAGAGGATTCTTATAAAGGCACTGTGTTCTTATAATTAGAAACTTTGCTAAAGTATCAGAATGATTTAGGGGATTCTTATAAAGGCACTGTGTTCTATTAGAAACTTTGGTGAAGTATCAGAATGATTTAGGGGATTCTTATAAAAGTAGAAACTTTGGTAAAGAACATATCAGATAGTATGATTTAGGAGATTCTTATAAATTTGTGTTCTATTAGAAACTTTGGTAAATTATAGATAGATAGATTGATTTACATGTAGGGTATTTGACAGGTTCAGTGGATTTATGTAAATGTCAGTGTCATCTAAGCTATTTTCCTGGCACATATATTAGATAGGTGATATATGTAACAGACTGTTGGTCAGTATTTCTGACCCAAATCTGGGTAGTTTAAATGTTATAAATTAAGTAGACAGATATATAGATATAAATTTATATAGTTTAAAGTTATATTACTTTGGAGTGTTTGGTACCATTTATGATCAAACAGTGAAGCTAAAAACACGTTGGTAGGCAAATTAAAAGGACTTTGTAAACACCTCAAATGAGCAAGTTTAAGACATTCATGTTAAGATAAGTTTGACAACTCCTCTGTTTCAGAAACTTAAAACTTAAGTTCCATATAAGCTGGTTTAGGTGATTTGTGAAATAACTGCTCAACGTCTAGTATCCAACAAATCGTTTAGCTAAATTTCAGATTGTCCAGTAAACAAAATTTATATGAAAGCCTATTTGGTAGCAGTTCTACCAAAACTGAAGTAATGTTTCAGACGGGCTGGTTTAAGATATCAAAGGTTATGGGTTTTTATCAAAATAATTGATAAAGTATCAGATAGACTGGTTTAGGTGATTCTTATAAAGACAGGTTCAAGGGATCTATGTAAAGGTCCAGTGAGACAACACCACTGAGTTTCATATTAATGAAGTTGATGTGTATTAATGGAATAACCTTGATTCCATCCATAAGTAAGGCTAAGTTCTAGGCACATAGATTATATAGGTGATCTTATCACCTTGATTCCATCCAAAAGTAAGGCTTAGTTCTAGGCACATAGATTACTTAGGTGATCTTATGTAATAGACTGTTTAGCAGTAGTTCTAACCAGAATCTAGGTAAAATTTTAGTGTTATGTTTTAGGTTAGATTAAGGGTCAAGAATATATAGATACATAGGTTAGTAATTTCCATGAAGGAGTGTTTGGGTAGCATTTCTGTCCAAACAATGAAACCAGTTTCAGCCCATTTGGTAACAATTCTACCAAATCTAGTAAAGTTTAATGGACTGATGTAGGTGATTGATATTAAGGCTATGGGTTTCTTACAAAGAAACAAAAACAGTCTAAGGTTAATCTTAGTACATATATTTCAGAGTTTTATGTGATTATTTTAAGGTCTGTGTGACAACTTGTCTCAGATAAGTTTCAGATAGTCTGGTTAATTTGTATATAAAGATTTTAGCATCTTGTTTTCATGGAAAAGGAAGGTTAATTTCCTGGCACAAAAGTTAGCAGATGTTTCATTTTACAGACTGTTAGGCAGTATTTCGGTCTAAAACTTAGGTTTAGTTTCAGAAAGGCAGGTATAAGGGGAGCATTTCTGTCCAGAACTTTGATAAAGGTACTGATAGGCAGATTTAGGTGACTGACAAAAATTTCTGTTTGGTTCATATAAACTTGACTGCTAGGAGATAACTGATGGACTCACAGTACTTGCTTCTATTATTTTAGCTAAAATTAAACTATGCTTAGAGTCCATTTATTTAAAGACTGGTTTGGCTTGTCACAGAATCTTAAGTTTAGAGTCTTATCCTGACCCAGTATGTTAGGAGTTTAAGGTCTGATGTGGTTTCAATGAAAATTCTTTAGGTTCGTTATTAACTGGTGTGCTAGGAGTTTTGTTAAATTTTAAGACTTGGCTTTGGCCTGGTACAAATCTTCAATTGAGGATTAGTTTTTTTTTTAAGTAATGGTTTAGCCTCTAAGTCTTCAGTTCAGGTTCATATCATTAACTGGGGCTTAAGTGGTTAATTTTATAAGTAATTGACTTGTAGCTTTCAAAAGGTAAAGTCTAACACCTCACCTTCCCCTTGCACTGCTTGCACCAGTCCTCAATGGTTTCCCTTGCACCTTCCCTTACCCTTGCACTGTTTGCACGTTTCCTTCTGACCCCTTGCATTGCTTGCATATCCCCTTTTCTTGCACGCTTAGACTTGCCGGTTGAAAATTTTCAAGCCAGTTATTAATTCCTAAATTTTGTTACAGGGTTTGAAGGGTCAGTGTCAGGTTTATGGTTTAAACTTAATCATTTTGCAAAGATTGGGAAGCAAGTTCTCGCAACTAATATTATCCCTCCTGATGACTGCCCCCTGGATTCAAACCAGTAATTGTGCTGAAAGTGGGGGGATATGGAAAAACTACAATAGTCTCTTACCCCTGTTGGGATTTGAACCAGCAACCTCTGGATGGAAAGTTAGTAGTCTAACCTCCTTGACCACTGCCCATCTTAGTCAGGTAATAACAAGCTGAACAAAATTGACTAGAAGCATTCTACTGATAACATATTCATGTATTGTAATCTTCTATTAACTGTTTATTCTTTAAGTCAGTATAGTAAATTACTCTTCTAATAATGAATTCATCATAAAAATCACAAAGATATGTACCTAAACAGTTGGTTTTTGTCAGTTGGAGAGAGTTATGGTTTTCTGTACACCAGAAAAGTGTCAATTAATTCACCATTTCCCACATGCAAATGTCTCTTGAAAAGTAGTTATTTTAGATTGTGTGGGATAATGTCAAGATACAGTAAGCCTCCTTTTCCAGTCAGTAAGCCTCCTATTCCAGTCAGTAAGCCTCCTATTTCAATCAGTAAGCCTCCTATTCCAGTCAGTAAGCCTCCTATTCCAGTCAGTAAGCCTCCTATTTCAATCAGTAAGCCTCCTATTCAAGTCAGTAAGCCTCCTATTCCAGTGCCACTACTGGTTTCTTTTACATGCTATCTGTCTATTTGAACTTATTTACCGTCGGTACCGGTTGCCCATATGACCGACGCCCCCTGAAGAGATTAGTTATTTTATGTTATTGGGGTAGTGCAAGATACAGAAAGCATCCCATTCCAGTGACACCCCTTGTTCTTTTACATGCTCAGTGTGTAGCACTGATACATGGGACCTTGGTTTAACGTCTCATCCGAAAGACTATTAGTAATGTTAGTGGAGGAGCGGGGGATCGAACTCTGGACCCCTGCTATACCAGTCCAGCGCGTTACCACTGGACCACATCCACTCCTTTTAACATGCTTAGTGTATAGCACCTATATACTTAATGGGACCTCATACTGAAAAACAGATGTGTAACTGGATGAGTGAGGGGGTCATAATTAATTATGTCCCCTGGATAATTATAACTATTTCCCTAAAATGTTTTGCCTAGTCAGTTGTTTAATTACTAAACTTTTCTAGAGTTATGGTTCCATAATACAATCATGTATTTAACAGGAACACTACAAGTTTTTGTTATTCACAGTGTAATTGCAAAGGTTTATTGTAATGAACTTTCTGGTCTTAGAAAAGGTCAAGGTGACAAAAGTATGGTCTTTTAAAACAAATAGGGATCAGTTCTTCAATACAGTTAATCAATTATTATGACTGTCTGATTAGTTTATATAACAGGAATATTGTTTTGGGTGTAGAAATAAGTTTCCATGTAAATTAAACAAACTGCATTAAATGGGTAGGTGTAGCCATCTAAAACTCAAAAGTTAAACTTCATCAAGACTGAATATCTTGATATCTTGTGCAGTTTAACTTTCTAATACTATTTAAAGGAAAGAGTTATGGGTTTCTGAATGTAAGCATGTTTCTAAAAAGTCTTTTAAGTATGTAAAAAATGTTAGATCAACCTGTGTGCTATATGTGCTAGATCTGTGTCCTCATTATTTAGTTGTATGAGTAAAAATAGGTAAGAGTTATGGTTTGTTACAAAAATATGTCACCATCTATGTTAATTTAACATGAGCTGCAGTAAATCTGATGGGTAATTTTAAGGCAAGAGTTATGGGTTTCTGAATGTTAGCAAGTTTCTAGGAAAGAGTGTTTTAAAGTTTATAATATAAAATATGTAGGAAGACCAGCCTGTCTGCTAATTATGTGCTAGATCTTACTGTGTCATTATTTGTTGGTAATTAGTTGTCTTGAGTAAAAAATATATATTTAGGTAAGAGTTATGGTTTTTGTTATAAAAATATTAGTTTCAATATAATTATGTGTACCATGAGCTGCAATAAATCTGATAATGTGATTCCAGTCTGAACTGTAAAAGTGAAAATTTACTAAAATAATTATATAGAATTCCTGGATGAATTAATTTCAATAGTATGAACTAACTTTCAAGCCTATTCAGTTGTTCTATGTCATGCAGTATTGTTTAAAGGAAAAGGTTATGGTCACCATTAATTGTAAACAGTTTTGTAGAAAAAAAAAGTTTCAAAGTATGAAAAAAATATTAAAGGATCAGTCTGTCTGCTGTGTTTGCTACATCGGTATCCTGAGTGATTTAATGGCAATAAGTTGTCTTGTGGAAAATATATAGAAAAGAGTTATCGTTTGCATTATAAAAATTTCCGTTTCTTACATTTTAAACATTTCTTACAACAGATCTGCATATCTGTAACTCAGAGGGAAAAATATGTCTACCATTCATTTGTATATCAAGTAAGAACATCTAAATGAACTGAAATAGTATAATCTAACTTTCTAGATACTTAAGTCTGTCAGTATTATTTCAAGAAAAAAGTTATGGTTATGCATGGCACCATAAGTATGCGGTACAAGCTAAACTTAAAATAATGAGCCTACAATGTGGAGAGTAGTCAGGTCATAGTATAGATGATACATAATATAACTGGTACATAACTTACTTTGTCTAGGGCTAAGCTTAAATGGTGCTCAAGATGCTGTTTAGTTAATATTTAAGGACTCAGTTACATAAAGTTGAAGGTCTATTTTATATGTCATCAAAGCTAGCTGTTGTTTGGGCTCCGGTTCAAGGACTGTTTTGGCTGTGTGATAATGATTCAGGTTCAATAAACAATGCATAAATTACCACTTTGAAATTACGATTACTTCAGTTGTTAAAAGATAATGTATTAATTGTTGGCTAGCTAAAAACTGACTGTGGCTTGATTTAAAGAATTCTCATGCAAATGCATTGTGATTTGAATGGTGGAGAAAGGAATGGCTATGAGGATGGTGGAGGCCATTTTTATAATATACATAATATAAATCAAGTAGCAAACCTGTGCCACTTTAAAAACTTGGTTAAATTCAGATGTACTTGAATCTGTTTAAATTCTATTCAGTAACCTTTCATAAGTCATTTTTAAAAATCAAACGCAAATTATTAATTTATTTGAATTATTAAAGGACAATAAACCATGTAAGAGGGTTCGATTCCCTCCCTAGGCTTACTTTACATTCTGGTGAAAAGAGGACACATTGCCTAGTGGTCCCGCATGGTTGTTGTGGTAGTTCTCATGAGTTTCCACAATGTTGGCAGCAGTATGAGTTAGCATGTGAAACATAAATGTCGCCTCACTACAATATCAAACTGTGTAGATTATTAAGAATTAGTCATAGTAAAAATTGTGAAAATGTACATGCAGACTTGCCAATTTACTGAAACAGGCCGTTAAGTGATTAACACAAAGTAATAATTATCCAAGGAGAATCTGGTGCATCTTTTGCAGCCTATGACTTAATTTTATCACATAAATCAATGATTTAAATAGATGAGGATAAAACTGTAGAATGTATTTTTTAAGGTTGAAAATCAAGACAATTTACCAGGTAATGCTCGCATATAATACGCATTTTTTTCAAGAATTTTCAGTTTCCACAAAGGGGTGCGTATGCCTTTTGCAGCCCTTATGTGCAATGGAATGGAACAGTATGAGCAAAGGGCAATGCACGAAATATTTCTGTCAAGTCTGGTTATAAGTAGCCCTGTGGTTTATGAGGAGATGTCATTTAAATCAAAATGTTCATGACGGACGACGCTGGACATGGGGTGATCACAATATTTAAAAGTTAGAGGTTTAAAATTTGTTATGCTGCCATAACATCTGAACCTTTTCATTACTTGAAGATTTCATTTTTATCATCTTCATTGATGATATTGCAGCATCACTCGGTTGAGGGAGGAAGTAGTCGGTCTTTTCTGAGAAATTGGTTAGTAAACTGGTTGGATACCCAGGAACACTAGTTAGGTGGACTGACATCCGGGATATGACCTCAGCTGTTAAAAGTGGTGTTAAACCCCAGTAAACCAATCTCTCGGACTCTGTGGCCTTTTTAAGTACATTCTTTTCTCTAGTTATTTTGGGGGATTGGCAGTTTTTATGTTTAATTTATCCTTTTATAGTCACAAAAGGAAATTCCAATAAAAAGTTAAGCAGTATTTTTACATTATATACATTTTTATATCTTTAGTAGGACCTTTTGAAAAGTACACTGTGCATGTTGTTGAATTTATGAAACTGGCTTTAATGTTTGTACATGGTTGGAAGAACATTGATAAAATGCTTTAAAAATTGAAAACGGAAATATGCTTTAAAATTGAAATAGAGCAAGTATGGTTTTATTTAAGCTTAAAAGAGACTTATTTTATGTGCTGTTTGTTCCGCCTTCACTGACAGCTAAAAGACAAAATTTTATACAAAATGTTATATTGTTAAAAATCTTCATCAAATTTTAAGTTTCTACATTGTACGTTTTTGAATTTGATTTTGCAAAATTCCTGTTTCAGTGATTCATGACGCTGATGTACAAGCAGAGATTATTCAAATTATTATAGCCTGGAAAAATCACATGAATATATGTTACCATACATAAAACCCAACAGAACATTCACTCAGTATTGAAATATCAATCTGCGGACACTGAATTGCTGTATTCAATATAAATTACCTATGAATTCTCACATTTTAATGCCAGTGAAAAGTCAAAAGACCACCTTGCATATCCGTAATTAGTGTACCTGCAAGATGATAAACAATATGCTTCATTATTTCATGCTGGTATTGCATGTTTGTTTTATTCTAAAATCGCACACATTTGCTGAAAATAACTATTTAATACTCTCTGGTTATGTTAGAGTCATTTGTGGGTGGTTTTCAGGTGTCACTGGGGAATAACAGTAGTGCTGTTGCTCGTTTTGGAGAGGTGCCGCTCGAGAGAGGTGAACATGCACAGAATTCTAACAGGAGGAAATCGAAATGTCGTAGCAAAGAGGATGTCGTTGTGGGAGAAAACATCTGGGGAGGTTGGACTGTATATATATTTTTATACTTCTTAAAAACTTTTCTTATCAGAAACAACAGAGCTGTGACTTCTGATATTTGGTATCAAATTATGTTCCTGGGGACTGTCTTGGTCCCACCTGAGGGGTCACATGTTTACGAAGAAATATGTAGGAAAACCTTTAAAATTCTCCTTTTACAAAGCCACAAGGCTCAGAGCTCTAAAAGTTTGCAGAAACTGGGAGCATTTTCTAGTGGACATCTACCCAGATTGATCAAACTTTTTTCCTTGGGTCACTTTGACTCTGCCCTGGAGATCTGTTTTACATAGAATTATAAAGAAAAAAGTTATCTACACATAGTCATGATGTTTTATAATGTAATTCTTCTAATTGCAATTATTGTTTTGTTATTATGTACAGAGTGTCATAACAAGACAATAATTGTTCTATTCAAGCAATTAACTCCCTGTAGTTCCATAGTATAATAAACACTGCCAGCAGGAACAAATTTCAAATTGTATTTGAACTTATTTGTCTTTAGAAATTGTTTAAGTATATCCATCTCATCATTGTAGTCTCTGTGCATGCAACTGCATTCTTGTGTGTGTATGATTATTACTGATCCGTCTGTGGGCATGTAAGCATTGCATGGTTTTTACATGAGCAGGTTTTTCATATGCTTTTGACTCTTTTGAAAGTACTCAGATATACAAGTACTAGTTAAGATACTGCCTACTAACACATCTTAAAATATTTGTACTTTTTGCCATTTTTATCATTCAACATTTTTTAATACAATTCCTGCTTACTCTAAGCATAAGTGCTTTTCCTGTCTAATACTGATACTTTCAAAGAACAATGGTGATGTCAGCTGCTGAAATGCATCTCGCAACAAATCAGGAGATTGTGGTTTGATCCCCTGTTGCGGTTGCCCCAATATGCAGACCAAATGTTTGCTGTTGAAAGGTAAAAACTTTTAAATCAGAGTTCCTTTACTTTAAAATGTGTAGACAAATTCTTTAAATAACATCTCATAGCAAATTCAACTTGATTTAAACATAGGAAACCTATGTTTTCAAATCTACCATGGACCAGAAAAGCTAGCTGATTGACAAAGGAGTGAAAATTTGTATTAATTCTTTTTTACTATGAGTAAAACAATTACTTTTCTTAAGAGATTGAGAGGTGAAAATAATATTGCAATGTATCCTGAACAAAATTTTACACTTTTTCTTATTTCATACTATAAAATCATTGACTGTAAAATCTTTTAGTTCTTTCACTGTAGTTGTGTTTAAGCACATATTCAGGTAAGCTCTCATTTGTTAGCTCACCTTGGCAAAAAATGCTCAAGGTGACACATGAGCTGTAAGGATAGGCAACTGTTCAATGTCTGTGTTGTCTGTCATCCATCATCAACATTTTCCTTCAAGTTGCTTCTTCTTTTTGAACCACTTGGCTAATTTTGCCCAAACTTCACTGTCATGAAGGTTCAATAGTTGGTCTTATTTCAAATACCTTAAAATTAAATGGTTTCATTAAGAGCTCTGTTTTGATGGCAACCATAAGGAAAACCCTTGATAAGGTGGCCAGTTTTTGAATTTAAGATCAATATACAGAACTTTTTTGCAGTTAAAACTCACTCTTAGACTAGTTAAAACCTTTATTGCTCTTCTCTCTTAGGGATTGGTTATATCAAATGTCCTAGTTGGAATGTGGGCAATGCATCTGCTTTGTCTACCCTGGAAGTTACAGGTTTGAATGTACAGATGAGGAATCACATAGTTCAATGTGAATTGAACTTCTGTGTGAGTATTAGTGAGATTACATCAAAGAACATCAAAGAGCTGATGTCGAGTTTCCAGAATATTCTATGGTCAATAATTGAAAAAGCAGTTTCATAGAAATTCATGAAAAAAGAGACTTAGAAAGGTGAGACAAATATGTCTAAAAAAATAAATTCATGCAATAAGAAAACAGAGTTTGATGCAGAATACAAACATCTAAATATATATATATAAATCATAGCAAGTTGAACTTTAGTCTTGTGGCACAATTGCATAATATCCTTTCATTGCCAGCATCACACACTGGTTGAGATATGAATGTAGGACATATCAAACACAGCATGTCAATGCCTGAACGTCTGAGCTAGTAGGACATATACCAAACACAGCATGAATGCCTGAACGTCTGAGCTAGTAGGACATACCAAACACAGCATGAATGCCTGAACGTCTGAGCTAGTAGGACATACCAAACACAGCATGAATGCCTGAACGTCTGTCACCTAGCAAGACCAGTACATGATTTCTTATTTGTCTAATCAAAACAAATAAGTGATGACTTGAAATCATTTTGAGACACTTGCCTTGGGTTAGAATCATGTGAAGGAGGAGATATTGACCCATAGTATATATGTTGCACAATATCGATCTAGACTCGCATACAATCATTTGGACTATTATTTGTCATGTGTATCTTAAAGATATTGTTTATTATCTATCATCATGAACATAATGTCAAACACTGCTGTTGTTTAGATAGAATTACTACTTTTGAAAATGAAACTTTTGTTACTGAGATGTTAGAGTCTTCAATGCAGTTCTGCTTTCTGTACTGTAACAATAAGGGGGTTTAAATTAACTTGGCAGAAAGATGTTATGATTACAATAGACATTTTTTTTTCAGGAGACAGCCAGTTTTAGAGAAGAAAAAAGTGACAAAGACTACAGAAAGATTCTGCTTTGAAATGTTCAGAGCTAAAGAAAGATACAAGTCATCAGAGATGGCTTTAGAAATTTAAGGAATGTTTAACAGAATAATGATAATTACTTAAATAATAATGATTGTATTTAAAATATCATACATTCTGTTAGTTTTAAACATAAAATGAAACCTACAATGAAATTGTAAAACTTTAAACTATTCCAATTCCGACTAAAAAATGTCAGGCTTTATTGACATACTGATTTTTTTTTTCAGAAACAATGCAAGGGGAACAACTCAAATTCTGATTTTGGGACTGAAAAAGAAAAGTTAGAACACAAAACTATTTTAAAGTCTTCATACTCTTGAAAGTACATGTAAGAATACTCTGTTTCTGTAACTGTAAATATGACTCAGAGAAATATATTGAGATTGTTTAAAGCACTTTTCCTTTATATTAAATGTACATCATACATTATTTTCTTACCAAGATAAAGTGAACTGAAATTTGTTGAATACTGTTCCAGTCCTTTACCATATAAACTTTCATCAGTTGATCAGACAAAATAATGGTGTTCTTTGTTACAATGTTAATAAGCTGTACTAATATGAAAATTTAATGTACAATTTATTTCATGCTCTTTCATTAAATTTTTAGTTTGTTTGATAGATGGCAAGAAGGTAGGGGTATAAGAATAAAGAGATGTACCATTGAAAAAACAAACAAGAAGTAAACATTTAATTCCCTTGTCTAGTTTCATGGTATAAACATTATAAAGTCATTATGTGCCATATTTCTGTTGTTGTTGTTTTTCTCAATTCAGTAGTAGATTTTTATGAGTGAGTCGGTTTATCTAAGCTAATGTTGACAGCCATTTTTTGAGCACTTGTGCTTGTCAGCAGAATGATATTGACTAGAAATCATGGAGTCTTAAAAACGGTGGTCATAGATGTTTATAAAGCCTTAATTAGAGTGCAGCCAGAAATGGAAAATAGAAACAGATGGTTCCTTGTCAGAGAAAAAAGTGTCATCTGTATTGTGAACAGTTGGACTTTTGTAAATCAGATTTCACCTACATATATTTATATACATTCTTTAACGTCATCAAAGAAAAGAAAATGTCTTAATAGAGAATAATAATTTTATATTTTATATTATGAATATTATGTATTCATTGTAAAAAAAAAATATAATAATTTTATATTGTTATATTATGAATATTATGTATTCAATGTAAAAAAAAACAACTCCCATTGAGTAAATGTGAATATGGAGAAATCTTTTTTTAATCCCCTGCCGCGAAGTGTAACTAGGTCACTACCCCAAGGTCAAGGTCACACCTAAAGGTCATATATAAAAAGTTCACATTTCGTGTCCGCTCCATAACTTTTAAACTGCTACAAATGTGTGGTGCCAATATATCTGCCCATTTTCCGTATAAATCATAATCCTGTGTCATATTGGGAGGTCTAACCTCTCTTCACACTTGTTATCCATTCCAATGTTCTACTGCGGCATGATATATAGCTGTGCTTCAGACTGCCTTGTTTGATTTTGTTGCTTCTAATTTACACGGTTTTTGGAATTTCTTTTTATATTCAGCATTTATCTTCACTGTAAAACATTTTGTCTTTTATAATGATCATTTTGAACAGGAATATAGACACCTTTCAGAATTACTATTTATAGAACACCGCATCATTACTGACCACGTGAGGCAACTGGTAAGCCATAAACCAAGTAGAAAATAATTAGATTTCATTACTGCATAACAGGATTTTATGCGAAAATGGATAATTCTGTTGATTTAATGCAGTTACAGATGTCTGATTATGATTAAAAATGATCTACATTGGACCTAACAATATGTTTGGATCTTCTAATAAACCTCTTACCAGATCAATACAGTATTGACAAACACAATCATGTATAAACATTCCAAAATCTTGGCCAGAACACCTACTCAGATATTTCATTATTTTGTTCAGTGTTGGTTTTCATACCAACCAGGAGATTTATAGTTCACATCACTTTACCCTGTGCCTAACAAACACTCAGCATACAGATATTAAAAAACATATTCGAGCAATATAGTTCATTAAGTGACTACCTGATATCGGCGAATAAGCTGTTTCTATAAAATTAAAAAAGCGGCACGACTTCTGAAACAGATCATTCCATATGAGTCAAAAGGGGGAAACTGGCAATCCCCTCTTCATTCTAAAACAGATCATTCCATGTGAGTCAAAAGGGGGAACTGGCAATCCCCTCTTCATTCTAAAACAGATCATTCCATGTGAGTCGAAAGGGGAAAACTGGCAATCTCTTCTTCTTTCAAAGGGGGAAACTGGCAATCTCCTCTTCATTCTGCGGCAAGAATCTCTGCCGCCACGGGTAACTTTAAGCTTGTTTCTAGCTACATACACATGTATGAACTTTTTTTAAGGATTTTTTTTCTTTAAACTTGTTTAGTAAAATTGAATTTGCATCGATTCTACATCTCTAGAAGTTATAAAATAAATAAAAATATTGAAAAGTGAAACACTTGTTGATTTACTTTTGTCTATTATCACGTGATTTCTGTACTGAAAGGGACGTTGCCGCTGCGTGGAGTTTTGGATATTGGTGCACTTCCTATACCTTTCAAAAGCTCAATTTTCCCAAGACCACTAACAGGCTTAAGGGGTATTACAAGTTACGACCACGGAACCTCTGGAAGTCTCACAACTTCCCTAGGTAACTGATTAACTAGATGGGTGTTCAGTGGAAAGCTTGTGTCGCCCTTGGGTACTCTGTCAGAATAACTAAAAAGGTAAACAAGAGCCTGCTGGAAAAGACAGCATGCTAGTCAAAGTACAACAAGACCTGTTCACAGACAGGATGCTCCACTTTTCTCAGTGCTGGATAATTAATTATAAGTCAAGTTAAACAAGAGGCCCAAGTGAAAAAAATTTGAGTGGGGGAGGGCAAGTACCTAGTCATACAAGATGAAAAAAAATATTTTGGGGTCAAGAAGTTAAGCATTTAAAAACAAAAAAATTTCCAGCCCCGAGGTGGGTGGGTGGGGGGGCTGGGGGGGATGGGAAGTCAAGTACCTATGTATTTAAAACAAAAAAACTAATAAAAAAATAGGGCGCTGGTTGGGCTGGGGGGGGGGGGGGGGTAAAAAAAATTGAAGGTGGGGATGGAAAGTCAAGTACCTATGTATTTTTTTTAAAAAAGGCCCGGGGCGGGGGGGGGTAAAAAAATGAGGGGGGGGGGGGACTGGTTTGGGAGTTTGATGGGGAGTCAAATACCTATGTTTGAAAAAAAATAAAAAATAGGGCCCGGGGTGGGGGGCGGGGGGTAAAAAAATTGGGGGGGGGGAGTGAGTGGTTGAGGGGTGAGTGGGGTATGAGGGTGGATGGGGAGTCAAGTACCTATGTATTAAAATTTAAAAAAAATAGGGCCCGGGGGGGTTAAAAAAATGGGGGGGGGCGGGTCCCCACGCAGAGGGGACGGTTGGGGGGGGGGGGGAGTACTAACCCATCTCATATCAGTTAATATTTTATTTCTAGGCTTAAGAAGTTTTTTCCTATATATAAGTATAAGCAAAATCAAGTGACCCCTAGGGGTGGGGCTAACTGTGACCCCAGGGACATGGGTACCAACAATCTTTCCAGGGGACTTGCTGGTGATCAAGTATTCCAAGTTTGGATTGAATATCTTGGACACTTTTTGAGACATAGACAAAAAGAAAAAGGTTAACTAAGAAATTTTAACTTGAAATAGGGGCATAACATTGCAAAAATAAATTTGAGGGTTATCTGCCCTTGAGAAATGGTGTTGTCTTAAGTGATACAATTGTAAGCATTACAATTGGAAAGTTTGGTGAAGAAATTTTAAGAAATGGCATAGTTATAGCCAATGTTAAGTTTTCATGACAAAATCCAAGTACAAAAGGGGGCATAACTCCGTCAATTGTGACCTTGACCTACAGATTTTGGCATCATCACGACCCTGTTGTTGTAAGCAATATAATTTGAATGTTTGATGTCGAAATGTTGAGAAATGGCAAAGTTATTGCCAACGTTAAGTTTTCATGACAAAATCAAAGTTCAAAAAGGGGCATAACTCTGTCAAATGTGACCTTGACCTAGAAATTTTCTGACGTCCTGACCCTGTTGTCATAAGCAATACAATTTGAAAGTTTGATAAGATAATGTTTAGAAATGGCAAAGTTATAGCCAACGTTAAGTTTTCGTGACAAAGCGATCCCTATGTATCGCCGTTTCTTCGAAAGGGCGACACAAAAAGTATATTCAAACTTCTGTAAACAACACATGACCTCCACAAAAATGAGAAGTTACCTGTCTGGTAAATGAAATCGTCCATTTCAATACTTCTTGACGCCAACCACAGGGCCGGATCCAGAAATTTGTGACTGGGGGGGGCTTGGGGGAAGGTACGGAAGGGGGTGTCCCCCTTTCGTATTGGGGGGGGGGGGGGGGGGTTGGGGGGCCTCCCGCAAGAAAATTTTCTAAAAAGGTGGTGTAAATGGCTCATTTTGGTGCGTTTTAGGCATACAAATATAATAAAATTTGTGTGAGAATTAAAAAGAAATATAATGGTATTCTTTGAAATGTTCAGCTAAAGCAAAAAATAAAATACGGTATGACAAGTTTTAACTTATTTTATATTTATAGAGTCCTCTGAAACGAATCATTTATCCATAAATTAATTGGCATAACAAATAAAAATGTCATCACAATATCATCATAATCATACCATAATCATACTTATTCATTAAAATCATTAAAGAACCATCACAAATTAAATCATCATTATCATCACCATGGTTGAAATGATTTGATATGGCCAGAGACATAGATAACAGAGCTCTCTGATATGGCCCACAAAACAGATAGTCGTCGCATACTTTTTGACAAATATGCAAATTTAAATCAATATCAAAGTGAGTCATCAATGCCAAAAACTCAAAACTGTTGAACAATGATCATTATAAAAATTCAAATGCCATTTTTATGGAATCTAAGGTACTACACGAAACACTGAAAAAGCTGCCTCATCACCAGTCATGGTCAGCAGGCGCTCATTTTACAACTTTATCAAATACGTCAAGGTTAAAAGACGCTTGAAAACTATACATCATGATCAGTCTGGAGAACTCTCGGATAATCCGTGGTACATTGGTATAATATACACGGCTACAAAGTTGCGAACACGTTATCAGTTGTTACGTAATATTGCATGACCGTTGCAAATTGAAAGGTTGATTGTGTTTCTGTTACGAGGTGAAAAGAGCTGAAAAAATATTTTAGGGTCTTTAAAAATGAGCCCTTTTATTTTTTTTCAAACGGGCCAGCTGGGGGGGGGGGGGGGGGGGGGGGCTTAGGCCCCATAAGCCCCCCCCCCCCCCCCCGGTAAATCCGTGCCTGAACCAATCAACGGTGTTTACAACCCCAGCTTTGCCTGTCAATATTTCTATGACTTACTGTTTTGGCAAACATGAAAATGGGCGGAGTGAACTATAAGCTCGTTATAATTGACAAATTAGAAGTTTAAACGAATAACGTATTGCGGCTGTATGACAGTGTATGGTTTAAACAAAGACCAAAAAAATACCAGATATAAAAGTCATTCTCAACGCCTGAAACAAGATACTTCAATTAATCATCCAGATATAATTATACTTGCACACTGCACTGTGGATATGTTTAGCAATTCATACTAGTACTGGCAGCAATCATTGTAAATATGTGTCAAGTTACTGTGTATGTTAATACACTGATGCCAGTTTCATATTAAAAATGTATACATGTATGTTTAGATTCTTCATCACACATGATATAAAATGTCATGACAAAAAACACAAACAATTTAATAACATTTGTATTAAAACTGTTTTTTGTGTTTTTTGCAACTAACTTCTCTCCTTTTTCATATACTCATACAGATCTTAGTAACTAAGAAAACTTCTGTTTTCAATAATATAAAGGTTAGGTATTTTTACACATGTAGAAATCAAATATGTCTAGTTTTGCATCTCTGACTCCAAGGAAATATACTGAAGAAAAGGCAGAATATTTTTGCCACTTCAGTGTTTTCTTTCAGGTCATTTCTAATTGGGAAATAAGCAATTCTTTTAAAAATTTGGATTTGACATTTGCTTTTGAATCAAGCTGACAATGTAATGAAATTTAATTTCTGGTAAATCAGGCGCGTAGCTGCCTATACGCGAGTACGCAGCTGAATCCACATTATTTTGACAAAAAAAAAAATAAATAAACGAAAGTAAAGCTATTCATCTCCATTTTTATGCTAAAATAAATGGATTTTCGTTGGTCAAGAAAGCTCTCCGGAGGCCCCAAAACGCACCAAATTGCACCATTTATTTCAAAATTTTCAGGGGGGGGGGGGGCATGCCCCCTGACCCCCCTAGATTATTTTGAATCCACATTCTTTATAGGCTAGCTACGCGCCTGTAAATCAATACATAGTGTCAGTAAATTACAATTATTTGTCTTGTGAGAAAATTGTTAGTAATATTATATCTAAAGTTAATGTCAAACTATGTTGACATTTACGTTAAGATCCTGGCGTAGCATGTTTTGACCATCGTCCTGTTTCTATTTCTAACCTGGATGTTCTAAGTCTTGTAAGGGCGTATTTATATTTGATAAATTTAATAGTATCAAGGTATCGATTAAAACCAACATGTTCTGGTGGAGTTTCTTAACTGATCATACCATTTTTGAATAAAATTATCTTTTACTCTTTGTTTGAAAAGACTTAAAAACATATTTGTGTTCCCTACACCTTGATTAATCCAAACTTTATTAAACCATATTTTTGCTTAAATATTTTTGACATAAAATACCCAGTTTTTCGAATCTGGGTGAGTCTGTAAATCAGTTAACATTACATTAAAGACTATTTTAGCATATTTTCTATTCTCTAATGTTATAACTTTTGACGAATAACGTATAACAGAAATAAATATACAAAGTTGTCAAGAAAATCTGCCAAGTTCGCCGTAAATAAAATTATTCTGAGCTTGTGCTCTTACTCCAAGAAGTTGCTTCATGTATCGTAAATGGACTGATTCTATTTTACCAGATTCCAGGTACTAGTAACTCCATATCTCTGAACCATAACTTAGAAACGACACTATAAGTTTGTCGAATAGTTCTAATCTATGACTAACTATTATAATATATACTAGGACAATTACAGAACAAAAGGTGTTAAAACTAGATCAGCATACGGGACCGCAGAGAGGGCCGCAAAATAGGGATGTCCGTTCGCAAAAAATTTTTCATTCGAATCACCTCGGGCGACTTCAATAAATCTTTGTACGAAGTTGTCGGAAAAGGCCGAGTTGTTACGATTGAGAATTTTTTTTGCACGAAACAGGCGCTCTATGCGTGCACAGTGAAATTTACGAGGATTCGCCAGTTTACGGACCTATTTGCCCCGCCCACTGAGTAAGTTCAGGTAGATTTTGACTTTTAAACCTCGAGGTCAGCGTTAATCCTTTCGCGCCTTTCCTAACTCACTATAAAAAAAAGGGTAAACAATGCGACTTTAGCACTTATTGCTGTTAGATAGCTTAGCTTAGAGATATCTATACTGCAGCTATTACTGTACAAAGTCATGAGTTCGATGGTCTGTGCTGTTGTGAGTGTGGCTAGGCGTGTTGTGGGCTTCCTTCGCCGTGCTCTGGGCAGACTTCGTTACCCTGTCCAGAACTTAACTGAGTAAGTTGTTTTTCCTTACTTTTTCACTTTTTTGTTCTATTGGAACTGCTATATTTGAGCTTTGAAATTTAGATGTCAAATTTGTTTGACTTCAACTTCAACTTCAACTTAATACTGCCAAAAGTCAATACTGACTATACTAGGCAGGCGCATGTCAGGAACGGTTTCGAGACATTTCGGCCCCATGACGAATCGGCCCCAATAAATCTAAGACGTTTCGGCCACAGACAAATCGGCACTTTACCGATTCGGCCCCAACGTAAAATGGTATTCATAATGTTTATGTTTTATAAGGAACCAACCACAAAAATGCTAATAATGCCTCTTTTTTGACAAGGTAATGTATATTATAACTTCTTTATAGCTTAGTTTTTTAAACGGAATACATTTTGAATTAAAAGTTAATACGTATTTTTTCTATTTATACCAACCATTTGGAAAATAAAAATTTTAATTTTAATCAATATTTTGGAATTTTCACACTTGTCGCATACTGTTCAAAAGATGAAAATCGTCTTTAAGTATTTCATTGGATTAAGTTATGTACGATAACTGGTATATACATTGTTTTAATTACTTTATCACACCTTATGAATGCGCATTTAATAGTATTCGCTTTAGGTTGTACCAAATATACTTTAGAGCGGAATTAAAATATTTGAAAAATTAAAAGTTGAAAAGAAAAACAGAAACAACATCAATACAAAACTATTTTTTATGCATGACATTAAGTAAAACAATTTAAAATATCTATAAATTGTTAAGTTGCAAGGCAATTATCCATTTTAATTACTTGATAAGGCCTTTGTTTAATAAGAAGGGTGTGCCTAAAGTACGTAAAGTATACTTTTTGGCGTAAAGAGGCGTAAAGAGGCGTAAAGTATTATAAAGGCGGCGTAAAGTATTATGAACTCGGCGTCAAGTATTAAATAGGATGAAGAAATACAGATTAAAGTTTCATTTCATTACTTATATGCATTTTTACTTAAAAAATAATTACAAATGGATTTTAAAATGTAAACAAGGTCCAGAATTTCAAATATTTTTCGTGGCGTAAAGTATTATGAACTCGGCGTAAAGTATTAAATAGAATGACGAAATACCGATTAAAGTTTCATTTCATTAGTTATTTGCATTTTTACTTAAAAAATAAAAGTCCTGATTTTCAGATTTTCAATTATTTTTCGCAAATAAGTATTATAAACGCGGCGTAAAGTATTATGAACTCGGCGTAAAGTATATTGAACGCGGCGTAAAGTATTGAATAGAATGAAGAAATACAGATTTAAGTTTCATTTCATTAGTAATATGCATTTTTAATTACTGCAATGAAAGGAAACTACAAATGGATTTTAAAATATTAAAAAAAAATCTAAAGAAGAGGGTTGAACATGAATTAACACTGATTGGTCATTCATAAATTGCAAATGTTACCAATGATATTGTCGGTTTCAAACCATCAGTAACAACCTGATAAGTAAGTCCTGATTAACTATTATTAACTATTATTAAGAGAATACATCAATGTTTGCTGTTGATTGATTCCTTAGTTGACAAGGACAAACAACGCCTAATTCAATCATAAAACATCAAATAAAAATTAATAAAATAAAATAATAATAAAGTCTATTTAATTAGTTTAAAATAATCTACAAAACCAATTCATGAGTAATCGTGCAACAGTTTATCTTATTTTTTCTTATGGAGATCCAATTAAATGATTTTTTCATGATTCATACATTTCAATATTCACTTGTAATTATATTTTTTAAGTAAAAATGCATGTAACTAATGAAATGAAACTTTAATCTGTATTTCGCCCGTCTATATAATACTTTACGCCGGGTTCATGATTACTTTACGCCGCGTTTTTAAGACTTATATATGAAAAATATTTGAAAATCTGGACCTTGTTTACATTTTAAAATCCATTTGTAATTATTTTTTAAGTAAAAATGCATATAAGTAATGAAATGAAACTTTAATCTGTATTTCTTCATTCTATTTAATACTTTACGCCAAGTTCATAATACTTTACGCCACCCTTATAATACTTTACGCCTCTTTACGCCAAAAAGTATACTTTACGTACTGTAGGTACTCCGAATAAGAATGTTAAATCTTCAAAAGATCGATTGATTTTTGCAGCTTGACGACTATCAAATTAAATAAAAGATTAATTAATATAATTGATTACACAAGTTGTTTCAATAACTTTTAATTCATTATTGTATGTAATAATATTATATGTTGTTATCCTAAAAGGGGCCGAAATGTCTTATGAAATGGGGCCGATTCGTCTTGGGGCCGATTTTTGCACGAGTGCCGATATGGTTGGGGGCCGAAACGTCTTGCTACCGTCAGGAACATTTAAAATTATAAAAGTTAATAACAAAGAAAACAAGATTTAACTGAAGATCTTACTTAAACATTTATTTTAAGTACTTTAAAATCTATAAAACTTGTTTAGTCCACTGATAAAAGCTGGCACAGTTGGGGTAGCCTTAATCTCGGTCGGTAATTCGTTCCAGAGTCGTATAGTCCTTGGGAAGAATGAGTTCATGTGATGTTGTGTTTTTGATTGTGGAATGAGGAATTTGCTGTTTCTTGTGTTTGTAAGGTGATTGTGATCTACATTGACCTGATTGTTTTTTATTTTGTGTAGCATGACCAGGCTGGCATGGTTTCGCCTTTGTTCTAAAGTTGACCATTTTAGTTCTTTGATCATGTTTGTTACACTGCTTGACTTTATGAAATGTTCATTTATATATATACCTATTCTGTGTGATATGTACTCAGGGCCTCAATTAAGGTCCTGATGTACTGTTCTTCTGTTCAAAAGAGCCTGTTTTGCAAAATGGCCATGAGAGGTTTGTCTGAGTGGAAGAAAGTATTCTAAGTAAAAACATCAGCAGTTCGAATAGGAAGATTGAAAAATAAGCAGTAATTCAGCTTTTAGTACCTTCTTATAACTGTGTGAAGAAAGGGCATTGGCAGTGCCTCAGTTAAGGCCCTGGGGTTGGTAAAAATGACAAACTGTTTTCTGTTATGGTGATAAAAGTTCAAAAACATTAAATCAGGGTTCTCAATAAGTTTCAGCCCAGCAGGCCCAATAAACAATTTAGCAGGCCTGCTAGTGGGGTCGGGGCATGTCCCACAGAAAATTTTGATATTGAGCACTTCATTTTTGCACTAAACATTTTTAAAACTGATACTCATCAAAATGACTCAACCTAGGTTTACAAAAGTTTATCAGATCAAACATTACAAAGAATAACTGTTAAAGCAACTGACAGAAAAGTAACTGGGGTTCATACTTTAAAACTTAAATGTTCCAGTCAACACTTAGACAAGTGTCATATAAATTATCAAAGTAAACAACAAGAACAAGAGCTTACTTTTTTTACAACAAGTTTGTCATTTTCCAAGGAGATGTCATCATTTAATATCATAGTCAAAACAATTAACTTTCTGTTATCCAGCCCAGCATCACCTAGCGCCTGTTATTGAAAACCTCACAACACGTTGAATAAACTCCAAGAGTGGACCAAATAAAAATCAAACCATACAAAAATAGTCTTTCATTTTTAGCTCACCTGAGCACAGTTCAGGGTGAGCTTTTAGGATCATTGATTGTCCTGCGTGCGTCGGCGTGCGTCGTGAACAATTTGACTTGAACGACTTCTCCTCCTAAACTGCTAGGCCAACATTGACAAAACATGCCTGGGATATTCCTTGCGTGAAGCTCTACCAAAGTTGTTCAAAGAATTCAATTCCATCAAGAACTCTGGTTGCTGTGGCAACCGAAAGGAAAAACTTAAAAAAATCTTCTTATCTGAAACCACAAGGCCTAGAGCTTAGATATTTGGTATGGAGCATCCTCTAAAAGGCCTCTACAAAAGTTGTTCAAATTATTTCCCTGAGGTCAAAATTGGCCCCGCCCCAGGGGTCTCTGGATTTTACATAGACTTATATAGGAAAACTTAAAAATCTTCTTGTCAGAAACCGTAAGGCATAGAGCTTAGATATTTGGTGTGTAGCATTGTCTAGCAAACCTCTACCAAGTTTGTTCAAATCATGGCCACTGGGTCAAAAATGGCCTCGCCCTTGGGGTCACTTGTTTTACATAAAGTTATGTAGGAAAATCTTTAAAAATCTTCTTGTCAGAAACCGTAAGGCATAGAGCTTAGATATTTTCTAAGTTTGTTCAAATTATAGCCACTGGGTCAAAATAGGCCCAGCCCCAGGGGTCACTTGTTTACATAGAGTTATATAGGAAAAGGTTTTAAAAATCTTCACATAAGAAACCATAAGGCTTAGAGTTAAGGTATTTTGTATGTAGCATTGTCTATAGAGGACCTCTACCAAGTTTGTTCGAGTCATGGACCCTAGGTCAAAAATGGCCCCGCCCCATGGGTCACATGTTTTACAGAGAGTTATATAGTAAAACCTTAAAAATCTTCTTGTTATAAACAACAAAGCCTAGAGTTAAGATATTTGGTGTGCAGCATTATCTAATGGGCCTTTATCAAGTTTGTTCAAATCATGGCCCCTTGGTCAAAATAGGCCTCGCCCTAGGGGTCACATGTTTTACATAGAATTATATAGGAAAAACTTGAAAAATCTTTTTGTCAGAAACCACAAGGCCTAGAGTTAAGATATTTGGTATCCGGCATTGTCTAGTGGACCTCTACCAAGTTTGTTAGAAAAATTTCCCTGGGGTCACTATTGGCCCCGCCTGAGGGGTCACAAGTTTTAAATAGCAATATAAAAGAAAATCTTTAAACATCTTCTTGTCTGAAAGCACAAGGCCTAGAATTTTAAAATTTGGCATGAAGCAGGCTTTATCAAGCTTTTTCAAATTATTAGATTAGGTTAAAGGTCACAGAGGCTAAAAATAGTTTTATCTACTGTACCTCATAGAGCCATCATTTATAGACCAATATCTTTGATATTCAGTATATACAGTACGCTCAGCGCGGATTTTGCAAAACCCGCGAGACCCCGCGGATGAGACTCATCGCAGACGAAATTTTGCACAAAATTTGTCTGCGAGACCCCGCGGACTGAAAATGTTCACCGCCGCGGACATGAATCTGTGGCCGTAAGCGTTTCCCCCGCAGAACGCCGCGGTAAATCGCGGCGGAACGCGGTGGTCATTCACCGCGGATCGCCGTGAAAACTGTAGCTTTTTACGATTAATTATTAAAATTGTACTACTTAAAATATGTAAAATTTGATTTTGTAATAAAAAAAATTATGTAGATACAATGTATTTGTTGTTTGTACATCTTGTTGTTCTCTCGTTATTGAATTACCATGAACAAAAATACGCTTAATCGCGGCAAGTCATTGTCGTATTAAATTCGAAAATAGAGTAGATATGCAAGTTCATGGTTGTGAAAACCACTTTTAGGTCAAATACTGAATAACCTCGGTGTACGGCATGTACGAAAAAGTAACAAGAGACAACAATGAAAACGTCAATTTTTGTTTCTTACACCATGAAAATTTAATCCTTGTCAATATCTCCTTACAAAACTAGGTGTTACTATTTATAGATTTTCCGAAAATGAGAATTGAAAGTAGAGAGCAAGCATCCAAAAGCATGCAGCATTAGATCATGTGATGTGGAAAAGGCGGTAAAATAATGGGATTTTTTTTATGGAAAATTACTCAGGCTTGCTGTCAAAGGTTAGCTCTTGAATTACAACCAATAAAAATACGGTGTTGTATCACGTGTAAAGATCATAGGTCACGGGAATTGTGATTGACAGGTTGTTCCTTTGAGGCTACATATAGGTTTCACTACAATATTACGATATCAAAGATTGTGAAATTCATCCCCAAATGATAGAAATATAAAGGGAAGTGTTGAGCCACTGAAATTTACAAGTGTTTGTTATGCATCGAAAAAATATATTTATACAAGATCTGTAGATTTCACTTTCAAACCAGAGCTCAGATTGGTTTATAAACTAGTTTGAAAAAGGTGATTTAGTTTGTATTTAGGTATGTTATTCACACAGGTGTCAGCTGTGATTTTGAGTTAATCTGAAGACATAGCGCCCTTTGTAAAAATTTGAAAGCCGCTATTGAGTGACGTAATTTCTTTGACAGTTAAAGCAGTTTACATAAAATAACCTTGATAATTAGCATGTGTAACAAGTAATTGTTGTTAGGAATGTTCTAATTTTTGACGGTTTTGGATAGTTCAAGTTAACAAGGATGCTGTAGTATACTCTGTAGTATGTAGTTTGTGTCTATCGACGCGGTCACTCCAAATTTTACAATCAAAACAAAGGTAACGTTTTTCATTTTAAATGCCGTTTCAATATTTTTACATCTAAAATTTTAACTAATGTTATTACCATTTAAGTATTTTGGTTGATTTAAAGTAATCTTGTAAAATAAGAACACGGTGAAAATTTTATAAAATAAACGTTTATTTTTGAGCTATAGTTATAATGGCCGCCGCGTTCCGCCGCGAGAAACAGGTAACCGATTTTATCGATAATTTAAATATAATCTTCGGTATTTTGTCCGCGGTGGAAACAACTGGACACCGCGGATCGCGGCGGAAATTAGCCATCTCATCGCGGACGTCTGCCGCGTTTGTCCGCGATAGGAAAAAAATGGCCGCGGTGGTATCGCGGAAAAGGCAGAATCCGCGCTGAGCGTACTGTAGGTTCCTTGCATGGACCTCTACCCATGGGTAGGGTTTGAGGTCACTGGGTCAAGGTCACCATAGCTTATAATAGATATTTCTACTTTCTGTCTTAGAGCCTTTATTTATTGACTGATATTTTACATATTTGGTTTGTAGGCACTTATATATTTTCAATTAAAAAATGAAATACTCCTTAACAGCAGACCTACAGCCAAAGTACTCAGGTGAGAGATCCAGGGCCATCATGGCCTTTGTGTTTTACATCAAATTATTTAATACAAAACAAGGAACTTTGATAAGACTTATAAAAGGCCAAGCCACGAATGAGTGGTGTAAAGTGTAGCTTGGCAGTTTGTTCAAAATTAAAGAATTGAACAACTACCAATTTTTACTGGACTATGTTTAAGCGGCAGAACTCATTGCATGCAAACAAGAACATGAAACATGGGGACTGAACAAAAAGCATCAACGCAGACACTCACTACTGGCCATGAAATATTTAAACAAATTCAACTGGCCGTCCAATTTTCTCTTTTTCATTGTGACAGGTCACGTTTTCCCAAAATACTGGAGTGCTTTTTTCTTTTTCACTACTTATTCAAAAAATTTAACCAGTCTATATTGCATGATAATGCTGATATCCAAAGCAAGGGTGAGCTTTTCTGATCAGTCTTTGTCTGTCGTCCGTCCGTAAGTCCGCTGTCAACTTTTCATTCAAACGACATCTCCTTTGAAACCAATTGGCCAAATTTAATGAAACCTGGGATGTTCCTTGGATGAAGCTCTACCCAGATTGTTCAAATGGTTCTGGTCCATTGCATTTCTGGATCACTGGAGCTAAAATTAGATTTTAAAAGTTGGATATTTAAAGATCTTCTTCTCCCAAACCTCAAGGCCTAGAGCTTAGATATTTGGTATGATGCATCATTTAGTAGACCTGTACCAAGTTTGTTCAAATTATGACCCTGGGGTCAAAACTGACCCCACCCCAGGGTTCAGTTGATTTTACATAGATTTACAAAATGTATATAGAGAAAACTTAAAAATCTTTTGTCAGAAAGAAACTACAAGGCTTAGAGTTTAGATATTTGGTGTGCAGCATTGTCTAATGGACCTTTACCAAGCTTTTCTGATCAAGAGCAAACTTCATAGGTATTTAGATCTCATTAAGGAGCAGTGTAATGCACAAGAACCATAACTCTTGCTTTATTAATTTTTGAGTTATTGCCCTTTGAAGTTTCTCATACTTATTTTTTGATTGGGGTATATCTCACAAAGTATAAGAGTTATCAACTTGAAACTTTATAAGTAGATAGATCTCATTGGTGAGCAGTGCAGTGCACAAGAACCATAACTCTTGCTGTGAGTTATTGCCTTTTGAAATTTCTCATACTTATTTTTTGTCCGGGGCATATCTCACAAAGTATAAGAGGTATTAATATGAAACTTTATTGGTAGATAGATCTCTGTGAGGAGAATTGCAGCGTGCAAGAACCGTAACTCTATTTTGCATAATTTAGGAGTTATTGCCCTTTGTTACTTTTCATACTTTAAAAAAATACATACAGTAAAATTCCTCTATTAAGACCACCATTGGGTATAACGGGAAGTGGTCTTAATTGTGAGTTGGTCTTAATACTGGGTTGAGTCCTCAGAAGTATATTTGTTTTACATATGCAGGTTCATAAAGGGAAATAGAACATTATTTAGACAGAACAAAACACATTATTCATCAATATGATATTATTTAATTCAATAATTAAACATTTCAATAATGAATAAACATTTCAATAATTTCATTTTCGTTTCTCCATGCTGGGGATTTTGTCTGACACAATTGAAATTTAACTGTAAATATTCTGATTTTTGAAGTTAGAATAAAGTTAAAAATAAAATGTTACGTTTTTTTTTCACAGAACTAGCCCTTAATTACATTAACTCAATATTTTATTCAACCAACTAAAAAAGATTTCTTATTCAATCAACATTGGTAAACATCGATCTAAAATTATATTTTGCTTTGAACCCCTGCAAACTTATTATAACTCCGAGGATTCAGTTCCCTTCCTATAATTTTCTCGCGGTGCAATCAAATTGTAATTGAAGCAATTTTAAATAACACTTATCCTGACTTTCAGTAAACACCTGAAGAAATTTTTTTTTCACAGCAAAGACTTTCTTTTGTTTACACATGCAGCTGTCGTAAAGCAGTGTCGTAAACAAGGCAGTGTATTCAACTGATACTGATGACATGCCCGGAGGGCATTAATTTTAGTGGTCGTAATCGAGGCGTTACAATTAGAAGAAAATATACAATAATGATCTAGACAAGATGGTCGTATTACCGCATTAGCGGCGTGGTCTTAATTCTGATAAATATCTGTAATAGGACAAGAATAAAAATGTTTGGTTCTTTTCAAAAGTGCCCGTAATAGCGGCGTGGTCTTAATTTTGGCGTGGTCGTAAGGTGGTAATCTACTGTATTAAACAATAGCCCTTTTGGAATTGGCATTTATTCGGGGAGCATCCATCGGTTCTACCAATTTCTTGTTTTGGATCAGTATGTACTTGACATTTTTTTCAAATAATTTTTATGCCCCCCCCCCACCCCCCATCAAGAATGAAGGGGTTTACAGTTTTGCAAATGTTGGTCAGTCTGTAGACACTTTGGTTTCTGATCAATATCTAGAGAACCCTTGGATCGATCTTCCTTAGACATGGTATGTGGGTTGGCTTTGACTAGTAGATGACCCCTTAAGTTTTTCAGGTCACCACACCAAGGTCAAGGTCAGAGTGATCTTGAATAGCCTAATGGTTTACAATCAGTAATTTCATGTATAGAAAACTTGGTCCCAGGTGGTTCAAACTTAGTGTGTTGGTTGCCATGACCTGTAGATGACCCATATAGTTTTTTACATCGCCAGGTCAAAGGTCAAGGTCCCAATGACCTTAAATAGCAAAACGGTTTCTGTTCAATAACTTAAGAACACTTGGTCCCAGGTAATTGAAACTTAGTTTGTAGGTTGGTCATGACCAGTAGATGACCCCTATAGTTTTTTGCAGGTCAGAGGTCAAGGTCACAGTGACCTTAAAGAGCAAAACAGTTTTCGATCAATAACTATAGAACCCTTGGTTCGAGGTTGTTCAAGCTTAGTGTGTAGGTTGGCCATGACCAGTAGATGACATTTATAGATTTTCAGGTCACCAGGTCAAAAGTGAAACTCACAGTGAGCTTGAAAAGCAAAACTGTTTTTGACTAATAACTATAGAATTGTTGGTTCCAGGTTGTTCAAGCTTAGTGTGATGGTTGGTCATGACTAGTAGATGAACCTTATAGTTTTTCACCAGGTCAAAGGCCAAGGTCACAGTGACTTTGAAAATTAAAATGACTTCCAGTTAATAACTATAGAATGCTTGGACCCAGGTTCCCCAAACTTAGTATATAGGTTGGCCATGACCAGTAGATCACCCCAAAAGCTTTTCAGGTCAAGGGTCAAGGTCATAGTGACCTTGTATAGCAGAATTGTGTCCAGTCAATTACTGTAAAATGCTTGGGCCCAGCTCCTCAAAACTTCATAGGTTAGTCATGACAAGTAGATGACCTCTGTAGTTTTTAGGGTTATTAGGTCAATGGTTAAGGTCACAGTAACCTTGAAAACAAAACAGTGTCTGCTGAATATCTTGGGAATCTTTGGGCACAGGTTCATCAGACTTAGTTTGTAGGTTTGTCATGATTAGTAGATAACAACTATCATTTTTCAGTTCATTGGGTCAAAGGTCAAGGTTTAGTTGTAAAGCAAAATGTTTTATGATGAATAAGTGTAGAATGCTTGGGCCCATTTCCTCATACTTTGTTTATAAGTTGTTTATGACTTGTAGATGAGCCCTTTAGTTTTTCAGGTTACCAGGTCAAAGGCCATGGTCACAGTGTTCTTGAATAGCAAAATGGTTTCCAATCAATAACTATAGAACCCTTGGTTCAAGCGCCTCAAAACTTAATGGCTGCCTTTAGGGATAAGGCACTAGGTGGGCCTATATGTTCTACAAACATCTCTTGTTTGTTTTTAGATGGGTAGGAACTTGCATGCCCATTTCCAATAAATACAACAGACAAGCAGTGGTGTATTCAAAACCAGTTATCTTTTCAGTACTGATCATGTTCATATTTTGCCAAATAATGCCTTATAACTAAGATAATGCTAATATTTGCCAACTGAAAGCTTATGTTGAGGGGGGAGGGGGGCATCCATGTGCTTTGGACACACCTCTAGTTTTTAGCTCAGCTGAGCACAAAGCACATTGATTTTCCGGCGTGCATTTGGCATCATGCGTTGTGTGTCATCAATAATTTGACTTGAACGACTTCTTCTCCTAAACCACTAAGCCGACTTTGACAAAACTTGCCTGGGATATTCCTTGCATGCAGCTGTACCAGAGTTGTTCAAAGAATTGAATTACATCAAGAATTCTGGTTGCTACGGCAACAGAAATGAAAGAATTTGAAAATCTTCTTTTCTGAAACCTTAAGATTTAGTATGTAGCATTGCCTATTGGACCTCTACCAAGGTTGTTCAAATTATACCACTGGGGTCAAATTTGGCCCCACCCAGGGGGTCAATTGATTTTACATAGGCTTCTATAGGGAAAACTATGAAAATCTTCTTGTCTGAAACCACAAGACCCTGAGCCTTAAGATTTGGTATGTAGCATTGTCTAGTGGACCTCTACCAAGTTTGTTCAAATTATACCCTGGGGTTAAATTTGACCCCACGTCAACTGATTTCACATAGGCTTACATGGTGATCACTTGGAAGAATTTTTTGTCTTAAACCACAAGGCCCTGAGCCTTAAGATTTGGTATGTAGCATAAGCTACCAAATTTGTTCAAATTATATTCCTGGGGTCAAATTTGGCCCTGCCCTTGGTGTCAATTAATTTTACATAGGCTTATATAGGCAAAACTTTGAAAATCTTATTGTCTGAAACCTCAAGGCCCTGAGAATTAAGTTTTGGTATATAGCATTGTCTAGTGGACCTCTACGAAGTTTGTTTAAATTATACCCCTGGTGTCATATTTGGCCCTGCCCTTTGTGTCAATTGATTTTACATAGGCTTATATAGGCAAAACTTTAAAAAAAACTTCTTGTCTGAAACCACAAAGCCTAGAACTTAGAGTATAAGCTAGAGGTCATCTACCAAATTTGTTCAAATTATGCCCCTTGAATGAAAATTGGCTTTACTCCGGGGTCACTTGAATTCATATAGATTTATACAGGGAGAATCTTAAAAAAGCTTCTGATGTTTGCTCAACAGCATGCCCAAAGGCAAAGAATTCAGCTGAGTGATCTAGGGCCATCATGGCCCTCTTGTTCTAATTGTTTAAAAAATCCTTTGATACTAAAGGAATACATCTGTAAGTAACACTCCTAACATGAGATATGTGAATTAACAGTTTTATTTGTTAATAATTTACACTTGAATTTTCAGGTCAGCAGGGTACAATAGGTTTCTCAGCAGCTCAGATCACTAGTAAGACTGCCCTTGTCTCCAACGGTCATATGAAGGACACAAGATAAGTACAACCAATGAGACATGGCTTTGTTATCATGGCACTTACACGTAGTGATACAGCTCTACATCTTCAAAGACAGCTAACACACAGCATTGTCAGCATTCAGAACACCTCGGGCGACTTCAATAAGTCACCTTGGAAATAATGTGGTAGGTGCCATATTGGGCTTTTTTATAAAACAGGCGGTGTCTGCTAAATTGAAAAATTTCTTAAAGCCTCTACCTGTTTATACTTTAAATTAACATTTATTTTTCACTTTTTCTAATGCATAAGACAAACACTGCTTGAGTTCTGCCATGTGTGTTTATATTTTTATGAAAGCCGGGGCAAATTACCATTTGGTGTATTCATACACTTTTAGGGTTCTACATTATTCCCTAACAAGAAATGCAAAATACATGCCAACACCTTGAAAAAAGAAGAAAATCTGTAACATGGTAGATATTCGAAGTATAAGTAGCTAATGTAACAAGAAAATCTTTGTTTAATGAATGTTTTCAGTAACATTACTATAGTAGAAATATTCTTGAGCAATTCAGACCAACCTTATGTCTTCAGGGAAAGTTTGCTCAGATATGATACACAGCCGCAGCTTAAAATTATAACCAGATAGATATTTTAAGTATTGCTTCAGTTGGTCAGGGAAAAAGTACATATCTGTTAATGAGTGTCTAAGACTATTTGAATATTATAGGAAATAACAGAGAAGTAGGTAATAAAGATAATTATATATTATATTTTCAGGGCAACAGAGCACTTGGAGTTTCTCAGATAACTAAAAAGATGATTGTTATCTCATTACAGTGTTCAGAACAGTTTCAAAAAATACAAAGTGATTAATGAAAACAAAGGATTACTGTAGCATGGTAAATATTTTAAATAATGATTACTTGTATTAAATCTACATTTCTCGTAAATAAGTAATTTCAGTAAAATAAAATGATCAGGAGAATATCAGTCAAAGCTTATGTTGTCAGGGAGAAATCCTCTGATCAAAAAAAAAAAAAAAAAGAATGTAAGTTAAAAATATTTGATATTTATATTCTAGATGTTGAATATTTGAAAGATAAATATTTAACATTTAAACAAGACTTACAAAATAAAAGATTTGTTTTCTTAGTTTGGTACAAAATAACAAAATAATTAAACATATCTCATGATAATGTATACATATTAAAAATGTATTTTCAGGTCAACAGGGCACTTAACATGTTTCTTGTCTCTAATGGTTTGCAGAGAACTGAAGCTTAAAGTTAAGGAGTAATAACCATTGAGACATAGCTTTGTTTTGATGGCCTTGACGCGCGTACCTAGTGATACAACTCCACATCTTTAAACACAGGAAACAAATAACAGGATCAGAAATCATGTTTAACAAAGATGTTATCCAATATCAGGGTGTAAAGAAAATTCCACCAGAAGTGCAAAATACTTAGCGACACTGTAGAAAGAAAAACTATAGCTAGGTAGATATTTTCATTAATACTTAGGTCACCTACATGAACTCTACATTTCTTTAAAATGAATGATTTGGGTAATTGACTGTAGAAACAAAATATTCCTGAGAAAATCATTCAAAGCTTGTGTTATCAGAAGGAAAGGCACTTGTTTGAAATATTTTGAATAAATCTATTGTAAATATTTAAATGTTGAGTAATTTAACAGTATTTACAAATCATTTGTTTTTTTCTAAGTAGATGAAAAATGACACAGAAGATATTAATAAATTCTACCTTTACTGTATCGTAAAAATTTTTTTCAAGCAGATCAGACCACTGGAGAGACTGTCCTTGTCTCTAGGGGTTGTTAAAGGACTCAAGCTAAAAGACAATGAGTAAGTTACAACGAAGAGGCATGGATTTGTTTTGGTGGCCCTGACACAGTGATACAACTTCACTTCTTCAAAAACAGCCAACATACAACATCGTCAGCATGCATGTTTATCAAGAAGGTTCATAGTGTTATCCTACATCAGAGTGTTCCAGAAAAGTCCACTAAAAAACCCAAACTACATAGCGACACAGTGGGGAAAAAACTTTGCCCGGGTAGATATTTCAAGAACTTAATGTACTTTACGAAGCAGGTAGATCTCTGTTAAATGAATGTTTTCAGTAATTTTTGTATACAAATATTTCTGTACAATTAAGCATAAACTTCTGTCATCAAGGAAAGTTGTTCAGATTTAAAACAAAACTAAAGATAATTATAACCAGGTAGATATTTTAAGTATTGTTTCAGTTGCTAAGGGAAACGGTACATTTCTGTTGGAGGAATGTCAAAGGAAATTACAGAGAAAGGTTAATGAAATTGTGCTTTCAGTGCACACAGGGTTAATCAGCAGCTAAGGTCAGTAGAAAAATGATCGTTGTCTCATTACAGTGTTCAAAACAGTTCCAACAAATATGCCAATTACAAAGTGACACATGAAAAAGATGTATAGTTTTCAACAGGTAGATATTTTAGATTCTGCCTGGGTCACTGGTGTTTAAACTGCATTTCTCTTAAATGAATGATTTTGGTAATTGAATATAAAAACAAACTATTCCTGAGTAAATCTGCAAAAGATTGTCATTTCAAAAACCCTGTTTGAAAAAAAAATATGGAAGTGACTTAAATATTTATCAAACAAATCCAGTGAATATTAATAGTTAGATCTAAAATTTGTATTTTCAGGTCAACAAGGAACTAAAAATGTCTACCAGCAGCTCAAATTACTGAAAAGACTGTCCTTGGCTCTGTTGGGTTTGTAAGGACTCAAGATAAATAGTGAAGAGTCAAGTACAACCAGTGAGGCAAGGATTTGTATTTAAGCCCCTGACAAATGGTGATGCAACTCTAAATCTTCAAAGACAGCCAACACACAACATTGTCAGGAGTCATGTTTATCAAGAACGTTCATATAGTTGTCCTACATCATGCAGAGCTTTAAAGAAATGCAAAATAAATAGTGACCCAGTGAAGAAAAAGTGTAGCCAGGTAGATATTTGAAGTAGTTTAGTAGCTAATGCAGATCTCTGTAAAATGAATGTTTAAGTCATTTGATAATATGGGAAAAATATTCTTGAGCAATTCAGCTAAAACACATCTTCATGGAAACCGTTAAAGATGTTATACATGGCAACAAAAAAATTAAGTTAATAATAACGAGGTAGATATTTTAAGTATTCTTTAAGTAAGGAGAACAGTACATTTCTGTTAAAATAAATGTCAAAGATTATTTGAATTTTAAAGAAAATTAAAGAAAAATGTAATAATATTGTGTTTTCAGGGCACAGAGGGTTTCTCAGTAGCTTATATTGCTGAAAAAGATTTTTTTCTCATAATAGTGTTCCAAAAAGTTCCACCAAAAATGCCAAAAATCAAAGAGAAGCCAGAAAAACAATGGATAGTTATAACCAGTTTATTTTTGTAATAGGATATAAATACCAGTTATTCCTGAGAAAATTATACCCTATGGTAATCACTGGATACATAAAGAATTTTTTTTCAGATCAGCAATGCACTACAAAAAGTAATAAGCACTTCAGATCACAGGAAAGACTGTCCTTGTCTCTGAGGGTTGTAGGAGGACTTCAGCTAAAAGGCTATGAGTTAAGTATAACAAAAGAGGCATGGCTTTGGATTTGTGGCCCTGACATATTGTGATACAACTCCATATCTTCAAAGACATTCAGCATACAATATTTTCAGGAGTCATGTTTATTGAGGACGTTTATAGAGTTATCCTACATCAAAGTGTTAAAGAAAAGTCCACCAAAAAAAAAACAAAATACGTAGTGACACAGGGAAAAAAAAGGAATTACTTTAGCCAGGTAGATATTTCAAGTAGAAATGTAGTAGCTAATGTAGCAGGTAGATCTCTGTAAAATGAATGTTTTTAGTCAGTCTATAGGAAAAATATACTTGATCCATTCCGCTGAAACTTATGTCATACAGGGAATAATTGTGGATGTAATACATAGCTACACAATGAAAAATAAGGATGATTATAATGAGGTAGGTATTTTAAATTTTACTTAAGTTTCTAAGAAAAACCATACATTTCTGTTAATTTGATGTCTAAGAGTACTTGAATATTAAAGGAAATTACAGAAAAATTAAATATAATTATTTTTCAGGTCAGCAGGGCAAAGGTTTCTCAGCAGCTTATATTGCTGAAAAGTGTTCATCACAGTTTTCAAAACATTCCACCAAAAATGCCAAAAACAAAATGATGCTAGAAAAACAGTGGATAACTATCATAGCCAGGTAGATTGTTTTTAAGTAACGCTTTGGTCAATTATTTTAAAACTATGTTTCTCTTGATTAATGACTGATTTCAGCTATAGAAAAAAAAAACAATTATTTATGAAAAATCAGCCAAAGCTTGTGTCATTACGTCGAAATTTCAAATGAATGTTTTGAGTCATTTACGAGGGTTTACATGAGCAATTCAGCTAAAACATCAATTGTGGATGTAATACATAGCTACACAATGAAAAATAAGGATAATTATTATGAGGTACTTATTCAAGTTGGTGAGGAAAAGAGCACATTTATATTAATAAATATCTGATTATTTGAATATTAAATGTAATTGCAAAAAAATGTTATAAAATTGTGTTTTCAGGGCAACAGGCTTTCTCAGCAGCTAATATTGCTGAAAAGATTTCCATCTCGTCACAGTTCAAGAAAATGCAATCAAAAATGCAACATACATAGTGACTTAGTGGAAAAAAGAAATATGTAACCAGGTTGATACTTTAAGTAGTTAAAAGCAAAAGTGATGGGTAGATCTGTGTTCATTGAATGTTTTCAGTTATTTTATTATAAGGTCAATATTCTTGTCCAATTCAGCTAAAAGTTTATAACTTGGAAATGGTTGTGGATGTAATACATAGCTATACAGTGAAAATTAAGGATGAGTATAATGAGATAGATATTTAAAGTATTAAGTTTCTAAGGAAAACAGTACATTTCTGTTAATTGAATATTTAAGATTATCTGAATATTAAAGGCAATTACAGAAAAATGAAATGTGTTTTTTTTTTCAGGTCAACAGGGCACATGGTGTCTCAGCAGATTACATTGCTGAAAATATTTTCTCATCACAGTGTTCAAAACAGTTACACCAAAATACCAAAAACAAAGTGATGCTAGAAAAACAATGGACAACTATACCCAGGTATATTGTTTAAAATAAAGCTCTGGTTACTAATATTAAAACAATGTTTCTCTTGATTAATGACTGACATTAGCTATAGAATATAAAAACTAATTATTTTTGAAAAAAATCAGCCAAAGCTTGTGTCATAAGGTAGAAATTTCCTGTTTAAAAAAAGAGTGATAATAAAATAACTTACATATTTTATGTTTTGAACTTTAACATTTGAAAGATAAGTATATAAATATTTAAGCAGGATGTACTTAATGCATCATTTGTTTCCTCTAGTAGATAAAAATGGCATGAAATAAAACTGCATACATATAGAATTTATTTTTTCAGGTCAACAAGGCACCAAAAAAGGTTATCATCAGCAAAGATCACTGGAAAGACCATCTTTGTATCTAAGGGTTGTGCGAGGGCTGAAGCTAAAAGGCAATAGGCTAAGTATGACCAAGAAGCATGGCTTTGTTTTCATGGTTCTGGCACATAGTGATACAACTTCCATCTTCAAAGACAGCAAAGAAAAAACATTGTCGGGAGGCATGTTTATAAGGGACATTCATAGAGGCATCCTTCATGAAAGTGTTCCAGAACAGTCGACCAAAAAGTGCAAAAATATTAACACACCATGGAACAAAACTGTAGCCAGGTAGAATTTTGTTATTTTATAGCTACTGTAATAAGTAAATCTCTGTGAAGTGGATATTTAAAGTAAATTTAATATAGAAAAACTAGTCTTGGGCAGTTAGGCCAGAACTTACATCATCGGGGAAAATTTATTTGGATTGGATATACGGAGACACAACGAAAAATAAGGATTATTATAGTAAGGTTAATATTTAATTATTGCTTCTGTGGCTGAGGGAAACCTCTTCAACCCTTATAGTAGGATTTGTCAGTTTATAGTATTTTGTCATTTCTTTGTCATTAGGTATCTGGATGTTAAAAATTTCAACGAAACAACGTTACTAAATGAATTCATCTTATTGCTTTACACACAGTCATGTAAGAAGATGTGATAAAGAAATGTGCATTTATTTTATTAATTTCTTACAATAATGTTTTCAGGACATTAGGGCTGAAAGGGTTATACGAAGACACAAACTAAAAGGCAAGGAATATAGTATAACCAGAGAAACATAGCTTGGCTCTAATGGCACTGAGACACAAACGGAAACTCAACTGACTCGGCTTTTCAACTGCAAAGAAAGTCCATGTTTGAGTGTTACGTGGACGAACATTCATGGAATCATTCATCACCACACTGCTCCAAACAACTCAGCCAAATTAGGAATTACTTATCTACACAGGAAAGAAGAAAGATTCATAAAGCCAGGTAAACTTTTCGTCTATATGTGATCTTTTTTTCTTTTAAATGATTAATGTTTTCAGTATTTATAAAACTTGAATGAAATAAGTTGATGAAGGAAATTATTCATTAAATATGACATTAGCCTAAATTTTCTTTGATTGAAATATAATGAAAAGTAAGGGTACTTTTAACAAGGTAGATTTTATAGTTTCAGTCACATACATCAAGAGTTCTTTTTCTCTTGAAATATTATTTTCAGTAACATGTAAAGACAACATTTATTTAGGAAAATTTCTTACCGGAATTTCAAGTTAAACTTTAGGGAAAATTCTTACCGGCAGTTCAAGCTAAACTTTAGGGAAAATTCTTACCGGCAGTTCAAGCTAAACTTTAGGGAAAATTCTTACCGGCAGTTCAAGCTAAACTTTAGGGAAAATTCTTACCGGCAGTTCAAGCTAAACTTTAGGAAAAATTCTTACCGGCATTTCAAGCTAAACTTTAGGGAAAATTCTTACCGGCAGTTCAAGCTAAACTTTAGGAAAAAAAGATGGTAATAAAAGAGAGATAAAGTGACATGAATTGTTTATATTCAGATATTCTAATAACTGATATTCAGATATTCTAATAACTGATAGATGTTTCTTTAAACTGTTAAAGACAAGACATGAGAATATGAAGAAAACACCATGTCATCAGCAGAAGTTTGCCTTAATGGGGGAAAGCAGGAACTAAGGACTTAATAAAAGTCTTAAATATTGACATTCTAATACATCCAGGAAATATTCATACATCGTCTTTTCTGTGTGATATGGTGTAACTTTTTGTAATGAATGTCAACATTCTTTGCGCAGGTGTACTGATGTTATAACAAAACACTCGCTACAAAAGAGGAGGAGGCATGGCATTCCCTGTTTGACGTTCAGAAAGATTCATCATTATCAACAATACCTCCATCATACTACAAAAGAAAACTAAGCAGTTAACAAAAAGAAAACAAAAGAAAGAGAAAAAAAGAAAATCATAAAAAAGAAAAGATAAGAAATTAAAAAAAATAAAAAGAAAAAATGAAAAAAAGAAAGAAAAGGGAAAAAGGAAAGAAAAAATAAGAATAAGAATGAACTATGTTAGATATATATAAAGTAACTTTTTCATATACTTTTTACAGTTCTGAAGTGTACGTTATCTTAAGAAAAATACTGTTGAAATGTTGCCTAAGTACATGTGTATTATGTAAGAATACAAATCTGCTACTTTTGAGGGAGAGTCTGTCAGTCATCGTGTAAGTACTGGGTCTTAGCTTTGGAATGATTTTTCTGCTTTAGTTTGGGCTCTTGTTTTTCTTCTTATTAAATAAAAGTTCGAGACTTGTCACTTTCAAATGGTAAAGTCTTTCATCCCCCACAGCACCCCCTGCACTGCACTGCACTACACATGCACTAAGGGTTTGCCAGGTGAAAATGTTCAGGTCAGGAGCTTTTAATATAATAAGGAAACTTTTCTGCCTTTTCTTTTTTCTGTAGGATGCAGAAAGTCTGACCTGGTAAAAGATCCAGGAAAACATATATTGCATTTGCAGATTTGACTGATGAAGTGTGTAGATGTATTTTGTAACAGTCTGGTTACATTTAGAATAAAATTGTTGACCTGTAAAACAGCTTCTGTTGATGTTTGTACTTAGTGGAATAGTTAATAGTTGAATACTAAAATTAGTGTTTTATACATGGTTTTGATATTAAAGAAAGATATATACCGTACATAAATATGATATGCTGTAATCAAGCAAATTAAGCACATATTTTGTAAGATACAGGAATTCAAGTCTGTATTCGACAGTATTGGTAGAATAGAAAAGATGTTCTTGTATTTTATTGACATGTAATGATCATTTCATTTCTTAATTTGTATGCTGTTATTATATCTTTACTGTCATATACAGAGATTGTTGATTGACTACTGTTCCATAGTTATGTAGATCATGACTGTATCTAAAAAACTCAGAGGTCAGAAATTGCCTAGGAATAAAATCAGATACAGTGTAAAGTTAAAAAGTTACTGAACTCTTGTTGCTAAGTAGGGAACTGATAGTGTTAGTATTTTGTTATTAGTGATAAGTTTTGTTAGTTATTTACTTTATCACTTATTCTGTTGTGAAACATAAGAGACATATTTGTAGTCACGTTTTAGATAATGTACTGTATTTATCATCATCAACCCCATCTGAGTAATATATATACAATTATATGTTGTACTATTTACCTGTTACTTTAATGATCATTTAAGATTTCTGTCAAAGCTAAGTTTCTACACATGTTACTAGGTTTTTCAGTGAATTGGTGTATTTATCTTTTTTGCCTGCTATGTGTAAAATGTGCTGTATAAAATCTCTTTCTCCTTTACTGACCACTTAAGGTTTATTAAGCAGAAGTTATTTAACATATTCAATTTGGATTATTTTCTAATTAACACAGTCTTGTGTAACATGTTTGCATACATGTTTGTGGTATAAAAACTACCAGGAGATTTTGTCATAAAATAGTTTAATTTCCTTTTATGCTTGTCTGCAAGAAGTGTAATAATTGTTACTGATTATATTAAATGGTCAGAATTCTGCAGTACATATTCTGTTTTTGATTGCTGTATACAAGTATTACTTCTGTCATCTCTCTTCTCTGATGAAGTATGTTTACTTAAAAAAAAACAGTTATATTTTTGAAACTTGAGAACCATGTAAGTAGGTTCGATTCCCTCTCTAGGCTAAATTACCAACTGGTGAAAAAGGCACAGATTGCCTGTTGGTCCCACATGGTTTCTCAGTCGTTCTTTATAATAAATCTTAGTGATATACACCTGAAATGGTAAAGAATTGTTTTTTAAAGTGAAAAAAATAAGAGATCACTGAATGCTGTAAATCACGATCCAAGGAAACTGTGTAGTAAATGACAATTCTAGTGGCAGAACAGTACCTCGGGCATTGCCGAGACTTATTTGTGTTAAAATGATATTACTTATACCAGTGTTTAATCTAGTTTGAGAATAATCGTAAATAAACTCATAGAAATTTATTGACTGGTCTGGTGGGAGAAGAATTTTTACATAAAATATTAGATTCCGAATACACTATCTCAACTCTAAAGAGTATACAGCCCCATTAATTATGCCCCCACAAACGAAGCTTTTTTTTTTTTTTTTTTTTTTTTTTTGTTGGGGGGGGGGGGGTTATATAGAAGTGAGCTGGTCGGTCCGTCCGTCAGTCAATCCTTTTCATGGTTTCCGGATGATAACTCTTGAAGGAGTCAGTAGATTGTAATAATTTTAGCACACTTTAAGGTGTCGATGGATTGTAATTATATTTTGTACTCTTGTAACATCATTAAATACAGGTTGAGTATATATTTATATAAACAAATGTATTCCAGGTGACCAAACTGTAAGCTGTTGAGTAAACAAGCACTAGAAACAAAATTGTACATGCATTTGGAATAAAAAAATATATGGTAGAAAATAGAAGAACCTTAGTACAATCAGCTATTTATTTTCATAGAGAATGGCTGCCTTTTATAAGTTAAGTTATTGTTTCACGTGCATCTTGAGGGTCTAGAATACATTCCTAGCAGTTGTGTACAGTAACTGCCGGTACAGTCGAACGAAAAACCTGGGGAAAAATCTTAGTTTAAATAACAATGTCGGGAGACTGGACATGTAACATTTCCTAAGATTTCCAGCTGTATGGGGATTACTCTGCACCGCATTTATCGAGTCTTGTTGAGTTATGAGGTACTGTTTGTTCTCTGACGCAGTTTCAGTGTATTGTTATGTTACATTATAAACAAATTATACGACTGCAACTTTCTACAGAGATGATTTGGCCACGCGACTTTCCTGTTAACGTTGAAACAAATGCAGGAGAAACACTGGGATAGTCTAGGGCTAAAGCGCCGGAATTCCGATTTCGATTAAGGGGTCACTGGTTTGAATCCTGTCATGACTGATATTCTCCAGTAACTTTCTGCAAAAATTTCTTGCTCTGAAGCTATTGACTGTATACTGGTATCAATTTTAAAACGTATATACGAAAACAATTTAACTGTCTATAGTCGTTTGAACCAGCGTTTTAAGAAACGACAATGTACACTATGGTACTAATGTTAGTTCAATGTCATGCACTTTTCAAAACAGTCAACATATGCTTTCGTCATACTTTTATTCATAATCTAATTACAGAAAAATCTCTCCGGTTTCTGTTAAATGAGAACTCTGTTTTCAACATTAACCTGAAAAATTATAACGAATTTTATGTGAAGTTTTTCTTCCACAATTGAAATGAATACGCTTTCGCTGAGTCAAGAAAACTGATAAATATTGAAAACTAAGCATAATCGAAATTGATGGTCAAATATCAAGTTTTATCTGCAGTATGTTATAGCGATCTTTGTATAAAGTATATATAAATATAGTATGTCAAATCTCCAAAACTCCTTTCTTATTTCGCCACTACAATTGACAGGCTAGTCATAATTATAATACATATCAGAGACGATATTTTTTAACTTACAAATAAGCAGCTTTTTTGTTACTATACAAAACACTTGAATTTTCTCAGATGTGAGTAAAATGAATACCCTGACGCCATCACGATTTTCTCCCAAAATCGTCTCGCACGTAACATGGAGCTGTCCTCAAGCTCAGCTTCATTTTTAATTTTTCCTTTTCGATGACGTACTTTGTTTTGGATTTAAAGATAACTCCCGGGCCTTATGGAAGATTCCGAGGACGGTCGAGTCGGTAAAAGTGCCCCTTACGACAAGAAAACGAAATCAAAGAACAATTATTCAACTCTATCTACGAGAAAATACATACCGACAAACGAACCGGTGATATCTGTTTGTGAAATGCCTGTTTTGCAATCTGAATTGATATAATATTCTTGCAATTGCTTTTAAAATTTTGATGTTGCTCCTGCAACGCCTAGTTTATATTTATATCTTACAGATATTTAATTTTTTATGACTTCTAAGCTTGTAAAACGCAAATCTTTATCACTCTTAAAACAGAACCTGGCGATGCACTGGATTAATCTTGGTTGCTTCAATAGTAACAGAACTGTCAAAAAAACCCCCCCAAAAAAAACGACATCTATTTTACGCTACAAATACAAGTATATAAAATGAATACATGACAAACAAGTGTGGTACGTTTGAGTGAGTCCTTTTCAAACGTATGCAAATTATCACGTGATCTATTTCCGACCGCTTACGGAAAGTATCGATTGTTTTCGCGCGCAAAATAAATCTTTTTTGACTAGCCCAGTCAAAAATGAAATTCTATATTTCATAATGAAAATATATTATGAAAGAAAACGTTTATCGGTTGCAAAAACTGGGCATATTACTTCTTTTTAGTTAAATTATGACAAGATATATCTTTTTCTCAATATTTTGACACTGATTTTGAACTCAAATGCCACTTTAAGTAATAGACCTGACGGGTAAAAGCTTCATGCACCGCACGGATCGTCAACTTAAAACGGGGCTCGGGAAGCGAGATATATGAATTTATAACATTTCATAAATCTTTCTAAAAGTTAGACAACTATGAAACAAAATCTTTTAGAAAAGCATAGTTTCAGTCAATCAATAGATCAATCAATCAGTTGATAAACCAGCAAGTCAATTTAAATGAATAATATGAGAAAAGGATTGTAGTTGATGATGGAGATGATAATGTTAATGATGCAGGTGAGGACGATAAGAGATTAATAAAATTTAAGCTAAATGTGCAACAGTTACAAATTTATATCTTCACAAAAGGCTGCATTTCATTTATTCATAAAGAGAAACATACGGAGAAAATGAAAAGGACTCCTGGCAGAAGTATTTGTAACAAAATGTTCTTCTACATATAACAGGCATTCAAATTTTTCATGCTGTCAAATTTATAAAATTATCTTAGTTGATAGAAGAAAGTATTTACCTGACTTGGGTCATGTGTAATCGGTTGCCGATTGATAAGTAGATCTGATCCCGGATGCCTCACTGTAGGGAACAGTAATGATAAACATGTTTGACGGATTACAGTGTTTCCCGTCAAGGCCATTCGTGACATAAGAATCCATGAATTGCGACGTAGCAGGAATGTTCGTCATAAACAGGGCCGTTTTTGAAGCATCAAGGGCGATTTGCACCATAACAAGGGGAGCATTCGACACTATTTCAACAAAGTCCGAGCAGACTGTTGTCAGTTCGTAAAATATTTTGTGGTACACGTGCACTTTCTATGTCCCCTAAAAATTTGAGTGAATTTTAATGAAAGCGTTCTGAGCCGATGCATAAATACGAACTCTGTAATGCTCTAAAGAATTATCTTCCAACGGGGGCACGATAAAGTGCATGGCGTGTCTATCTATTGGGGGCACCTGCATGCTTAAGTAAACACTAGTTTTGGTTCCGGTTGTGTGTAGATTTCCCGCCATAATTGACGTAAATATCGAGAAAGGGAGATTACTCTTGGCAGAAGTACTGCTGATGTCCTTCCGTCTTTCGTAGATAAAAGCAATCTCCCACGCAGTGATCTCCCCTTACAGGATTGAGCGTAGCGTAACCGGTGCGCGGAGTTTGTGGTTACTGAGCGTAGCGTAACCGGTGCGCGGAGTTTGAGATAAAAGTTTCTTCCATATTCATGGAGTTTGAGATAAAAGTTTCTTCCATACTCAGTGGGTATACCATGCTACCAGTTTCATTCCCTTCGAACCGAATTTCTGTTGAATCGTGTAGCGAAATCACTAAAAACTGAGTACCACTGTCTGTAAAAGTATTTGGTGAATAAGACGATATCATGTATGAAGTTGATAGGGCGTTTGTTGGCAACATCGGATTTACAACCTTGTATGATGACATTTCATACACTGTTATTACTGCAACGGGCTGTCGGCTCTGATATTTATAACTCCACCGGAAGTCGTGTCATGGTAAACGATGAGTTGAAATTGAATTCCTTACTCTGATAAACATAATATTTCTTCGTTTCAGCGGTAGGTGTCTTGCTCGCAGAACTCGTGCTGTAGGTTGTAAGGTACACATAGGTACTGGTCCTGGTATTCACGATCACACTGAGGTCTGGATTAGTAGCCTGGCTGTTTCGTGCGGAATAGAATGGCAGGTCTAGGAAGCCGAGAACGAAGTCACTTCCTAAAGTTGCTGGCGAAAAAAATGAGTATTTATAATCTTTAGCTGTGTTTAGATTGATAAACCTGAGAAAACTGTGAACCTTCAACTTTTTTTTTTTGCGACCACTGCAGAATATGATCAACCTGTACATTTGATCAGACCGATCATGATCTGCAGTGATCGAATTTAAATGAAATTTTATCAAAACTCCTGTATTTGAAAAGCCGAACAATGAACATGTTCTTTTTATACATGTATTTTACAGGGTTCGAATTCATACACTTCTCTCTTCAATTCGCTCGCTTATCTATATCACGAAGTATGAGCTATATGAATAAATATGTATATCATTGAATTAATTAATAAAATAGCCTAGGAAATTTTACACTGAAAACAGGTTTGGACATCTGGCTGTTGCTTAACGAAATAATGCAGTTTTTGTTTATGCTGTAAAATGTATTTCATATGCAAATTTCTCGAAATTCCTATGGATATTGCGAACGAATCTTTCTTTATATCCGTACATATATATTATAGCTGGACCTGTCTTACAATTCGTACAAATACTGCAATTGATCTTACAAAAGCTTCGTTTAAATTTTGCAAATGAAACTAACTTAAAATTCGTACACATACTGCAATTAAAAGTGTAACATTCGTACAAATATTGCAAATTAACCTTTCTTAAAATTTGTACAACTAGTGCAAATGAATCTTACTTAAAATGTGTACATGCGTTGCAAATGAATTTTACAAAAATTTTAAAATTCGTCAGTACATGTCAAAGTGACCTTGTAAGTGGTGTAAATGTACAATATTTAATTCTATTATTTTTTACAGTTATTACTGAAGAAGCCATGAAATTGTTTCAACCAAAATGCATTTTTAAGAGCGTACCACGTGAGGGTATGTTGAGAATTATTTCTAATTAGAACTGAAGAAACATGCACAAAAAACAAAAAAAAAAATATAATGCAGTTAGTTTTTTTTATTCCTAGGATTTCCTGATAGCATCACTTCTTTCTGCCTTTGTGACCAGTGCAGACCACGATTGACCTCACACCCATACAGTCTGACAACGGTCTACACTGATTACTGTATGGTGTTTTCCAAATAATGTTAACATAAAAGATACATGAGAATGCCCACATGGAATGTAGGACTAGCTTAGGTTAGAAAATGAGAATGATGATGTAGTTAATAGCTACTAGTATGTGGTGATAGTTTCGATGTTATGTTTTACTTACAAACTTTACATTCTGTCTGGGCTTCGCTGCAGCATATGATACAAAAAAAAGACAGAATCATTGTGTGATACAATGCATTTAACTTTTCATTCACACTCAGCTTGTTTTATAAATAGAAGACACATCGGATATCGTTTCCAAACCATGCGAAAAAGTTGTTGAAGATCTCGGGGAAGTAAACGATGCTTTTGTGGCGGAAATCGGTGCCACCGTGAAAGGTATAACATATCACAGGCCTGTATGCTTTATGCTGATTAAAATGGTAATACACCAATGTTAGTGTTTTCGAGGCAAACTGTTCTAACTGAAAGAATTAACCACTTGTTTAATTTAAACAAAATTTTATTGAAGAAATAAGCATTTACAGCATATGTTATAAACAAACCAAGCGTCGAGTAGAAAGCTCCATCCTTATTTTTATCTCTTTTTTTAGTACTTGGTACATTCTTTTTGAATTCTAACAACGGATTTTCAACGGTTACCATTCCGCCTTTAGTTTTTCCATCATAAATTGAATCTTTGGAACTGTTGAAATTCTATATGTTGAATTTTTCAGTATCTTGATATACTCCGAAGCACTTGTTCTACTTGTACGTTTCAAGAAAAAAGAAAAAAGGCTATCAGACTTAACAAAAGTGTGCCAAGTTTATTAAACTTGTAGCCTGCCGTTGGCCATTGTTTCGTTTTTCATGATCATTGCCTAAACTGTTAAATACTAAGTTACTATAGACAGAGAAAAAGGAAAAGGTATGTCCTAACTGGATGACGGACAAGTCTATTTTTATTTCAATTTAGCAGGTAAGCTTTAAAGATCTGCTGAAGATAATAGGGGTCTAGTAAGAAGATTTTTGTTAAAAGAAATTGTCTACTTCTAGAAAAAAACAAAGGCAAAACAGATACAGGAAGTGAAGGCATTATCAAGGGCCTGCCGGACGGTTGGTTTCTTCATGGCCGCCTACCTCGGGTGTTGTACTCCTTACACAATTCTGAACGCTCTCGGTAAGACATATTACTTTTAAAAAACATCGCTTTTCGAAGTTTTTCTATATAAGGGTTCAATATCCTTTTAAAGAAAAATAAAATTTGCAAGTACATATATTTCGCAATGTGAGTTTAATCTCTACACAGCCCAGTTCGTTTCTTTTTTACAGGTCTTGCTTGCGGCAGTGAGTGTAGTGACAACGACCGACCAGAGACAAGTGATTCGAGCTTTGGTTGCCACTGATTTGTACCTTCTGCCAGTTATTGACCCGATCTTGTACACTAGACGCTTTGATGTAATCAGGGAAGCGTCTGTCGGAATGGTCCTAAGGTGGCGTAGCTGTAAAATCAAATGCAATGCAATCGTGGAAACATTTTGACATTTAGAATTAGATTTCAATTATTCGATGACTTTCGCAGTCTTTGTTCGGTGTAGTATAACAAATAGAGGTTGGCGCAATTCCCGTCAGAAATTTCGCCAGAACACCCTACTCACTACACTACTCTGATCTACTCTACAAACCATATATATATATATATATATATATATATATATATATATATATATATATATATATATATATATATATATATATATATATACTATCATCTTTGCTAAACATGTTTTACTTGGAACACAACCTCTCAGATGAACATCGAAATTTTAGAAATTATATACTTTTCCTCTGTTTATTTCTCCGAAGAAAGTGAGGAAGTAGTCATTCACTTGCGGAGATATTGATTAGTAATCTGGTTGGATACCAAGGAACACTGGTTAGGTGGACTGACCGCTGGGATATGACCACGCTGTTAAAACTGGCGTTAAAGCCCGATCAATCAAACCAAACCAATCTATATTTATTTCATGAGGGCATGGATGTATTTTTCTTTTTCAGTTAGCGATTTATTTGTGAGGCTTTTCTGTATATTTCACTTGACAAAATTAAGATTTACTTAAGTTATGTACACATTTAAACTCACCTACTAATTTCTTTCTCTCTTTTCAGGATTTCTTGGAATAAAGTAACTGTATTTTCAAACATTACAATCATTACAAGGAAAATTTAAATTATCCATAGGAGTTGCTTTAGGAATAACTGAAGCCCCCTATGCATCAAAGCTTTGATATATCAGTTGTCTACATAATTAAATAGAATAAAAATGTAATACATTTCACTTGCTGCTTGTGCAAAACCAGCTGAATAATCTAATCAAATCAACGTGGAGCGAATGAGAAATCCAGTACCGTACAGCGGTTTTAATTCCGAAGTTGGCGAACTGTCCTCAAGTGAACTTTTTGTATGATTTGAGCTTAAGACAAACAATACTTAAATCTTTGATAAATCAATAACACATTTGGCGAGAAAAAATATTTAAAAAAAGTTTATAAACGAAAACTTCAAGACAAAAAGAAAGTCGCGGTTAATAATTGATTGATATATGTAAAATAAAAAAGTTAATGAATGTAGTTGGAATATGAGGTACAGATCAGAACTGCGTTTAACAGACTTTTAAAAAATGTATCTGTACTTGACTAACATCCGGTTTCTGTTCAAGCTTGCAATTTTCTCAACGATATCAAGAAACAATAATTTGTTGAAATATAAAAAACATATATCCTGCATTAAAGGGAATCGAAAGTCAAAATGTTCAACAACATCTTGTCGAAATTAAGATAGTTTAAGCATATTTTCGAAAACGTAATGAACCGTAGACTTAGTAACACTCATTTAAAATGCACGATTTTTTCCATCAACAGCGAAACAATATGACATGCCATTTTTTCCCAATATAAGCAGATGACCGTTTTATTCGTGATGTTATCACGTTCACTTCACAAGTCTTACTGGTTACACACAACTTTATAAAATCCTACAGTATTTTAATGTAACATCAAGTCCTAATCTCACTTTATTAGCTTCTGCCACCTATGCCGATTTCTGGGAAGAATCAATCATGAAACAATATTATTCAGATTTTTTCATCACACAAGTTACTTCGGTATTTTCTATTACAATCTGTCGAAATTTCCTGTTTATTTTAAAACGACAAAAACAAATAGCCAAGAACTGTCCGACACACTAATTTCTATTTTCAGTTTGTTACTCAATATTATGTCTTGTTTTCAAGTAAAATGATTCAATATAACCGTTCCATTTGACCAATCAGACAGCTTTGCCCTGCACAAGACATCATTGATTTGGTGGTGTATAACCTTAATATTGCTTGAATACGTTTGGTCATACAGCCAAAGTAACCGATTTTGTTTTTATAAATGATGTCATAAATTTTTAAAATGTTTTCTTTTACTTAAATACCCTGATGAAATGAAGATAAGTCATCATTTAGATACTTATCGCAAAGTGTCTGTTTGGATCTTGTTTCAGTCAGAAATAATGAGAACAAAAGCCATATTAGACATGGGCATCCCCGGCGGAGCAATGTTGCCAAGGTTGATGGAGTGTTGGCAAGAGAATATTAAAAAATAAAAATAATGGCAAAACAGATTTATGGTTCCTGCATATTGCACATCCGCTCAAAGTAGTCTGTTGGGTGAAATATTAACTTGGTTTAGAGTTGTGTTTGGGACATATTTATTACGATATTATAAAGGGACTCAATTACAGAATAAGTACATGTATGGTTCTGGTTAAGCAGTTAACTTTCCCTTTAAGTCCTTTATCCCTTTGAATGAATAAACTCCCTTGACAACTTTTCGAGTTATCTTGCAAGAAAGTAGTTTACATAGAAAGGAACATGATTTCAAAAAAAGCAAGGTAGAGTTATGTCCCTTATATACATTCCTGTAATGCCCTCTATAATTGCATGAAGTTTCAACAAATTCCCATCAATAGCTATGGAGCAAAACTCTGGACAAAAGTCTCGCTCAAAGAAAACAAAGGAAGACAGTTAAAAAAGTAACAGTTGAGGTTATGGTTCTTACATAAGCACTTCCTATCAATATCATTGTGTGAAATATTAACTGAATCGCATGTAAGCTATGCTCTTGGCAAGCATTATAGAAAATAATAAAGAAAGATCATTCAAAATAGAGGCAAAACATAGTTATCATTATTATAATCTTCACTTACTCTGTGTTCTCTATCAGTGTGCAAAACATAATCACATTTCTTTTACAGTTTTCAAACTAATTTGAAAAACAACAAAGTGCGATAACAAAAAAATTGGGCTTGGTCGAGTTATGTTCACTGTCATTGTGTAAAATATCAACTGAATTCCTTCATTGTTTTATAGTTTTAGTTGTGTTTATCACATCCCATATCATACAATAAAGGGGCATAATTCAAGACTGAGGGTGGTTAGATTTATGGTTCTTAGACGCTGCACTCTCCTTTTCGGTCCTCTTTCGATCTATGTAACATGAATGAATTCCTTTGAAAAAATTTTAGGGTTGTGCTCCGGACAAGCACAGTATATCGCAAGCATTATGATAAAGGGAGATAAATAAAGAAAGAAACAAGACAGAGTTATGGTTCTAGCATACTGCACTTCCTCTTTGTTTTCTCTGTCAGTGTGTGAAATATTAACAAAACCCCTTAATCATTTTTCAAGTTTGCGGACAAGAATTTATACAATAAAGATTGGGCAAGGCAGTGTTATGATTCTTGCATATTGCACATTGTGTGAAATATCAACTTAATCCATTCAGTAGTTTTTTTTTAGTTGTGTTTCGTACTTTTTCTAATAGCAATACAATAAAGGCACATAATTCAAGAAAAAGGCCAGGTAAAGTTATGGTTTTTAGACATTGCTCCCCCTTCATTCTATGCAATCTGAATCTGAATGAATTCCCTTTAATACTTTTGAGTTACACTCCAGACAAGCAATGCATGTAAAAAAGGAGAAAAACTATAAAGGCAGTAAGCCATAGTTATGACCCTTGTACACTGCACACACCCTCCCCCTTCCCCTTGAGGTCTCTATCATAATATGAGGTTTCAACACATTTCCTGTGTACAACAGTGTTTGAGATATCCTCCTAACAAAAGTGTTACGGAAGGAAAGAAGTAGATTATTACCACATTCCTGTGGATAACAGTTTACATTTTCTCAATGTTAAAGAGTAACTAGCGGGGTTACTTAAGCACCATCCGTAGATTTTAGATACAGATGTTCAGCAATATTTGTTAAGTCCGATTATAATATATAATATTATATATAATATATATATACATATAATATATCATATATATTACAAAAATAAAAGCCAAGTAAAGGATAGCAAAGATTATTTTCATATCAAAATTTAAAATGAAAAGTCTGATTAATTATTGCAGTATCTTTATCAAATATAAAAAAAGGAGCTGAGCTTGTTGTATGCGAGTTGAGAAGAGTCAGAGAAGGTATGATAATGGTAACCAGTTAAGTGAGACCTGTTTTGGGGCTGATAGAGAGAAAGATTAAGGACCTGTGGAACGTATGTCATCAAAATGATTTGAGAACAAGTGAACTCCACACAATCTGCTGAAGTCAGTGGTCTAAAGCGTGAGGGTTTACATGATGAAAAGTCTACAGCGTGAGGATTTACATGATGAAAAATCTACAGCGTGAGGGTTTACATGATGAAAAGTCTACAGCGTGAGAATTTACATCATGAAAAATCTACAGCGTGAGGATTTACATGATGAAAAATCTACAGCGTGAGGATTTACATGATGAAAAGTCTACAGCGTGAGGATTTATATGACGAAAAGTCTACAGCGTGAGGATTTACATGATGAAAAGTATACAGCGTGAGGATTTACATGATGAAAAGGAGATAGTGACGACATTGTTCAGAAATAATGAAAGAAAGTGTTAAACGTCGTTTTTATTAGGACTGTTTTTAGAGTTATAGATCTCTGATGTACTAATGATAATTAGTACCAGCTAAATTATTTAATTTTATCTAGGTTTTTTTCTGTGTATAAGACAGTATAAGACACTTTATGAGACAGTAGAAGCAGATCAGTGGTCCATTGGCTAGGTGTTGGACGTGTAATCCAGGGGTCCTTCACTCCTCCAATAACATATTACTAATTCTCTTAAGGATGTGGTAATAATCCGAGGTCAGTGCTATTATGTCGAGCATGGAAAAGAATACTAGTGTTACTGGAATGGGGTGCTTTCATACCACACAGTCTAAAACACTAAACTCTGCAAGGGTTGTCGATCACATGGAGGAGGTATATGTAGCCGGCTACATGTATATGGTGATAACGCGATGAAAATCATCGTGGCTTAGTATCTCAGTTGGTAGAATGTTCGCCCTGTAAGCGGAGAGCATTGGGTTCAGGTCCCGGTCGAACTACGACTTTTCACCAACTGTTACATTTGGTGCTAAAAATGGGTTAGTTTCAGGTTATTCCTGGCATAGTTACTTATACATTGCAGCTGCCAGATAAGAGTTACTCGGAAAACACAGAGAATGTTTTGTGGTCAGTGTGTATTGAATAATAAGAACTACACTGATGTAATCTTCATTTCAGTTAGGTTAATATTACTTCATTGAGCTAACAGTTTCTAGCACCTTCAAACATTTTGAAAGACGGATTATTGTTGTTTATAAATCATTGAGAACTTTTGCTGCAATTCAAACGTATACTTGGTCCCAACTATACTAGTACTGAATAGAAAGATCTTTTCATGCCACAGAACAGTAGTTGAGCACTGTATTCTCGACAGGGCACTCGTCTGAATGCTGGCAGTCTTGGGTGCTTCAAGTCTCCATTTTTTCTGTGCTTTTCATGGAATTTCAAGATATTCCCTCATGGGGCTGTGAAATCTTTAGAATATCTCTGTGCATGTCATGTCTACATTGTGAACATTACTAGAAAAAAAGGCTCTAACAATAGTTTGAGTACCTTGGCTAAATGTTTAGGGCCTACATGTTTGGATTTTTGTTAGCGGCCATTGAAAATTTCAGCTTTTTCCTTTCGAAGTTTAAAACTGAGACTCGCGGCAGGTTACTTTCTTCAGCAGTTCTGGTGAAACAATGACTGGCCCATTTATATGATTACGGCAGGCAAGGATCTTTTTGATTTTGAATAACAAATGTCCATTTCTGATAGATTTTAGTCCCTTAATAAATTGCTTTAGCTTGTTTTTAAATTAAATTGGTTTCCTGTATCTGGGATAGCTTATCATTTTCTTGAATTTTATTGTTTTTGTATATAAATTTAAACATGATTATAATCATCGACATAACAGGGCTAAAATTTCTTTTGCAAAACTGCATTTCATTAGAGTGCAAGATAAATAAATACTACTTTTATATTGTTCTGAATTTGAAAATAGATTGAATTGCACCCAGCTAGGTTTTGTGCTCAAGAAGTTTAAAATTACCAGCAACAAAAAAATTTCAAAGAGTAAGGAAATTTAATACTAAAAACTTTGATATCATATTTTCTTTTCTTGCTCATGTTGAAGCCCCTCCTTTTTGGTTCTCGTTTTAATTTAGTTACTGTCAAAGTTTCAATAGGCCTACATTAGGATAACCGGGATTCTTTCTTAATCTCGACTATGAATTATATCTGTTTACATTCTATGGCCAATCTCTACCTCTTATCAGCTACTTTCGCTTATCAGCTGAGGGCGTGAAACTGACCCAGTACACTGGAAAAACGTCTTGGGAAGAAAAGTCTTTGAGCTGAAATGTCTTGGTGAGGAAAAGTCTTGGATCTTTTTCCGAATATTAAAGGGAGATCACTGCGAGGAGATTGATTACTGAAACCAATATCCTCTTAGTGACCTCCCTTTCATTCTAAAGGGAAGTAACCGTTGCGTTGAGCTAAATATGGCTGGTGTTGAACCACAGTGTAAAAAAGTTAAATTACAAGAGTTCATCAGATTAAACGAAGAAGACCATAGTGAAATAGAACGTATTTCTTGCAGTTTAAACAAGTATCAAGATATTCATAAAGCAGTTGACAATCTTGTTTCCAAAGAACATTTTTGTTTTGTTAAATTGAAAAACAGTAATGGAGCATATCCTGTCAGCTTCTCAAATGCATGGTGTGCTGCTGTAAGAAATGCAGAAGAAGACGATGATAATGTCTGGCAAACAAGAGTTCGTTTTTCTGACCTATTCAATGTAGAATTATTACGGAAGTTATTACGTAACCCAAAAGATGTAATCTTAAGCAAGCTTCAGATGCTGCTATGCAGAAAGCTCGTGCAGTTTCTGGCCACTATTAATGGTAAGTTTCATTCACAGGTGCTTGAAACCTGTGGTTTCATTGAGATAATTGACTTCTAATATTTTGGAACAGGTTTACTCTTTTGAATTATATTTTGAGTTGAATTCTTTGAGCCTACTTTTAAAAAAGTTTTAAGATTGTTGAAAGGTATGTAAGTTATAAAAATTATGTTTTTATCTACAACCCAGGTGTTCGGCACATGATATGTAGACACTACAACCCCCCCCCCCCCCCCCCCCCCAAACAACATACACCTCAAACCCAGCTACAACCCACCCGCATGAATTATAGACAGTTTAACACAAAAACATATGGTCAAATGATCATAATATAGCATTACAACCAGTTTCTGACAAACACCCATTGGTGTAACTAAAAGTACTTTTAGTGTCTACATCATGTGCTTAACACAAATGTAAATTCAGTTTTGCTGTTACTTATAATAATGCAATGCTGGTCATCAGATCTATAGCAAAAGTAATAATACTGAAATGAAAAGAAGAGAGAAAAAAAGAAAAAAAGAGTACTTTTTTTTTTTATCAGTTATTTTTTACTTGCCGTCTAAAACACCCGATAACTGCCGATACTGTGTGAATAACACATATAACATCCTTTTTACTGAAACCTCCAAGCAATTTGCTATATAAAATCAATTTACCAAACTTGTCACTTAACGAAACCTGCAGTAACCAATAAATATACTCAATTACCTTGAATATCTTGTTTATTTTTTAACTGGTTTGTATCTGCTTTCTACAATAACAGAGGAAAAGCAAAAGAAGATCCCTGGTGCATTCAAAATATGGTGGAAAATTATCCTTTACTTACACATATGTAATGCTTAATAACGTCTGTTGAGTGCAAGTTTATACAAAACTGATTCTTTCTTAGATAAAATGTACATTTCTTGAAAGTATTATTTTTTCCGATTTCACTGGTTTGTTTTTCAGCATATTTCATTGAATGATAAAATCACACCAGCAGTTAAAGAATGTAACCTCTTCAATTACCATTTATATTAGCAGAAAAATGGCCACTCATGTACTTAACATCGTATAACTTTAGGGAGCCTGTACTGTTTGCAGGTTAAGTACAGCTAGAACACTTAGATAGTGTCGAATTACTAGATGTTTGGTAATGAATAAATTTTAATTATAGATGACTTTGTGTTATGGCATTATTTTTTTTTTTTAAATCCTGTTGGATTGCAAACCTGTCTTCATTGGATATGCTGACTTCTTTTGGTTTGGCAAAGTTTTTTTAACAACAGACTTTTGCCTTGCTCCACAGCAAGTCTGAAGTGTATAATTGGCTACAAACTGTATCAAGTATTCAATGCATATTGAATTTGAATTGAATATTTGCTGTTACTTTCAGTCAAAGGCAAATCTGTATTACTGATTATGACAATTAACATGAAATAATGTTTAATTACAACACACTGAGTTTGACAAGGTCAGTGTAATTGAGAAGATGTCTATTGTCTAGTTCTGGACTTGTAAGAAATACTATGTTTTACACAGTACAATAAGAAGTTGGGCTTTAAAATCAGTTCCAAACTCCTTAGACTGTACAAGCATGAACAAGCTCAAATAAAGTCCATTTAATTGGGAAAATTCACTTATTCATAAGACTTTTAGAGAGGAAGGCACTGAATTTTGGCCTCAGATATAGGAGAAAAGTTAGCAGGCTTTAGGCTAGTTTATTGCACATTTAAACTGTCTTTGATTTATTTTAAGTATGTGTCTGTGTCATAGAAAAAAATATATCTATTTACGGTTTTACAGATGTGAGTAGAATTCTGCAGAACCATCAAACAAGCACAGAGACTGAATGGGCTGCTCTTTTTGGAACCCACGTTCTTCGTCCTTTGGCTTTAATGGACTCTATGTTGTTAAGCGATAGTGGTTACATAAGAATGAAAGACTGTCCTTGTGGCTGCAAAGGTCTAGTTGTGATGGGGGATACCAGTATAGGTAGGCATATGTATAAAAGTTATTGTACACAGTCGATAACCAAATTTAGATGAAAATAATACGTTTGATAGAATTATTTGTCCAATACTGTTAGCAGAAGCTAGCTGCATACTTTTGGAATGTAACTTGTTTCTAATGTGCAATCTTTCTAGACAGCACCAAAACTGTCTTTTTCTCATACTGCTGGATGTTTGTTGTATTTTTTATCTGAACAATTATCATGAAACATTGTCAGAATGTTCTATACGCCCTGAATATAGGTTATCTGGGGTCAAATCTAGGTCACCAGGTCCAAACATGGAAAGACTGTGAACACAAAAACACTAAAAGCCACTCCTTCATGGTTAGAATGTCAGTTCTTATTTCAAGAAAAATAGAATACGGATCTTATGGATCCAGATAATACATGTAGGTCAGGTGGTTATTAATACACTTGTGTATCCAGTAGAGGCAACATTTTTCATTCAGTCTTCATGAAAATTGATCAGAATATTTGTCTTGTTGAAGATCTTGGATTAAATAAGAATATGGGTCATGGGTCAAACCAGCAAAAGCTACAGTAAATACTTATACAATATTGGCCACATTGTGCACACAGTATTAATGCTTCTGTTTAGAATGCTGACATTGATTATTTCAAGGTCAGGGTCAAGTTTTGTATGTGATCTCTTTTGGTGTTAAAAACTAGCTCACAGTGTAAATTTAAAGAAAAATAACATTCCAAACATAGCATAGGCTACATTCTTATAATTCATCTGTAGTGTATCTTAATCCTTAAAGAGTACCGAAAGTCAGAAAATTCGATCAAATATTTTTCAATTATCTCATTAAGTTATTTCATATTCCAAAATGAAACACACATCTTCAACCTGCAAATGCATTTAAATTGACTTTTTAAATTCAAAACATGGCTTTACAGTAAGTTTACACCCAGTTAATGGGTGCAGTCATTGTTGTGTAAATACATGATGAAATACCGAGACTCTGATTTCGTGATGTCATAAAGTGATTCTTTGAAAATGATGGAAGTATAATTTCAGTCTTGCGCAAATGCATGATCTACATTGAAGCATGATAAATATTTGTATCCTGTTAACGCCTATTATAATTACACTGAATGAAGTAATGAAGCCATTCGCATTGTAAATCTCTGAAGTGAAAATAATTTTGGTGGAACAAATGCATACATGTACAAATGGTTAATTGTTGAAAAATACAAAATAAGCCATCAATTTATTCAGCATATTTTGATGCAAAAAGAGGCATTCGTCTGAAAATCTTACCTATTGTAGTCATTATTCAGGGCTTTTTTCCCTCTATAACATGGGGCCATTTACAGGCATCTTCCCCTCAGGAAATTTCTTTAAAATCATGCAGTTTCCGCTAAAATTCAATTCAAGTTTTTCTTCCCCTTTTGCAAAAATACTGTTTTAATTTTTCCAAAATTTAAGGGAAGGGCCTCTTCCCCTACCAGTGAAAAAAAGCCCTTATTTTAGTTATTATTTTAGTTGAATATGTCACAGCCTGAATGGTCACCTGATTAAGATGATGCATTCCATTGGTTGGCCAGTGACTGAAAAATAGCTGCTTTTCTGAGCAAATATTCTTTCAATATTCATACAATTTTCATGTAATTGCACCAACTTTACTATGGTGTCAGTTGCATTTGTGACTTTTGTTTCCTATTAACTAGTATGATCTCTTCTGAAACTTTACCACTGTGTTCACAATTGTTTCATGTTGCAATTACCCGGACAGAGCAACAGAATATGAGAAATACAAAATCAACTTATCTATCTAGTTTCATGTCCATTTTCAAATAATATAAATATGAAGAGTTGGTATCATGCATGTACTTGAATAGAATTGCTTCAATTTTAGTGTAAAAACTATTTTCAGCTCTCACTGAATTTATTCCAGGACACGAGGATGTCTGGCATGGCAGTGTAGACATTTTACTTGGAACAGATGTGGCAGTATGCAACACTGCTGAAACTTTTGAAGGTGGGCCACTGCTGAAAGAAGAGAGAGAATCCACCTTTGAAATCAAGTCACATAATACAGAAACTGAGTGGGAACAAATAATTGCACAGTCCATTGTTTTTTCTTTTTTAAAAAACATTGGTGTTGTTCCTACTATTGCTATATCCAAACATGCAGTGAAAATATTTATGTATGACTCTGAAAATGATCTCTTGTATGAAAGCACGCAAATGAAGTTATTCCCTGAGAGAGGGAAGATGGTGCTAAATATGCATACAGTGTTAGCACTTTGGTTTTCAATTAATTATTGTCACTTTTGTACAGGCACAAAATCGTCTCATATTGAGTTTGGCTATAAAGCCGACTTCCTCACATCTTTAGACCGAGCTGCTGTGAATACGTATAAAACCAAGTTGCACTTCTGTAACTGTAAGTATGGTGAAAGGACTATGAAGGAATTTTCGTATGACAGCTATGAGGAAGTTAAATTTCTCTAAAAGGTAGAATGTTACTTCAAAGAAGAATGGAGCTTGGCTGTATATATAATGAGGAGGTATTTTTTTATCTTCCAAGTAGTGTGTCTGTGGGATGCAAATGTTGATCAAGTTCTTGTTTAAAGATTTCTTTTGTAGCTCACCTGATGAGATTTAACTGGTCGACTTTGTCTGTCTTGCACCATCCATCGTCAGTTTTTCCTTTGAACAATATGTCTTGAAAACCACTTGGTCAAAGTTCATAAAACGTGGCACGGGTGTTTCCTGCAACAAGCTATAGCAAAGTTGTTTAAAAAAATCCTATTCTATGAAGAGCTGTGTATTTAAAAATAAACAATCCTCTTGTCAAAGAGCATCAGAGCTTTAAGATTTCTTTGTCTAGAAGACTGCTACTAAGTTTATTCAAATCATGTCTCTGGAGACACTCGGCCCAACCCAGGGGATGACCCATCAAGCATGACATGTTTTCTATAGAAATATAGAGTAATGAAAGTCTTTAAATGCTTCTTGTTTGAAACCACAAAGACCTAAAGTTCTACACAAACCTTTTATAGTTGACCTTTACCAAGACTGTTCAAACTTTGCCTTTTCTTTTTGACATTTTTGGCTCCACCATGGGGTCAGATGTTTTTAAAAGTTTTGTAAACTCTGTAAAAATCTTGTCAGTAATGATAAGGCTTTATCTTTCTTATCTGTCAAAGCCCTGTCCAAGACATAGACTTTAAAGGAAAGGTCTTAAAAAGAATCTATTTTTCATAAACTATAAGGCTAAAACCAGTGAATTTTGGCATGTAACACTGCATAGTGGACATCTGCAAGACTGATCAAGACTGTCTCTGGTGTAATGATTGGCCCACTCCAGGGGTTGCATGTTTTACTCTATACATGTATTTTAGAAAAAATATTAAAAATTCTTGTATAAAACCACAAGGCCAACAGTTTTAAAGTTTGAAAGCTTTGTCTAGTACTTCTTGTTAAAACTTCGCCCCTAGGGTCTTTTTGGCTTCATCCTGGGGTCAGATGGACTTTTACATGTATAGACAAAATCTTTAAAATCTTCAAGATAGAAATTATAATGCACGTTTTCTGAAATTTTGTTATGTACTTTTGTCTAATGAAGCTCTGCCAGAACTATTCAAATAATATCATAGGACTTATTTTTGCCCTTAACTGAGGTTCCAGTTTTTACTAAAAATATAAAGGATTTTTTGAAGTCATTACTTTTTTATACAGGCAGCCTTTGAAAATCATTTTTACTTAAACCATATAGTCATATGGGGACAGCCATGTTTTTGAATATAAAGCAATGGAAATTAATCTGTTTCTGGATTAGTTTGAACATTTTAATTGTTAGGTTTTTACCTTGACCAACCACTAATCTATTGATTTCTAGCTCAGATTCGAATATAGGTCACCTGGGGTCAAAAACTAGGTCACAGACCCCAAATATGGAAAAAAACCTTGTTAACACACTAGAGGCTACATTTTCAGTCCAAATATCCTGGAACTTTGTCAGAAAGGTTTTTTCGATGATTTCTAGCTCAAATTCGAATATGGGTCATCTGGGGTCAAAAACTAGGTCATAGAGCCCAAATGTAGAAAAACCTTGTTAACAATCTAGAAGTTACATTTTCAGTCCAAATTACCCGAAATTTGTTAGAAAGGTTGTTTCATTGATTTCTAGCGCAAGTTTGAATATGGGTCATCTAGGATCAAAAAAGGTCACAACGCCAAAAAATGGAAAAACCTTGTTAACACTCTTGTGGCTAATTTCTCAGTCGAAATATCCTGGAAATTTGTCAGAAAGGTTGTTAAAATGATTTCTAGCTTAAATTCAAAAATGGGTCATCTGTGGTCAAAAACTAGGTCACAACGCCAAAACATGGAAAAACCTTGTTAACACTCTAGAGGCTACTTTTTCAGTCCAAACATCCTGGAAATTTGTCAGAAAAATTGTTACTATGATTTCTGGCTCAATTTTGAAAATGGGTCATCTGGGGTCAAAATCTAGGTCACAGAGCCCAAATATGGAAAAACCTTAAAAACACTCTAGAAGCTATTCAAATGACGTTGACATTTGTCAGAAAGGTTGCTTCAATGATTTCTTGCTCAAGTTTGAATATGGGTCATCTGGGGTCAAAATCTACATGTAGGTAACAGAACCCAAATATGGAAAAACCTTGTTAACACTCTAGAGGCAACATTTTCTGTCCAATTATCCTGGAAATTTGCCAGAAAGGTTGCTTTGTTGATTTCTAGCTCAGACTCGAATATTGGTCATCTTGATTCAAAAAGTAGGTCAAAGAGCCCAAATATGGAAAAACCTTTTTAACACTCTTGAGGTAACAGTTTCAGTCCAAATATCCTGGAAATTTGTCAGAAAGGTTGCTTTCATGATTTCTAGCTCAGGTTTTAATATGGGTCATCTTGGTTCAAAAAGTAGGTCACACAGCCCAAAGATGGAAAAACCTTGTTAACACTATAGAGGTAACAATTTCAGTCCAAATATCCTGGACATTAGTCAGAAAAGTTGTTTCGATAATTTGTAGCTCTAGATCGAATATGGGTCATGTAGGTCCAAAAACTAGGTCGCAGAGCCCAATTATAGAAAAACGTTGTTAACACTCTAGAGGTAACATTTTCAGTCCAAATAACCTGTAAATTTGTCAGAAAGGTTGTTGCTATAATTTCTAGGTCAAGTTTGAACTTGGATCATTGGGGGTCAATTAACCAGGTCAATAACAACTTTGTTAAAAGCAGTCATACTCAGGTGAGGGCTACAGGGCTATCATGGCCCTCTTGTTTTTTTTAGCTCACCTGTCACGTAGTGACAGAGTGAGCTTTTCTGATCACCTTTTGTCCGTCGTCCGTCCGTCCACAATTAGTTTGTTAAAATTCTAGTGGTCACATTTTTGCCTCAATTGTCATGAAACTTGGTCAGGATGTTTGTCTCATTAATATCTCGGACAAGTTCGAACATGGGTTATCAGGGTTGGAAAACTAGGTCACAAAGCCCAAATATAGAAAAACCTTGTTTACACTCTAGAGGCTACTTTTTCAGTCCAAATATCCTGGAAATGTGTCAGAAATGTTCTATCGATGATTTGTAACTCAGGTTCAAATATGGGTCATCTGGGTTCAAAAACTAGGTCACAGAGCCCAAAAATAGAAAAAATCTTGTTAACACTCTAGAGGTTACATTTTCAGTCCAAATAATCTTGAAATATGTCAGAAAGGTTGCTTTGACGATTTCTAGGTCAAGTTCAAAAATGGGTTATCTGGGATCAAAAACGAGGTCACAGAGCCCGAATATTGAAAAACCTTGTTAACACTCTAGAGGTAACATTTTTAGACCAAATAATCTGGAAATTTGTCAGGAATGTTGCTTCTATGATTTCTAGCTCAAGTTCGAAAATGGGTCATCTGGGTTCAAAAACTAGGTCACAGAGCCCAAAAATAGAAAAATCTTGTTAACACTCTAGAGGTTACATTTTCAGCCAAAAAAATCTGGAAATTTGTCAGGAATGTTGCTTCTATGATTTCTAGCTCAAGTTCGAATATGGGTCATCTGGGTTCAAAAACTAGGTCACAGAGCCCAAAAATAGAAAAATCTTGTTAACACTCTAGAGGTTACATTTTCAGCCCAAATAATCTGGAAATTTGTCAGAAAGGTTGCCTTAAGGATTTCTAGACCCAGTTTGAATATGGGTCATCTGGGGTCACAAACTAGCTCACAGAGCTCAAATATGGAAAACAAATTGTTAACACTCTAGAGGTAACATTTTAATTCCAAATAACCTGGAAAATTGTCAAAAAACCTAATTCTGTGGTTTCTAGATCAAGTTTGAATATGGGTCATCTGGAGTCGAAAACTAGGTCACAGAGCCCAAATATCGAAAAACTTTGTAAACACTCTAGAGGCTACATTTTCAGTCCATATGTCCTTGAAATTTGTCAGAAAGGTTGCTTTGATGATTTATAGCTCAAGTTGGATATGGGTTATCTAGGGTCAAGAACTAGGTCACAGAGCCTAAATATCGAAAAACCTTGTTAACACTCTAGAGGCTACTTTTTCAGTCCAAATATCCTGGAAACTTGTCAAAGAGATTGTTTCCATAATTTCTAGCTCAAGTTCGAATATGGGACATCCAGGTAAAAAAACTAGGTCATAGAGCCCAAATATGGAAAAACCTTGTTAACACTCAAGAGGTAACATTTTCAGTACAAATAAACTTGAAATTTGTCAAAGAGAATGTTTCAATAATTTCTGGGTCTTTGATTATGGGTCATCTAGGGTCAATTAACCAGGTTCATAGCAACTTTGTTAAAAGCAGTCATACTCTGGTGAGCGATACAGGGCCATCATGGCCCTCTTGTTATTATTTTAGTTACATCCCCTGTTTATAGACCAGTATAACTGATTTTTGTATATGCTGAAATAATTTGGTCTTTGTCATTCTTTTTATCTTGAATATTGAATGCCTTGAATATTTACAAACTCATTTCTGTGTCTCATGTCTGGAGCTTTGGCACCTTTGTCCTGTGGACACATTTCTAGCTTATTATCTTAATAAAGTCACATTTTTTCATATTCTGTTGGCTTTTGGAAAGTTTGCTTATACTTGTATAGTAGTTCAGCTACTTTAATTTGCAATAAAATTGTGCCTATTTGATGTTAGCTCACCTGTGCAAAATGTGCACAAACTGAACTGAACTGTGATTGCCATGTGCTCTGCCTTCATCTTTTCCTTTAAACAACATCTTCTAAACATTAGACAAAATTGATAAAACTTGGCAGAGGTGTCCCTTGCTGCTAACTCTATCGATGTTTTTCCTTGAATTCCGTACGATGTGGAACTCTCGTTGCTTTGTGAACAAAAATGAATAGCTTGTCTCTTGTCACTAAGCCCACAGCTTTAAAACTTGGTGTGTAGCATTGACAAGTGGAACTCTCATATAGTAACTCTGATTATGTCCGTGGGGTGAGATATGACTCTGCCCAAGGGTCACTTATTTGACATTTAGTTGTATAGGAAAAACTTGGAAAATCGTTCTGTCTGAAAACGTAAACCCACGAATATAGGTCTTTGGTATAATTTATTGCATTGTACAGAGGACCACTAACAAAACTGCTTAAGATCTGTACCTTGGAGGTCTTGTTTGTCTAAAATCTTCTTTTCGAAAAGCTCAAAGCTTAGAGCTTACGCAGTTGGTATGAGCATCATCTGTTGGACGTCTATCCGGATTGTTGAAGTTGTTTCCCTTTGTTCAAATTTGACCTTACTGTTACAGTCGCCTGTTTTATATAGAGTTATATACAAAAAATATTTGAAAATCTTTTTGTCAGAATTATTTATACCCCTTATCCATTTATACTATTAACACTGCACTTAAAATGAACTTAATTACCGACGGGCCATTAAACTCCATTTATTCATTCTTTTTGTCTGAGACTGTGTACCATAGAGCTTAGATTGTCAAAATTTTGCCCCTGGGGTCATAATTTGCCACAACCTCGGGGTCCTGTTTGGGTAAAAACTAAATATCTTGGTCAAAAACCCAAAGGCTTATAGCTTAGATATTTGGTATGCAGCATCACCAAGTAGACCTGTACCCAGATTGTTCAAATTATGCCCCTAGGGACAAAATTGATCCGCCCTTGGAGCACTTGCTTTACCTGTCATCTGTTGGGGAAAAAAGGAGAATCTTCTTGTCTGAAAGTGTTAGCTCTAGAACTCTTACATTTTCAATGAAATACATTGGAACTTGGATGAGTGATATGGGGCCATGATAGTCCTCTTGCAATTAAGGTTCAGTATCCTGTCTCTACGGTTCTTAAAGAAACTCTGGATTTAAATATTTGCGAGTCGCACATTTACCACACATTTTTTCCAATATCATACGCTCTTTCGTTTTTATTCCCCTGGAGAGAGGGCATATTGGTTTTGGTCTGTCTTTTTGTTTGTCACAAAATATTAACATTATTGAGACCCCGCCAGAGGCACGGGGTTCATTCGAACGTAGCACTTTGACAACACTCAAAGAGAAGTTTTAGCATTTCATTTCTCATCGAAAGCAATTAAAGTTTTGAAAATATTTACAGTAAATAGTGTCCTTTTCGGGCATATAAAAGAGGAGATGAAGTGTGCAACTGCATTTTAGGGATTTCAATGAAACTTCATCCTGTACAGATACATCTTATCCAGACGGAAGTGCAACAAAGATTTTCGAAAACACAGATATGTTCCAGACAAAAAGTGCTATCAGTGGCTAGAACGAAATCGGGAATTTAGGCAAACTTTTAAAGAATCTCTCATTTAATGCTTGTAAAAGTTTACTTAAAGCAAACGAAACAGTTTGCGGCGTTGAAATTTTTAACTTGAGTAGGTTTTCTGAGACAATTGATCAAACGAACAAACAAACAAAAATGCATAAACAAAAAGATAATATGCTTGCAAATAAAGAATTGCACTGAAATTTGAACAATATCTCGATCATTACTGATAAACGAATTCATTTTTATAACCCTTCCAAACTTCGTTTGCGGGGGTATTTTGGAGACATCTTACAGTCGGTGGGTCTGTTGCAGGATTCTTGCGACGTGAACAACTCATACATTTCTAGGACTATCGATTTGAAACCACCAATAAGTGTAGATGTGCGTTATGCACCTTTTATGCAACCCACTGCCCACTTTTGCCGTTTAATGACCCGTCGTAGCAAAGTCTTGTGACGTGAATTCTAGGACTGAATCGATTTGAAACGGTGTGCAATATCACCAGTAAGTGTAGATGTACGTGACACGTTTTATATTTCCCGTTTTCCTCCGACAAGGCGGTTTTGCTGGGGTATAATATTACTAATTCAATTCAGTGATAGCTGTAGTTACGGTGAAATGCCGAGCTACAAAAGAAAAAAATCCTTAAAGATATGTTTGAGATGAAATATATTACAGGCTCAATACAAATCTAAATTTGATAATTGAGAAACATTTGAACTGATACGTATTACTGTTTTGCATCTATAGATATGTACGCGATGTTACGATATATAGTATGAACGGAATAAATGCTAGACACATAAAGTTATGCAAATAAAAATATTTTTTACTAATTCATTTTAATAACATCTCAACAATCAACTTACAATAGAGAATAAGATATACTGAAGCCCATATGTGCTGTTATTTAGGTAAAATGTTATTTAGGTAAAATGTTATCTAGGTAATAATGTCTTATAAAGCAGATCACTGCGTTGGCTATTACCTAGGAAGAAAATGTCAGACTGAAAACAAATGTTAATATATCAACGTATTTTTCTGTAACTCTTATTTATGTTCTAGTGATAATGTAAAACAGTAACTGTTACAGAAAAGAAAATCTTTAAAAACTTTAGCTATAATTTCCCTGAATTTTTGACAGCGTGTCAAAATTATGTGCACTTTTTATACCTTTTATTGAACAATCGGTCGAATTGAAGCAAACAAGAAGTATCTTTTATCAAGATGCTGTACAAAATTGTATAGTTTTCGGTCATTGGCAATCCTATTTCCATAACAGTATAAGTTATGAACAAAAATGTTGAGTTTAATGCTAACAGTGTCGATATATTGTTCAGTAAAGTAACTTAAATATTTATAAATATTTATTATATATTTTTTCGATTAAGGATAATTTTTCATGGTTAAAACGTTTTGATATTTAATTTACTGCTGTATTAATGTTACTATCATTGCTATATATTCAGAGGCAATACAACAAACATTTACGAATTCTGCCCGAACATTTCCTAACAGAAACGCTTTAAACCAATGGCAAACTTCCTTCTTCAGCTGTAGGTTTTGTATCTAGCAATTTCATTCGTTACAAATGTAGGTCAAAATCGATTTTAATACAGCTACGCCGAAAGAACAAAGTAACCAAATAAAAAAGCTTAAAAAAATAATTGGTGTGCTTCAGACCTGTGCTTAAGATATGCAGGTTTTAATTTTCATTTCATATTCATGTGTAGAAATAATTCATTTATATTACACACGCCGTAAAATTTGAATGAACAGGAGGTCAAACTGCAAATCAAAGCGGTATAAGTGTTCAATAATCGACTGACAAATAATTGTAATTATATTGTAGTATTTGCTTTACGCTTCGTGAAAAGAAAACAAGCACATAAACAAATTTGATTGACCTTTATTTTGCAGATGCTGAGTGCATTGAATTTGAAGATGTAGATAGGTTTAATGAAATACATATTATAGACTTTTAAGGAAAGTTTGAACTGATATTGATGTGTAAATAGTTCGAACCTATAAATATACGAAATGCATTTCTGTACTTGATGAACGATTTAAATGCAAGTGACACTGAAAAACAGAAGCTGTTTAAGCATAGGTAAACAAAATAATAAATTCAAATGGAGCGTGTTTCTGAACTTGGGTGTCACGATCACACATAAATTACTTTTACCAAAAAGCTTTTCTATTATTTTTCCAGACACGAAATCGAAATGCAAATTATAACAGAAAGAGGTTTTATTTTGTACTTCTAACTCTTGTTCTAGATTTCAGGTCGAAATGTTCGAGTCAGACATTTATAAAAAACATTTTTACCTGATGAAGAAATGTTTTATAAATCAATAATATACGCGATTTAAATCATGGATAGAAGGTCGAACTGTAAAGTCTGTATATGACTGACTTTTGGCGAAAACTATGGTAACTATGGTTTCACTATAATTAACAACGTCTGATTGCTCTTCACATTAAAGGTGTAAAAAGCATACCGAGTTGTTTCGAATATAAACGTTGGTTTGACTTCTGTGATTTGGTGGTCTGACAATAGATTAATACTAATCGGAAAACCTCGGCTAATTCTTGCGATTACCTCTCGGATGTATGACGTAAGCCGCCATTGTCACGACTTTCGGAACATTAACAACATGGTGACCTCAACCAAGATAACTTCATTGAAAGAGAAAAAGTAAATTTCCCGTTCAGCAACTTAAAAAAACTCATGCAGTTATGGAAAGGGGCCATTTTGCATGTTTCCAAACCCTTCCAACAACGTCTCGGGGGCACCCTATGAGCTGTTTTAAGCTAATCATCTGCTTAAAACAGCCGAAGATACGTGTGGTGTAGCTGCCGAGGTTTTCCGATTGATTAATACTTCTATATTGTTTTCTCTCCTTGACTAAAAACGAACCAAACAGCAAATAGTTACTAAAGTGACCGTAGTCAACCTGTAGTACATGTTTTTATTTTAAACGACTTAAAGTTATTTAAATGATCTTATTTAAATCATTTGTTTGAGGCAATTAAATAAACAATTGCACTGAAATTTGATGAAACAATACCCATTACTGATATACATGTATACATACTATTTTTTCAGGCGAAATACCGAGCTGCAAATAATTTAAAAATATAGAAAAAGTATGAAATAAATGTCACAAATTCAGTACAAATTTAAACCATAAGAAATAGTTGAACTGATGTTAAAATGATACACAAAATGAAAATACACACAATGTTTCCATTTTTCTGGATATTCCATCTAAATGCAAGATATAATTTGGTGAAAATATAAAATAATGTTCACTGTCATCCATAATCATTGCCTGAAGGATAGACTTGCAATACATTTCAGAAGAATTCATTGGGAAACTAATGAAGCAAAGATACTGTTAGTTTTATAACCTTGTAAAGCAGACGAACTATAAGTTCGCTATCATGTACATGGATTAATGCCGAACTGGAAAACAAATGTAAATACAACAGCGTATGTTTTTTCAGTATTTAGTTTAAATTTATTTATTTTACATCGATTGGGAAGCCAGTTCTTGCAACTTTTATTAATCCTTCTCGATGACTGCTTTCTGAGTTCAGACCAGTACTCGTGTCGATGTTTTTTTCTGTATTTCTTAGATTTTGTCTACTAACAAGTCCAAACATGTTTTGATTATATAGAAAAGGAAGACGAAACTTATATTTGAAATTATCCTGATGTTTTCTCTCCATGTCACATAGATGTATCACTGTGCACGCGTTCGGGTCGAAACAAAAAACTGAAGGGGATTGATGTGCCTGTGACGTAAATTCGAAATATATTTTGTCTGTTTACAGTCGGCATATAAACACTTAAAAAATACTTGCTCTGATTTTATGTATGAGAGCATTACAAAGCATTTTATATCCGCGCTGTGTAATATTAATGGAGGAAAAGGCAATGTGTCAACTAAAACATGTATTCAAAATAAACCTGACTTTGCACCTCGTGCTTTTACGAAATTAATGAGATTGAGTGAGAAATTGTTGTCACAATGACACTTAAAAGATTATTTATATATATATGTTTTCCTGTTATATTTTCCAGACACAAAGTTGAACTGCAGATGACATTAAGTTGCAAACAAAAACAAAACCGAAAAACTTTAACGTATTTCTGACCCTTATTTTCAAAACCAGGTGGACTTTTTTCAATGTATAGTATCGAATCAAACATTTATGAACAGAACAGAACAAAACAGTAATTTTATTGATATAACTTAAACATATATAGTTCCTCGTTACAAAGTACAAACAACAAGTACTTCATCTTGGTTCAGAAATGTTTTACACATCAATGATAGATCTATACACGTTTTGAACTGAAATTTGAACAAACAGAATGTCTAACTGTAAGATAAAAGTTTGAATATATAGAGGATATTTGTTTGTTTTTGTGGAAGATGAGAATTTATTTCATCGAGTGAACACCATATGTGATATTTTCACGAGTGGCGCAGCCACGAGTGAAAATATCAACATATGGTGTTCACGAGATGAAATAAATTCCCATCTTCCACTAAAAAACAAACAAATTTTCTTTTTAGTTTATGCTAACACGTCAAAAATGGGTTTTTTATGACATTTTTAATCAGGGCCTTCAATAAATTCCCTATGGTGAGCCCCAAATCAGTTAATGCGTACTTTGGTTACTGCGCACAAAAAAGGTGCAGACAATCTCCAATACATATGATAACTTTACTTCTGCTGAAATAAACTGAATACACTTTCATCAAATAACATTTATTTTTGTCTACACAGTTTATCAATATTTATTGATTTTTTGCAATACATACTTTAATTATAAAAGCGGATTAATACTCAATATTCAATATTCAATCAATTGAATTGAAAGTCGGCCAGATTGGATATTGTCCATGTGAGTTATGTAAACAAATCAGACATTTTAAATAATTTATGGCAAATTTCATCATTGTTCACAACTAGGAATTCAATATTATAACTGGATTTAACAAGGTAAATAAATTTCACTCGCTGTCACTGTCTGAAATACAGCGGATTCTCTTGTATTTACGTGGTGGGGAAATTCCTGAAGTTTCATCAAGCAGGCCAGCTTTTGGACTGGAATTTATGACCTGTTGAGATAGTTGCTGGGTTGCAGTTTTAGAGGAATTGAAATTGAAAGTAACATTTCCATGAAAGTGACTGTTCATGAAAAATCCTCTTGGTGCAGGACCAGATTCACTATTTCCTGCAATCATTGGAGCAGTGTAGTTCTTGGCTGAATCAGGTAAAACAGTAGTTCGGGCACAAAACATGTATTATCAAAATGGTAATTAACTGATTCAAAACAGTGTATTATCACTTTTATCTCACTGATATTTCCCTATATTTCATTGGTAGGCATAAAATAAATGAGCGTAGTGTTTTATAAACGTCTTACAAAATATTATAATTGTGGCAGAATTTGTTTGACACTCATTGAAAAACCTGCAAATATATCATTTTACCAACAAGATACAGAACTTTAAAAGTATTTAAGATATAGAAACGTATAATGAAATATATAATAAAAGTTCCATGCAAATTAAAATTAAAACCCTCCCACATTGAAAAAAATCAAGGCTCACTTTTTTGTGAAAACAAAGTTCTTACTAATAAACACATGTGATAAATAACTGTGTAATGCCAAGAACATTTTCTGCATTTTATTATTATTTGAGAGTGGGGTTTATTAGTTTATTGTCTCATCAATGTACAATATAAAGATGTTTATAACATGAGATGGGGAATGCTGTATCAGTGTTACTTTAATGGAGAAAATGTTTCCGGAGGCAACTTTAGATCACCGGGGTCTTTTATGACTTTCGCTCATATGAATGAATTGCATGAAATAAGATTAAGTTTTCACTTCGGATGTATAGTAATACCGGGGAGAGCATATCATTACATTCTATGTGTTGAATCGGGTACCACCGTCTTAATATGACATTTTCAATAGATGTACAATTATTGATAATGATACATTCAGTCTATGAATAAATGAAGACTTGTTTCTTTAGACATGCGGTATTCCAAGTATTTCCATCTCAAAATGGTTTTAATTCCACGTCAGTCTCATTTAATTTGGTCGTATTCACTCAGTTCGTTCTCAAGATTTTGAAAACTTACTAGGAATGCACCAAAGAGTGAACTAAGAATGTAGTATTTGCAAACTTTGCTGTTTTTGTTAGCAAATCAAGCGTCTTAGTCAAATTGTAACTGTTAACATCTATTTCAGGATTGCCCAGTTGACATGGAATGCCACATGTTAACCTGCCAGTCGGTAAGAAAAGAAACAAAAAAAAAGAGATCAGGATTAATAGCAAATGGTACTTGAATTTTAATTTCAAATATATTTTAAAATTTGAAAACAAAAATTGTTTTTGAAAAGGAAGTACTTAAAGACCCTTTCTGTCAGAATGAATCATTGTGAGTATATCAATTGTGAGGACGATGTTCATGTTGCATACATTGTGAGTATATCTATTGTGAGAACGATGTTCATGTTGCATACATTTTGAGTATATCCATTGTGAGGACGATGGTCATGTTGCAGACACTGTGAGTATATCCATTGTAAAGACGATGTTCATGTTGCAGACATTCTGAGTATATCTATTCTGAGGTCGATGTTCATGTTGAAGACATTCTGAGTATATCCATTGTGAGGACGATGTTCATATTGCAGACATTGTGAGTATATCTATTCTGAGGACGATGTTCATGTTGCAGACATAGTGAGTATATCTATTGTGAGGACGATGTTCATGTTGCAGACATTGTGAGAATATCCATTGTGAGGACGATGTTCATGTTGCAGACATTGTTAGTATATCTATTGGGAGGACGATGTTCATGTTGCAGACATTGTGAGTATATCCATTGTGAGGACGATGTTCATGTTGCAGACATTGTGAGTATATCCATTGTGAGGACGATGTTCATGTTGCAGACATTGTGAGTATATCCATTGTGAGGACGATGTTCATGTCATGTTGCAGAAATTCTGAGTATATTCATTGTGAAGACGATGTTCATGTTGCAGACATTGTGAGTATATCCATTGTGAGGACGATGTTCATGTTGCAGACATTGTTAGTATATCTATTCTGAGGACGATGTTCATGTTGCATACATTGTGATTATATCCATTGTGAGGACGATGTTCATGTTGCATACATTGTGAGTATATCTATTGTGAGGACGATGTTCATATTGCAGACATTGTGAGTATATCTATTGTGAGGACGATGTTCATGTTGCCTACATTCTGATTATATCTATTGTGAGGACGATGTTCATGTTGCAGACATTGTGAGTATATCTATTGTGAGGACAATGTTCATGTTGTAGACATTGTGAGTATATCTATTGTGAGGACGATGTTCATGTTGCAGACATTGTGAGTATATCCATTGTGAGGACGATGTTCATGTTGCAGACATTCTGAGTATATCTATTCTGAGTTCGATGTTCATTTGGCAGACATTGTGAGTATATCCATTGTGAGGACGATGTTCATGTTGCAGACATTGTGAGTATATCCATTGTGAGGACGATGTTCATGTTGCAGACATTGTGAGTATATCCATTGTGAGGACGATGTTCATGTTGCAGACATTCTGAGTATATCTATTCTGAGTTCGATGTTCATGTGGCAGACATTGTGAGTATATCCATTGTGAGGACGATGTTCATGTTGCAGACATTGTGAGTATATCTATTCTGAGGACGATGTTCATGTTGCATACATTGTGAGTATATACATTGTGAGGATGATGTTCCTGTTGCAGACATTCTGAGTATATCCATTGTGAGGACGATGTTCATGTTGTAGACATTGTGAGTATATCTATTGTGAGGACGATGTTCATGTTGCAGACATTGTGGGTATATCCATTGTGAGGACGATGTTCATGTTGCAGACATTGTGAGTATATCCATTGTGAGGACGATGTTCATGTTGCAGACATTGTGAGTATATCCATTGTGAGGACGATGTTTATGTTGCAGACATTCTGAGTATAATCATTGTGACAACGATGTTCATGTTGCATACATTGTGAGTATTATCATTGTGACGACGATGTTCATGTTGCATACATTGTGAGTATATCTATTGGGAGGACGATGTTCATGTTGCATACATTGTGAGTATATCTATTGTGAGGACGATGTTCATGTTGCAGACATTGTGAGTATAATCATTGTGAGTACATTACTTGAACAGTAGAATTTTTGTCCGTTATTAATTTTAAAAGTCATGATTACCTGCACAACGTCAAACATACCAGTTACTCTCTGAACAAAAATATCAGGATCAGATTTCAGACCTTATAAAGAAGCTACTATTTGTTTGAGTATTATGACAAACGTTATACTAGTATATGTTGTAAAACACACGTCTGTAATAGCTGGAAGTTTGTAAATGGTGCCCCCATAGGCCAAAGTGTTAAATCAACGACTTTTAACAGGCTGGCAAGCATACCTGGTGCCATTTTATCTTACATGAATTTAAAGCAGTCAAATTTTAAAAGAAACCAATGTCGTGAGATTACTCATGAGAGTAATCTCCACTTAAAATCATGCATTTTGAAAATTGAACAATTCCAGCTCTTGCACTTTGCCGTACCACTGTTGTCTCTTTTTACAAGCACATAACTACTGAAAGGTACACTGTATCTGCAAATAAAGCATTTGGACCAGATTTGTTAGAAAATATTACCGAAAAGGCCAGAAAATATCTACTCAATACTCAAACAGTCCAGAAAAAAGCAAATACACAGAATAATAGTATTATTTATTGTTAGCCATTATCTGATAGGCCGCGGGGGCACTTCATGTTTTGATTAACAACTTTCAAACCTAAAGGAAATCTCACTGTTTCAAACATTCGTATAGGAGCGGATCAGTGGTCCAGTGGTAACGCGCTCGACTGGCTCGACTGGTAACCCAGCGGTCGCAAGATCGATTCCCCGCTCTTCCAATAACATTACTAATTATCTTTCGGGTGAGACGTTAAACCGAGGTCCCATGTATCAGTGCTGTACACTGAGCGTGCAAAAGAACCAGGGGTGTCTCTGGAATGGGGTGCTTTCTGTATCTTGCACTATCCTTCACAACATAAAATAACTAATCTCTGCAGGGGGCGTCGGTCATATGGGCAACAGTACCGACGATAAATGACTCAAATAGATAGAGAATATTGCATTTGTTTGTTTGATTGTCAAATATGACCATTTTCAAGCAAGAGTACCAAATTTAGGTTCAGAAATACTAGTAATTTAAAAAAATCAGGTTTTAGTAAAGCTCATCATCTCTGTGACGACGGCGTAAAAGACAGACAAAATATATAGAAGCTGCCTGTACTGACAGAATTCTTGTAAATTCACAGAGATGGTGACATTATTTAAGAAAAACTGTTTGAGCTTATGCAACAAACGATTATTTATCAAATTTTATCATTTGAAATGGTACTCATTGAAATAAAACATTTTTGTCTGAGACTCGTGTATGTTTTTCTTTGAAAATACATTATTATTAACTTAGGAAATAGATTTTAAGTTTGAGTGATATACCGTCTGATATATCACGGTGTCGAGTTCATATGCGTAGTAATTTAATCACGAAGGCCGTAGGCCTGAGTGATTAAATACTTACGCATATGAACGAGAATCCGTGATATATACGACGGTAGATCACGAAAATTTAAAAATCTATTTCCATTCTAACACGTACGTATATTTATAAGGGGTGCAAATGTGTGCACTATTTAACAGTGGCATTCGCAGTGACGTCAGCGGGCGCGCGCTTGTGTTCTGAGTGCTATACTGTATATGATATATCACGCTCAATTTCTTCTTTGTTTATTGTCGGCGAATTGCATATAGTGTTAGAATATATATTAACAAAATAATTAAGTTATTCTTAGAAAGAACAGCTTTATAACTATAGACATGGATTTTGATGGACACTGGTCTAATTTCCACTGAGTCCATTATATTCGCGATTGCCATTTAACTGTAATGACAGTTTGTACTGTGCATGCCTACTTGAAAACTTTCACACAAAGCATTTGAATGAGTGGGAAAGGAAATGTGTTCTTTTTTCTGCTCTTTAAAAAAATAAAGGAAAGAACCAGATAATACCAACACTTGTTCGCTACCATACGTTACTTTCTGAAGCTGGTAAAAGATCTGTTAAATTCTGAAAATAGAAGGAATTACAGCATCGAGGCTAGAAGCATTTAAAACAGTATTGTACTGGTATTGTATTGGTATGGGTATGGTATGGTATGGTATTTTATTGTATTGTATTGTATTGTATTGTATTGTATAACATTTCATTGTATTGTATAACATTGCATTGCATTGGATTGTATTATAATGTGTTATATTGTATTGATGTATTGTATTGTATTGTATTGCATTGCGTTGCGTTGCGTTGCGTTGCGTTGCATTGCATTGCATTGCAATGCACATTGCATTGCATTGCATTGCATTGCATTGCATTGTATTGTATTGTATTGTATTGTATTGTATTGTATTGCATTGCATTGCATTGCATTGCATTGCATTGCATTGCATTGCATTGTATTGTATTGCATTGCACTGCATTGCATTATTTATTAATCTGAACGACACGACGTTGTTGTGTCAAGTGTGCGACACAGTGCAATAATATCATTGAATGTAAGGGCCAACTGTACAGACCCATGTAGTCACATTGGCGGTATGTTATTATTCTTGAGGCGTATTATGGGCTTGTCTCCTGTTTATATGATATTTTCAAGGTTGTTATATAAGATCTGAAAGATAAAAGTAAGCAATAACTTTAGGCTTCCGAGTGTTATCTAAATTAGATGACGTTACATTTAATATACTATGTATACACGTGTTAGCGTATAGATGAGATTTTTTTAAGATAATATTATTTTCTAGAAGATAATCATTGAAAGCATTCTATCAACCGTATTTTTTTCTCTGTTGTAAATTGCGAGGCGTATTTGTATATCTTGATGGATTAAAGTCGCCCTTGTGATGACAAATATTTGAAGGCAATTTGTTTCATGAACGTGCATTAAACGCAGTGCCTGAATATTGTGGTCAATTGTTTCGATATCTATTTTGTAGATTCTTTTACGTTGAAGATACATTCCATATCACATTTCCCTAAAGTTCTATAAGTTCATTTTTAAGTCATGTGCCGCCCTTATATTCTACACGTTCGCCGCCCTTATCTTCTATAAGTTCGCCGCCCTTATCTTCTATGAATTCTATAGTTTAAGGTCTATAAGCCTATGTTTCTAATGTAACAGTATCATTCTTGATAGATGAGCATACACAAAAAGTACATTAAAGAAATAACACTGTTATATAATAATACAATATAAATGATTGTATAATAATATATCATAAGATATAATACAATGTAATATCATGTCATAGAATAGAATAGAATAGAATAGAATAGAATGTTTCAAAAACACATCTAGAAAAACTCTTTAGTAAAATGATACTTTATGAATTGTAACAGCAAAAAATCTGAATCTTAATGTATACATGTCTTTATTACAACAAACAATTTCATAGTAAAATACAAAATGGAGCAAATTTCTGTCTTAAATAAAACTAATTTTCACATCTAAATATTTTCACGTAACTTATGACTTATTGGGGAGATTATTATTTTAGAAATCAAGAGTAATCTTTATACAGTAAGTGCCACTGTGAAGACCACATAACGTAAAAAACAACAACAACAAACAAATAACAAAATTAACAATAACAAAAAGGTCCGATTCATTAAGACTACTTTCGAAGTGTTCTTATAAGTGAAATATTAAGTGTTCTTATGAGTGAAATATTAAGTGTTCTTATGAGTGAAATATATATTAAGTGTTCTTATAAGTGAAATACTAAGTGTTCTTATAAGCGAAATATTACTATTCTTTCTTGAAAGTAATGGTTCTTTCACTCTGCATTCCTATGATGATTAACCTTGGCATGTGAACCTACATAATATTTACAAGTTCAATGATGGATCTGCAGACGTTTTCCCACGATGTTTTTAACAAGTACTCTCCGTTTTCGCGTTTCCATAAAATCCGTGTTTTATTATCGTAGATATCGCGTATAAGCGGCGTCATACATTCTGTGTCTACTTCATCCTTTATCATCAACACTATCGGCTTCTCCAACATAAAGGCCTGATCAAACTCATTGCGGCAATGAACACTGAGGCTGTAATTGTTGCTGAGTACTACAACAACAACTGATGACCTTTTTAAAAGCTCCGAAATTTGATCATGTATTGGCCTTCCGAGTCTGAAATTCCTGTCTCCTTCACAGACAAGGTCCCTGTTGTCTCCAATCATGTTTTGCAGATGTTCGTTTAGTGGACCTATAACATTATTGTTAACAAATTCGTCATCTTTACTGCTGAATGATAGAAATACAACAAATTCGCGAGACTCTGCGCCCTCGCGAATTAAGGCACATCGATCTGCCATATTTATCTCATACCGCTTTAGCTGCCGACGTCGCCTGATCAGAAGTACTGTTATTACTGCTACAATAACTACTGTCGCTGCACCAGTGCATAACGCAGCTATCACCTTAGGTCTGTCACAAATGCGTTCTATGGTATCCACAGCATTTTGATTAATGTTTATGTGTTCCCCACTATGCTTCGTTTCACATTGAATCTGTGCGTAATCTTGGATTGCGAACTTCGATCGAACTAGCCACTTAACGAAGGGAAGGGAGTCACACTTTGAACACGAGAAAGGATTGTCTTTCAGTAAAAGAGACGATATCTCTGTTTTGTTGTTTATTCCGGTTTTCCCCACTACCAGAAAGTTCAGTCTTGAAATAGAGTCACTGCTTAGCATTTGTATCATATTTTGCCTTAGATTAATTAACTTTATATGTCTTAGGTTTTTCACATCAAATGACACTTGAGACAAAAGATTATTGGATAAATCTATGATTTCTAATTTAGAATTGTGTTTAAACATATGGAAAGGAATTTTCGTAAGTTTGTTTCCGGACAAATTAATATAAAGAAGACGCGTTAAGTGTTTGAAGAGATTACTAAATAAAAATATATCTTCTGCCATCATTTCGTTTAACCTGTTATTTGAGATGTCAAACCAGTTCAGCATCACAAAACTCGAAAGAACACCTGGGTTTAGAAATCGAATTTTACAGTAAGACAAATCAAGTGACTGAACAGTCACATCTGGCGTAGTTACTGTCATATCAAGTCTTTCAAAGTTGTTGTAGCGCAATATTAACGTTTTTACTTTTAATTGTTTAGATCCTGAAACTAACACTGTTACGTTATTTAGGATGTACGTGATGTCTTTCGGTGTAATACCGGACAGGTCTATGTGTTCTATGTTATAAATCCATTTAACTTGTATCCAGTTGATATTGAAATGCAGGGATCTATTTGAAACAATCTCTCTGTGGGGTCCTCGGTCTGGTAAAACAGATGACGGTAAAATGACGTAACTTGCATCGACGTATTTCAACTGCGGACACACTCGGTCTGCACCGTCGTGCACAATATTACTGATCATCACTCGAGAAAAGTTTAAGTATTCCAAAGTCTCGCAGTTTTCAATAAAAGATGTAAGGTTCAGGAATAAAATTTGAATCAAGCTAATATCAAGTTCTTTGATTCGTTTTTCAGACACAATTTTAAAGAACTTTTCGGTCAATTTCAGCCCTTCTCGAAACGTGTTAAGGAGAGATATGTTTAGACCTTTTAGAGATGGTACAATGTCAGAGCCAGCTAAGCCATCGATTAAGTTCTCCAAATAAAGTCGTCGACAGCCAGACAAGTCCAGAAGTGTTAAATTACTCAAACCTGATAAAGACTTTGGTGTAAAAGTAATGCTTGATCTGAGACTGACATGTAATTTTCTGAGACTGGTTAATCCGGAAAAGCAAAATGAATCAAAATTTTGAATAGTGTCATGATCAGACTCCCAATCACTTTCAGCTGATATTTCTAGTGACGTAACTTGTCCCCAGTTGTAAGACGAAAATGTTCCGTTCTTTAAAGTTCCATCTGGATACTTTGTACCGTCTATATTTATAAGACGTACGGATTTTATTCCATCTGGAATATCACTTGGTATGAATGGGCAGGTAAGTTCCGAATTGTTTTTATAACATTCCTTCCATGTCTGCTCATCAACATTTTTTTCTAACAAAACACACAGTGTAAACTCCATATAACAAAGTGTTGTCAAAAAGTACAAGTGAAAGTACAATATCAACATATTTTTCAGTAAAAAAAGCAATCCTTACTTTCACGATTAAATCTCTGTCATTGCTAAAAATCTAAGCTTCCTAAAATGCAACCTAGTTTTATTTAATTTACGGCTTATACGATAGATAAAGCCTGTATTAAGTACTTAAATATGTGCAGGGTTTATAGATGCTTGACTCTGGATAGTCAGCGGCGGAAGTGCGCTCTTAATACATACACAAATATAAAATATATAAAGGATTTTCGACCCGTTATTTGCAACAAACAAACAAACAAACAAACAAATACTTAGCAAAATGTTTTGGGGTTTTCATATTAAAGGACACTTCCATGAATTTTACGCATTTTAAGAGACATCAGCTGACTAAAAATTGTTATGCAGAAATCATTTGAATACTAGATCCGTGTAAAAATATTCATTTATCCTCATCTCCCATGTTATCTTTTAGGCTTATGCATTTGTATCCTATCTGACTTAGAACAGGGATTTTATTTGTAGCCTTCATACGTTACATGTTTTCTTTTTTTTTCAACAGCATTCTCATGTTGCACAAACAACTTAGACAAAAGCGGAAATAAGCTTATCAAAGTTGCAACGAGCTTTTAAGTACTACTTCGATGATATATATCCTTGTTAACCTGTTAACGTACGCTGTACCACATCTCGTAACATCGTTGTTATGAAATCGCTGATTTAAATGCAGTCAAACGTGTTCTTGGCTCGAAAGAATGTGTGCCCCATCCTCATTTTCCGCCAAATAGGCGTATACCGTGTGTGTACTTCGATCCTATTGTGGTATTATCTGCCCCTGATTCCTTACGTCATTTTGCTGCGGAAAGCACGCTGGGTACCAGACTAACCTCAGTCCAAACTAATAATTATAGAATGTAAGTGTCTATTTTAAAACTTTTTTTTTCTAAAAATATCAAATTGAATGGATTCATGTTAAATATAAAGAATACTACAATTTATCGCAAGCAATGTCATTTTACTTAGGTTTGGTAAAATAAATCGAAGTTATTTAGATAGATAAATTGTTATGCATCCGATTACTGCTTATGTATTTTTATTGGTCCATTCTCTTAAAATTATGGTGTGTTCTCACCGCCGATCAGATCAACTCGATCAAGCACGATCAAGCGTTCGGGTACCGGTCTAACTCGGTCTGCATGCGTGATCGGGGGTGGTCGGAGCGGTACGTCTACCTTGGTCGGCATGGCTGGGGCTTCCTACCTGAATTTTTTTTGACATGTCAAAAAAAAAATTCGAGTAGCGATCGAGTAGCTAAGCGGTCGAGAAGCGATTGTATTGTGATCGAGTAGAAGATCTAGTTGATCGAGAATCAATCGTGTAACGATCTAGTTTGGTCGGGTATACATTTTTTACCCGATCATCCCGACTTCTACTCGAGCATTATCTGATCGCAACCCGATCAACTCGACCTCTGTTCGATCTATTGTGCAGAATAACTAGACTACTACCCGACTGCTACACGACCGCACACGATCGCTTCCCGATAGTTATTCGACCATACACGAGTTCACGTGACCAAAACAATATGAACTGATTTGAACCAGGAATGTTTGAAGATCTTATTCTAAACAATTCGATACACGACCATTCACGACTCGATTACGATCATTACGATCTGGTCGGATGGAAATTTGGCAACGATCGAGCAGATGTCCATTTAGTCTAATTGAGATAGTGTATGACTCGCGTATAGGTCTGGGTGATCGAGGAGAAATCGGGATGTTGGTCGGGTTGTCGTTGTGGACAAGTCGTAAGAAAATCATGTAGGGTCGACTTGAGGTCGTGTAGGAGTCGTGAATGTGCATTTAATCGAGCTTGGTCGGGCTTCATCGGGGAATTTATGTGATCGGTACAATCGAGTTGATCTGATCGGCGGTGAGAACACAGCTTAAAAGAAGAACATGTTTTCAAAAATGTTTCCTAAAGTCATATAACGTTTGTTATAAACGGCTATTCACCCAAAAATGAACAACAACAACTCTCTATAAAAAGACTTATAAAAATGTATTCAGATTGCCGACTGTACTTAGAATTTTCAGTTGAAACCTTGACATCGGGCAAAAATTCATATAATAATATTTAAATTTACATGGAATGCATTGCTATATACTTTACTGGCTCATAAAGACGAAGACCGCTGCCGTTTTGTTGTTAAAGGATTCAGATGTATACAGAAAAATGTTTTAACTAAATATTTATTATATTTATTTATAAATTAGGGATTTTCTTTACCTTTTTAGCGTTTGGCTTTAATGTATAATATATAAGTGATAACTAACCACTTGGGCAATAAAGCCCGCTTAAAAATACATAAAGTATGCAACGAGTCTGAATCTCATGTCAGTATAATATATCTCCGTATCACTTAAGAGACGGCTTTTGGAGAGAAGTGATAACGTGAGAAAGGGTCTTTTAGAAGTCTTGAATAAAATTTGATAGCTTTATACGCTTCAAAATCCATTGGAAATGTGAAAAATAGTGGCCTTATTAATTTTGACGACCAGTTAGGTGTTAGTAGAAATTAAAGATCAATGCTTTGCAAAGTGATACCTCTAAAGGCAATACATGTTGAAGCGCACGTGTGGTCATATGTGTAAATTGTCATTTAAGTGTTTTAAACGTAGTTTCAGCTAGCCTAAATAATTGTCAACTAGACATTCACTTTGCATACACATTAATAGCGTACGCAAAGATATCTGTAGATTAATCTTTGCTTTGTAAAAATTTGAGAAGTGAACCATTTTATAACAAACTTAATGAGCCGAGCACTTCTTGTTAGACAGTAATAAAATGCGATTTTTTTGCAAAAAGACTTCCGATTTTAAATTAAGGACGGTGTAATACTGTTATAACTTAATATATAAGACTCCATATCGGTCAAGCCATAGAGAATTTTAAGATAGCTAAATTCAAATACTGCAGGCGAGGAAGGCGTTCTCTAACAAACCTTGGTACAATATATTTTACACAATGAAGGTGACAGTAAACAAGAAAAAGAGAAGTATTCTGCAATTCTATAGTCTTTAATATACTTATATGTATTTACAATGAATTAAATTGTCATCATCCGAATAAGCTCTGTCGTGGTGTCTATGGAATACTGCATCTGAAAGTGAGAGTAAAGTGTGTGCTTTTCATATAAACAATTTCCTTTTTTCCACTTACATATCCTAACTTGGTCGCAGCTGCGGTATAAAGTATTAAGTAGATGATATTAATTTGTGTATTGCACAGAAAGAAAGAATATATATCTAACATATTAATAAACATGGAATTTGTTCTTTTTCTTTATTGTAGTTTATGTCGCTGTAGACAGAATAAACGTCCATTTAAAACAAATCTTAAGCATTTTTGTTCATGATTAAAACAGGTCTTGTAATTCCAGGATAACTTACGAAGTATATTTGTCATTTATCCCTTCTTTGATTTCAAATTCCTCCATTGGCAGCACATGACAAGCTTACAACTCTTGCAGATTTTACATTTTCCAACGTACATCTTGTTAAATGGACATTTTCTCATGCATTTACATCTGTCATAAACCCATGGAAAAATTGTCCTTCCACCGAAACCTCCGTATCCTCCAGCAGCAGCACCATATCCACCAAATCCACCAGCTCCACCACCGAACCCTCCAAGGGCTCCACCACCAAATCCTCCGGCTCCACCACCAAATCCTCCAGCTCCACCTCCAAATCCTCCAGTCCCACCACCAAATCCTCCGGCTCCACCACCAAATCCTCCGGCTCCACCACCAAATCCTCCAGCACCACCTCCGAATCCACCCAAAGCTCCACCACCAAATCCTCCAGCACCACCTCCGTAGCCACCAAAACCACCTAGACCTCCAAAGCCACCACTGTAACCGTATCCTTTTTTAGGTGGTATTATTGGTGGCTTCTTACAATTTTTGCATCTATATCCAAAACCAAATCCCCCTAATCCACCACTGTAGGGTCCATAACCTCCAAATCCTCCAGCACCACCACCAAATCCTCCAGCTCCACCACCGAACCCTCCAAGGGCTCCACCACCAAATCCTCCGGCTTCACCACCAAATCCTCCGGCTCCACCTCCAAATCCTCCGGCTCCACCACCGAATCCTCCAGCACCACCTCCGAATCCACCCAAAGCTCCACCACCAAATCCTCCAGCACCACCTCCGTAGCCACCAAAACCACCTAGACCTCCAAAGCCACCACTGTAACCGTATCCTTTTTTAGGTGGTATTATTGGTGGCTTCTTACAATTTTTGCATCTATAACCAAAACCAAATCCCCCTAATCCACCACTGTAGGGTCCATAACCTCCAAATCCTCCAGCACCACCACCAAATCCTCCAGCTCCACCACCGAAGCCTCCAAGGGCTCCATCACCAAACCCTCCAAGGGCTCCACCACCAAATCCTCCTGCTTCACCACCAAATCCTCCTGCTCCACCACCAAATCCTCCGGCTCCACCACCAAATCCTCCAGCACCACCTCCGAATCCACCCAAAGCTCCACCACCAAATCCTCCAGCACCACCTCCGTAGCCACCAAAACCACCTAGACCTCCAAAGCCACCACTGTAACCGTATCCTTTTTTAGGTGGTATTATTGGTGGCTTCTTACAATTTTTGCATCTATAACCAAAACCAAATCCCCCTAATCCACCACTGTAGGGTCCATAACCTCCAAATCCTCCAGCACCACCACCAAATCCTCCAGCTCCACCACCGAACCCTCCAAGGGCTCCACCACCAAATCCTCCGGCTTCACCACCAAATCCTCCTGCTCCACCTCCAAATCCTCCGGCTCCACCACCAAATCCTCCAGCACCACCTCCAAATCCACCCAAAGCTCCACCACCAAATCCTCCAGCACCACCTCCGTAGCCACCAAAACCACCTAGACCTCCAAAGCCACCACTGTAACCGTATCCTTTTTTAGGTGGTATTATTGGTGGCTTCTTACAATTTTTGCATCTATAACCAAAACCAAATCCCCCTAATCCACCACTGTAGGGTCCATAACCTCCAAATCCTCCAGCACCACCACCAAATCCTCCAGCTCCACCACCGAAGCCTCCAAGGGCTCCACCACCAAATCCTCCGGCTTCACCACCAAATCCTCCTGCTCCACCACCAAATCCTCCAGCTCCACCTCCAAATCCTCCAAGACCATTTCCATATCCACCTAAACCTGCGCCATAACCTCCCCCAAATCCTCCACCTAATCCTCCGAACAGTTTCCCACCACCTTTCTTTGGAGGAGGTTTTTTTATAGGAGGCTTCTTGTTAAAACCTTAAAAATAATGAAATATGTTTGAATTTTAACTAATCCCATCATTTAACTAGACAATTTTCTTCATCTTACCATGAAAGTGATTGTCTGCTAGCATGTTACTTTGGACAGAAACCACTTTAAGTAGGTTTGGAAATATAAAAAGACAGCTTCTTCTAATAAGTATATGTAACTCATATAAAAAGTCGGACATGAATATATATTTTTGCAATACATAAACCTTATATGTATATAAAAGTTCTGTTCAAATCATCAACACTGGCAAAAATGACAGCATAGATATTGTAAAAATCATCACAACATACTACAATATTGGCACTGAAACATTGCAATTAAAACAATCACTTAGGCGAAACAGCACTAAAGGATAACTCAAAGTTAAATCGGTAACACAAAACACAGCTTTACATGATGCGGGGTTTACCGAATCCCTTCTTCCAAAATCAGGAAATAAAATGAATAGCTCTATAATAAATCCATGCTTAGGTAAGGCAATCGCCTGCTTTGAGTGCTATCTATATATCTTCATCCAATAGCAAACAGGAAAAAAATGCAAAGTTTCTTAGAGACAGAAACAAAGAATGTCTTGTGACATTGGTTCATTTTTTCCTTCTTTCGTTGCAGTTGCCAATTGTTATGCCGTAATGATTTAAAACAATAACTATATGCCTCATTTCTATCGCAGAAAATGATACAAGTGAATCCTTATACCAATTTTCTTTTCTTATCAGCAGTGATTGAGCTATAAAGCGAAAAAAACCTATTGCTTTCAATTTTGAGTTCAGTAAAAAAACAAAAGTATCGTATTTATTGTTTTCTATAAAACACGCGCGTGTTCCGTGCACATTTTTGCACGTTATCAGTTATTGTACTTTATTTCGCCGCCCCCCCCCCCCCACCCCCAAGTTTAGATAGTGGAATTTTATAATACACATATATTTGTATTTCTGTAGATTTATGACACAAACTTATGTCTTGAAACAAGTATTATGATTTTCTTTTCAACACATAAGTACTTGTACATAAAATAGGCATTTGTATACATATATGTCTAAAAAATATGTTTCAAGATCAGACTTTTCTGGCGATAATTAATGTCTTAATGGTTTTTGCAATAAACTGCAAAATTAACATAAATGAAAAAAAAGGAGACAATTGCCTTAAAATGCTGACAGAACCATGTGACATAGGATATTTAAGTTATATTTAAGATTATTGTTACTTTGCCAGTTCTCAGTAATTTCAACAGACTTTTAATCTGTTTTACGATCGAAATATGCAAGCTTATCTGCAGATTTAACGACATTTAAAGCAAGTTTGAGTTTCAATATATCGAGTAGATAAGTATATACAAAATCAAATTAAAAGATACAGCTACTGTTTCCCAACAAGAGTATTATTTTGTATTGAAAACTGTCAAAGTAAACGTTGCAAAAACAATTTTCAAACGCTTAGTAAAATAACAATTTTGCATCAAACTTATACCAAATGTTAACAAAATAACAATTTTTCATCAAACATACCAAATGTTAACAAAATAACAATTTGCATCAAAATTATACCAAACTCAACAAAATAATAAATTTTGCATCAAAACTATACCAAAAACTAACAAAATATGAATTTTGATTCAAAATTGTGTAAACAATGGACAAAGAAAGCATTCTGCATTTTAATGACACAAACAGTTAAATGAAACAAAGCATACTAAATTTCTGCACTCTGTTAAAAGTATAATCACGGAGGTAGCTGAAAGAAGTAGTTCTTACCTTGGGCGCCGATGGCGAAGACGAGCAGAAGAGCTAAGACAGTCCTCATGTTGCAGGGTGTTGTTCAGACCTACAACTGTGCTAAAACCTACATTATGAACAGTCTTTATATAGTCTGCAATTCTCCTCGCTAATCATAAAAAGCTGAAAACTGTTCATCCCTAGAATAAACATTTAGGCTGATAATTGTTTAAGTAAAAAGTAAACACTGATGGATGAAATCTGCCGTATGATTGATATAAACTGAATATATTTTAATAGAAAAAAAAGTTAGCCATTCTCTTTTAAAATGGTAATTAAAAGTGTGAATCGAATGATTTATAAGGCATCTTTTTAAATCTATTTTATCGCTCTGTCTATGCAACACATGCGATGCTGTGGTTGAGTATCATTGTTTTGATTATGATATATCGTTTGGTGCAGATAAAATATTACAATATAAATTTCCTAAGGAAAAAAAGGGTCTATAGAACTGATAGCTGGGTTTGGTACTAATTTCTAAACGTTTTATTTACTTCAAATTGAGAATTGTTTTTGCGTCCATTTAAGGGGAAAATTCTTATTTCATTAAAATAAATTAACAATTAATCATTTATTCGAAGTAAAGTTAATTGACCTTCTGACCTTGCGGCAGGTAATATATTGCCTGTAAATACAATAATTACCGAATTAACAAATAACATTACTGTTGAGCTAGCATTCTGAGGCATAGTATTAATAGTAATAATAGTGCTGTCTTGATATATATATATATAGATTCTATATACTAGTAGTCTCAAAGTTCTTGTTGTTCTCATAAATTGTTGCTGTCTTTCTTATATTTTTTACTGTTTTTCTTTTACATTTTTGTTATTCTTCTTGTAGAGTTTTGTTGTTCTGAATATGTAAATTCTTCTTTTCAATGCCCCCGGAGGAATGGCATTTTGTTTTGGCCCCACCGGGGACATGGTGTTCATTCGAACGTAGCGCTTGTTTTTCTTCTTCTTGTAATTTTTTGCTGTTCTTCTTGCGAATTTTTGTTGTTCATTATGTGAATTCTTGTTGTTCTGGTGGACTCTTGTTGTTCTGGTAAATTTGTGTTGTTCTTCACGCTGATTCTTGTTTTTCATTGTGTAAGTTTTTGTTGATCATTATGTGAATTCCTGTTGTTCTGGAAAATTTTTGTTGTTCTTCACGCGAATTCTTGTTGCTCATTATGTAAAATCTTGTTGTTCTGGTAAATATTTGTCGTTCTTCTTGCGAATTCTTTTTGTTCATTATGTGAATTCTTGTTGTTCTGGTAAATTTTATTTGTTCTTCACGCGAATTCTTTTTGTTCTTGTAAATTATTGTTGTTCAGGTAAATTTTTGTTGTTCTTCACTCGAATTCTTTTTCTTCTTGTGAAATATTGTTGTTCCTTTAAATTGTTGTTGCTTTTCTTGTGATTGTTTCTACTTTTGTATTCATGTTGTTTTTCTTGTTGTTCTTATTGTCTTCTAGTTATTCTTCTGGTTCTTCCTATTAATCCTTTTGTTCTTGTAAGTTCCTCTTTTAAATACTTGTAGTTCTTGTGAATTCGTGTTGTTCTAGTATATTCTTGTTGTTCTTAATAGAATTAATGTTGTTTTTTGTTCTTCTTTTGAATTCGTGTAAATTATTGCTGTTTTTTATTCTTGTTGTTCTTGTAAATTATTGCTGTTCTTCTTTTGAATTCTAGTTGTACTTGTAAATTATTGTTGTTCTTCTTTAAATTTTAGTTGTTCTTGTAAATTATTGTTGTTCTTCTTTTGAATTCTAGTTGTACTTGTAAATTATTGTTGTTCTTCTTTAAATTTTAGTTGTTCTTGTAAATTATTGTTGTTCTTCTTATGAATTCTAGTTGTTCTCGTAAGTATTGTTGTTCTTCTTTTGAATTCTAGTTGTTCTTGATAATTTATTGTTGTTCTTCTTTTAAATTCTAGTTGTTCTTGTAAATTATTGCTGTTCTTCTTTTAAATTATTGTTGTTCTTGTAAATTATTGCTGTTGTTTTGAATTCTAGTTGTTCTTGTAAATTATTGTTTTTCTTTTTTTTAATTCTTGTTGTTCTTGTAAATTATTGCTGTTCTTTTGAATTCTTGTTGTTCTTGTAAATTATTGTTGTTCTTCTTTAAATTTTAGTTGTTCTTGTAAAGTATTGCTGTTCTTCTTTTGAATTCTAGTTGTTCTTGTTATTCTTCTTTAAACTTCTTGTTGTTCTTGTAAATTATTGCTGTTCTTCTTTTGAGTTCTTGCTCATTGTTTACAACACACTCTGTATTGCCCTAGACTGAATCTATATTTCCTGAAAATTAAAGTAGTTAATGTAATGTAAATGAACTATTTAGGTTTCATCATGTTTCAGATTTTAGTTTGTTCTTGATTTTTTAATAATCAGACAACCAATCTGATTAAAATCATCTCCTAAATAATCATGTTCTTCTGTCAGACAGTAGAGTCCAATATTTTATGAACATGTTTCATGCACAGGTGCTCGGCGCGTTGATTGGTCAGTAAACTGAAGTATTTTTCATATAAAATAGGTTTAACTAATAGAGTATATATGTACCATATTTATTCTTTAGGGAAGAGGAGACAATTGTATGACAGTCATATAATAAAAAGTTAAACCTATTTTAGATGAAAAATACTACTACAGTTTACTGACCAATCAACGCGCCGAGCACCTGTGGTTTCAGGTACCAAATTTATAAGGCCAAATGCGTGTTAGGATCATAACGGCGCATGTTTAAATGCCAACGGCCGCTGTATGTAGTGCCGCAGTATGTACTACAGTCTTGATACTTCTTTCTCTCACGGAGACACCTTACTCTTTATAACCATATGCATATCTAATAAGCAACTTATCGTCTTGATATTTTAGCAAAGAAGAGCTATGCTTATTCTGAAATAAAACAACAAACAAAAATGTTATTTCTTTCTAATTCATTTATGGAATGATGTTTTGCACCCATGACATCTCAAAAATCCCATGCAGCTCACTGTTACACAAAGCATCCATGAAAAATTTGTGAAAGTTATGTATGTTGATAAAATTTAGAAGAAAAAAACTATTTCTTTATTTTTGACAGACTTTTTGTCTGCATACAATCACAGTAAAAAAGAGGTGGCAGTAGGGAAACAAGTTTGACTATTCCTAGTGCTGGGTAGAGAAACATATATTTTAAATGAACCTGAAGAAAAACTAAAATGTCTCCAAGCATGTAGAAGATATGCTCAGGACAAAATCTGGTGATTTTTATCATCTCTAGTGACCTCGACCTTGCAGCAAGAGCACCTCGGAGCGGCACCACCGTTCGTCTGTTTCATTTATCGGAAACGAGCTTGCAAGTACCTACCCATTCACCCAACCTCCCACAACAAAAGAAAAAAGCAAAAAAAGGAAATGAAAAAATGCATATACCTTCTCATCTCAGAAAAAGAAATAACAAGTGAAAGGAAAAAAAAACATTTCAGTGCCTACTCATCAAAAAAAAAAAAAAAAAATAAAGTAGTGATTTTTTTTTAACTTTCCGGGGTGAGGGGGGCAAATACCCTCTCATTCCTGAAAAAAAAGAATTGAGGAAAAACATTTTTTAAGGAGGTGGGAGAGGGGGACAAGAACCTATGCATAAAAAAAACTAACAAAAAATAAAAAATAGGGTGTGTGGGGTGGGGGTCTTGTCGAGTAAGGGGTAAAAGGGATGTTGGGGAGAGGGGGCAAGTTCCTATCCACATATAGAATTTTTATTGTTTTTATTTTTTATTTTTGTTTTATTTTTTTGGGGGGGGGGTGGGGTGGGGGAGGAGGTGTTGGTGGAGTCAGGGAGCGGCGCAAGTACCTAAGCATAAAAAGAACGTACATTCCTCTCCAATTTAAGTAAATAATTAAGTTGTAGGCTTTGAACTTTGCCATTACAAGTTCTTTGCTATATAAGTCTATGCAAAACAAAGTGACCCCTGGGATGGGGCTAATTATTGTCACCCCTTGGACTTAGTATGAACAATCATGGTAAAGGTCTATTAGAGGATGCCACATAATCAAATAACAAAGCAATGTGTCAAGCGGTTTTAGAGGAGATTTTCAATGTTTTTCCTTTATAACTATATATAAGCCACAGGGCGGGGCCAATATTGACCTTTGGGTCAAAATTTCAACCAACATGGTAGAGGTCCCCTTGACAATGCTACACACTTAATATGAAAACTCTAAGCTTTATGAATAAACAGCCACATTAAAGATTTTGCACGACGCCAATGATGACTCAGTCACCTTAATAGCTCGACTTTTTCTTTGAAAACAGACAAATTAAAAATATGGACTTGGATTATGCGTGTAACACTCAGTCTCATGGTGAACATTTGTGATTGAATCCCTTAATTCATGATACTAAATGGTCCTTACATACGTTTCCATACTTTTATCTGAGCTTTGACCTTTATGTTTTACCTTGACCTTGGCCACAGGGACCTGAATTTGGCGCGCGACACTCCACCTCACAATGTTGAGCATTTTTGCCAAGTTATATTAAAATACCTCAAGGCATGTAGAAGTTTTTCTCCAGACAAGCGTTGTCCAGAGACCTCTGTGACCTTGACCTTTAACCTAGAGACCTGGTTTAAGCGCGCAACACTACGACTCATGATGGTGCACATTTGTTTCAGGTAATACTTACATCCCACTATGCCTGTAGAAGATATGCCCCGGACAAAACTGGACGCCGTCGGCCCGTATGCCAGACCAGCTGCAGGCCCGCTATGGTCGTTCCCATAATACAACTGTTTTTTGTTTTGTTTTTTCAAACAGGCGTATAAGAATAAATATAAATAGAAGAAAGGATAAAAAAATTCCTGAGCGTTTCTCATAAAGTGTTTGATTAATCGTTTTATACATAATTCAGACACAGACACACACAAAAAAAAATAAAGGTGTATGAAAAATGGAATTTCTCTAGGCAAGCATTTTCTTCTGCTTTTATGTGTGAATGCCTTCACAACAACGATTTGTCTTTATTTGCAATTACTTTTATCCTTAATTTGTAAAAATGTCCATTCAAAAAATGTTGAAAAATGCCTCCACGTGTTTTGAGAGATGACATTATGCAGATTGTGCTAATTAAAATCATGTGAGCTTTAACAGTAGGTCTTTGTCCTCTAATTGTTTTAAAACGATGATAATGTATTTATATCACTCGACAGAGCCTCGTTTTTATCGTTTTCAAATAACTCGTGCAATAAATCCCGTATTACATAACAACTCATTTAACGTCTTCTGTATATCACTATTAAGTCGTCAGCTCTTGCTGTATAGTGTGAAAGCTACTTTAATTATATGTTTGTACATTATGCTCTTCAAGATCGGAGGAAATTCAAGTATATCTGGGGTCATAAATTGACCTTGTGAAGCCTCAACAAGATTATATGACACGACAGCTTACGGTATATGCTTTCATATAACATCCTGACATGACGAACAAATGCAAGCAGAAAAAAAATAATAACACAATAATCCTAATACATTATTTTATTCAATCTGATTGAAATTAAGCACACTGCATATATCATATATGAAATATATATTCACTATGTTCATATATCTGTTATAATTCTGAGTTCCACTCATGATATAAACAAGGCATCAAATCACCATCATAAAAAGGTGTAAATGTACACTGGAAAATTACTCATGTATTTCTTCAATTAGGCCCATGCATTGAAATGTATTTTTTTTCCATCTAATTAGAGAAAACATTAAAATATCCAAACCCTTTGCAAAATATTCAGCATTTCAACATATCTTTAATTCTCCATTCTAAACATCTCCCTGTTAACAATAAAACACATATTTTCTAATTTTCAGAAGTTTATTTCAATTATTCATTGAATAATCAAAACGAACATTGTTTTCACACACACACACACACACACACACACCAAACAAAGTAATATTTTCATCTATTTAGCAGTAATAACAATTCAATCTCATCGTTCTATTAATATATCTTGTTATAAAATTTAATTTTAGGGCAAGATAATATTAAGTGAAAAGTTCTTTTCAAAAAAAGAAAAGAAAAATATATGACGAGGTCCTTCATAAAATGGCACTTTTTTTGCAGTTTGCACCATTGTGAAACAACTCAAATTTGTGTTATCTATCAATTTAAACCCACTTTGCTGTACAATTCTAGACTACTCCATCAAAAGAAATGAATTTGTGTTAATGAGCTACACACAGTAACATTCCTAGTTCACCCATTCCAACAATTATCAACTCCAACACTAACAATGTCATGTATAGGCATTTTAACATTTTAAACAAACTTCTTGACATTAAACCAAAGAAATAATTTGATCAAAATTAAAAACAGGGACAACATGTATGTTAATATGCATGGCAGAGATTTCAATTATTTTTTTTTAAATTTTCATTTAAAAAGATCTGAATGTTTTACTTTCAATAAACTGAAGTGCAATACCAAAGGTAGCCTTGACCTTTGAGGTACCCAGTCCCAATATCCAGTAACCTTGACATAAGACATCCCCACTGGCAACTACACTGACCTTGACTTGTGCATGAAGTGTAACAAATCTGGTTTGTCTTGTTTAGACATAAATATTTCAGTGTACTTTATAATTTAACCAACTTGCAAAAATCTGTTGACTAAAGAGGCTGCCTACTGAAAAGTAAGTTCATCGTATGATTACAAAAAAATAAGGAATTAAGTGATTTGTCAAAATGTTAATTAAATGCAAAAAGAAATTAAATTAATTACATTCAACTGCTCTGAGTTCTTTAGAACTGTTCAAACTGTTAACATCAACATTCTTACACACGTATAGCCTTGATTTATTAAAGTGCAGTTAAGTGATCAAACATACTATGGTAAAAAGCAACTTTTCATTAACTGTTTAAAAATAGTTAAAGACTTTATTCCTTAATTATGATATATTTAAAGACATATAGGTTAGATATTGTGTGTACTTTTTGTGACACTTCACAAGTATAGCAATAACAAAATTAACATTATCTAAGTCTTCAAGGATTTATCATGCTTTAATATTACCAACAAAATAACACAAGATATCTTTAATCAGAAAAATAGATAAACTATTCACTTTTCATTCCAAACAAATCAAGATGAAAATCCACCCTTATGTTTCATGATTTTATAGATATATATACATTTGTATCTCGAGCATCAAAGATTATTTCATAGCTCTAAATTTGAGTGAAATTCACCAGATATCTCAATAATTTCAATATTTAAACAAAAAATAAGTAATGATACATGAATGAAGACAAAAACATTTCATTATTACATCATCCACATGTCTGATTGTATATTTTGCCACTATTTACAGAAACATGTTAAGGTTTATGGATCAGCTGCAACTAACCCAGGTTCTTCTTCAATTTCCTGGTCAAACAAAAAAGTAAAACCATAATATCCTTGTATTTTACATACTAGTAATGCTTTAACTTTTGGACTCAAAAATAATCCACACTTATCAGAATGTTATCCAGATCATACCTGAAATGTGTATCATGTATGCACTGATGTTTTTATACTAGCATGTTTATTCATAATTAACTAAAAAAACACTATGAATCTAGTTTTCCAACATTTTAGTAAGATTGATGAACTTCTTAATATCTTCTTAAAATTTTATTATTTTAATTTGTTTATATTTTAATTTTTAAAAAAGGCCTTAATTTGTTATAATTAAGTGGATTTATCTGAATGAAATTAACCCATGGTCTTACAGAAGATTATTTCATTCAAACTGTGAATCAAGCAAAATCCCACTCTCCCCAAAAGTTATAGATGAATATTTTTTCCAAAGACTTATAAAAAGTTTTATTGACAAAAACACACTGCTGGGCTATTCAGTAACAGTAGAAATGTGGTCTCACAATAAACAGTGGTCTCACAAGAAACAGTGTTTCTACAATAAACAGTGGTCCCAACAGTAAGTAATATTAAACTTGGTCTGATAAGAAAACAAATCTGAAACAAGATTAAGATGAAAGACTACAGTGCAGTTATCAAGGCATTACTAGTACATAACTTTTAACAGCAGCATTTTACTCAAAGATCTTCTGAAAATGGAAAATCTCTAGAATTATTTCTAAGTCAAAGTACAAGCAAATATAAATGTTACATGTTAATATATTTATTAAGGATCACTTGAATAAAGTTCATCTCCCTATTCCATATACAAGTATCTACTAGCAATATCAAAAAAATGTTACAGCTCTAGAAGCTTACAGCAGCATATTCGAAAATTTGAAGCATCAAATTTCTTGAAAGTCATATCAAACTGAATAATAATGAACCAATCATATCTTTATATTAAGATGTCAAAGTTAAAACTTCAAGGAACAATAGGTAACCTGAATGCTTGAATACTAGTATAGAAAGTGAAATTTATATAGACAGTTGTTATTGTTCATTTTTTTGAGTGGACAGCCATTTATTAAAGATGTACACTTTCTTAGTGTCTATGTACCCTAAGTAGGCATGTTTGAACACATAGTCTTCTTTTCATTATTAATATTTTCATTTTATAGAATATGTGTCAATGAAATACATAGGCAGAATATCATGGGTAAGTTTTAGGGTATGTGCCTTTAAAAGTTCCATTTAGGGTATGTGCCTTTAAAAGTTCCATTTAGGGTATGTGCCTTTAAAAGTTCTCAAAAAAAAACAACCTTTTTTTTCAAAGCTTAATCTTTTCAAATTTTCACAGGCAGTATAATTAAAGCTCTTACTTCTCAAACTGACCACATTCTATCCCCCCCCCCCCCACTTCCCCAACAAAACCCCAAGAATGTCAGAGTCAGTGTCAAACTCTGCTGAATTCAAACCCACAACATCGAGGTGATGAGTCTGGCAGTAACGCAGCTTCTCTAATATAAAACATTTACAGTTAACAGCTCACCTTCTAGATCCTTCTTTCAAAATTGTCATGCAAGAAATATGTCAACAAGGATTACATATAAGTAAAATACAATTTGTGCATACATGTAAGTGTTTACAACGTGTATTAGCATATAGTATTAATATCACAGGAATCGCTCTGAAACATTGTACACTGTTCTACAAAAACACAAAAATTAACCTGGAATGTCTTTCCAAATTACATTCTGATAGCCACAAAAAATCAGGGCAGTTCGAACCTCATCTCTATGGTCAAGAGCCACTGTGGACATTATGAAAAAACATATATAACAGAATAAAGTAAGATTTCTTACTCAGCTTATGTACTGGTAAAGTAACACCGTTAGGACTATAATACAATACAAACAATTCTGAACAGAAATTATATTTAAACATATACTGAGAGCTGTTTCCAACTGATGTTACCTTAGCAACCATTAAATACTCTTGTTCTTTTTTTGTCAAAATGTATCATTTGAAAGAATATGATATCTCCATGGCTGTCTGCATAGGTTTTACATGTAAGTGTTTCATTCTTTATAAAAAAAAAAATTAATAAAAAAAAACATGAGAAGTTCAAAAAAATGTTTTTCTCCTGATAGCACACATATAAATCTTTGCTTCTTTCAAAAATAATTTTGTTTAAAATGTCGTAAAGTTGTTCAGTTACATTATCTGTAAACCCAGTTTATACTTAAGTTCTTTGTTCTTCGAATGTTATAATAAAAAAAATCTTAAGCCACAATTATCTTAAAAGCTTACATTTTTATGTGAAATAACAAGATCTGTAATAATATATTTCTACTCCAAGTCCATTTAACCAGTAAACTTATGATTTCATTAACCAGTAAACATATGATTTCATTAACCAGTAAACATATGATTTCATTAACCAGTAAACATATGATTTCAATCTTATCTTCTTAACATGCACTTGACATGTTTTGCTACACACAGAGCTAATCACTTACTAATGAATACACAAAACAGACAAAATAAATCTGCATTTTAAAACAGACTCTTGCTTTTGAAACATCGTACATGTATACAGAAACTGGTGACAGTAATATAATATGTAAAAAGATTTATGAACTTTCAAAGCTTCATTATTTCTAAAAATGGTACTACATGTATCTAAAAAAAAACTTTTCAACCAGCTGAGCAGTTTTGCAAGAATATATACTAACATTAATAGAACTCACATTCCACATAACTGATCTACACTGACTTACAGCTTAAAATCATGTGATGTAAAAGCAGCTTTAGTATTTTACATGAATGTGAAGTTTCAACATTTTGTAACCAGAGATAAAATTAAACTATACTTAAGTGTGCATTATGTACCATTTAACAAATATATTTTTTTCCCCCAAATTTTTCGATGCCTGGATGAACTTCTGTTATACAGCAACCATTGTAACTGTTCAGAAATCTTCTCAAAGTAAACATAATATACCTAACAAGGTTTGAAATCTGATCCATTTTCAGAGAAGTAAATGATAAATATGAAGTTGAGTATGTTTGCCAGGACTTCCAAAATAATTTTTAAAGTCTATAATCTGACTTTCAATTCAACATAATAAATGACCATGAGAAATAATTGGGATTTCACAGAACTGCCCTTCCAATTTTACATGATTGAAGTGTCTCTTCTTTACCACCATACATACAAACCAATAATACAATCTATATTTTGCATCTGATTTCTTCTTCTAACACTGCTCAAAGCAACTTTTAACACACAGTTACATCTATATGCTGAGTTCTATAGTATTTATTAGACTAAAGGTAAAACAGACAAAAAGAATTTCTTTTGAAGATAAAAATACATATATATGCTTATTTAGTTTTAAAAATAAATATGTATACAATCGATATGGGATTATTCGAATCAGCGACAGACCTGGAAATTTCTTTATAAAATTTCATTTTTCTTTGCACTGTTTCTTTCTGTCATGTTTACACAATAAACTATAATTTCATTGCATCATTATTTGTTCAATCTCATTTCGACTGTTGTGTTTAAGTAAACTTAGCTTCTTTTGAAGTGTCACTTTTAACCCTTAACCTGCTAGAACCGAAAGTGATTAGCCCTTGCCACCAGTATAGAGCCAGGCCAGCCTGCACATCCGTGCAGTCTGACCAGGCTCTATTCTGTTGGTAGCTTCATTTTTGTATTTTAATATTGAAATCCCTTAAACTTTGAATGGACTGTTCAACTGTTCAAAATTCAAAGCTGGGCAAATCCATTACAAAATTTCAGCATGTTCAGGGTTAAAATTACTCCCAAGGCTTATATCTTATGTTCTACAGAACAAATTGAATATTAATCACATTTTATTTCTGTATTCCATACTGTTTTACAATGGCTTGAAATAAAAGGGCTAACACCAGTATGTTTTTTAATGATCTTAATGATTTTTTCCACAACTGAAAATAATCATGTCAAGCAACCAAAGCACTGGAATAAGAAAAGAAAAAATCAACAGGATTTGTGCATCTGATCAAAGTAATTCAGCAGTCAGCTGGTAAAAAATAGACTGGAAATACAGAATGGAGCAATTTCAAAATAAGATATACATGTATATTAGCATATTGAGACACTGGTCATGTGGACATGTACTGTTTTCATAAAAGAGTGGTCATAATAGTTAAACTTTACACTCCTTTGCAAATGAGAAATCTTGACGATACTATCGGGAAATAAGATGTCCGCCATACTGTACTGCACACTATCACAGAATGCTGGAATGTGAGTCAAACTCAAGGGGTCTTCACTCCATAATCACAAGGGCTTCCCATGATGCTTATCATTATCACAGAAAAGCACTCGATGTGGATTTGTGATATTTTCCCTTCTTAGAGAAGAGAGTAACAGAAAAAGACAAACACTTTTAGTACACAAGTTGATCTGACGGTTAAACTCAAACTTTGTGCAAAAAAGAGCCCTACTAAATAAAATGAAAAGTTTTCTTTTTAAATGTATTTATAACAATTTCATTTTTCATTTTTCAAGGAGTAACGTTTTATCACTTTGTCAGATTTTCCAAATCTACACAAATGTATGAGATCTAACTATCTGTGTGCATTCTTTCGTATCCACGTCGGTTGATACGGACACCATGGAGATGGTTCCCGGGCCCATATCTCCAGTACCACAGAACTCTTTGATGGACTGCACTCCATATTTTACCTAGACAATGTATTAAATGTAAATGTTAATATATCAGTAGCCTCAAAGTAATTATGAAATGAGCAAAATTCAGTCCCTTACAATAAGCATTCTCAAATAAATGCTTTACAGTTAAAAGCATTTTAACATGTCTTCTTCATTCTTATTGTAAGTATCTTTAATAACACGTCAATGAAATCAACAAAACTAGTAATGTGTCCACAGGATACAGAGGCACCTGCAGTTACACCTGTCACTGAAGCACCGTAGCAATAAAGGCAAAAATTAAATTCTGAGCAGAAATTCACATTTCACAGAGAAGTAGAGTTGCTGTTAGCCAGATGACTTATTTGACAGAAAAAAGACTACATGTAAACATAATAAACAAGGATTTTACACATGCCATCACTGTAACCCAGACCTTGACCTAGTAACCTCATTATTCAGTTTGTTAAGCCTTTTTGTTACTAAGCGGAAGTTGTGGAATGAATGACTTGCAGAAAACTGATTGGTCAAAAATAGTGAAAAAATGGCTAATGTCCATATCTTGACATACAGAACCAAAATTTTGGAAAGCCTGAACATCTGGATATATCTGAAGTTTGGTGAACCATTGCACTTCCACTGGTAATGCCCAGTAAACCTATGATATCATTATTATAAAATAAACCTAGGCCCTAGTGTTAGCCAGTTATTGATTTGGCATGGATTTTACACAGGTGGCTTCTAAGACTAAGACCTTTGACCTAGTGACCTCAAAACTTGTAGGGGTCATCTGCTGGTCATTTCCAGTAACCTATGAAGTTTCATAAACTTAGGCCCAAGTGATCGCGAGTTATTGACCGGACAAAATGATAGGACCCTGTACATAAGGACAGAAGTACAGACTGCAGCAATGTTATACGCCTCCTACTTTTCAACTGAGGAGAGTGGGGGGAAGGTGGCGTCATAAAAAGCTTATTCTTAAAGTCTTAAAATGATTAATATATGCTACCAATTGACATTTTTACAGACAGTGTGATAACTACTCCATTAATCTCCATTAAAACTGCTACCATTAATATTAACCATCATCTCTAAACAGACGATTGGAGCACTGCTTTAACCCATGACATTAACTCTCATTTACAACTCAAACAGACAACCAAGCAAAGTAGCCCTGAAAAAAAATACTGTCACCAACCTGCACCATTCCACTAGCAACATTCTTCCTCACTTTGGAAGCAGCATGTGACCCTGTCTCCTTGATAGACTGAATCTTCATACTGCCAGCATCTTTGATGTTTCTTATTTTCAGGCTACCTGTAATGTAAACACGGATGGCAACATTTTGAACTGCAACTATGTGGCAAACATTTGTGCCAAATTATTTTAAAGTCCTTTCATGCATGACAAAATTATAGCCCGGACACAAAGCAGGCCAACCAACTGACATAGCGATTACTATATACCCCAACAGACCTTGTGTACTTTTAAAGTCTGAGCTCACACCATTAACCCAAAGAGTTTACTACTTCTTAAGTATAGTGAGGTAAACTTCAGCAAAACTGAGTATAGTGAGATAAACTTCTGCAAAACTGAGTATAGTGAGATAAATCAACTTCTGCAAAACTGAGTATAGAGACATAAACTTCTACAAAACTGTGTACAGTGAGATAAACTTCTGCAAAACTGTATAGAGTGAGATAAACTTCTGCAAAACTAAGGATGTCATTCATTATGAAAAGAGTACCATTATAAAGAGAGTCCTTACATTTCAAAATAAACATATCCTGCAAGAGACCATCAACAGCACATTTACAAACAACTAATGAATAAGTATTTACATAAGCAGTACAGAAGAAAATGGCAAAACAAAATCCAAAATCTTACCAGTATCTGTGATAGAGCGGACATGTGAACGAACCTTCTCCATCCTTCGTTCAGCCCCATATCTCAGTCTGGACCTGACCTCCTCTAGCTGGTCCCAGATAGGTGGGGACACCTGAAATGCCATTGTGTGATTTATTTTTACCATGAAAATAAAGTCTTTCTTTATACTATTTGTATATGAGTTTCATAAAAGGTACCACATTTTCCTTTTTAAAATTCAAGGTCATATACCGCAATCAGGTTTGCACAGGACTGTTTCTTCATTTATTGTCTACTCCCTACTTGTCTGTCTGTGACAAAACTGTTTCCCAGAGACAAATCTATGAAAAAACACTTTGACTTATACGTACATGTACCAATATTTCTGAAAGTATCAGAGGCAGACCACTGTCTCGACCAAGACTTTTGAGACACTGCAGTAGGGTTTTAATTTCTGATTCTTTTCAACCAATCTAGGCTTTCAAGCTCCTAAGCTCACTGATTATACTTTAACCCTTAACCTGCTGGAACCAAAAGTGATTAGCCTTTGCCACCAGTATAGAGCCAGGCCAGCCTGCACATCCGTGCAGTCTGACCAGGCTCTATACTGTCGGTAGCTCCATTTTTGTATTTTGATATTGAAATCCCTTAAACTTTGAATGGACTGTTCCAAATTCAGAGCTAGGCAAATCCATTACAAAATTTCTGCATGTTCAGGGTTAAAAGGAGTTTTATCAAGACAAATAAAGCAAAATACACCATACATTGTAGTCATGAGAGATGAAGGTGCTGGTATGTAGGACAGTTTGACGAGAGCAACTTATTACCTTGTCTCCCTCACATGTTTTTATATTTTGGAGGGTTGGGGATAATCTTATTTGCAAACTTCAATCCTTAAGAAATATTTTAAATTATATACGTTTGTTTAAATATTTGATCAGTGTCAACTTGACATAACACTAAAACTTTACTGCATACATTTGTATTTACAGTAAGTATAAATTGTGTATGAGTTTAATGACATATAGCCCAAATGGTTACTTGACCTGCATCTGAATGTTGTACCATGATTTTTTTGCCAATATAACACAATGTGATGTTATTCATTTTAATTCTATTATGATGAAACTTTCTTTTTTGGCATTGACATTAAGGTTTATATTTTGATGCAACAAAATACAAGATGATGTTGTTATGATGACTGCATTGTAATATAGATTATACTATGACTGCGGTACTTCCCTGTCCAAGGTTTCGAAGTCACAAGGTATTACAAATGTATTTCAAGATGTCAACTTTAGACATAACAACCTCTGTGAATATTTATACCAATTCATAAGATAAATACAGATACATCATGCATCCCCGTCATTCTTACATTTAACCTTTCCCAGCTGATTTGGGTGTAAGATAATATTATGTGTATCTACAGTTAAAAAATTTGTTAAACTTCTAATGACTATCTATCTATTTGAGTTTTAATTTATCATCGTACAACCAATATGACTGACACCCCCTGCAGAACATGCCTGTTTAGGTTGTGGGGAAAAGTGCAAGATACAGAAAGCATCACATTCCGAAGACAACCCTGCTTCTTTTCCATGCTTAGTGTATATCACTGATACATGGGACCTCGCTTGAATGCCTCATCCAAAAGATAATTATAAATGTTAGTGGTTAATGGTAGTGGTAGGGGGATTCAACTCGTACTCCCTAAATTACCTGTCCAGCTAGTCCAACTAATCAGATTTGTCAAAAAGACATTGCAAAAACTTATAACAGGCGATGTCTTTGGTTTGACAATGATAAAAAAATGTCGATAAAATGGGTCAAACCATCAACGCCAAATTTATTAGGCTACTGTCCTGCGTGTTACCACTGGACCACTGATCCACTCTCTGCCAAATGTCACACATCCCTTAATAGCTTTTACTATTGACTATAGAGTAAATTACAACAGAAGTCAGTATATATTAAGAAGGCTGTATCTCAAATAACAGAATCAAACAGCACATAGTTTATTTGACCATTGAACCATGACTGTTAAACTGCTTGTAAGTTACAGATTACCATAGAATGAAGTTTACTGCCGAGATCTCAAATCTGACAGCCGAGTCACCTACACTGAGTTTAAATTACAGAATGTATACAGCTACGTCACAACAACCTATATATGCATTACCGTTCATTTTAAGTTCATATAAGTTGTAAGGATTTCTGTCTTAAATCAATAAAAACATTTTGCAATTACTTTCAAAATAAAATGACATACATAAAGCAGGTTCAGTTTTGTGTATTAAAGTTTTCTGAAACTATAAAATTTTCAAGGTTTTAAGAATAAATTTTACCTAAAATTATGTTTTCATTTAAACATATAACAAAGCGAGAAGAAGCAGACATGAAAAGGGTAACCTCATTCAGTTCAAACATCAATCAAGTGTACCAGTACTGTACTTGACAGGCAAAAAGTTGAAGACCCTGAGTGGCGAAATCAGAGGAAACTGTAGTGAATGTAAAGCTGGGAATATACTGAATGTACTGTGGAAAAGTTTTGTATGACCACATGATAAGAAATTATTAAGTTAAAACATGAACAGTTTGGCTACTGCATTTATAGTGGTATGCTTCCTGTTTATAAAACAAGAAGACCAAACAGTCCTGAGTCGCTCAGCTAAAAAAGGGGCTCTCAAACAATTATACAGGGTTTCCGCTGCAATTCGCCAATTCGGCAAATGGCGAAAAAAATAATGAAAGTGGCGAAATTTTTTTTTAAAAAAATAAACATTTTTTTCGTAGAAGATTAAACAAAAATATACCCTTATTGACCACTGAGTGATTAAAGAAAAGCTTAACAAATTGAAGGGAACCAATTTTAGCAAATATTTAGTTTATTCAACATGAAGCAGCCACTAAAAATCTTGGATAAATTCCGTTTGTCATATATTTCCGCGACCCCGCCGTATTTTAATATTTATAGAAATCAGTGTCGAGGAGACTCTTTATATGGCAAACTTACAACATTAAATTGATTGATTAAGATAAGTGGTCATGATTTTATTATAAGTACCAGTATTTCATTGAAAAGGTTTCCTTTTCTTTAAGACTTGAATATATCTGTCGTAGTTTTTTTGAAAGTAACAATTATAATGACACAACATATTTTACAGCTTAAAGTTGTTTTGTAAGTTTGTTCAAAAAAGTTCTGGTGAAAATGCAAACAAATCCAATACTTTTCACAATAAAGTTACTGAACTTTGATGCCACAGGTACATTAGTTTTAACAGTAAGTTGAATAAAAAATCATTCCACATATTTGCTGTCTTTCATTGTCATTCAGAAATGGAACTAGCATTGCCAGTACTAATTTCTCCCAGGAGTCTTTTCAAGTTCTGACTTCTCCCAAATCTAACCTTAGAGAGAATTCACTTCTCCAAAAATTTTGACCCTAGCGAGAGCCCTGTATAAGGAATCGGGTCCAAAAGCTAGAATTCAAAAGACAAAAGCAAAATTTAATCATCAGTAGGAATCTGAATATAAAGATAGGAAATTGTGCTAACAGATTATGCCTTTTCCAAGTGGTGCAACCTTTATGCATTTGATAAGAACAGAAAAATGCATCATTGGTTTTCTTTGCTGTTCTTCTTGTCTTTCTTTTTGCGAAAACAATTGGATAAAAAATTCCAGTCGTCAAGCTTAAAATCCAGCTGAAAATCCAGTTCTAAGTTACTGACATTATCACATGTATGTATTACATTTGTCCTTTTTTAAATGCCATAAAATATTCATAACAGATGAGGTTGAAGATGCCTTGTAAATTGGGTATTTAAGAATGAGAAATTGAAAAATTTTCGACGACCGGAGGGGACCTATCTCCTGGACCCTTCCCAGTGGCGGAAAAAAAATTGGCCAGTGGAAACCCTGATTATATGCCCAACCCCAACTATATTTTTCATGGTTCTGTTCAAATTTCACAATAGCTGTAAAAAGCTGGACCTCTACCAAAATCATATAAAAAATTATGGCTGCAGGGCAGAATTGGTCCTACCCAAGAATTCTATTAATTCAGAATATATTTTATCTTTGTTAGTGAAACTGGGCCTGTATGTTGTTTTTACACTTTGTTTTCCTTTGATCTACATGGTCAGGTAAGCCAAAATAACATGTATGTTATTATGTCATGTGACTGTCGATTTGAATGTTACCAATGTTACATGTAAATATTGTAATATGTGGTTGCCTTAAAACACAAATGGTTGAAATAGATGTACACCATCCAAGCATGAAAGCATAATTAAAGCACTCTTTTGACATTACATGTACACTGCATACAGGCCAAAATCCAACAGAAAACATTTATATAAATTGTTTCACATTTTCTTTCCACACAACTGTTCATATACAATTATATGCTATATCATTTCAGAATTTTTACAATTGTTTTTCTTTAAATGCAGTTAGACCAAACCTGGCTTTGCACTCTGCTTAAAGTCTCTACCTAAAATAATAGTGTCATCCAAAGAGTTATCTTAAAATTTACCTTTGTTTCTTCTTCAGTGTCTTCAGCATCTGGTGTGTAACATTTCTCTGGTGATAACCTCAACTGTGGAGAGTTAAACGGCGGGTCAGGAGGCGATAAACTTGGATCGTAGTCGGTATAATCCAAGGATCCTATACTACTACTGGTTTTTACCTCAATCTCTAGTTGAAGATCTTCCGGTTTTATCTTCTCATCGATAATCTGAACATCGTCACAGCGGCAACAGCAGCAGTTGCATGTATCAGAATGCAGACATTTATTAACAAACATTCGTACCAATCCTACAATAACAGCAAGCACTAACATTGATCCCCCTGAGAATGCACCAACTATCAGACTTGTGATATATATAAATGGCAACTTCGTCTCTATGCCAACTGAGATGGTCTTATTTGACTGTCCAATGACATTGACTGCTACACACGTGAACTCCCCTGAAAAATGGCCCCTATATTTGTCTATATGCAGAGACCAATTACTGGACACGTACACTCTAGATGTCACTAATAAATTCATAGCTGAGTAGGTCTCATCTATTTTCATTGACAAAAATTCACTAGGAAACGACAACAAAGATTCTCTATTAGAGAAGGTATCTCCCCAGGGGGTAAGCCAATAAACAGCAAGTGGTAAGTCACCAGTCACTTCACAGTCAAGACCCATTGATCCCTGATACAAAACATTTGAAGACAGTGTCACAGCAGTAACATTTGCACTATTACAAGGTAGTGTGGCAATGTCCAAATCCTCAAACTTCCTATGTGCAAGATGTTTTGGTGCAGAACATTCAACTAGATCATCAAAGTGTGTTGACACTTGTCTGTAGGCTTCAATAAGACCTTTCAGTTTGCATGAGCACCAAAATGGGTTTTTAGCCAACAGTACCTTCTCAAAATTGAGCAACCTGCTCACATCCACTTCTGGAACATAGGTGATTTTATTTTCTCTTATATCTAACATTTTTAGACTATTGAAAGCATAAATAAAGGTTGTCAAATGCTGGATGTGGTTATTCTGTAAATCTAATAACTCAAGTCCACCCAAGCTGGAGAAAACACTTTCTGTTATCTGGTTCAATTTGTTGCTCCGTAGGTTAAGATTCTTAAGTTTTGTTAATTTCATAAAGATATCATCTGACAGACTTGAAATCTGGTTATTACTGAGATTCAATGTTTCTAAATTAGACAACTGTTCAAATGACTTTGTCTCAATATGTGAAATATTATCATTAGTTAAAGTGAGGAACTCTAGGGAATCCAGCCTAGTGAAATCTAATTCAGCTATCTGCTTAATGGGAACGTAACTGATATCAAGATAGGTCAACTTGGAAAATATTGCCTCTATAACCTCAGCATCTTTCTGCTGATGAATATCTCTGTCCCCATATATGACTTCTCTAACAGACAACTTTGAACTATCACCATTCCAAGCCGAGGCATCACCATGGATATGAAGCCTTGTCAGTTGCCATGGAAATAAATGTGTAACACTGTAACTTGAGTAACTCAGGCTGCACTGTGCTGTGCCCTCTTTCTGTGAACACTTGCAGCCTTCTGGACATGTTAATGTGTCATGATGCAATTCAGCTGTGTTGGTGTCCCTATCATACACATACACTGTAGAAACTGTTGCCACGGCAACACTGAGAATGAGTGCAAGAAGTTTTGTTTCCATTTTCTACATCACAACAAAATCTGTAGCCAACCTGAAAGTATATATGAAGTCTGGACAAACTTTGAAAATAAAAAATCATAAAAGGGCCATAACTCTGACAAAAATCAATGAACTGGAAAAGGCTGACGATATGCATAACTAGACTTGATACTGATCATTCCTGTAAAGTTTGGATGAAATCACACAAGTAGTTTCTGAGGAGTAGTCCGGACAAGTTTTGTGGTGGACAGACAGACAGATGGATGGATGGACAGACAGATGATGGGGAAGTGATCACTATATGTCTTGGCTACTTTTTAGCATTTCTCAGCTACTGTGAAGCCTGCAACACAAAATTTATTATTTGGCTAAAACGCCTTTTTCATTCAAGGGCCATAACTCAGCCAAAAATCATTCAATCGAAAAACCCGTTACATATGCGCAGGTACTTGAGGTACTGATCAATCCTGTAAAATTTCATTTAAATTGCATTAGTAGTATAAGAGAAGTAGTCTGGACAAACTTTAAAAATAAAAATCATAAAAGGGCCATAACTCTCACAAAAATCATTGGAAGGGAAAAACCTGATGATTTGCACAACTAGACTTGGTACTGATCATTCCTGTAAAGTTTGGATGAAATCGCACCACTAGTTTCTAGGAGTAGTCCGGACAAGTTTTGTGACAGACGGACAGACAGATGACGGAGAAGTGATGATCCCTTTATGTTGTGGCTACTTGGTAGCAGGCGACACAAAATCAGTAGCACATTGCGTCACAAGTCTGTGCCCTCCAACCAGGTGCCCGGACCCCTTCTCCCTCTTGCATATATAAATGACCTTCCACAGGACATCCAATCAAAAGATCGTCTATTTGCTGATGATACAGCTATATATCTAAACTTAACATCAGGTTAACAGTCAAAAACCCTTCAAAATGACTTAAATAACCTAGAAAAGTGGGAGTTGGATTGGGATATGGAGTTGAACCCATCCAAATGTCAAATAATCCATGTCACAAGGAGGAAACATCCCATAAACACTAATTATTCTCTTCATGGAACTACTCTACAGGCGGTTACTTTGGCAAAACACCTAGGCGTGGAAATAGCAAATGACCTCTCGTCGAAATATCAAATGACCTCTCGTGGGACGAGCACATAAACAGGTTAACTAAAGAGGCAAACTAAACCCTTGGTTTCTTACGCCGCAATATAAACGTCAACTCTGAACCCCTTAAGGCCATGGCATATAAGACCCTTGTTCGACCACAACTAGAAAATGCTTCTGAAGTCTGGTCCCCCCATAGTCAAACCCAAATCGATCAGACAGAATCTGTCCAAAAGATCCGGAGGTTGCTGGTTCGAATCTCCAATGACATTCCACAGTCCTCACTTTCGACGCGAGTACTGGTATGAACCCAGGAAGCAGTTGCAAGAACTTGCCAGCCTAGTATAGTCAGAAATGACTGTTGGCAGTAATAACTTGAACTTGAACTGAACTTGAACACTTCCAACAGCCTCGGTGTTGGGCTAGCTCTTTAGCGACATGGTTGGAGTGTCGCTAAAGAGGCAAACCAAACCCTTGGTTTCTTACGCCGCTATAAACGTCAACTCTGAACCCCTTAAGGCCATGGCATATAAGACCCTTGTTCGACCACAACTAGGGCTCCTAAAATTTTGAAATCTCAATCGTTCCGAGACCTCGACCCCCCCCACTCCCGAGACCAAGAACCAACAAAAAAAATAGAAACGATTTAAAGGCAAAGAACAATTTGAGTTATGATAGTGTTGACGTCGCAAAAATGTGTGTTTTTCAAAGCGAAAGTAGATTTAGAGCTAATTTTGCAACGTCAAACTAGTCACTGATATTTTAAAGTGTGCTTTGTGCTGCAGCTAGCCACTACAATTACTATTAAGCCCTTAATGAAATTAAACAGACTACAGTTATCGCCTATTTCGATGCAAACTCCTCGCACCGGTTACGTCACGCTTTTCTACTTTAACTGTTTTCTGTACTGATCAGGGGAAGTAACTGCTGCGGGGAGTTTGATTTAGATGAAATTATATTTCACAGTTTGAGCCGGTCAACTTTAATCGATTGGCCGGCTGCAAATCAAGCACATTTTTACTTGTTTACAAGTTAATTGGCGAAAATTGCCGCAGGCAACAGTGACAGTTTTATGGTTTTATGATAGGTGTGAAGTACCGGATTAGCGATCAATTGAGGTTTTGGTGAGATTTTGACTGTTTTATGAAAAGTTAGACAGATTTTTTTTGGGGGAAATTATCTGGACCGATTTTTTAAGGACTTTTGGACATTGAAATCGGTCCATAGAGATAAAATTTGGTCAAAACCGACAAATTTTCGGTTTTCGGGAGCCCTGTCTGGAACATTTGCTATATTAAGCAACGTTACTTCAACTTCAACTTATTACTGCCAAAAGTCAATACTGACTATACTAGGCAGGCGCGTGTCAGGAACATTAAATTATAAAAGATAATAACAAGATTTAACTGAAGATCTTACTTAAACATTTATTTTAAATACTTAAAATCTATAAAACTTGTTTAGTCCACTGATAAAAGCTGGTACAGTTGGGGTAGCCTTAATCTAGATCGGTAATTTGTTCCAGAGTCGTATAGTCCTTGGGAAGAATGAGTTCATGTGATGTTGTGTTTTTGATTGTGGGATGAGGAATTTGCTGTTTCTTGTGCTTGTATGGTGATTGTGATCAACATTGACCTGATTGTTTTTTATTTTGTGTAGCATGACCAGGCTGGCATGGTTTAGCCTTTGTTCTAAGGCAGTGGCTACGGTTACGGAACCGTAATCCTAGCCTCCGAGTCTAGGATTACGGAAGTTCCGTAATCTTAGACAAACCCACTGGAAAAGGCTACGATTACGGAATTTTTTTAATGAAGCATATTTTCAACAGTTAAATATCAAATAGCAAGCCAAATTTAATTTTTATCCATGAAACAAACCATTTTACCAAATTTGCGTTATCAAACCGTTTGTACGCCATTTTGATTGTTGTTTCGGCAACGAACTAACGTTAAATATCGTTGTCATCTTTACACTGTCACATGAGTGCTCATTTGTAGTTGGACAAGTAATATAATTCTTTTTTGAAAATAAAATGTTGTACATAATGTAATCATGTAAATCACTTTTACTTGTCCATCTACATCCAGGCCACATCACAAAGAGGCGCTCAAATCATGGCCTGCCAAAATTTGTATTTTTACAATTTTTTTCCAACATACATGTTACAGATATGCATTAAAGCATATTTAATTTACATTAAAGCCCTGAGATATGTTATTTCATTTTTTTTTACTTTGTTCTTTTCCTTTCTTTTTGTCATTGTTTTGTGAATTTAATATTGATTTTGAATAAACATTTTTAAGAATGGAATTGTTGTTGATAAAAGACTATTGCATTATAATTTGCACATAGCAATGTGTTCGTTCTTCATGAAATGTGTTACGTTTTGTTGTCGTTTTTCTTTTAATTGCCTTCCATTTTCATTTGGATCATTCTATACCCCCCCCACCACCACCTTTTTAAAAAAAAAAACTGACTACAGGTTGTAAACAGTCTTTGTCATTACAAATTCACAAAATTAGTAGCGTTACATGATAAATTATTTCACTAATTGCTTTCTTTTAATAAAGGAATCTTATACAAAAATAAATAACCTGTGGTCATATTTATTGCTGTACAAAATGAACGAGTACTTATTCCCAGGACAACATTGTTTTTTCCCCAACCTTCCCCAAACAATTAAAAATTGACAAGATCGACCTGCAGTATTTGCTTCCTAACTTTATAATTCAATGAAAACTTGGAATTTAATAGACAGTCGTTCATTTTTTGCGTCATAATAATGCGAACAAGATAACACTTAAGACAATACACATTACAGGGCAATCATTCACATCGTCTTTGAAGTGTCTGTAGATGACGACAATGACATTTAACGTTAGTCAATACAACAACTAAGATGGCGTATCATAACATTAGTGTTGACTCGTCTTGAAGAAAATGTAATATTTGAGACAATTAACGGTTTATCACTCGATTTTTGGTATGAAACACTTCTTTAAATATACTTCCCTAACCGTAGCAGATTTCAGTGGGTTTGTCTAGGATTACGGAACTTCCGTAATCCTAGACTCGGAGGCTAGGATTACGGTTCCGTATCCGTAGCCACTACCTTGTTCTAAAGTTGACCATTTTAGTTCTTTGATCATGTTTGTTACACAATACACTGCTTGTATAGTGGTAATCATTATGAACGTACCTTGCTCTGGACCATGGTTTGTGCTTGGATGGGTGTCCCAAATTGACCTCACAGGTCAGGTTACTACAGTAATGTGTATATCCGTGTCAAAAAGTAAGAAAATTAGGACGTGGTTAGTGAGCCGATTCCTTCTTCGCAATCATATCTCTTATGATTCCCTGAGCTTCGACAAAACATAGTTGCATTGATATCTATACATGAGGAAATGAGCTACTTACACTTGTACTGATTTATCTACCAACCCACGTCAAAGTTATTTCTTGAACTGAAATAGATACTTCCTTCTTTGTCGTCCATATTTACTTGCTTTGGGTTTTATCGCTCAAAATACATTTTGTCCGTGACCCTGCGTATTGACAATCGGTGCTCGTTGCACCTGCACGGGCTTCACTATTCTACGGCCCAAACTAATGTCGAGGCCCTCGTATATTGTCAAAAGGTGTTGATATGTTACACCATAAAGGCTAAAAGAATGTATAAAAGGCCGATTTCAAACAATTGGATAGCCTTTTAGAAAGAAAATGTGAGGGTCTATTTCTATTTCTATGTCTATTTCTAAACATATACCAACAAAACTCCATAAAACAAATAAACTGCCTTGGATTTCACATGAATTAAGAAAGAAAATGAATAAATATAAACGCAAATTTACACGACGTAATAAGTACCAAAGTAAGTCCACCAAATTGAAACAATTAAAGGCAAAAATTCAAAAAGAACAAAGAAATGCATATTTGAAATACATAGAAAACATGATATTTGATATACAAATCCCGGACCAAGATAACCCCAAAATAAATAAACTACCAAAAAATTTATTTTCATACATAAAAGCTCAAAAACAGAATCTTCAAATATACCACCCCTACGTGAAAATGGAGTACTAAAATCAGACTTTACCGCTAAAGCTAACATCTTAAACAACCAGTTCCAAAAAGCATTCACACCAATAACATCCCAGAGGATGCCAGATAAAGGACCTAGTCCCCATCCTAACATGTCAGATGTTAACATCACCCAGAATGGTATTACTAAATTATTGGCGAACATCAATCCTCATAAAGCCTCTGGACCAGATGGCATTCATGCAAAAACCTTAAAGGAATGTAAAGAAACCATTTCTCCAATTTTAAACATAATATTCAATAAATCTCTAGCTTCAGGCAAAATCCCCTTAGACTGGAAAAATGCAAATGTTTGTCCTGTATTCAAAAAAGGAGATAAACATGATGCAATTAACTACAGACCAATTTCTTTAACTTGTATTTCTTGCAAAATCTTAGAACATGTAATCTCTAGTAATCTTATGTCTCACTTGGAAAGTAACAACATTCTATATGATTTGCAACATGGTTTTAGATCATCAAGATCATGTGAAACTCAACTTATTTCTTTTATTCAAAATATAAGCCAGTCTAATAACAGTAACATTCAAACTGACATTATTATAATGGACTTTGCCAAAGCTTTTGACAAGGTATCCCAGAGACATCTTCTGTATAATTTAGAATACTATGGTGTAAGATGCAATGCTTTGAACTGGATTGCTGATTATCTGAAAACAGGACCCAGACAGTTGTCCTGGAAGGCGAAATGTCAAAAAAGGCACCTGTAACCTCTGGAGTCCCCCAGTGCACTGTCCTGGGCCCAATCCTTTTCCTCTATATAAATGATTTTGCAGATTACATACAGCATAGCACCCTTAGATTATTTGCGGACGACAGTATTATATATAAAGAAATTAAGAACCTAAACGATGCCAAACTTCTTCAGTCAGATTTGGAAGCTGCTGGTAGGTGGGAACAGGACTGGTTGATGCACTTCCACCCTGATAAATGTAACATCCTCAGTGTAACACAGAAAAAGAAACCTATTATTTACAGCTATAAATTGCATGGTCATATCCTCGAAAAAGTAGAGTCATCTAAATATTTAGGTGTTACACTTCAAAACAATCTAAAATGGGATAAACATATAAACTCTATCACAAATATAGCAAATCAATCACTTGGGTTCTTGCGAAGAAATTTGAAAATCAACTCTTCTGAAGTTAAAGAACATGCTTACAAAGCAATAGTAAGACCCAAATTAGAATATTCATCAACATTGTGGGACCCATATACCAAAAACCAAATAAATCAGATTGAAAAAGTCCAAAGGCGGGCAGCGAGATTTGTCACCAGTCGTTTCCATAATAGAAGCTCTGTCTCAGAAATGATCAAAGATTTAAATTGGCCAACGCTTGAAGTAAGAAGAATAAGAGCTCGACTAATAATGTTCTACAAAATAATCCATCATGTTGTCGCTATTTATCCAGAAAACAATTTACTATTAACCTCAGATTCTAGAACAAGATATAGTAACACACACAGTTACCGGCATATCGGAACATCTAAAGACTCCTATAAATACTCTTTTTATCCCAGAACCATAAGTCAATGGAACATGTTACCAATAGTTGCACATGAAGCGCCAACTGTTCAAGCCTTCAAAACAGTTGTCACTGTGCCTGTTATCATCTCATCCATTATTGCCTAAATTGCAACCAATGTACATAGTTTTAACTTAACACCTGTAAATTTGATATTCTATTAAATGTACATGTGTACTGTAAAAACACAGTTTAACTCTTTGTTTAAATTGATATATATAAGTTCTCTCTTAACCAGCGCCTGCACAAAATCCTCACTTCTGAGGGAGTGCAGTACAAAGAAGAAGAAGAAGAAGGGAATTTCAACTTTATTGGCCAACCATTTGCAAAATATTATCGGGAAACACCTTATTAATTGTAATAAACTTTTGATTGGTTTACTCAAAATGCACTTCAATTTAATAAAATTGTACACAAAATTATAAAGATGTCTGTAGCAACTTTAAAATATATTATGAACGCACAATGAAATGATGATATATTAAGCCCGCCCTCTTAGCTCAATAGGTAGAGCACTAGTCTCACTATATCGCCTCCGCAGGTGAACCCATTTTTAGGCTGATATTTTATAGTTGAAGGTGAACAACTATAAAATATCAGCCTATAAAATGGGTTCACCTTCGGAGGCGAAATAGTGAGACTAGTAGAGCACTGGACTAATAATCCATGAGTCGATGGTTCGACCCCTGGGCAGGGCAAAATTTCTCCGTGACACTTGATCTCAGGCAGTGTGTCTAATATTCATTTGTCTCTCACCGCTGATTCAGAGTAGATCATGTGGGAACAGTAGTCAGTCACTTGCGGAGAAATTGGTAATTACTGGTAAGTTATCCAGGAAAACCGGTTAGGTAGACTGACCGCCGAGATATAACCTATATGTTGAAATCGGCGTAAACCCCAAATAACAACACTGATAATATAGTCAACTTTACGATGTGAATGATTAAAGACTGCAATACGTTTTTTTAACAACATGTCGTTAGAAAGTACAAATTAATGATTCAAACTATCAGGCTAAAAGACCCAAATGTCTGTTAATATCATAAACCATTTTTAAGATATGTTTTGGAAATCATATTTCAAACAATATACAATATTGATGCTGCTTGTTGTCTGGTAGTCTCAAGTCACAAAGCGTGCAGCTCTTCTCTGGACTGCCTCCAAATTGCTGATATTGCTGTTGGTGTGAGGGTCCCAGACAGGTGACACATACTCTAAGATGGGTCTCACCAGGGTCTTGTAGCACTGGGCCTTAATCTTTGATGGGCTTCTGGCGAGGTTCCTTCTTAGGAAAGATAGGCTGTTGTTGGCCTTCTTTGTGGCTGCGTCCACATGAGGGTTCCAGGACAGTTTGTTGTTGAGAGTCACCCCCAGATCATGCCATTCTCTACTACGCATAGCTCATGCTTGTGGATCTGGTATGTAGCCTGGATGAAGTTCTTTCTGCGGGATATGCGTATCACCGCGCACTTGCCCGGGTTGAACTGCATCTGCCAGTCTGACTCCCACTGCTCCAGCTTTAACAGGTCGTCTTGCAGTGCTGTTGAGTCCTCAACTGTTCTGATCTTGCGATACAGGAGGTTGTCGTCTGCAAAGAGCCTTGTTGTTGACGATACTCTTCCGGGCATGTCGTTAATATAGAGCAGGAATAGTAGGGGTCCGAGGACAGATCCCTGAGGGACACCGGACGTTACTGGTGCTGATGGTGATGATTGGCCTTCTAAAACAACCTGTTGGGTCCGACCTGTAAGGATGCTCTCTATCCAACGGAGAGTGGAACCGTGGACCCCGTAGTGGTTGATCTTGTGCAGGAGGCGCTGAGGAGGCACTTTGTCGAACGCCTTGCTGAAATCTAAGAGAATGGCAGCAATCTGTTCACCCTCTTCTATCCCCTTCGCTAGGTCTTGCAGGGTGAGAATGAGTTGGCTCTCACATGACCGTCGCTTACGGAACCCATGCTGTTGGTCGCAGAGGGCATTGTGCATGTCAAGGTGGCGCATGACTTGGCTGTGGATAATATGCTCCATCAGTTTGCAGCACACCGACGTAAGGGAGATAGGTCTGTAGTTTTCTGGAACAGTTCTGTCCCCTTTCTTGAACAGTGGAGCAACTAAGGCCTGCTTCCAATCATCTGGCACCTTGCCTTGTTTCAAGGAGGCTTGGAATATAAGTGTCAGGGATGGGGATAGTTCTGTTGCACAGCACTTCAAGAAGTTGGGGGTAATGTTGTCTGGGCCCTGGGCCTTGTGGGGGTTCTGATCAGTCAACAACTTTCGGGCACCTTCGCAGTCGATACTGAAGTCCTCCATGTTGGATATAGAACGCTTATCCATATCTGGCATGTTGTTGTGGTCCTCTTTAGTAAACACACTACTGAACTGATTGTTGAGTATGGTGGCCTTAGCTGTAGGATCACAGTGTCCAATACCATCTCTTTTTAGTAGTGAGACGCCGCTGCTGTCTTGTCGTTTGTTGCTGATGAATGAATACAGCCTTTTGGGGTTGTTGTCACTGGCAACCATGTTGTTTATGTATTCATTATATGCTTTTTTGCATTGATGTTAGACATTCTTCTGGTGTGACTTGAATGCTGTCATATCTTGCTCATCATCTGACCTCTCGGCTTTTACATAGGCGCGTTTCTTTCTCTTAGTCATGCGCTTTATCTGGCTGGTTATCCATAGTTGATTGATTCTTGTGGAAGACATTTTTGAAGGAATGTGTTTATTGATGATAGTAGTGCAGCTAGATGTGAATGTATGCCACAGTATGTTGATGTCTGTGTTGGTGGTGTTGTTGCTAGTAAATGATTTATTGAATTCGCTGACTCTGTGTTTTAGGCTGTTCATATCTGCCTTTTTCCAAAGAAAGATTTTCCTGCTGGGCAGCTTTTTACGTACAGCTCTAGTGTCGACTTCAGCAAAAACAATGTCGTGGTCACTAACTCCTGGTAAAGGCTTTGTCCTGATGACTAATGATGGCCTATTAGTTATAAAAAGGTCTAAAGTGCTTTTATCTCTGGTTTCAAATTTTACCATCTGTTCTGAGCCAGTGTCATAGATCAGTTCTAGGAGCTGTTGGCTGATGTTCCGACAATGCATTATAGTTGCAATGAATCGTTTGTTCACCATTTTTAATTGTATATTTTTTTTGACAATGAACTGAAAAGTTTATGTCAATAAACTATGTTGTCTTTGATAGTATAATCAAGTCCAACAGGTGCACATAACTGGCAAGTGTATTACATATTTATACAATCAGTGAAGGTGAGAAAGGTAATGTTACTAATAATAAAAAGTATAAAGGTACATAATTCCTTTACAACTTGATTAGACACTGTTTATTTGATGAGAAATACCTTATAATTTAATATCATATATTTTAGATTCTATATTTATAAAAAATTTATATCTTGTGTGTGTAAGATACAACATATATCATCAGAATAGCAGAAACAATTATGAGTTAATCAGAAGTTTTGAAAGACTTTACGCCAACATCGAGTAGATAAATCCAGAGTAAGATATCTTTTTTCTTAAGCATTGAAATACCGCTTTAAACACATATTTCACCTTATCAGATCTGTTTCATGATACTATTTCAACACTAAATTATTAACAACACTTAATTTGCAATGCTGTGAATCGACAGATATTATAACTGAATTCGATTACTTCTGTTAATGAATCTCGTTCAACTATAATTATTTTCCATTTTTAACACAACTGCGTCTGTAATTCACTTTTCTTAGTTTTATTATCTTCAATCATTTTAAATCGATCCTTACACATAGTTTTGACCTTTACGATGTAACATATCAACACCTTTTGACAACATACAAGAGCCGCAAGTGGCCATTGTGTTTGGGCCGTAAAGGGCCGTAGATAGAACCGTATAGGACCGTAGAATAGTGAAGCCCCTTCCTACTGAAAAAAAGTTAGACGCTGGACCTAGACTATTAAACAAACCGAGTGGGTTTGACAGCTCTGTTGTTTATTAACCTCTAAATTAAAAGACACCCGAGTTCATTAGTACTTTTCCATCACTGACCATTTATTTACTTTACTTTGATGTGTTATGGCTGCTATCAATCGAATTTGTAAAAGGTATTCAAAATATTTCAAATCATAGTTGCTACAGCAGAAGGGAAGCAAACACACTTGTACAATTATACGACGGTCTACGATGATTACCTCGCTTGCACCACGTTGTGCTTCCAAAAAAAGTTTTTAAGCATCTCTGCACGTGTTTGAAATGTTGGAACCTTTCAAACTTTCCAGAATAATTGAATTTTATTTAAGGTAAATATTGGCAGTAGCAACATGGAGTAATTTTAATAGCTGCCTTATGTAAATTCCGGTGTGGAGTTGCCCGCTAATAACAGAGACTGAAAGGTATAAGAAATTAAAACTGGAGGACTTAAAATGCACTTTATGTAATAAAGCAGAGGACGAAATTCAGGTCATAATGGACTGCACAAAATATAAAGATGTAAAAAAATTTTTTTTTGACAAAGCCAACCGTCTGTGAGCTTAAAAAGTTGTCCAGAGAAAATAAATTTGTAACTGAATCTGATTAAAACCAGCTCCTGAATAAGGATGGGCAGACAAATTTATCATGCTACTGTGGCAGGGAGACTCAAATGGAGGTGGGCGGCCGTGGGGGTGGCAATCACTTTGTTGCACTTTGACATCTGTGCTCTGTATCGTTTGTAACTGAAGGCAGAGCTCTATGAAGAAGGAAAAGTTGTCGACTTCTTTTTTTATTTAGTGTCATATATCGCTTCCTTCATTTCACTATATACAATGTTCTTAATTTTCCAGAAGGAGTAAAAAGTTCCTATACATAAAGCCTGGTTAAATGATGTAGAACTTCATTGTAGATTACGGGTTTCAAAAAATAAAAGTTAAAATTGTCTACTAGTTCCATAGGAAGAAAATATTTTTTTCTGTCTTGGAATACCTAATGTTTTAACTCTTGAATTTGAAATCTAATTCCTGTTTGTCTAGTCTCAAGGACGTGGATGAGAATATCAGTCCTTATTTTTCAATTTGAATTATTTATTATGTCTAGACCGGTTCCTATTATTTCAATAATAGACGAGTAATTGTATTGCATATTCTCCGAAGCAGGAGACCTAGCAATAGACAAAAATAATTGACAAGTATGACCTAAAGTGCTCAGACGCTTTATTTGCCGTCTTATAATACCTCGCTGTAGCTTATTTTCAAAGGTTTTTGAGGGTTGGGAATATTTGTAAACTCTAAATATACTCTTCAAAAAAAGAAACGCATAGTTCATTTTTCATCATTAAAAAAACAGGACAGTTGTTTCTATGAATCTTACATGTTTTAATGTCATTTTGTAAGAACAAAAGAAATTAATCACGGGTTTTAAATGTGGGGTCTCTAATAGGGACTGGTCATTCCTTTGGCAAAAATTCGCTTTCGTTTGATTGCACAAAGACACACGAGTTTATTAACGTCGCACGCATTTCACGTGTACACCGAATCTAAGGCTTTAAAATCCAGGGGTTTTCGGTTTCAAATTCAGTTGCACATGTAGACACTCAACGAGCCAAGTGATGCCACGTCTGAACGAAGACCAACGCAATAACGCTATCGGTCGGTTACAAGCAGGTGAATCTCAGACAGAAGTAGCCAGGCTGCAGGATGTTTCCCAGAGTTCCATCTCTCGCCTTTGGAATAGGTACCGACAGCGAGGTTCAACACGTGATCGCCCGCGCTCAGGCCGATCAAGAGTGATCACACCTGCCCAGGTTCGTTACATCCGGTTGCGTCATTTGCGGGAACGGTTCACAACAGCGACCTCTACTGCAGCAGCAATTCCCAGACAACGTAGGATCTCAGACCAGACAGTCCGTGACCGACTACGTGAAGCTGGAATACGAGCCAGAAGTCCAGTAAGAGCTGTTGTTTTGACACGCCGACACCGCAAAATCCGACTTCAATGAGCTCAGACACCCAGGGTATGACCAAATCAACGCTGGAGAACAGTTTGGTTCAGCGACGAGTCGCGGTACCTGTTGCAACGAGGCGATGGTAGAGCGAGGGCATACCGACGACGAAATGAACGCTTTGCCGATAACTGCACTCAAGAAGTCGACAGATGCGGTGGTAGGAGTGTAATGGTGTGGGCTGCAATATCGCATACTGGAAAGACAGCGTTGGTGCAAAAGCAAGGAAATCTAACAGCCCAGCGGTATTGTGATGAAATCCTGCAGCCACGTTCTGCCGTTAATGCAGCAGAATGGCGCAGCATTTCAATATGGCTATGCCCGACCCACACTGCAAGAATAACAACCGCATTCCTCGCGGGTAACAACGTTGTAGTGCTTCCTTGGCCGTCCAAATCACCTGAACTCAACCCCATTGAGCATCTTTGGAACGACTTAGACAGACATGTCTGGCAACGACAACCACAGCCTCAGTCGTTGCAGCAACTTGTTCATGCGTTAAAAGATGAGTGGAACAACATCCCAATACAAGATTCGGATTTTGATTTCGTCAATGAGGCGGCGCTGTCAGGCTGTTATTGACACTCGTGGTGGACATACCAGGTATTGAGCTTTCGTGACCTTAAACTTTGAACATGAAATAAACTTTCCATGGAAATAGAGATTTGAAAGTTGTTACGAGTTGTTATTTATCCATCTAAATAATTGTTATCGTTGAAATTTGGTTGATTTTATATTTCCCCTAAATTTCACTATGCGTTTCTTTTTTACTTTTTCTTGAGGAGTATAGACATTGAAACTTAATGTATATTGAAATAAGAACGAACATCCATTTTAGATAGTTTGATAAACATAGAACGGGTTAATAACAGCCATTACATTACATAACCGTGCCATTTTCATCCCAAAGCGCAATACACATCTGAAAACAACATTTAAAATTGAATAAACATTTACCAAGCAGTTAAATGACTGAAATTGCAAAGTCAAATTCTCCTTCATGTGTTTATTTTGATGTTATAATTGTGAATGATACTTTTTCTCCTCTATGTTTTATTTTCAACACAACAATGTAAGTTTACGTATGGTTAACTCCGCCCTTTCTTGGTTTTTGATCGAATCAGCAAACCTGGGATTTTTAAATTTTTAGTCGATTTACCTTCGCAATTTTGCAATATAATCAATATATCTGGGTACGTGCAATCATCAAAAGAATTCGATTAGAAAGTCAATCCAGTGGCGTCAGCTCTGTTCGACCTAACAACACTTGGTACATTGGACGATTCTATCTCGTTTAAATGTGAAATTGATCGGGGGAGACCAGGAAAGTAAATATAGGCTGAGTCTATAGACTGATAATACATACGTTTACAAAATTAAATCATTATAAAACAACATTTTAATAGAAACCTCTTTCAAACTATCGCCTTTTGACTTGCAGGCAAAATTTGTAAATTTGCTCTTTTAAAAACTGTATCCATTGTCTTCGCGCAAGTTTCAGCTATTCTGTTTTATAAGTATCTTAAGTTTACATTTCTTTTTGGGCAATGCTACTTGCTACGCACAAAAATGAGGAAAAGGGTCTAAGCAACATTGGAAAAAATGGGTCTAAAAATAGATCTAACGAGTTTATTTTTACGCTTGATTCTCGAAGTAAATATTCTTCTGGTGAATGGTTGATAAAGTTTAATCGAACGATCACAAACCTGGTCAGCATGCACGTTGGAACCCTCTTATCAGCCCCAAGTCCTACGCAACCATTTGGATACTCTAAAATGTGCTGAAAATATTGTAAAGGTACTAAACCTCGAATGTAGCAATGCTATATACCGGGTACGTCTCGGGTTTCTTTGATACCACTTTATCTCATTTCTCTTGCGCAGAAAGAAGTCAAATTAATCGAGCACTATTCTCTACAGTATTGTTACAATCAAACATGTCATGCGAAAACCACCCTGCTACATTTAATGTGTTACCAATTCTCATATTACGCTGCGGGTCCTCATCTGGTATGTACTGCAAATGATTGTTCATTCTTTGTTAAACACTAATAACTTTATCTGAAAAAGTTTATCCTTAAAATGGAAGAAAAGAATCCACTTTTCGCAGCAAGATTATTTTTAACGAAAATGGAAACTACGTATTATGTAGAATGAGTTTATGGAAAGTTAATGTAAATATTTTGGAAAACAGAAGCATCAAATGTTTTTTAATGTGCGCATCATAGTTTAAATATATTGTATATTTTAAAGTTAAGAGAAACCAAGGTATTGTGTCTGAATCGCTTGTACTTTTAAGTTTGTTTTCGTCAAGATTAGATTAAAGGATATGTTTGTATGTTTTCCTTATTATTTGTTTTCTAGGGTAGATTTTAGTAGATTTTATAGCATGCAATATCTAAAATGTCGTCTGGAATTTTGCGACCTCATATCTTCACAAGAAGCAGATTTCCAATGTTGTTTTTCATCTTGCATTTCGCAATGTAGACGGAAGTAGTTTAAAAGTGAGAATGATTGAATAGGAATGCTTCACAACAAAAACGTCTGCTTTTCTGAAATACCAGACATTAAAAATAAGAGACTAATGACTTTATTTTAAGACCGTCTGTGGCATTTACAATGTTCTAACATTGGAAGATTGGTCACAAACTGTCAGCAGCTAATAAGGCATATGCATTTTATGGTACAAACGCACTATACAAGTAGTGTACTCGCTTTATCTTCAGTGACTATAAAAGTACTTCATGGTTATTAGCTTATGTAAGTAGTCGATACATTAAGGTCGGTACATTTTGAGCCACTAAGAAGGACAATATGTTCACAGGGGGGCAAATATTTCATCAGATCTATGGTACTGTAGTTCTAGACTCCGTGTATAGAGTTACGAAAGTTCCGCCTCGATCTGTTTAAAGTGAATGCAAGCCTTTTTCCACTCTGTCATATAGGACTTCCAGTTTCCCGACCGAACGTTCCCCAAGTCTCAGTTGTGAGATTAACTTATAATAGACTGAAACTGAGACCAATCTCCATTTGCATTCGCTTAACATTTGTTTGCAGTCGGTTTGCCGGCTTCCAATTTTTTTTCAAACAATACACACAAAGAACCAAAATAACTTAAAACAAACTGAAAAAATTATTCTGTCTGGTTTCTATGATTTCCATTTATTCTTGAAATACAAGGGAGATGATTCACTCAATTTCTCTAAAAATTGGAGAAATTACATGCACGAGGCTGATTGTAAAATAAATTTGAAAAAAAAATCACGAACTCAAAGCAGAATACTGAGCGGAAAGACGCAACATTTTCACATCTGTTGTAATTCTGCATATCAATACCATACAATATCTAAGTCTTCTGGACATTTTTTTTCTGACCGATTTTTTCCCTTCGATATAAACAGACATTCTGGTGTCTTGTTCGTTTGGCATTTTGAAATGGAGACCAACAAATCGATGGGAAGGTTAATCACAGTGCAAACGAACGCTAGACAGTACTTATTTGAGGTCTGCTTGTCCTAGTTATGCAACATTTAGGAAAAAGGTTAACTTCTCTGCGACATTTAAGCAAATAACAATGTTAGGGAAATATCATAGAGTGGCAATATATAAAACCGATCTACTTGGAAACTAAAATGTGAAGTCGTTGTGCATTATTCGAGTAAGCATTTTTAAGCTAGTTAAAGTGTAATATGAATTATTTGCCAAGCAAATCCAAACTCAAGTACCTTTATAGAAACAATTTTGCAACAGTATAGGACTGCAAAAATATTTATTTTAGTTTACTATTTATGAGATTATTCTTAGCAACATATACCTATGTATCAAGGATGTTACTAGACAAGTGCATCGAGAATAGAAAAAAGCAACAAACTTCAACAAAATTTATTTACAACACAGTATTTGAATTTTTATACTGTGTGAACATTCAAAAAGTAGCTTAAATTAGACAAAGAGGTACAAAGTTTACTAAAAAAACTTTTCTTATCATCTTTAGACTGAGTCCACAACAAAAAATCCTTAACTGACTATGACTGTTTTATTATAGGTTTCACTAACGATTACACGGTCTGCAGTTAGCTCTCTCTTGTAAACGATATTCTCATCAAATGATTAAATCCCACAAACAACCTTCTAGTTGTATGTCATGGTTAAAGCTGAAATACTAGTTTTAATGATAATATTAATAACAAACAAGCCTTACTCGTTATACATGTAATACAGTCAATTTTATAATTATTTAGAATATTATTTTACCAATAAAATAAAAGTAACATAAGTCGTTCATCTCCCATAGGCAATCTACACTGTACATGTATAATATTTCAACACACTGTATAAAATGCATGAATTACAGACGACCAGATAACACGAGAATAGTGTTAATATGGCGAGTTTTGGCATAAACGAATTAATTTATAAAGGAATGCATCGTGCCCTGGCTTTTTCTCCCGTGTGTGTGTGTGTGTGTGTGTGTGTGTGTGTGTGTTTGTTGTTGTTTTTTTCGAAAAGGCCGACAAATAAACATTGAAATTCAGGAAACAACAATAACTTCTGTATACTATTTTATATACATGTATAATACATAAGTAAATCAGATTTAAAGGCTTCCTAGATAATTTTTACAACATATTTCATGCAACAAAGGAGATTTATTAAAAGATGAGGATAGAAAGACATAGAGACAGAAAATACCTAACGACCTACACTACAAATGAACGAATGATTCAATGTTACATCTTACCGTATAATTCTTTTAAAGATATTTTTAGAAGCAAAATACAGTTCTTTTTCTAAAATGACATCAAATGTGATAATTCAAAATAAAAAGATATAATGTTTGATTATGTTTCTGAATTAGGTCTCGAACCATAGATCTCGAAAAAAAAATCTAGACCCTGACCTACCCAATGACTTATTTAGTCTATTATAAGAGTACAAATACGAACTGTACGTGAGTACTAACTGAAGAAAATATATTTGTACATTTCAAGACAGTGAGACAAACAATTTAAGAAATTTTCAGTCAGGATCAATATTCCATTTCCTGATAGAAGCGCGCCCCCATCAATGCTAAATTAAAAATAATGATGATTTTTGTCTCGTAGATATTTTTTCTAGCAAATCTTAATGTACCTATATCGTTCAAAAATGTTGAACGTGTCTTTAGGCTTTTTTTCTTGTTTTCGTCGTTTATTTGAAAAAAAAAAGAGAAGAAATTGAACTTAGGTAAAGAAGTATTTAATATGCATCAATGAACAGGCAACTGAACTATAAGTGAAGTGATACTAGTTGACAGACCATTAAAAATCAGTCTAAATGTATTTTCCTAGTATAAGTAATTATTCACCATGTAAAGAATTACTCACAAACACTTAATATATTCATATATTTAAATTGCTGTTGACAAACATACAACGTATAAAGATAAAACTACTGAATTTAACCTAAATACCACCACAAGTTGCATATTTTTCTTTGAACACCATATATAACCGACATTTTACTGTATCTACACATTTTTGTATTGCATATTATTAAACAAGGAAAATACAATGCATATCAATATTGCAATATATAGCTCGTACATAATAATGTCCTATGTATAATACAGTACAACATGAAAACCATTAAACGCGTCCAATAGAATAATGTATTCATGATCATTTTTTAGACAATAATTTGTTCCAACGTTAGCGGAGACGACCCATCCCAAACGGACATAAATGGTGCTTTACTTGTACTTTTAAGACCCGTTTTGTCTGGCTTCGGATCGTTTTCTCTTTATCTGGGCTTTCTACTTACAATCTGTTGACAAAAGTACAAAAAAAACATATTCTGTCTAGACAATTGTTCCAGTTTGAAAAACCGTTAAAAGCAAAAGTATATAGATATATAGATGGCTTTTTACGAGACATGATAAAACTACTGAAAACGGATAAATCATTAATTTTGTTTTCGCCATCAGTTACAGATACCAAGTTTCAAATGGAAATATTTACTAAACATGTCTTGTTTAATTAAGACAAGAAATGTTACATCTTTTGTTACGCACGTGGAAGCCTATCAAATGTATAAAAGTAGAAAAACATTGCTTAATTCAACTGAAAGTCTGCCCTTTTGAAAAACTCCAATAACAACAGGAAAAATAACGCTTGAAAGGTTGTGCCACATTAAATTTTCTCTCAAATACAATACATTTGCAGAAAGTTAATCAACTCAAATCCATTACATCATTTAATTCTGAGAAAGGCATTTCAATACATGTACATTACTTTTACTGTCTCAGTGACGGATCGATTCTCCAGAATTCTCTCCTTTTTGTTTGCGACAATGTAAACTCTGTCTTTTGCCGGATGTTGGGCATTTATCTGTAACGGAAACGTACAAAGTGTCGTCTTAGAAACGCACTCTGGTTTTGAGCGCACAAGGTATTTTTTACACCTTAGTGAGTTGCACTGTTATACACCTTAGTTGTACTTAACACACTTTGGTAGGAAAGACAAGAGCTAAAGAATAATTCTAAGTATAGATTTAAGTGTTTACTAGTATTTCTATATACAATGCATATGTTATATAAATCTGACAAAGGTATCCAGAAATTTTAAAGTCTCTTAAATACGTTAAAACTTCAGTTTAGAAGCCTCGCTTAAAGATGATGCTTAGATTGTTTGCAAGAGAAAAAAAGAGTAAAGTTTAACATTACGGAGACCTGTCACAACGTGACATATATCAACGGGCAATTGATCACGTCTACTAATAGTATACTTTAAACTTATTTTACATCGATTAAGAAACAAAACTTAACGTGCAAAATGTGCGGGCGTCTATAAAATATGACAAATTATGACATGTTTCATAAACGAAGTCATGACATTTAGACAAGCCTTATTTTGTTGCCACAATGCGTGTCAATGTAGACTATTCGTGTACTTAACCGCTGTAAAATGTATTTATGAATTATATGATATGAGCAACAACAAAACACCTGAGCTATGTTTTATCTTAGAAAAACTAAAAAGGTGAAGCAAATTAAGGATGTTACCATCACACCGAAAGAAAAGTTAACTTCAAATTACTGAAAGACTTTGTTTTAGATTACGATATATGCATGTAATAACGATATTAGGAAAGGCATTAATGAGTCTGAAAAAACAACAAAGAGTTTTTGCTTTGAAGAATACAAATGTTTACGTTTAGTCAGGACAAAAGAAATGCACCAGCGATTCCTTTATTTTTAATGAATATCTGCTTAAACTAATAATGCTTCCGGACACGAATATTGTGCAGAAACATCTTTCTAACAAATAGCATGCATTTATAATAAAAAATCATAATCAAAGATGTCTTATACGTATCTCAGGAAAAAGATATCACAGACAAATAAACACCACATCACTATAAAGATAACGTTTTTTATGAAAAGAAAAAAAAATCTCTTGATTGGGGTTAGTTAATCCAGTTTGCCAAAAAAACTGAATGGCGTAAAAATTAGCATGTACACAGTTATTAGGGGAAATCTATAGATATTCTCACTGATTTATGTTTTATTACTATTAGCTTAAATTATTTATATAAGTTTTTCTCGTGCTCAAAATTATTTCATTGTCTTCGAAATTTGATCAAAATTAAACATTTCATCAATGCATGTAAATTTATAATGTAGGCTTTACTTTTCAATTTTGTTATTTTACTATTTTTAGCCTGCACTTAGAGCTATCACTTTTCGTCATAATCTAAACGTTTTCTTAACAGTCCAGATAGCTGTGTCAAGTGAAAGGGAATAAATGTACGTCACTTCCGGTTTCTCGTGTGACAGGTGCGCGCGACCAAGTGCGCAAAATATGGATTTTTATGTGCTACAAAAAGATCTTTAAAATGAAAATTACGTACGGACTTTAGTAAAACTGTCTTAGTTGGATATATATTTTTTCTCATCTGAATATTTAGAGGTTCAAAAATATGTGTCCAATGACCTATAAATGACTGACTGATATAAGTCTGTATGTATTCTGTGTAATTTGAAAATGCTTTAGTCAAATTGTCCTTCATGTGTTTATTTTGATGTCGAAATATAATTGAAGATGAAATGGGGGTGTTGAGTACATGTAATTTCATTCATACCAAATACTTACATAACTGTAGAACTGGAAAAACATTTAAACAGACCATCTGTGTGTGCAAATCGTACTAATGCCACATCGAAATAAACCAAAGAATCGATTCCCTAACACGTTTGTCAGATGTTGTATCTATATAAACACAGGTGTGTACTAAATTGTAATAAATCTTAAAGTCATTACTCGAAAAGTAATTTCAAAGAAATTGGAAAAGGGCAGATTCATATGGACCGTAGTCGTGTTAGTCGATATTTACTGAGCCCTAATTTCGCGATATTTAGCGCCACATCAGGCAGCAGTTGCTTTCCTGAATGAATGAGAGATTACCGTGTAGGACAAGACTAATATTAAGAGATCGAATTTTCAGTACCAGTTGATTATTATCAAACATGCCCTTTCCACTTTCATATCGATGAAATATGTCATAATTATTTAAGGTTAATATTTTAGTGAAATTTCAATAATTTTTATTCAGTGAAACGACAAAATAATAATGATAATTATAATAATAATAATAATAATAATCGTCAATAACGACTAGTCCACAAATTTTGCTTTAACATTGGCAACATCAAATGTAGTCGGCGCTAAGAGCCGACAACCGAAAACCATTCTGCTATAAATGTACAGCCAATTTTAGTATTAATCTTGGCCCACGTTTGCGCGGGGAGTCCCCATGAGGTATGTTTTGGAAATGATTGTTCATTATTTTTTTAACGCTAACAGATTTCTGTTAAAATAGAATGAATTGAATCTACTTTCTTTGCAGCAAGTTTTTTTTCGAAAATGGAACATTGTTGTGTAGAATAAATGAAAAGTTTGGTTCTTGAATTAATGTCAGTGCTTTGGAAAACAGAAACATTATTTGTTTTTGAATATGCAAATCAAAGTTTGTATATATTTAAGAGTTAAGAGAAACCAAGGTATTGTGTATGAAACGTAACACTGCAAAATATCGCTTGCTTTCGTAAAGAAAAGATTAGAGGATATCCTTGAAGGTTTTCCATTTAATTTGATTTCTAGGGTAAGTAGTTTTTGTTGGATGCAATATCTAAAATGTCGTCTGGAAATTTTCAGACCTTTTATCGTAAAAAGAAGCAGATTTTCAGTGTTGATTTTCAATTAGTATTTTTTGAAAGTGAGCATGATTGAACAAGACCGCTTAAAACATTTAGTAAATTGTCTGCTTTTCTTAAATACTAGACATTAAAAATGTAAGTCTGAGAGACTAATGACCCTATTTTAAGACTGTCTGTGGCATTTACAATGTTCTAACATTAGACGATTGGTCACAAACTGTCAGCAGCAAATAAGGTATATATATTTTTAATGGTACAGACGCATTATAATAAGTAGTGTAGTTGCTTTAGCTTGGTTATTAGCTTATGTAAAAAATTAAGATGTTACAGTCGGTATATTTTGAGCCACTTAAAATTTTTCAAAAATGATTCCCAAGGGCAGTATGTTCACTGCGGTAGATATTTCATCAGATCTACGGTACTATAGTTCTAGACTCATTGTCTAGATGTGCGGAAGTCCGACTCGGTCCATTAAATGTTATTTTAAGTCTTCTTCCCCTTTGTCATATAGGGCTTCCAGTTTCCCGACCAAACGTTTCTCAAGTTTCAGTTGTGAGATTAACTTAAATTAGAACGAAACTGGTACCGACCTCCGTTTGCTTGACTACTAGCACTTGTTCGCAGTCAGTTTGCTGGCTTTCATTTTTACTCATACAGCTGAAACAAATAACCTAAATAAGCTAAAACAAGCTTGTTTTTTCAGACGCATTTCTTCCATATGAAGGCGTTGTAATGCTCCAGGCTGAATCTAAAACATTTTTTTAGACGCAACATTTCATCATCTGTTGTAATTCTGCATGTCAGTACCATAAAATATCTAAGTCTTCTGACCGAATTTTTGCTTCGATATAAACAGATAGTCTGGTGTCTTGTTCGTTTGGCATTTTAAAATGGAGACAAAACTCGATGTGAATGTAAGAGCGCTACTTATTTAACGACTGCTTATCTGAAATACACAGACACAAGTTATGCGACATTCAGAAGAAAAGGTTCACTTTTCTGCGACATTTAAGCAAATAACAATTTTAAGAAATATCATATAGTGGCAATATATAAAACAGATCTACTTGGAAACTTATATGTGCATTATTCGAGTAAGCCTTTTCTGAAAGCTCAAGAGTAATATAGATTTTTTTGCCAAGCAAATCTAAACTTGAGTATCCTCATAGAGACAATTTTGCAACAATAAAAGATTAATTATTTATTTTAGTTCATTTATCAGATTTTTATTAACAACTTATACCTATGTATCAGGCATGTTACCAGACAGGCGCATCGAGAAAAGAAAAAAGCAACAAACTTCAAAATAACAATATATATTTACAATACAATATATGAATTATTATACTGTATGAACATTCAAAGAAGAGACTTAAATAATAAAAAGTGGTACAAAGAAGGATTACCTAAAACTATTCTAAATATTAAGTTTCTTAAGGCCGAGTCAAAAATAAATGGCCATAACTAACTGGCGATGGTTGTATTATAATAGTCTATATGTTCCCTGTTTTGAAAATTTGGTTCCACTAACGATACACACAGTCAGCTGTAAGGTCTCTCTTGTAAACGATTGATTAAATCCCAGAAACAACCTTCTTGTAGTATGTCGCCATTCAATCTAAAATACAAGTTTAACAAAATACCCCTCGCAAGCAAGCTTTACTCTTTATACAAGTTATACTGACAATTCTAGAACTATTTGGAAATAGAACTTCACAGACACTTCAAAATCACCATATAATCAATATGATCATTCAATCCAGTACCAGTCTAAATAAGTAGAATGTTGATTTACCAAGACGTTTATTTACCATAGGCAATGTATATTGTATAACATCTCAACACTGTACAAAATGCATACAGTCGCCCAGATATCACGAAAATAGTGCTAAAATAGCGTGCTTTGACATTTAAACCAACGAATTAAAAACTTAAGCAGAGCATCCTTTACTTCAGATTTGAAAGTTTTCCTCCGAATGTCAGGGAACAGCAATTTTCTACCAGCAAAAAAGAAAAAACAATAAAAAATACTATTTCATAAACATGTATTATGAAAAAGTTGGTGCTTTAAGTTTGGTTTTCCTGGTATATTTCCCTTTGAGAGACTGAAAGCAGTAAATTAGATCTAAAGGCACCATAGATAAAATTGCAAGACATAATTCATGTAACACGGGAGCCTTATCAAATGAAGAGGACTGAAAGATTTAGAAACAGAAAATGCCTTTGTTGCGAGACGACCTACACTATAAATGAACAAGGAATCAAAGTTACATCTTACCGTATAATTCTTTATAAGATATTTTTAGAAAAAAATACAGTTCTTCTTCTACAGTGACAGCAAATTTGATTATTCAAAATAAAAGGATATAATGTATCTGAATTAGCGTTCGAACAAGAACATCAAAAAGAATTTTTTTCACATTCAAATTCAATATTACCTTTAGCCTATTATAAGCATGTGATTTATTAAGAGATAAATCTAAAGTTTCTAGACCAGACCTACCCAGTCTTTTATAAAAGTACAAATACAGATGATCCAGAATACGAACTGTACGTGAGTACTAATTGAAGAAAATATATTTGTAAATTCCAAGATTGCGAGACAAACAATTTAAGAAATTTCCAGGCAGGATCAATATTCCGTTTCGTGGTAGCGTAACCCCATCAATGCTAAATTAAAAACAATGATAATTCTTGACTTGCAGTTATTTTTTCTAGCAAATCCTAATATACGTATATCGTTCAAATCTATGCTATTGTTGTTTCCGTCGTTGATTTGAAAAAGGTAGAAAAAGTAATTTTTAAGAAGTATTTGATATACATTCAGACAAGAATCATGGGAGAGCATATAGTCGCCGCTTTGTCCGTCTGTATGTCCCTCCGTATGTCTGTATGTCCGTCCGTCCGTCTGTCCGCATTTTCTTGTCCGGGACATAACTCTGAAACTACAAGAAGTATCAACAAGAAACTTTAAAGGTATACAGATCTTATTGAGTAAAAGTGAAGTGCATAAGGACTGCCACTGTCTGAGTTGATAGAAAAATAAAGAATAAAATGGTAACTGTCTTACATTCTTCATTGCATATTTAAACAGTTTTAACCTTATTCAGCAACTACCAATAACATAATATCTTTATGCTGAATTTGGCAAAGACTTTATGGACACACTATTCTGTGTCCAAAACCTATTCGGGGAGCATCACCCGGTTTGACCGGCACTTGTTAATTTAGCCTTGATGGGGGCGCGCTACTTTTCAGAGATGGAATATTGATAAAGGCAACGGAACTGTGCTTGGTAAGGTATACTAGTTGACAGAGCTTAAAGATTTAAACCTTAACAATCAGTCTAAATGTATTTTTCTAGTATACGTAATAAGTCTACTTATAGAATTTTTCACAAGCACTTAATATTTTCATATATTTAAACAGCTGTTGACCAACATACATCGTTTAAGGATAAAACTCCTGCATGTAATCTAAATACCACCATAAGTATTGAAACACTGACTGCATCTAATATTGGTCTGTAAACCATATAATTGGTATTCTGCTGTATCTATATATTTTTGCATTACATGAGCAACCAACATATATAACGGAAAAGACATTGCCTTTCATGAAAAATGAGATGTCAAATGAAATATGTACCTCGTACATGATATTGATTATGTATAATACAATACAACATGAAAATACATTAAAGGCGTTCCATAGAACAATGTTACAATGGATCATTTTTTGTCTTTCTTCTGTTCCAGCGTAAGCAAAAACGACCGATCCCAAGACATAAACTGTGCTTTACTTTTGAGACCCGTTTTGTCTGGCTTCGGATCCTTTTATCCGTGCTTTCATCTTACAATCTGTTGACAGAAGTACAAAAAACAGATTCTGTCTAGACAAACGGTCCAGTTTGAAAAAAAGTTAAAAGGAAGAGATTTACTAAACATGTATTGTTTAATTGAGACAAGAAATGATACATCTTTTGTTGACGCACGTGGAAGCCTATCAAATGTATAAAAGTAGAAAAAAACATTTGCATACTGCTTGCTTAATTCAAATGAAATATTGGCAAGTCTGCCCTTTTGAAAAATCCAATTAAAAAACAAGAAAATTAACGCCCGAGACGTTGTGCCACAGACAAATTAAATTTTCTCTCAAATACAATACATTTGCAGAAACCAAACTTAATCAACCCAAATCCATTACAGCACTTCTTTCCGAGAATGGCATTTCAATACTTTAATTTTACTGTCTCAGTGACGGATCGATTCTCCAGAATTCTCTCTCATTTTTCTTTGTTGTGACAATGTAAACTCTTTCATGTGCCGGATGTTAGGCATTTATCTGTAACGGAAACGTACAAAGTGTCCTCTTAGAAACGCACTTTAGTTTTGAGCGCACAAGGTATTTTTTTACACCTTACTGAGTTGCACTGTTATACACCTTAGTTGTATTTAACGCACTTTGGTCGTATCTTTTAATATTTATTATATTTTTATATGCCTGAAGGGGCAGTTTGGTTTCTGGAGGTTAACTTGAATAACTTTTTGGACTACAGTCTTTTAACTTCATATGATTATTGCCCTCATGGAGTGGATGATCGCTATTGATTTGGGAATCAGTAGCTCAAAGGTCAAGGCCACAGTGACCTTAACGTTGAAAACAATTTCCGCTATGTAACTTGACAATCATTTTTATAGAGATTTCAAACTTTATAACATGATTGTACATATTGAGTGGATGACCCCTGTGCATTTTGGGGTCAGTATGTCACAGTGACCTGCATGTTTAGAATCATTTACACTCTGTAACTCGACAACCATTTGTTATAGAGACTTTCAAATTCATGTAATGGTTGCACACATTTAGTAAATGACCCCTATTGATTTTGGGGTTAGTAGATCAAAGGTCAAGGTCACTGGGACCTAAGCACTGAAAACTGTTTCCGCTATAAAACTTTATTACCATTTGTCATGCTGACTTCAAACTTCATATGATGATTGATTTCATTGAGGAAATAATCCCCGTACATCTTACGATCAGTAGGTCAAGTTTCAAGGTCACAATGACCTTAACACTGAAAAAGCATTTCTGCTGTATATCTTGACAACTGCTTCCCATACAGACTTCAAACTTCAAAGGATGATTGCCATCATTGATTACATGACCCCTATACTGTTCGGGATAAGTACATAAAAGGTCAAGGTGGCAATCAACTAAACAATCAATATTTCTGCACTATAACTTAATAACCAGGCATCACAGCATTAACATCATAACTTCTGAAAGACTGATATTTATACAAATTATAAAACCTAAAATTAAGATATCAAAATGTTAAAAATCAAAAACAAAACAAAAAACAAAAATTTAAAGCAAATCATTTAATTCCAAAGCCTAAAGTTTCCCCCTCTTATATCACAAATGCATCACATTTAGAAAAAACACCCTTCGGCGATATAATGCTCCGCCCAGCGGTGCTCTTGTTTTCTGTTGTTTACACTAACAGCACACAATATCAGAGCATATCATCATTATTTTCACCAGCTTCAGCCTAGTTTTTGGCAGAGAACGTTGACTGGTTGCACTTTTTTCGCCAGATATAGTTTGAAATGATCAATTTATTTAATATTATCCATAATCACCGGTGTTCTCCGTCAATGTCGATACATAACACACATTGTTAGCATGTTGCAAACTCATAATGTACAGTATATATTTGTACATTTTGAAATTAATTCTTAAAATGGCTGTGAAATTGTGAAAGAATAGGGAAATATTAATGGGCAGTTTGAAACAGAGTATGGTATCAAATACACACGCCAAACACTGAAGTTTGGTCAAAATATATATGCGCACGTTGGTGTTTTTCCAAATTTCATTATCATTTTAGTACGATCCATGCGACACCATTTTGGGATTGAACGCCTATTATATAGAAGTGTATTCAACTCCAAAGTGGGTTCATACAGTGACTTGTAGCCGATTTTTCATCCTCTGAAATTATAAAAGTGTCATTGTTTGCAAAGCGAAGGCTGTATCAATTCAACTAAGAAAGGGACCCTTATAACCATTGCTTAAGTTGGCTTTTATACACGGACATTAATCATGTTGACTAACTAGCATTAATCATCAGAAAACTCCCCATGTCTCAGAGGAAAAACAAGAGGAAAGGGATGGTTCTGAATAAAGTTTATAATGTTTATTTTAGATATACAATATATGTTATATAAGTCTGACAAAGGTATTCATAAAGTTAAAACGTCGATTAAGAAGCATCACTTGAACGTGATGATTAATTTGATGAGGAAACAAAAATGAAATCATAGCTGAGAAAAGTTTTGATACTACTGAGATCTGTAACAACGAGACGTACATCAACAAGGTATGTTAGAACATCACCCCTTGTGTAACGCCCACCAGTAGTTTATTTTACACTTATTTTACATCGATTTAAAAACAAGTTAATCGACTACTTAGTGTTTAAAAGCTTACATCCAAGATATGCAGGCAACTGTTAATTATGACATGTTATTCATGTACCGATGAAACCGCTGTAAAATGCATTTTAATTTATGCATATAAATTATATTCTCTTCCTTGTAATGCTTTAAAAACTAATAAAATGATATAAAACTTATTTATGTATGCAGTTATGTTTTTGTATATGTGAGTATGCTTTTTTTACAAATAGACTTTTATAACAAAGAATGGCTGAACATAATGCAGTTTCTCTTATAAAATATGAATGATTATAGTTTCATTGTATGGTGTAGAAGAATGGGGTAAGAAAGAGATAAATTGTACAGAACGTTTTCAATAATCTATATGAAAGTATTTCATGCAATTTTTTAATAGATCAAAAATACTCATGTTAGTGCCTGTGGTATATTCCTTTCGAAAACAATTACTTCGTGAGAAATAATTGTTAGTTTTGAATATACTTAAATTTGGTGAAGTATATCTTCATTCCGAATTCACTGCCATCAGATTAAGAATGACCGGCATTTCAATTTAGAAGAAGAAGAAGAAGAATATTTTATTGACTTAAACTGTACATTGTTTCTCGTCATATAATATTCATAAAATACAACATAAAGAAACACAAAGAAAGGTCAAAGAAAAAAAGAGAAAAAATACCAGAGACACTATATCTTATTATATGTCTCTGAAAATACTAACTATTCTGTTGACATTATTTAGACTTTGTATGTTTCGTGGTTAAATTTTTGAAGCCGAATTCCATTTTATAATTTTTATGTAAGTGTCCAAAGTAAGAAGCTTAAGCAATGAGCATATTCTCAGAAAGTATTTTAATATCGTAATGTCAATGAATTCAACACATAAATGCCTATTTGGGAAAAAAATCATTAGAAATTTAGCATTGTTTATGTAGAGTTGTAGAGTTTACGTTTATTCTATTAATTTTCAAAGATTTTTGGATATTGTTTCTCGTATTGGTCATGTTTTTGTTGTTGTTGTTGTTGTTGTTTGCCATATATGTTTTGTCTATTTCGTCTGTAAATGGGTCAGAGAACTTCTTGCATTGTAGTACATAAATCATACTAACTTTTCTAATTTGTACAAAGATTGTGTTTGGTATGTTACCCTTATCAAAATTTTCATAAAGTGTTTAAGTTTTCAAAAAAAGAAATAAAATAACACAAAAAAGAACAACTGAGCTAAGTGTTATTCCAGAAGCACCAAAAAAAGGTGAAGTAAATTAAAAATGTTATACCATCACACCGAAAGAAAAGTTAACTTCAAAATACTTTCTGAAAGACTCTGTTTAGCATTGCGATATATGCATGTAATAACGAAATCAGAAAAGGCATGGATAAGACTGCAAAACAGCCATGAGTTTTTGCTGTGAAGATCGCAAACTTTTTACGTTTAGTCTGAACAAAAAATGCACCAGCAATTCCTTTAATCTTAATGAATATTTGCTAAAACTATTAATGCTTCCTGGACACGAATATTGTGCAAACACATCTACATTGTTAAAATTTTTGACTCCTAATAAGATCAATTTTCTAATTCAGTTTCACAAAACCGACTTTGTTTAAAAGTATACATGCCCTTGCTTTCAGAGAATTGAATAGAAAAGTCATCTCATGTAAATAAGAATACATACGTGCTTTATCAAGAACATAAATTTGGCGCCAGCTAATGGCTCGGTGACAATATGTTGGAATAAATAGTAATTACATTTTGTTTAAAAGCATTCTGTGTTGGAAATTTTTTAAGAAATGATGTATTGTTCTATATAAAATAATGGAGTCTTTTTCAAAAAAGGCAACAGTGTCTTTATCGCCAAGTAACTATTTTGTCTGCATTCACATGAGATGGGTTTGTCGACTAAAAATGGGAAACAAAAAGAAGAATTGTTTTTCGCATTTACTTCTTTTGCTGAAGCTGAAACTTCTTTGAATATTATCCTGCTTTGAACAAATTTGTCATATGTACCTTAACAACTTCATTTGCACAAGAATGATCAGTATAAATTGTCTGGTAAAACTATTTAATGCTTATTAAATATACATGTTTTAACAACGTTAAGAGTTACTCGCCTAGAGATTTTCACATCTCACGTTGCAGCAAAAGAAAACATTGATAAATTAGATTGGTCCTGATGAAAATTTTCGAAATATTTCTTCCGATTTTGTAGTGAAAAAATATGTTTTAGATCTGAAGCGTTGGCTTAACACATTGAAAGAACTATACAGCCATTACAAATCAGTCATCTAGCTGGATTTATATATGTTGCACGAAATAGTTTCTCATTGATGTAAATTGTTCAGGATTAAACTAATTAGAGTGAATTATTTAATAATATTTCACAACATATTTCACTATTTTGTCTTTGCGTCTCTCTTGTTTTAGATGTAAACATTGCACGAAAGTACACGAACTATCAAATTGTTAAATATTGAAGACAATAAGAAAAAAGAGAATAAAACTATATTAAAAACATGTATTGTGTACGTTTTTGTGCATGTCGGAATAGCTCCTTCTGCTTATAGAAATGCCACCGATAACAGACTATTATTTTAAATCAATGTTTTAAGGCGACTGAGTTATTTCCCCTCAACTGCCTCGTACAAACATTATCATCATTTAGATGTGTTCGTTTTCTTCACTTTTTTGTGTCATAATTAATCAGACCTGCTTTTGCATACAAACTTGTTTAAATATCGGACGAGTTGGTATATCAACATATCAATAACATGTATTTTCTGCACGACAAGAGCAAATGTAGCAGATTTCAAACTCATTCTATTGTTGTGGATATGGTGAATGAATCAACAGCGAAATAAAAAAATAAAATTTCGGAAACGTATAGATTTGCAAGCACTTTTACTCGACACAGAATCAAGAATGTGTTTATTATTATTATTATTATTATTATCATTATTGTAATTATTATTATTATTATTATAACGAATCATATGTACATATGAAAATATGAATTTCAACCTCTAAGCTTTAATCAGAAAAGTGCATAGTAAACCTTGATATACAAAGATGAAGTATTAGTTTGACATAGAAAATGAGTATATATTCGATTTCAAACCTCGGGGGTATTTACTACTGATGAAAGACACGCTTAACAGAAAATGGCTTTTTGAACTTAATTTTCTAAATCATTTATTACAAAAGTCTAAAAGTCTACAAAATGACTAAATAGACCCATTCGCTATTTGAATGGTACCATATATTTTTATTTGACAACCTAAAAAAGTATTTCGGCTAAGGTTGCGGGGAAATTCGGTCAGTGGTATTTGAGTGCGGTTTCTGCAACCTGACTCTTGACGTGAGTATTTGTCAGAACTCATGAAAGCTGTCATCAGGTCTAGGGAAAAATCCAAACTATCTTTCATGAACTATCGAACTCGTAACATGAAATACATTGTTTTCATTCTTGGCTGTTGTCAATACTTTAATTTGAAGATTTGTTAAAATTTCGTAAACGTAATAATATGAGAATGGACCCTTGCAACATGTACTAAAAGATATTGAAAGTTTAAAATATTTTTTATTATTATTTTAGTTAATAATCATTGCAACATGTACAGTAATTTGCTTTAGTACATACAAAGGTTAAAACGTTAAAAGTGTTTTTTTTTCAATTTTAGATAATTATTACTGCTTCAAAGCTTTTAACTTCAAAAGGTTAAAAAAGTTTTTGTCGATGTTGTTGTTGTTGTTTGTATTGTTTTGTATTGTTTACTTTAACTTTCTTTTTCCTTCTTTTTGTTTGTTTGTTTATTTGTTTTTTTTAATTCAAAAGATTATTACTGCAACATCTATAAAAACAAAGCTTTAACGCATCGAGAAGTTAAAACAGTCTTTTTTCAATTTGAGGTGATTGTTATAAAGAGAATATAGTTCGTATCTAATTGATTTAGGACGCATATTTCCGACTAGGCCAACCTGTAAACTTTACGATCGGCGTACTCAAAGAAATTAGATTGTTTCAGAACAATATTGAATTCTCAAACACGTCTGCGAACTTTATTCATATGTAGTATCCATGTCGTCTGTATTTATCTGTAGAATTTTAGACACATATTTCACAAAAGCAGACATGCTGGTGTCAGTATTTCTCTCAAATTGTTTCATAACGAGGATAGCTGTCTGTAAAATGTGAGTGATGATGCATTCTAAAGACACATTACCAAAACAATTCCCATTACATTCAGTGATATTAACTTAAACTAGGACTGTGTTTTTAGATCTTTGTGTCATACACAACTTCCTGCATTGCGATTGTTACAGGACAACATTTTATGGAAAAGTCTTTAAAAAAAAAAGAAAACGAAGTCGTATGATATGAACCGTTACTTCCCCTTATTAGGCTCTCTCTCTCTCTCTCACTCTCTCTCTGTGAGGGGAGGGGGGTGTTTTAATCAGGCAGAATGTCATTAATAGTTTGAACATTTATTAGAAAATATGTCTTCATCAACAATGAACCTTTTTGTTAATAATATTGACAATAAATTTCAAAGAAATGGTACATACCCGCCCATGATAATCAAAGTGTGCTACAACCATTTCTGGCATGGCGAATATGTGACAGGATCGTTAATTGAAGAATAAAATTTATTTGCGAAAAATATTGAAAAAGACGATAAATGTAATTTACAGAGTTAATGTTAAACTAAATGCATAAGTGCTTATAAAGAGTTGCTGGGAGTTAAGTGGCCAAAGAAGCGGCAAAATGAGACATAATAACTTGTATTATTTAATGACCTTGTATTCAAAACTTCTATCTATCTTTATTTCAAATTCACTAGCCGGTAGATCGAGGCACTACTTCAATGTGTCAGAGAGAGTTAAAAGTATTTTTCGTACCTAAGGGGTTTCGAGATATTAATGGTTTCTCATAACGACATATTATCCAGATTTGGATATATTGAGCTACATATACCTTGCGACCTTACATGACAAGATTAGAATATCTATTCATTCCCTTCGAATCCAGACAAGCAGGTATGCACGTAACAGAATCTGAAGAGAAGAGAGACGATACTGTCAATGTTGCAACGTTCTTGACTTAGAAGACGAATATCACTTCGTGTTAAAGTGTCCTTGTTATGAAGAATTGAGAAAGCCATATTTTAAAAAGATATTATAATAGAGCGATCATGTTTACGTTTTTGAAATCAATTCATCAGAAAATTGTTTGGAATTGTAAAACCTTGCCATTTATATTAAAAAGAACATTGCTTATGAGAATCGCAATTTTAAATATTTAGAATGATTTGTCACGGTTTAAGTTTATTCTTTCCTCACAAATTTACACAATAAACTTGTCATTAAAAATATTAAAAACGGATAAAGCGTGGCATTTTAATTATTTCTTGTCATTGAAATGTTAAGAAAGTTCTTGTGCGTATATAGCACAGGTTTAGTAGTTTATTTGTACATATTTTATGCCATTATGTATGCTATTCCAATATACAAATTGACATTTGATGTATTGGAGGTTCATCCTGTGATAGTTGATAGTAAATTAAAGCTCCCAAATGTAAAGAAAATGTCAGCGAGATCTCATATACATGGACATTATCAAAAAATGAAGGCGACAGTTTCTCTCTTATAATAAGATTGTGAAAAGATTATTTTTGTTGACCTTAACGACTCATTCATCTTACTTACCCAGATTGTAGTTTATATTCAGTGTTTAAACTTTTGCACTTCATTATTCATCTTACTCTCCTGCGCATCGGTCGAATGTTTCACTTTAAATGATATTTTTATTTTTAGACAGGGAAATCTACAGTTACTTTCAAACCAATCAGTGACTAGCTTACAACGAAATGTCCATACATACAATTGATAACCCAAAATGTAAACAAACATTGCATGTCTGCATGTTACTTACGTATTTCACTTTTCAAAGTGATTTTTAATATGTATACGTAAATAAACCAGTAAAACTATCAAAAAGGTTAAAATCATGATGGTATGGTTGTTTTTAGACGTTTAATTGCTGTATTAAGATGTTTACGTAAACGCATAGTTGAAATGTGTTTACAAAATTGTCAGAAAACACCCGTCTATTTATAATTTTTGGAATCACATGATCGTTTAAACCAATGAAAAATGGTTTAAAGATTTTTCGGTTTTGGGGATATTGGTGCACTTTCAGTGGTTGCTTGAAAGTTCATTGTAAAGGTCAATATCATAAATCTACTCTTATTAAAGCAGCGGTGTGAGCCCGCCCGCTTAGCTCAATAGGTAGAGCACTGGATTAGTAATCCATCGGTCGTTGGTTCGACCCCTGGGCAGGGCAAAATTTCTCCGTGACAATTGTTCTCAGACATTGTGTCTTATGTTCATTTGTCTCTCACCGCTGATTCAGAGTAGATCATGTGGGAACAGTAGTCAGTCACTTGCGGAGAAATTGGCAATTACTGGTTAGTTATCCAGGAAAACCGGTTAGGTGGACTGACCGCCGAGATATAACCTATATGTTGAAATCGGCGTTAAACCCCAAATAACAACACTGATGATATAGTCAACTTTACGATGTGAATGATTAAACAGCGGTGTGAAGTAACGGTAGTGTACTCATTTAGCTGCTGAGGGAGCGTATATTGATCTGGATCAATGTAATTGAGGATGATGCATGGTCAAATATAAAGACAATATAATAGTCTATAAACATATATTTGTAAAGAAACCATGCCCTGCAATGATAGTGAACACTGTCTTTTTTGTTTACCTACTGGCAGAAAGTAGCAGTTGATTTGGACGTGTTTGATTGATTTCACAGAGTCTTGGAGTATTTGATAGCACATGGTTTTGCATTATGTTTTCAATAGTGAAAAAAAATACCGCGCTTTAAAGTTGATAGTATTATCATTAATGCTGTATGTATACATTATTAAGCAAGAGCACCGCTGGGTGGAGCATTATATGCCCGAAGGGTGTTTTTTCTTAGTATGATGCATTTGTGATATAAGGGAGGAAACCTTAGGCTTTGGAATTAAATGATTTGCTGTAAATTTTGAATTTTTTGTTTTTTATTTATAATATTTTGATTTTTAACATTTTATAATTTTAATTTTAGAGTTTTATAGATCATATCTGAATTTTAGGTTTTATAATTTGTATAAATATCAGTCTTTCAGAAGTTATGATGTTCATGCTGTGATGCATGTTTATCACGTTATAGTGCAGAAATATTGATTGTTTAGTTGATTGTTACCTTGACCTTTTATGAACTTATCCCGAACAGTATATGGGTCATGCAATCAATGACGGCAATCATCCTAAGAAGTTTGAAGTCTGTATGGGAGGTAGTTGCCAAGTTATACAGCAGAAATGCTTTTTCAGTGCTAAGGTCCCAGTGACCTCGACCTTTGATCTATTGATCCAAAAATCAATAGGAGTCATTCACTCAATATGTGCAACCATTACATGAATTTTGAAGTCTCTGTGACAAATGGTTGTCGAGTTACAGAGGGTAGATGATTCTAAACATTTAGGTCACTGTGACCTTGACCTTTGACATACTGATCCCAAAATGCATAGGGATCATTTACTACATGTGTGCAATCACGATATAAAGTTTGAAGTCTCTATAACAAATGATTGTTAAGTTACAACAATTGTTTTCAATATTAAGGTCACTGTGTCCTTGACCTTTGAGCTACTGACTCCAAAATCAACAAATCAATTAAAATCAATCAAAATCAAAATCAAAACTTGATGTGAGCAATAATCTTATGAAGTTAGAAGACTCTTGGCCAAACAGTTACTCAAGTTATCCTCTGGAACCCAAATTGCTAACGGACGGACGCCCAGGAACATAACATCATATAGCCCTGCGGGCATATAATAAAAACGAAAAACCATAATATATAATACTGACGGTATAGAATTTATTATTATATTTTCTCATACCGATTTTTATCTGATTTAAACTTTAATGTTTTAATTAAGACAAATATTTTTTTTATCTTGAGTTGCATTTTCAACTTATCCGCCTCTTGTATCTTTATTGACTATCCATAAAGTTTACAGTTTTACCATTGCACGTCGGTATTTTTACAAGATACTTGTAATTCTAGCTGGCGTCTCTAGCATTATCAAGTTTGCATACAAATGCGTTAACATACCCGTTAGGAGATCATTTGTCGGCAAGGTCGAGACATTCGGAAGTCGTAAGAGTTGCCTTTTAATATTCCACCTGTGCTTCCGTGTTAAACTTACCCTAAAAATACAGTCGACATAATTTCAGACATTCAGTTGCAACCGTTACAGATATTATTTCTTGACTTTTACTGAAGCATGCACAACGTTATCTACTTTTTGGTCCTTTTTTGTTATTATATAATTGAGTTTAGTAATGCCCAAAGAATAGCACAAGATAACAAAAGCTTACATATGCACTATCTAGATTCATTTCTGTAAGTTCGATGCCTGGACTGATCTGTCGTACTGAAAAATCGAAATATGTGTGGTGTTCTCTCTATCTTAATCAAATGATTTATATTTGTACATACTAAAAAGAGATCAAGAAAGCATTCCTAAAATTTTGTAGGGTCTACCATGATTTATCGTGATATAAAAAGTAAAATGATGCATATTGAATGTGTTTTTATAAAACCTTATAACATGTCTGCGACATTATTCCAAAGCAATAACAAGCTCGTCTGGGACTTTATACAGACATACAATTAATCGGAAATGAGTCTGACTTGAGATTTTTATCAAGATAATAATTCGCGTCAGAGACAACTGTTTACCCAACAGAATGTGACCGATGACATTTTATGAAGAGGACACAGACATATTTGTACTCATCTTTTCCGCAGAACCAGACAAAAGACAAACAAAAACAGAGTTATTGCAATCACACTGTCTCCAACCTTCCCATGATATTTATCTTTTCTCCAACTTTGAAGATGTTGATTTCTGACCAGTTAATTTCCTCTTGCCTACTAAATGTTAGCGTGCCTAAGAAGCAGCATCTAAATTTGTGTTGTTATTTTTTTTTCCTTCTTTTTGTACCCAGTTCAGCTTATCTATCCCATATTCCTTATAAACAAAGTCACGATGACCCTGTAAAATAACTTTTGAATATAGTCTAGGTCAGAATGAAATGGTAAAGTAAATTTATACAATAAGTAAAACAGAAAGCAGAACTATCATACTTTATCGTTATTCAGACAGTCAGAAGTCATTGTGGACAATTTGTTAAGTGAATCGTGCGACATTCAAAGACAAGAACACAAACATGCCTGCACTTATTCGGTCCAAAGCCATACAAAAACAAAAAACAAAAAAAGAGATTTTGCGATCAGTTTGTCTTAAACATTCTTTGGTATTTGTAATTTTTCCTTTCGATTAACTTTAAAGGTATGCCCGTGTTAAAACAAATCGCAAAAACACGATTTTCAAGGAGGACATTAGCATAGACAGTGCCTTCAGAAGGCAAACTGTTTTCATAAAAAAAACTGCGTGATTTGACAGTTATCCATGAAAAGCATAGGAAAAGGACTGCAAGGACTTCAGATGCCGGTTAGTATAACGTATAACTCATCGTGTGATGAAGATATCATAGATGAAAAACTGAACCAGAATTGAAAGCGACATCACTTTCTGTCGGATAAAAATGTATGAGACTATCAAAGCAGTAGGATATTCTGTTCCTTAACAGCATACCTTTCTTAAAATATTCACTTTCGTCTTAGCAGCCATGTTAATTGCTTCTTAATTACGTTAACACATGTCAACAACTTAGATTTAAGTGCTTCTCTGGCCACAATCTCTGATAATTGACTGTGGTTTTAAAGATAATATGTGAGTATTGTGTTAACACAATTATTTTCTTCTTCTTTTTTGTTCTTGTTTTTTGTGCATATACGAAAGAACAATGAAACTCCACATATACATAAGGATACAAGCAAGGTCTGTCACAAGCATCACAGATAAGATTAATGAGTTCTCAAATATAGAGACAGCTGAATAGACAAGACGTCTACCGCAAAGCATTACAGTCGGTACCCATCCATCTTATTTACTTTAACAGCCTTTCAAAGATTGGAAATAATTTGAGTTTCGTGGACAAGTCCATGAGATTGATTACATTAATTTCCAAAAGACTTGTTCGGTCACTGTTCAAAACAACACTTGGGAATGCCTCGAACGTTGGAAAAGATGATTGTTGAAAAGAGGTTTCTGTACTGAAATATCAACTCGTGGAATGAAATGTGACTGGTGACACTGCCGGTCACACAAAGCGTTATTATAACGTTCGTTTAAAAGTTCTGTGGACCATTTGTTAAGAACCACACAATTCCTTCGTTTCTTTCATTTCTACTTACAAGTGTATAGTTGTATCATGTATGTAAGTTCTTTCAGCCGAATCTGTCATGAATTTACTTATCTTTTTTATGTTTGTCATTCACATTTGGTCAATACCAGTTCTTTGTCTTTATGCATATTATGCGTTTCGAAACACCCTTCGTGTTAGGTCCAGTATGGGTGTTTTTTAACCGACTGGTAAATCACTATAACAGTGATGTATACTGTTTCTTAAATAGTTACAGGATTTATGTAGCTTGTAATGACAAATTTGATGCATTTCACAAATTCAAATGTGTCTGTATAACTATTAAATGAAAGGCGCGTAGCAAAAGTCATATTTTCAGTGAAAAAGTATATTTGTGACAGACGAACATGGACGCGTAATTTGAATCTTAATTCCAAAAGATCAAACCCATTGGACAGACCGCGAATCGAACTCGGGATTTACGGAACAAATGCTTAACTACTCTTCGTAAAACATGGGTATATGGTAATGACATTGCTTGTTTCAACCCTCTGCTAAATTAAATGTTTTCTCGATGAACAATTTTAAATGAAAAGGTTAGACTTGAGTTGAAAGAAAACAGTTTTAGATAAACATAACGGCCTCAGCTAAAGTAGGTTTGCAATGATCGTATTACATAACTTTGCCATAATCGTTTTAAGTCGGGATACCTTTTGATAGTAATTGCGATATTGATTTCTGGACCTTGTGCTGAATTACTGTATCTTATTATTTTAATTTTTCACTGCCGTTTCTCATACCTCTCTCGTTCTCTCGTTCTGGGCAAAAGCAAATCCTGAGTATTTTTTTAGTACTATCACACATTTTTTTCTCCTCTTGATATGCTCTCCATTTACTGTTCTACAGTAACGCAAAATGTAACACTTCTGCGTTTGTAAGTTTTAGGGTAAGTCCTAAAACTTTCAAATTGATTTTCAACTCACGAATAGCCAATGGGCCCTGCAAAGACGTAACGTACTTATATTGACAGAACAAAACAAGCTGGAGTATCATACAGCCGAACACTTCAAAATACCACACGTTATTCTCGTACTTTTTGATTATATTATATGAATGTAGGGTTTGCATTTTACCTACGTTACATTTATTATAACGAGTGCGTTATTTCTGTCTGCAATTTCTCTGTCTTTATAATTTGACATTGCAAGACGCAGACTTTCCGGTGTTGTTGATTGTCTGGAATTTTGTAAGAGAGACAAAAGTCGATGTGAAGGTGAATAAAATTGCACATAAACACGAAGACTGTATTCATTTAACGTCTGCTTGTCTCAAAAGGCAAATTATATAATCCTAGGACGATAAAAATATTTGTCTTTGAAACGTTGCTGAAGTTGAGACTTTTGAACTATTGTAATATAGATGTATAATCCATAATGGCAGCCATATTTGTAAATCAGTAATAGCTTAATATCTTCATTCGAGAGACGTTAAGTCATTTTACTTTTGTTTCAAAATTTATAGTGAATTGCTCAACAAAATAAAAAAAATGTAAAAAAAGAAGCTACAGCTGTCAGTGAAGTTAAAAAATGCTAAGACGGCGTAAAAAGAAGGCATTACTCTTATAAATCAAATCACTGAAGATACTGAAATGACACTTATTATTTGTTTCTATATGAAAACTATGAATTAGTAAGTGGTGCATATCGTAAAGTTTACAGACTTCCATCTCCTTCAAAATCACATATATATAAACGATTTTGTACGAATTACTACCCGATGTCAACGTGTCAGTCAAATTTTCTGAGACCTAGGTGAAAAGAAGGCAAAAACATTGCTTTATTAAAATATTATGGTAGAATTTTATATAGACAGCACTTTATTAAATATAAACAGTTTCTTACATGTCTTTAGAAAAATCTGAACAAATGTTCTTTGCATAACTATATATATAATATATATGCGTGTGCGTGCATATCTGTGTATGTATGTATGTATGTATGTATTAGTCATTGAAGGTACAGAAAACAGTTCCGACAACAACATATTCCCTGTAACACAACTTAGACCACAATTTTGACACCTGAAGTTCGTTGCATCAGATAATGTAAGTCTCCGATTATTATCTTTAGAGGAAGGTTTCTAGCATATTTTACAATTTCATAATCTAAATTTTTGAAATTGATGCCTTTTCTAGAATTACAATAAAAACTCTGAACATCAAAAAAATTACAGAAGATACATGTAAACTGATGCTGTGTTATAACCTACATTGTTGAATCGAAATATGCAAAAAGGTATCTTAAAAACTAAACTGAACGGATTCGACAAATAAATTTAAAATTCATTTGCTTGCTTTTGTTTTAAAGTATTTACCATTAGTTAAGAAAATATAAATGAAAATTCTATAACGTAAGCATGGCTTATTATCCAGATGTCAATTACCAGCCTTTTAAAGGTTGATAAAGTAACAGAAAGAAGAAAGATAATACGATAAAAACATTGTGTTGTCCAATCCCAGCACACTAGTACATCATGCTCATTTAGCTAAGCCATGTTTATATATTTCAGACTGGATCAATACTCTTTTTCCAGAAAGTACAAACGACAATATAAACAAAGATAATTGAAGCTTCGCTGTCTGGGTGGAATGGCGATTAGTGATATTTTTGTCTCCGGGTTTAAGAGATGGCATAAATAAAACGAAAGTACTTTTGAGGGCTTTTTTAGTGAATTAAACTGTTTTTGCAAACTTATCAAGCCAACCCATTAATCATATCGGTTTATTTATTCCATTTTCATGTTTTGATGTATGAGAATGCTGTCTTTGTCTTCCTTTATCACTCGAATGTTGAGTATGTATTAAATGCATTTATTTGTCATTATTTGAAACGAATCGTCAACTCTCTTTGTCATCAGAAGTAATATGAATTTCAAGCGGCCAAAACTCTTCTTGTTTTGAACTTTTGAAAACTATGCTTAGCTTCGAGTATTTCTTAAAACAGTTTTCGCTTAGTCACTCTCTAAATTCGTATTTACTATAACAGGCTTTGTCCTGAATGTGCCATAAAGCACGTTCGAATGAGCTGACTTGTAAATAATATATAAGAAGATCAGGATGTTGTAACTCATAGGGAGTTTCATTGAAATGTATCAATCTTCTTTTCACAAACGACTGCAGAAAGGTGCATGAAGTATATTTGCAAGTTGACACTGTGCGTAAGGAATGATAAACAGACCTTCACTTGACAGCTATTTTTTGTTGCCCTGGCATAAGTCTTTTTAATAGTTTTTATTTAAGGGTAATTTAAGAGAAACAGTTCAGATATCGATGTCAAGTTTGACATTGTGTAACTTAACGATATGCAGACAACCTTTCCAACCTAATCAAAGAAACAAAACGAAAAATAATATTGCTTGATTGTGTTCAACCCTCAGAGTTCATTTATATTCCAATCTAATGAAACCAAACTTAACCTCTCTGATTTCAAGACAAGAATCTTAATGTCTTTATGACAGATCGATTCTTCCAAATTACACATGTCTTCGACATTTTAGCTCACCATTTGATTTGACTGGGTAATTAAAGTAATATATTCTATTAAGTGTAATAAGACATCTGCATGTTGCATTGAACAGTATCATATTTTTAAGATTGAAAATTGTAAAGATGCAAGGTTTGCTTATAAAATGACTGTTAAACTTTTGTTCAAACACATCAATTAAAGCATGATACCCAAAAATATATACATAAGTCAGTATTTTTTTTTCGTTTTGAACGAACATCAAAAAAGTAACTTATAACATGTTGTTGATCATTTACCTATTCCATTTTGTCACTTTTGTTCTAATAAAATATTTATATGTGCAAAGTAAGTAGCAAAACCACCCTGCAGAACGACCCATGCATGATTTCTGTAACTAAAGGAAATAGGACATGAATATTTTTTCCAGTCTATAGTCTCCAATATTTGTATTTATCTTTTATATGAAAATGTATAACTAATGTAGGTCCTGCTGGAATGTTTATCGGTCTGATTGGTGCACAAAAGGATTTCTTTTCCAAAAATTAAAACGTGTCAAAAAGAAAGAAGAAATACTAATTTTTTTTTGAAACTTTCAGCCTAATGGATTTAATTTTTGGACATGTAACGACTAACAGTCCAAAGTTGCACAAAATATCGGTTTGTTCAATATGAATTAAGATTTTCATTAGATTGCCCCCAAAAGTGAATGGCAATGAAGTGACTCGCTTCGTTGATTGCATCGTCTAAATCTTTTCAGTGATAAGAATTTATACTTTTTCAATGTGTGTTCGGTGACACTTCCGTTGGAAAAGGTTCTTACGAAAATGGTTCTTAATACTTTCTGAACAAAAAACGGAAACCGATATATCTTTGCAGAGGACAGAAAATGTACCTTGCTTCCAAATTGAGACAATTTTCTGTAGCAATTAAATAACTTGCAATTTTACGACACTCCTCTGTCTGATATTTTAATGGAAATGTTTCTCGTCCTGGCTTATTTACATTAACCTTCAAATAAAAATAAATGTCAGGCCTTCATTATCAAATAAGAGAAGCACAGTTGTTTCTTGTTTATTTTATAATCAAGACATGTCTTTGTCAAATTGGCAGAAAGAATTTCTTCAAAATTTAGACTTTGCGAGTGGTAACACTTCAATATAAAAAAAAGACAACGTTGTTTGATGTTTCTTATAATAAGTCTTGCAAGTGTATTAGCAATATTCACAAACATTATACTATCATTTAAAGGTTGTTTCTTTCACTGCAATCATAAAAAAGTTCTTGACAGTGTCCCGTAGTATATATCTGCATACTGCAACGGACCTGCCAAACGTAGAGCTACACCATTTTTGAGATGCACTATTAGAGTTACGACAATACTTCCGTTACTTTGTCAAGAACAAGAACTAGAGTGTAAGCAATGAGCGAAATTGTATCATTCCTTTGTATTGTGAAAAACAGATGTACATGAAAAATTCAAACAGTCGGGCGCTGTATTTCCATGCAAGAATAGTTCAGGGTAATTTTAAAGAAGATGTTTTAGAATTTTTTTATTCGTGTAAACTCGAAACATTACCAGTATGGTGAAGTATTATTAGTATATCATAATGATATATGTCCAGATGTTGGGTGGTCAATATCTAATCAATGCTGTAAATCTAAATGTATAGATCTTGGAAGCATTCTGTACATTTGACTGCACATTTTTTATATAAATGAGAAAACAATTTGGAATCAGACATATAAAATAAAGTGTGGAAAACTTTAGATAATCAAATACATTCCTGAGACTCTTTTTGTTTACAACATTTTTGGTAAAGCGCTAAGTGCACTTTTATAAAAATTGAACCTTTCAAATGAAATTGCAAATTTCTTCACGCTAGCCACCTTTATGATAATAGAATGGTTCCAGCATAAAAAAAGGAGATGGCCATTTAGAAAACCATTCTTCGTTTGCTGTAGCACTGCTAGCCGTCTGCTAACTTACGGCAGATAATGATAAAGTTCACTTTGAATATTGTTTTCTAAATGGTACAAACACGAGATGATAAACTAGGAATGTATTTTACAAGTATATCTATGGATTTGAAAAAAAAGTCTTATACTATTTTAGGAGGCGAAAAATGAACACAAGAATGTGCTCTGTCTTCACAACACATGCTTCGAAAACACAGTTTACAAAAAAAGAGCTTTGTTACCCAAATATTGTATAAAGGAAAATAACAGAACTGTAAAACAAGATCTATTTATTGCCAACATAGCACCAGTAAAGCCCAATTTTAGGAACAATGAAGAAGAATAACAAATGCATTAAATTAAGAATAATGACGAAATAAACATTTAGGTTAGCACAGTGTTTCATGCCTATACGACCAGAAGCTGTGTGTTATATTTAAATATCCTAGAAATAATGCACAGTTATTCCTGTATGGAGCCAAATTATTTGAGTGTCTTCTTTTTTCACGTGAATATTTTATAATAAGAAAAACATATCATTATATTCAGCTTTACATTTATATATTGGGGCTTTACACTGTAACGGCATGTTTGTTAAAGTTATTCAGCACAAACAATGCCATGGCTTCCGTTTTTGCAGGCAGGTGCAAAGATAAAGAAGCTGTATGAAGGATAGTTGATTTAAAATTGATGATTGGAAATAGTCTAAAGGGGGGTTCACACGAAAAAAACATACCTGTTTTCCTGTTCACACATTATGCAAAAGCATGTGTGTTCTGTCATTTTGTCACTGATGATTCATTTCCCAGGTACTGTTAAAATGGAATTTGGAGATTTGTTTGCTCCTTTAATTCTCCTTGTAATGGCTGCTACCTACCTTCAATATTTAAGAAAAAGAGGAAGAACTCTGACATGTTCATTAGGCAAGACCTTGCATTTCGAGGCGGAATAATTATGGAGCACATCATGCTCTGTTGAAAAAGCTAGGAAATGAAAGTGAACTGGACTTGTGTAATTTTTTGCAAATGAAGCGGCAGAATGATATACAAAAGCAATATTACATAGATCTGGCTCACTTTTAAAGAGTTCAGTTACTTTTTCTGTTTGTTCTATTTTGATTCTGACACCTTACTTTTGGGAGTGTTTTATCTGAACCACCAACTTTTTCCTTTTCATATGTTTCATTTTTCTTGACACAAGCTGGTAACAGGACAGTGTATCGGAAATTCTTGGTCGTTGAATAATAGACTCATTAAACAACAGTCCTATAGGTTTATCAATAAATATTCGATTACTACAAGAGAATCATAACAAAACATTCATGTCTGGTATCAGAAAACCCAAAACACGTCATAAAAAATAACGAATACATACGTTTATCGTTGTCGGATATATTTTGCTGTTCGTTAATTAAAGTAGTTTATCATTATGAAAAGTATATTGGAAAGAAACAATATGCATATTTAAAAAAACAAACGTATTCTCCCATTCTTCATATGACATTAATACGAAATCACGTTAAGACGTCGACAATTTCTAAAGCGGACGTAATTGTGTTACGTACTTCCATGAAAGACGTCGGAATTTCTGTCAGTTAAAAATAAATCACCATTATTTCTCGATTAAATTACAAAGAATGATTGACTTGACAAACTGTCTGTGTGTTCGACATTTCAACTCAATCACCTTGTTAGTATAGTCTCGCAGATTGTTCTCTCGGCGTAAGACAGGGAGAATGATATCCTCTTTCCTATTTTCTATGTATCTAAATGATTTGGAAGAAACTTTTTTGCATAGTGAAATAGAAGGTGAAGAGGTTGATATGTTTAAATTGTTCTTAATCTTCTATGCCGATGACATTGTTATATTTGCTAATACGAAAAACGAATTACAATTAGGTTTAAATTATCTCTCTGAATACCGCGATGGATGGAAACTTACTGCAAATACATCAAAAACAAAAGATATGGTTCTTAGGAAAGGCTTTCTTCCCCGAAATACAGAAATTTTATAAAATATAGAAATTGTCAGCACTTTTGCTTATTTGGGTATTGTATTCTCAACAGGCAGGTCTTTTACTGAAGCACAACGTACCCTTTCAGTTCAGGCAATGAAGGCAATATTTCAAATGAATAAATATCTCAGCAGGTTTGTATATTTAAGTGTCCAACATATATTGGAATTATTTGACAAATTAATCATGCCTATTTTGACTTATGGATCTGAGGTTTGAGGTTTAACTTGAACGAGTACATATGTCTTTTATGTGTAAAGAAAACTACCCAAAATGATTTTGTCTATGGAGAGTTTGGTAGAGTATCGTGTCACATAAGACGTTTATTATTATTATAAAATATTGGCTCAAGATTGTACATTCTGACAATAATAAATAAGTTAAAGTGTAAAAAAAAACATGGAAATTTATCTAAACAAAACTAATTGGTGCACACATCTTAATAATGATTATGTCCATTAGGGTCCTATAACGTATGGCTTTTACGAAGTGTTGGTGATACTAATATCTTTATAGTTAATGTAAAACAGAGGCTTCATGATCAGTTTGTTCAGAACTGGCACAGCCGATTAGAAAATTCAATTATAGCCTTATTTAACCGAGGTGTTGCAATATTTCAGTCACAGTCTTATTTAAAAATTGGCGTAAACAAATTTCGTAATGCGCTTACTAAGCTAAGAATGTCATCACATAGGTTAAATATTGCAACTGGTAGGTGGACCAAACCAGTTAGAACACCCTTAGATGATAGAAAATGTACTGTTTGTAAAAGGCTAGAGGATGAATATCACTTTGTGCTAGAATGTCAATTATATGATGATTTAAGATAACAATTCATTCCTATTATATATATACTAGACATCCGAATATTGAAAAGTTCTTAATTTTGTTAAATACAGAAATTGGAGATATATTAAGAAATTTAATTAAATATATATATCATGTTTTCGAACTTAGAAAAAATAGGCTATATGTTAATAACTAAGATATTCATATTAATTTGTATGATACGGTTTCACCTCTTGTATGATACAGTTTCAACTTTTGTATGATACAGTTTCACCTTTTGTATGATACAGTTTCACTTTTTGTATGATACAGTTTAGGTGAAACTGTATGTTTGACTTTTTCCCATTATTATCTATAGTGATACACATTATATTTAACCTACATTTTCCTTTCGTGTCGAAAGAGTGCATGATACTGGGTTGTTAAACTGTCAACTTAGTTGTTGCATTTTTTTAAATCAATTACCTGTTCTCTATCTATAACTTTCTTATGTTTCGTTTCGGTAAGAACGGTACTAGTGTTTATGTTAAATGAATTTATTTAGGATTTATATAATAAACAATATTTATATACGACTTATTACTCAATATTTAACATACATATGCATTCTCCAAACTAAATAAGTTATGCAATTTTATTAACTTGCCATGTTCATTGTGTGTATATGGTTTTGTATATATGCCTCATGGCCTATGTAGTCAAATGGTTATATGAAATAAAACTTAAAACTTCATACTTCATTTTATTCTTGAATATTCAAACTAGCCATATTGATGTTTTTGTTGATGTATTTTTTAGCATTTCAGCGTGTTATACTATCTCTTTCAGCACTCCAGTAGTACATGAAGTGGTTTGTTTGAAATGAATTATTATTGAAACACGTAAGACCATGAATTGTCAGTAAGGTAAAGGAAATGTTTTTAAAAAAGGAATAAAAACAGAATTAACTGTGAACTCGTTACCCTCATTTCCAGACATACGGTTGACCATCTTGCAGTATTAGATAAATTTCCAAGCTATAGTTGAATTTTGAACTTATGAAACTTATTGGCTTCGTCTGAAAGACGAAATCGTTTTATTGATGTTGGGAACATTTCCTTCGTATCTCTAGAGCATTGGCATTTAAAAACCAAAACTAAAGGTTAATCAAAACATGACATTAGCTAAATTAACAGGGAGTTTGAACTTTTTCTACTTTTTATCTAATTTAATCGTCGCTAAAGGTTAAATAAACGAATGATTCATTTAGTTTTTTTTTCTTTTTATGATTTCCGGAATCATCTTTTGTAAAATATTATGAGACAGTTTTTCTTGTAAGATTCATAATATTTGAGAGTTTCTAACCTAATTATTACGTGTTCGAGCGTATTTTACCTGTAACACTTGCATTAACTTACATCGGTTATACATTCTATAAAGAAAGTAAACCCGTACACAATGTACATTTATAATGCTGGATTTTTTATTTCTAAGCCAATATACATCTTTTCTGAGATTTAATCTGAGACATATATTTCATGTAAAGCAGGCATGCCGATTATACGATTGGCGCACGAGTTGCAGATTAATGTAAAATAATGTCTGCAAACGTATTGTATGTGGTATTTATGTCGTCTAGACTTAAATGCATTCACAAACATCTAATCAGATATCACGTAGACATGCTAATCCCTTGACATTTTTATACAGTACAGCTGTCTGAGTGAGTAACACTGCTTTAGGTTAAAGCAATTCAAATATTTCCGTCCCGCACTTTGTCTTTCGTGCAATTCCCTTGGCTGTAAGTTTTGTACTTTAGGAATTCAAATACTGTGGTTTTATAGTTTTCGGCGAATACTTTTATAACGAAACATATTATACAGCCCTTGTAAACACAACACAAATATCTTACATAAGGAACATAAAGATTTCGATTTGTGAAAAAAAATCCTTAAGAGTATATCCATTTACATATCTCTAATATGACAGAAATACAACGCTTCTACGCTATATCATTATTCTTTAATAGTATTTTAATAAATGTATATACGTAAATGCAAAAAGAAAGCTGTGTCAACCCATAGCCTTCTGCATAATTTCTTGATTCACCCTTTTTCCCTCATCAGAAGAATAAACAATCATTATTTTCATAGGAAATTTTTACAAGCCAACGTGTTTTAACAAAAAATATCCAACAAATTTTTCTTTCACATCCTTTTTTTACTGGAGCAAGTTAGTAAAACAGAAATATGACTCACTTGAAATTTTTTCTCTAACACTAACATATTTTTTAATTGATGAGTTAAAATAAAGAACTTTCATAGTCATTTACAAGATACACGCATATATATATTCTTTACAATGATGAAACTGTCAATGCGTTTTACCATCTTCTTTGCAAAATTTAGGTTCATTACATTTTCGTGTTTGTGTCGTCTTCTGTGAAACTGTACTCTACTTATGAAGACAAAGTTGATTATTATAATCGTAATATTTGTCTTTAAAATTGTTTTGGAACGTTTTTTAAACGTTTCAAAGTATATGTTATGCTTTTTGAGCGTCAGAAAGGACCATCAACCTTATTTTATCTCAACTGATCTGTCGTTTTTTTAAAAAAAGTTTGATACGTTCTAACATTTTGTAATTGGAATTTTTCTATATTTATATGTGAAAAGTCACCAACATTTCTTGGTTTTTTTTACGTGATAGCACAGATAGTGAAATGCTTGTCTCTGATATTCTGTTTAACTTGACAATATAAAAATTGACTGTTTAAGTACATTGAAATAGAAATATTATTAAAAAATTATCATCAAAAAGTGTTTAAGTGCATATATTTTTATTTTATTCAATAATATCGAATGATAAGCATGACATCTAGGTATAAGACATCTTACACAAAATGTCGAGAGAAAAAAGCAGAAAGGTCCAAAAATGAAAATTTGCATATTCTTGATTTAAACTTGAATTACAAATGATATCTTCACATTAGCAGAATACAAATATCGATACTTTATCATACTACTACCAAACTGACAAATTATGTTATGTGACACTGTGCCAGTTTCAAACATCCATTTTCTGCCTCGACATCAAAACGTTTCAACGACATCCTGTAGGCTAATAAAACAACTGTCTTAGAGCTCTTTGGCCACAAACTAATTATGTCGAAGCAATTTGTTTACAGCCATGTTCAGTTCGATATTCAGTTTAATCAAAGTACTGAAATATTTTGGTTAATTATAGTGTCTATCTAACTTTCTCACATCAAACTTTCACCAACCAGGAATATTTTATCGCTTGTCTTAGATATCGTGACATCGAATCACATTTATTCACAGGGTGAATACACAATGCTAACTGTTTGTTTACAGAATACAAGAAATACAAGAGATATCTGTCTCGCTCCAGCAAATTGATGCCTGATTTTAAAATAAAGCAAATGAATATATCAATGATTCCTTCATTTATTTCTTTTTTTTTATCAACAAACATTTAGGTATTTCTGTTAGGACTGAAAAATAATCACAAGAAGTATTTAATACAAGTTTACAATTATGTCCTAAATGTGAACATGGAAACTTAACTCTCTTTCAATATGAAGAAATATGAAAGGTGAATTCAAAGCTTCTGTATTGAAAATGGAATAAACGAAGTATTACATCGGTCTTAGAGGCTAGTGCTAGAAAGCTATTATACAAGCATAATCAGTTTATTTTTTAGTGTTTTTATCTGCATATCTGTAAATATGTTTGTTTGATTGTGACGTAGAAACTTAAGCAATACTTAAGGATAATACAGTACAAATGTGACTTGTAACAACCAGCGAGTGACTTAAAACAAGAAACCACGTTCGTCAAAATAAACAGGGATATATATTTCACAGAAGGTTTTAGACTATTCTCAACTATATTTGGTTAGATCTTCTCATAGATAACATAATTTTAAGTGCTCCTTTTGATAAAGTTCTACCTCGTGTTTTTTTCCGTTCAACGGCTCAACATTCTGTCCGTGCTTTACTGGTATCAAGAAGTAAGCAATTCAGCTTATTTGTAAACCTCTATTACTACTGGTTAGAATAAAAAATAATTTACATGAAGACAAAAGGAAAGGCAACACATCAAAGTAGTAAGTAATTAAGACAGTAAGTTGTTTATTAATAAAGGGCAATGGCGCTTAACGTTTTATTAATCACCTGAGGATCTGAAGTCATTACAAAAAAACTCGCTTTTTTAATTTCAAGTGTCAGTACACGTTAAAAATTATACCAAAGGGAGTAGTTATTGTTTGAATAATCATGTACAGTGTTGAAAACAGTGTAATAATTCATAAAGAAAACACCATAGAAGCGTATTTTACAACTATCTTGTCTAAGAGATAATTACATTAACTACAGGCTATATTTCCAGTTCATCATCATTACTTTCCAGACATATTTATTAACTGCTGTGACATAACGTCAAACGTTTAGTAGAATTTGCGTGTAAAGTACTACTTTTCTTTGCTATGACTTCTGCCATGTACTTAAAAAAAGATAGACATAAAAGTCATTCAGCTCATTTAACATAAAACTGAGAAAAGAATACATATAGACGTCTGGGATTTCCCTAGATACCATTTTCACTACCTTTTAATCGAGTTTTCACTGTTTTCTCTTCACGGGTAAGGCCGATTTAGATAGTTAGTCTGAATCGTTTAGCGAATAACACATTTATATGGCATAACATAACAAAAATTCAGTGTTTATTAATGAATGATACAAGTTTTGTTTTATGACATCTGCATCTAAAATAATTCTTTTGCTAAATGTAAAAGATATAACTTTATATTTGTTTTGAAATGATTGCTCACCAAAACAGTGTTAAGTGTAAAAAGTTAAATGTTAATTTAATGGTTTATTTTCTCTTTTTTAAACACTTAAGCATTTCCAGTTTTCCATGCAGACATATCGTGAAAACAAAATAAAATTCACCAAAAAAAACTATTCCCATAACAAACAAAAAATAACAAGTTCCCTGGAAGAAAAATCGTTCTCCAATGCAGATAAAATTTAATTGGAATAAATTCCACCGAGTCATGGAAAATGTGTTAAGTTGAGACAATAACAATTGACATTGCTTGATATAACACAAAAATGAGAGTTCACTATTTTTTGTACTAAGATATTTACGAGGGATATTTTGAAGCTGCAGATGATTAGCAATTACAAAATTAGCTTTCAAATAGGTTTAAATGCTTCTCGTTTTTAAATGAAATAGAATACGCTGCACAATTAGTTATTTTTGGAAAAGAAACGTTATTGTTCGGTTTAAATTGTCACAAAATATTGCAGTTAGCTCTGTTCTTGAATATGAACAAGTTTATCTGTCATGGTAATGATCTAGCTGCCGATATTGTAGAAAATTATGACAAATATAGTAAAAAACAACATTTGTAAATTCCTACACACATTCTAAGACCTGATTTTAAAAACCTTACAGTAACGTTACGTGAATCATTCTGCTATCGTTCAACACTTACACAATAATTGTTGACGGTTCAGTGGTAATGCACAGGACCAGTAATCAAGGGGTCGCTAGTTCGATTCCCTTCTCCTCCATTAACACTACTAACTGACGTTAAATGAAGGTCTCCTGTATTTGTGCTATACATTGGGCATATAACGGAATCAGATGCACTCTCTTGCACTGTCCCCCACACAATTATTCAGTGCGCGTCGGTCATATGCACAAAAGGTACTGACGATGAATAAGCTGAATATATATATTAAAAACTTTTTTTTTTAATTTTTGCAATTTAGGAGACAAGAACCGCCATGTAGCATAAAATAACAGAATGGACAATTAAATGTAACGACAAATTGATACCGATTAAAGGCTATTGATATTTATTAGTCACTATGGTAACTGGTATGTTGTTTTATTAATCATTTGGGAATTTAAAACACCATAAAATATTCAATGTTTAATATCCCTTTTCCACATTTTTTAAAAAAAAGTACACCACCGAGAGACATTGTCGTTTAAAAAACAATTTTGTATGAGAGATGGTAAAAATATTATGAGTGTGGCAAATATTGACCGTAGAGCAGTAATCTCTTAAATCAGAAGTTTTCGTTATGTGATAATGAAATCGAAACAAATAATGAGCTTTCTGCTCAACACTGATAAAGAGTCGTACTCTTACACTTGAAATAAACGTGACCCAATGCCATGGTGTTATTCAAAAATGAGCAGAACAATAAAAAAAAACAGAATGCATGTGTAATAGTCTTTATAGAGATGAGTAAAAGTTTTTATTTAGAGAGTTGTTGTTGTACGCTATTTTGGTGGATAGTCATTTATTATATCATTGGATCAATGCCTGCACTTAACTAGCATAAAATACATTTTAAATCCAATAGGGTTTATATTATAATTACGTCTACCTCTTATTTATGGGCTCAATTCCTGATCTGTTTCATTATCTTTTGAACTCATAGCAAAATGGGCCATATTCTGATATCGACAATGAAGTGTTTCTCTTACTAAAACCTCTGTTATAGTTATAAATATTCAAGATATCAAGCTTTAGACCTAGTGATGACACACTGGTCTTTCAACTAAGGGATTGCCAGTTGCTCAACCATATCAGAATAATCATTGCATTGAAATTTAAAAACAACGTTTTACTTTCATGTTCTAAAAAGGTTATCTTTGAAATAAAACTTAACGCCTTATTATATCATAAAACATTGTTCAAGATAAATGATCAGTTTTTTATTTTATGCCTACCAATGAAATATAGGGAAATATCAGTGAGATAAAAGTGATAATACACTGTTTTGAATCAGTTAATTACCATTTTGATAATACACTGTTTGTGCCGGAACTACAGCTTGATGAAACTTCAGGAATTTCCCCACCACAAGAGAATGACAGCGAGTGAAATTTATTTACCTTGTTAAATCCAATTATAATATTGAATTCCTGAGCTTAACTAGTTGTGAACAATGATGAAATTCGCCATAAATTATTTAAAATGTCTGATTTGTTTACATAACTCACATGGACAATATCCAATATGGCTGATTTCAATTCAATTGATTGAATATTACTCGGTATTTATCCGCTTTTATAATTAAAGTATGTATGGCAAAAATTCAATAAATATTGATAAACTGTGTAATCAAAAATAAATGTTATTTGATGAAAGTGTATTCAGTTTATTTCAGCAGAAGTAAAGTTATCATATGTATTGGAGATTGTCTGCACTTTTTTGTGCGGAGTAACCAAAGTACGCATTAACTGATTTGGGGCTCGCCATGGGGAATTTATTGAAGGCCCTGATTAAAAATATCATTAAAAACCCATTTTTGACGTGTTGGCATAAAATAAAAAGAAAATTTGTTTGTTTTTTAGTGGAAGATGGGAATTTATTTCATCTCGTGAACACCATATGTTGATATTTTCACTCGTGGCTGCGCCACTCGTGAAAATATCACATATGGTGTTCACTCGATGAAATAAATTCTCATCTTCCACAAAAACAAACAAATATCCTCTATATATCATTAAAGTTTGTTAGGAGATAAATGTTTAGTTTCGTCAAGGTAAGACCTATACATGCACAAGGTAAATGAAATACAAGTTACGTAATTCAGGAAAGTAAAGAGAAACCTGTGATACAATTGTTCTCTTGAAAGATAATACATTAGCATAAGAACAATGGTTTGTTAGCATTCAAATTCTCATTAGCTAGTGTTCATCTTTCTTATGTCCTTGTAACTAGACCAGGCATGATTCTGCCTGACACAATGTTTCCTTTTTTGTACAGCTGAAATGAATAAAAAAAATCTCGTATTTCAAAGGCCACTTACAACACCGTTTTATCTAAATATTTCATACATTTTGTCCATTTCAAATTATATAGTTGAAACACCTACATGTTTTTACCAAAAATGTACCTTAAGACCATTTCAGGATATAAGTCTTTTTCCCAACATACAAGTTTATTTCGAATATTGAGTATTAGACTCTAATGCAAGAATAGTTTGAAAAGAAAACTATTTTCCACAGGAACCAAAATTCTGGTTAAAACTCCCGTTATCTAATTTTGACTGTGCCTAAGGTCAAAATGAGACATGGTATCTACTGAAACGTATTTTTAATGTGATCTTGTTCCACACTTGTTGAAACGGTCTTTTGGAGCCGAAAACATTTTTCAAAAGTTTTTAGATATCAATACTATTTGAATATCTTTATGTTTTATTTCACTGTTTGAACAGGTGTTAATGAAGATGTTAAATCACTCAGGAATACCGATCGGAAAACCTCGGCTATGACGGCTACGCCACACGAGCCATCGGATGTATTATTCTGACGAGTATATACAAATCTTTTACATTTCGTTCGCCGGACGAAGAATACGCTTAAAAATACCTACCATGGTGCCCTAGACACGCTGTCAGAAGAGTTTGGAAACATGCAAAGTCGCTCTTATTCATAATTACATGATTTTTTAAACTTGTTGAACAAAAAATGCACTTTACTGTTTCCTCTTTCAACTGAGATGTTTTTGGTTAACGTCACTATGTTGTTTGTGTTCCGAAAGTAGTTACAATGGTGGCTTACTTCATACAAGAGAGGTGATCAGAAGAATTACCCGAGATGTGATCAGAAGAATTACCCGAGGTGTTCCGATTGTCAAGAATTCCAATACGGTAACTGTTAGTGCAGGAAATGTACGTTTTCTATGAAAAAGTTTGAGAAAGGACGATCATACATATAAATATCAAATTAATCCATGTTTATACATGTAATATCCATGCTATTTAAGACATAAATTTTTTAACTTGTGTAGCTGTTTTTTTTTTTTTTGTTTTTTTTTTAATTTAAATGATTGGTATGTCGCGTTAGCTTCAATATAAATTGCAACTTTATGATATTAGTTAAAACTTAACAGGGATACAATATGATTATATGTCAGTCTTATATTTATATGCGTGCCATCTTTTCTTTAATTGTTCTTTATGGACCTACTATTGCATCATTTTACTATAATTCAATAATAGCATCATTTCTTCGAAATAATTTGATTTTCATTTTTATATACTTCATATTTTAACTATATGCACCAATTTTCCTACTTCAGACACGTAGTTATCGCCGTTTCCAAACTCCATTGGGAGCAATAGAAAACAAGAGACTTCACAAGCCATTAATCTGCAATATTTTGACATTTCCGTTTTTTTTTCTGTACCTGCTACCTTCAAGTAAGTGCACAAGGGTCGATCAGTGAAGCACTGGAACAAGATATGTTACAAAGACTTAATTAATTTTATTCCTTTTTTTGACAAAAGTGAAAACAAGTAAAATCAGTTATGTATTCTAAATAACGAAGGAGAATCTTGATATGGATGTTTTACCATATTTATATGCATCATTTTTTTCTTCTTATCAATCCTAGATTTTATGTATTGAATTCAAAAATAACACATTCTTCTGTCGTTCATTTTCAGCAATCCATGCCTTTTCATTCTTAAATAATTTAATTTCAGATTTGAAAAGTGCCATGATTTCTTTTCCGAAAATATGATATAGTCAAAGTATCTTAAAAGTGAAAACGAGATAGACTGAATATTTTCTGTATGCTTTGATTCCTAACATTTTGATCTGCCATGACAACGATCACTCCTATGTATGTCCAAACATGAAGCAAATGAAAGTCTATATGAGAGTTTTTTTTCAGTTAATGAAGCCTGAGATCCTTACCGAAAGCCTCTTACTTATAGACTACTGTCGTACTTTACCGACTTTTTGGACAAACCTTTCTAAGAGGCGAAACCGACAGCGAACCGATACCGAGGAAAAGGGGCAATGACTACACTGAATAGCTCACCTACCTACAGCAGTTACTGCTCACATGATGTTGTTATTTGTGACCATATAATTCATTTTAACCCTGTTGATAAGGCCAATGAGACTTTAGAAATCTGCGTCATTGTGTATTAGACAATGTCATTTTGTCATAAAAACCAGCCTAGTCCTCGTTTTTTAGAGAATAAGATGTTTATAGAAAAAGTTCAAAAACGCGTATCAGGAACAACCACAGTCAAAACCCCACAGTTTCCCTTCACAGTCAAAATGTAGAACAAATAGCATAAATTTATTTATAGATCAATTAAAAAAGACACCACAAACAACGAAAATGAGAACCCTAGTGGTTGCCGCCTTTGAAGATCGGGAGAGGCTACAAGACAATGCCACAAATGAATTTTCTCCTAAACATTTATGTATTTCATCTTATCCATTTGAGGAGCCAGTAGTGACCCCAGTGCGATGACTTAAGTAATCCTTAGACAATGCTACAGGCAAAATATGCGGTACAAAGAAAATCGTATATCTGTTTGTACTAGTTGCCTTTTTATCGCCGTTCCTGGACGGCGATATATACAATTAACAAGATTTGAACAGTTTCGCCTGTACACCGCCTGCCTTTAGCCAATCAAAGCAAAGCATTTCATATCACATGATAACAAAATGGACGTCAAAATTCTTCAGCAAGGGATGCGTAAATGGACTCGCCCAACCGCCATGTTTGTCGGGTTACTTATTCTTACAACTGAAAAATACCATCATCAATGTACGATCTTAGTACCAGTCTTTAGGCTCGTGTAGGATAAATACAGGATAATCGCAATATTTTTTGCTACATGTCATTTTTAACTAGAGAATGTAGTCTAAATAAGAGTATGGTTTGTTTGTTTTTTCCAAAACTTGCATTTAAAGAAAAAAATTAATGCTTGCTTCCGGGCGAATCTAATCAGGATACAAACTCCCTGCAGGGGTTACTTCCCCTGATTAGTACAGTAAAAGTAGCAAAGCGTGACGTAACCGGTGCGAGGAGTTTGATCAGGATTTTTCCGTGTTTTATATATGCTTGATTAGGGTCAGGGCAATATCGTACTTTTTACCTAAAATTTATTCTGTTTAAATTGTACATATAATATTCTTTTGGTATTGAAGAACTGTATCTAGCTTTTGTTAAGTATACATTTTTTAGTATAAATAAAGTTAAAAACTACGCGTAGACTGGTTTACAACAAAGCAATATTTACAAGGTTTTAATGCTGCAAATTTTAACATTATGTATTAAGATATTGGGATGTTTTTCATAAAGAAGCCAAATCGTCCGCTTTCAAAAATAGTCCAGCTACTATAAAAATGACAATGTATATTTCATCTACTTTATAATTTCTGTGTGAAAATTATCAAATATAACTTCGCTTTTCAGTGCAAAGCATGTTGTAAGATTATCAAATTAATGAATGAAGAACATGAAATACATTCATCTATGGATAAGACGAAATGCATGGCTGAACGGCGATTTCAAGCATTTTTGGAAATGCTAATACTTGTACTATGTACAACAATCATTCGAACTATTAAAATGAAACACTCATGTATTAATAAATACTTACCTTTGAGTTTGTTCTAACATTTTACACACCTGACAAGGAAACAAAAAGATGTTTTAGAGCAAATGAGTGCAGTTATATAAAAAAAGAGAAAAAAAGAAGCAAAAAATATGCATCTGTCACGAAATGATGAAAAAAATCAAGAACAAAAGATACTATCATAAAAACTTTAAAAAGCTAGAGCCTGTCAGACCTGCCATTAAGTGCAATTTTCCCAAAGTACAGGATTGCAGTTTTCTAGAAATTCATATGTCTAGGAATGTGATTCGAACTAAAATAAAACTATGCTCTGTCAGCAGTTTTGCCTTGAGCCTCAAAATATCAAATTCAAAGCTAATCTTGCGGTTGCCTGCACTAATTGCCTTTAGTTTTACCATTTATCAACAGGTAACCTCATCGTTAAAGCAAACACTTTACTGGATGAATAAAATGCAGTTGAGAATTAGTATTATTAAAGAGTAAATTGCGTGACAATAAAAATCAGTCAGTCGCAAGGAAGTTTAACAAGGTTTTTATTCAAGACAGTTCTGAATGCTCACCTATTGTTTTTTATGTTCATTATCTACTAAAAACATGTAATGAATTGATAACTTTGATATAAATGGCGATGCTGAACCCTTACCACGCTTGCAAAATATGAATGTCTCCTTTGAAAATGAGTTACTTTAAATGTAAAGTTCTGTGAACGCTATGCTCGTTTTAAATGTGCTATGTTGCGTGAAAATACATCATAAACTTTGTGTCCATTGAAAATATTTATTTACTCAACATTTGAGCGATTTAACAACATAGTTTTTTCATAAAATTATTTGTTCACACTACTAGGTTTTGATTGCATTTAATGCTATGTCCGCGGTTTTCATAATTACAAATAATAATTTGTTAATTTTCTTTCTCAATCCCGTCCAAATAAGGGCATACAGAAAACTGTACCTGAACTTAACACCAATATTCCTGTGTTGAACTAGCTTAGGAGTACTTTACCCCTCACAAAGAGTATGAGGCCGGTAGAGTACTATGCCCCTCACAGAAAGTGTAATTTTCTTACACAAATTCTATGACCTGATTTTAAATACCTTATCCCAACGTTATGTTACGTTAATCATTCTGTTACCGTACAACACTGTCAACAATGGTTGATGCAGAGGACCTGGTTTTAAGTACATTACTCCGGCGTTATTTTATGTTAAACATTCTATAAGCACTAATCACTATCAACAATGAATTACGGTTCAGCGGTAATCCACAGGACCTGTAATCCAATGGTACCTAGTTCGATTTACCTACTAATTGACGTGAAATGAAGGTCCTCTGTGTTTTTGCTATACACTGGGCATGTAACAGAACCAGATTTGTGTATAGAATAGAATGTTTTCTGTATCTTGCACTAGCCCCCCCCCCCCCCCTCCCCCCAACACACACACACACACTTCATAGGGCGTCGGTCATATGGACAAAAGGCACTGACGATGAATAAGCTGAATATTTTCATAGACTGTAGCATCTGAACTTAATGTCTAATAAGAGAAGATATTAATTTATGGGTATTATAGTGTGACAACTGTGGCGCAAACAAACAACCTTCAGTTAACCCCAAGGCACCCCTTGGGAGCATGCCAGTAGGTGCACCATTAGATAGACTATGCATAGACATGTTAGGACCATTTCCTACTACAGCAAGAAAAAAAAGGTACATACTGGTTGCAACAGACCAATTTAGTAAGTGGACAGAAATTTTTGCAGTCCCAGATCAGAGCGCCAAAACAACTGCTAGAATCATTCTCAATGAAGTGATAGCACTGTTTGGAGCACCGCTCACAAATCATAGCGATAAAGGTGCTAATTTTGAAAGCAAATTATATGGTGAATTATGTAAGTTGCTAGAAATAAAGAAAACTAGAACAAGTACCAGAAACCCGAGGTGTAATGGGCAGGCTGAAAGGATTATGAAAACCCTCACAAGAATGATAAGAGCTTACTTGAAAAATGAACAAAGAGATTGGGATCTCAACCTAGGATGTTTAGTTGCTTCATATAGAGCTACACCTAATGACAGTACAAAATTAACACCTAACATTGTTATGTTGGGAAAGGAGGTAAGATTGCCTGCTGAAATAGCATTTGGAAGTGGGACATATACTTAAGAAACTGTCTCATCATGTTGAACACTTAAGAGACAAATTAAAAAAAGCACATCAAATATGTAGAGAAAATTTAGACTGCAAAAGTAAACGTCAAAAAGATACATATGACATACACCAGTCTTTCAATAAGTATGAGAAAGGTGATGTAGTTTGGTATTTACAAAACCAAACGAAAAATAACTCATGCCCGAAACTTGTTATGCCTTACAGTGGTCCTTTTGTCATTTTAAACAAGCTGAACAATCAGAATTATGAAGTACAATTCTCAAAAGATGGGGAAGGTCAAATTGTACACCATGATAAAATCAAACTTTACAGGGGAGACAATCCACCCAAATGGATGAAAGAACTAAAACAATCAATAAAATTAACAAGGGATACTAATACCAGTATATAACATATATGACTTTGCACAATAAACAATACATTTGTATTCAGTGAGATACTCACTTGTAAACTTGTAATTGTTCAAAGGTGATAATAATATTATTACTTCAATGATTATGACCAATTTAAATCTGTACACTATGATGTATTTTTCAAGATAAAATGATTGTAAAGTTACACAATATTTGATATATACAAATGTATAAAATGATAGTAAAATGATAGTAAAGGTGCTTAATATAATGTATATAAATGTATGTAAAAGTGAAAAGCTGCATAATAATCAGTTAATATATCAGGACATACAGCATAAACTCTTATATAATTATAGTCAAAATTAACAGTAGAATGGAAAGTACAGTAAAACTTATTATCTACAGCCGGTCAAGTAGTATATAAGTATTGGCATCTTGTAGTCAGTTTCATTCGACATGGAAAAAAAAGGTTAATAAGTAAGGCACATATGTGTTGCCCGTGTAGAAATATATTGTTATAAAGTACAGTTGAAATTATTGTAGTTGTAACTGTCACAAAAAGAAATTGTACACATACATTATTTGGACATTTAGTAATTATATAAGAAAAATAAAGATATTAGGCACATGATGGTGGTTCATGCTTGAATACTTATATGCATATCTGTATGATATTAGAATATGTGCTACATTAAATATTTAGTATAGTAAAGTTAAAGTGACAGCTACTGAGATATTGAACAATTTTGAAAAAAAAAAATTATATTATTTGATAAAGATAAAATTTAGTTTTCAAAGTGAAACAGAAATTATATCCCCATGGGATTTATGCATACATTTCTGATTTCAGAATGTCAGTGGGGAAACACTAGACCCATTGCTGCCAATAATAGAGGGCGAGTGTACCAGTGTATGAGATGTCGCTCAATCCTTACCAAGGGGAAAGGAGCAAAGTAATGCAACATTTTTACAGAAAACACGTTGCAATAGATGAAGTCCCATATTACTGCACCATATGTAAGTTTGTAACCATGTCCAAAACAGAACTTGAAATCATGTAAAAGAAAAAGTGTATCCCTCTCATAAAGCAAAAGTGGAGGCAATGAAAAGAAACGGTGAAGCAGTAAATGAACCTGACAGTCTGCTGCAGAACTTAAAACACTACATAATTACAGAAAATGATATTATTAGGCTAAGTAAAGAAGATAGCCAAAACATATTTGAAACAAGGAAAAGGAAAAGCAAAGGTGATATTATACAACAAGCCTTAGATAATGCCGGAGTTCAAGCAGAAACAAAGTCTGACTGCACTGAGAATATATTGCCACAAATGTTGGGTAATAGTAGTCTTTCGCCATTCAGTTTGTATGAAGATCCTATTCATCCAGAAAGCAGAATTCAAACACCTGTAACAAGATCAGGCTATACAGCCCCAAGAAAAGAAATATTGGAGGTTCCTAAATCAACCTCAACCATCTCCAGCCACAGTAAATGTGCAAAGTGTGAAAAGCGTGAGGCTGAAAATATTAAAATAAAAAGTGATGTGAAATTAATGGGTGCTGCTATAGCAGAAATGGTGAATGAAATGAAAGTAATGAAATAAATGTTAAAAGAACTGAAAACTGGGAAAGAAAACAACAAAACTATTATAAAGTATGAACACATGCGAGAAAGGAAGCAGCCATATTACAGCCACATGTATTATATAAAGCCATACCAGAAGACTCAGAACTACTTCAGGCATACAGGAACATTCAACTTGAACCAACCTACAGGCTCGTGTATAAACAAACGCTTCTCCCAGAACAATGATGTAATAAACAGTAACTGATGACGTGGTACACATCATATTCATAAAAATAATGGCAGATACAAAAGTAAATATGTGAGTAAACAATGAGATAACTTGATCATACAAAAGTACAGCACTAGGATTATACTAAGACAGGTAAATCTATTGAATAACAGATTTAATAGTGGTTGAGACGAGGTAATATAACTGAGAAACATAAAGGATGATAGGTTTAATCGACTTAAAACTTTCCCGAACAATACCCCTCCCATTAACTCTGCAGGGGTTTAAATACTGAAAACATGACAGGTGATTAATGGATAAGGAATTGCCATACAACAGAGGTAAGATTTAATATCTTTTAATTAGACTTTGAGTTCAGATGCTACATTTACCCTCCGCCTAAAAAAATTGTGTCCCCACAATTAAACATCAAGAACATTAACTATTTTGCAAAATATAATACTTAACTATTGCAAAAACTCTTCAGCGGGCGTCGGTCATATGGACAAAAGGCACTGACGATGAATAAGCTGAATATTTTTATATACATCCTAAAGTATACCTTAAAACAGAATTCATTAATCTTTTCTATACACAGATCATTATGGTGTTTTGAAAGGATTGAAAATCAAGTGCTAGATATAATGAAACAATGGAATTTAGCACAAACAAAAATGAATTGTGTCTTAAAAACTATTTCTTTAATTTTTGCAATTTAGGAGTCAAGTACCGCCATGCAGCATAAAACAACAAAATGGACAATTAAATGTAACAACAGATTAATACTGATTAAAGGCTACAGATATTTCTGAGACACAACGATAACGAGTGTGTTGTTTTATTAATCATTTGGGAAATTTAAACATCATAAAAATATCCAATTTTAATATCCTGTTTTAGTATTTTGAGAAAACAAGTAAACCGCAGAGAATTGTTGTCTTTGAAATAAAGACATTTTATGAGATGTGGTAAAAATGTTATGAGTGTGGCAAATACTGACCAGAGAGGAGTATTCTTTTAAATCAGACATTCTCATCATGTGATAATTAATAAATTAGATAATTATAAAACTATTTAATATTGAATAAATATTGACCAAATGCCACGGTGACATCCAAAAATGAGAAGAACAATAAGAAATCAGAATGCATGAATAATAGTTTTTATATAGAGAGTTGTTGTTGTACACTACCTCGGTGGACAGCCATTTATTATACCATAAGGTTAATGTCTGTACTTAATTAGCCTAAAATACATTTCAAATAGGGTTTATATTACTATTAAGTCTGGCTCTTATTTATGGTCTTAATTCCTGAACTGTTTCATTATCTTTTGAACTCTTAGCAAAAAAGGTCATTTTCTGATATCGACAACGATGTATTTGTCCTATTAAAACCTCTGTTACAGTTATAAATATTCAAGACATCGAGGTTTGGACCGATCGATGATTGGTCTTTCAGCAAAAGGCAATGCTAGTTACTCTCAAGAATAATAATTGTACTGATATTTTAAAACACTTTTTACTTTCGTGTTCTAAAACAAGTTATCTTTAAAATGAAACTTAAAAGGCACGCCTTAGTATTGCATCAAACATTGTTTCAAGATATATCATTAAAGTTTGTAACGAGATAAATACTTAGTTCCGTATAGGTAAGAACTATACATGCAAAAGGTTAATAAACTAAAAGTTACGTAATTTCTAAACGAAATAAGAAACCTGTGATAAAATTGTTCCTTTGAAATAAAATACATTAGCAGAAGAGAAATGGTTTGTTAGCATTCAAATTCCCATTAGCTAGGGTTCATCTTTCTTATTTCTTGGTAATGAAAACCAGGCATGATTCTACTTGAAACAATGTTTCTTTATTCGTACAGTCAAAATGGTAATAAATCGTAATTGTAAATCGTGAAATGAAACAAAATCTCGTATTTCAAGTGGCACTTTATTACAGTTTTATCTAATATTTCATGCCTTTTGTCCATTTCAAACGATAAAGTTAACCAAAAAGGTACCTTAAGACCATTTCAGGATATAAGCTTAATTTGACTCTAACGCAAAATAGTCGGAAAAGAAAACTATTTTACACAGGAACCAAAATTCTGGTTAGAACTCCCGTTTCTAATTTTGCCTGTGCCTAATGCAAAAATGAGACATGATATCTACTAAAACGTATTTTTAATGTGATCTTGTTCCATACTTGTTGAAACGGTCTTTTGGAACAGAAGACATTTTTCAAAAGTTTTTAGATATCAATATTATTTGAATGTCTTTATGTTTTATTTCACCGTTTGAACAGGTGATCGGAAAACCTCGGTCATGACGGCTAAGCCACACGAGCCCTCGGAAGTATTAATCTGATGAGTACAGTCGACTCCACTTATAACGACCCCGGTTATAACGAATTATCGGCTATAGCGAACTAATTCTGAAATCCCAAGCCGATTCCTTCTTTATTTTATGTTAAATCACATCGCTTATTACGTACTCGCTTATAACGAATTTTCGGCTATAGCGAACCATTTTTCAAGTCCCAAACGGAGAAAAACACGTTAATTTCCTCGGCTATAGCGAACCATTTTTTTTCCAGTCCAAAATGGAGAAACAAAAACGTAAATTTCCTAGGTTGAAACGAACTGTCATAATTGAAAATCGGGATGCGCTCGATTCATGAATATAAACTGTGAAACTTTTGTCTTACAATAAATCAAATGCATGTGCACAATAAATTGCCCCGCATAAAATTACCGCTGCCGTAAAATACCGATTGCACAAGTGACCGGTGACAGGTATGCTTTTTCACGGCAAATTTGTCCACCTAAACAAGTCCGCGAAAGTTGTTGCTACTTCGCTTTTAGCGAACTTCGGATATAACGAACAATATTTGAATGTCCCATTGAGTTCGTTATAAGCGGAGTCGACTGTATATACAAATATTTTACATTTCGTTCGCTGGAAGAAGAATACGCTTAAAAATACCTACCATGGTGCTCTAGACACGCTGTCAGAAGAGTTTGGAAACATGCAAAGTCGCTCTTCTTCATCATTACATGATTTTTGTAAAGTTCATGAACAAAAAAAATGTACTTCACGGTTTTCTCTTTCAAATGAGTTGTTTCTGTTAAACGTCACCATGTTGTTTGTGTTCCGAAAGTAGTACCAATGGTGGCTTACTTCATACATCCGAGAGGTGATCGGAAGAACTACCTGAGGTATTCCGATTGTCAAGAATTCCAATACGGTAACTGTTAGTGCAGCAAATGTACTTTTTCCATGAAAAAAAAAATTGGGAAAGGAAGGTCATACATATAAATACCAAATTAATCCATGTGTATTATATCCATGCGATTTAAGACATAAATTTTTTAACTTGTGTACCTGTTAATTTTACTTCAAATGATTGGTCTGTCGCGTTAGCTTCAATATAAATTGCAACCTTACATATAACAATATTACTAAAAACTTAACAGGAATACAATATGATTATATGTCAGTCTTAATAGTACATGTGTGCCATCTGTTCTTTAATCGTTAACCTTTATGGACTTACTATTGCATTATTTTGCTATAATTCAATAATTGCAGCATTCCCTCGAAATAATTTGATTTTAATTTTTATGTACTTCACATTTTAACTATATGCACCAATTTTCCTACTTTCGACACGAAGTCATCACCGTTTCCAATTCCATTGGGAGCAAAAGAAAACGAGAGACAACTTTAATCAAATAAGTCTTTACACTGCAACATATTGTTATTTCCGTTGCCTTTTTTCTGTACCTGCTACCTTCAAGCAAGTGCACTAGTGTCGATCAGTGAAGCACTTAAATAAGATATGTTACAAAGACCTAATTAATTTGTATTGCGTTTTTGTTTTTTGTTGTTGTTGTTGTTGTTTTGTTGGGTTTTTTTGACAAAAGAAAACTTCTTGAATGTCGGAAAGGAAAATGGGATGCTTACCAGTAAAACAAGTAAAGTAAGTTATGTACTCTCAATCACGAAGGAGAATCTCGACATAGATGTTTTACATACATCATCTTTCCTTCGTACCAATCCTACACTTTTATGTATTGAATTCAACACCTCCTTCTGTCGTTCATTTTCAGCAATCTATGCCTTTTCATTCTTAAATAAGTTTAATTCAGATTTGAAAAGTTCCATTTCTTTTCCGAAAATATGATATAGTCAAAGTATCTTAAAAATTAAAGCGAGATAGACTGAATATTTTCTGTATGCCTTGATTCTAAATATTTTTATCTACTTTACTCGTTTGTACAATGATCACTCCTATGTCTGTCCAAACATGAAGCAGATGAATGTCTACATAAGATTTTTTTCAGTTAATGAAACCTCAGATCCCTACCGAAAGCCTATTTATCTTATTCATGAAAATGACATTGCAGGTTAAGAAAATATTTATATATTAAAGCTTTGCTCAGTGCTGTAGAGCTGAAAAATGCCCAAGGATTAAATATATGTACTTTACCGACTTTGTGGACAAAGCTTTCTAAGAGGTGAAACAAACAGCGAACCAACACCAAGGTAAAAGGATGATGACGACACTGAATCGCTCAGCTACTTACAACAGTCACTGCTCACATGATGTTGTTAAATGTGACCATATAATTCATTTTAAACCAATTGATAAGGTCAATAGAGACTTTAGAAAACGGCGTAACTGTTTATTAGACGATGCATCTTGTCATAATAACCAGCCTAGGCCACGTGTTTTAGAGAACAAAATGTTTTTATAAAAAGTGAAAAACGCATATCCGGAACAACCACAGTCAAAAAACACAGTCTCCCTTTACAGTCAAAATGTAGAAAAGATAGCTTAAATTTAATTATAGATCAATTAAAAAAGACACAACAAACAACGAAAATGAGAACTCGAAGGGGTTACCGCCTTTGAAGATCGGGAGGGGCTACAGACAATGCCACAAATGAATTTTCTCCTACAAATTATGTAACTCATCTTATCCATTTGGGGAGCCAGAAGTGACCCCAGTGGGATTACTTCAGTAATCCTTAGACAATCCTACAAGCAAAATATGCGGTACAAAGATAATTTTGTACCTGCTTGTATTAGTTGCCTCTTTCTATGTACAAGAATAATTCGAACTATCCAAATAAAACACTCATGTATTAATAAATACTTATGTTTTAGTTTGTTCTAACATTCATACACACCTGACAAGGAAACGAAATGATGGTTTGGAGCAAATGAGTGCAGTTATAAAAAAGAGAGAGAGAAACAAGCAACAAATTCGCATCTGTCACGAAAGGCTAAAAACAGTCAAGGACAAAAGATACTGAAATAAAACCTTTAAAAAAACTAGAGTCTGTCAGATGTGACATTAAGTGCAATTTTCCCAAAGTACACGATTGCAGTTTTCTAGAAGCTCATATGTCTAGGCATGTGACTCGAACTAAAATAAAACTCTGTTTTATCAGCAGTTTTGCCTTGAGCCTCAAAATATCATATTCGAAGCTAATCTTGGAGTTGCCAGCACTAATTGCCTTTATTTTTTACCATTTATCAACGGGTAAAGTCAACGTTAAAGCAAACACTTTACTGGATGAATAAAATGCAGTTGAGAATTAGTATAATTAAAGAGTAAATTGCGTGACAATAAAAATCAGTCAGTCGCAAGGAAGTTTAACAAGGTCTTTATTCAAGGCAGTTCTGAATGCTCACCCATTGTTTTATAAATTCATTATCTAGTAGAAACATGTAATGAATGATCACTTTGATATAAATGGCGATGCTGAAACATTACTACGCTTGCAAAATATAAATGTCTCCTTTGAAAATGAGTTACTTTAAATGTAAAGTTCTGTGAAAAGCTATGCTTGTTTGAAATGTGCTATGCTGCGTGAAAATACATCATAAAGGTTGTGTCCATTGCAAAATATCTATTTACTCAACATTTGAGCGATTTAACAAACTATTTTTTCATAAAAACAATGATGTTCACACTACCAGGTTTTGATTGCATTTATTGCTATGTCTGCGGTTTTAATAATTACAAATAATAATTTGTTAATTTTTTTTCTCAATCCTGTCCAAATAAGGACATACAGAAAACCTGTATCTGCATTTCGATAATTTAACATCAATATTCCTGTGTTGTACTAGCTCGAGAGTATTTTACCCCTCACAGAGAGTGTGAGGCCGGTAGAGTACTATGCCCCTCACAGAGAGTGTGAGGCCGGTAGAGTACTATGCCCCTCACAGAAATTGTGAGGCCGGTAGAGAACTATATTCCTGCAAGGAAGTGTTCTTTTTTCCACAGAAAGTGTAAGTCCGATGGAGGACTATACCCCTACAAGAAAGTTTCCTTTTTTCCACAGAAAGTATGAGGCCGATGGAGGACTATACCCATGCAAAAAAGTGTACCTCTTTCCTTTTTCTACAGAAAGTGTGAATCCAATAGGACATTATCCCTGCAAGAATGTGCCCCTTTTCCACAGAAAGTGTGAGGGCGATAGAGGACTATACCCCTGCAAGAAAGCATCTCTTTTTCCACAGAAAGTGTGAGGGCGATAGAGGACTATACCCTTGCAAAAAGTGTTCCTTTCTTACAGAAAGTGTGAGGTCGATAGGGGTCTATACCCCTGCAAGAAAGTTCCTCTCTTCACTTTTTCTACAAAAGTGTGAGGCCGGTGGAGGACTATACTCCTGCAAGAAAGTGCCCCTCTTCACTTTTTCTACAAAAGTGTGAGGGCGGTGGAGGACTTTACCCCTGCAAGGAAGTGCCTCTCTTCAATTTTTCTACAAAAGTGTGAGGCGGTGGAGGACTATACCCCTGCAAGAAAGAGCCTCTCTTCACTTTTTTCTACAAAAGTGTGAGGTCGGTGGAGGACTATACCCCTGCAAGAAAGTGCCTCTCTTTCCTTTTTTCTACAAAAGTGTGAGGTCGGTGGAGGACTATACTCCTGCAAGAAAGTGCCTCTCTTCACTTTTTGCTACCAAAGTGTGAGGTCGGTGGAGGACTATACCCCTGCAAGAAAGTGCCTCTCTTCACTTTTGTATAAAAATGTGAGGTCGATAGAGGATAATACCCTGCAAGAAAGTGCCTCTCTTCACTTTTTTCTACAAAAAGTGTGAGGTCGGTGGAGGACTATACTACTGCAAGAAAGTGCCTCTCTTCACTTTTTCTACAAAAGTGTGAGGCCGATGGAGGACTATACCCCTGCAAGAAAATGCCTCTCTTCACTTTTTCTACAAAAGTGTGAGGACGATGGAGGACTATACCCCTGCAAGAAAATGCCTCTCTTCACTTTTTCTACAAAAGTGTGAGGACGATAGAGGACTATACCCTTGCAAAAAGTGTTCCTTTTTTACAGAAAGTGTGAGGTCGATAGAGGACTTTACCCTTACAAAAAGTGTCCCTTTTCAACAGAAAGTGTGTTACTGGTTGAGGACTATTCCCCTGAGAAAAAGTGTCCTTTTTTCTACAGAAAGTATCAGGCCGGTACAGTACTCTACCAGTCTCACACTTACTGACTACTTAAACAGTCGACACGAATATTTTCTATGAATATTTTTTTCTCGATGTAAATACAACGTTTTGCTTTTCACACCACCTAGTATTGTATGTTATAACAAACGATGTCTGTCGACTGCACACGAGGCTCATCAGCATTATGCACATTAGACTGAAACAATCAAAACGCCTGACAATGTTATAATATTATATTTCTAATTAATCATGAAAAAATGTAAACAGAACCTTACATAAATGCATCATCAAAGTAGTTTTAGTTATTGTGTCCTTTATACTGTGACTGTTGGCATTTGAATTCACGTTCACTTCGTCTTTCATGTCTCATCTTCCTAGTTATTAAAAGACCAGATACTGAATCTTGAAACAAAAGTCGCTTGTTTGTTTCTGTAACGCATACAAAACAAATTTTAATGAGCTTCATTGAAGGTCTTATTTCAAGGCGAAGATTTTATACGCAGCCATTGTCATACCAAAACAGTTATTTGAGTACACAATTTTGTATTCCATGGTTTGAAATTTTACTCTAACTCTTTAATGGATAAGATAAAGAGAACAACATTTTTCCGAAAATATCAAAGACACTATTTTAGTCTCAGTCCCTGCACTTTCCTTAGCAACGCAGAATCTTATTGAGTTGACGGCCTGATTTGTAGTCACTATGCGCTGAATTTGCAATGAGTGTTGTAAAATAAATCAAGTAAGGCATATGAAAATTCGTTTATAGTGTTCTGCAATGGTAATTTGATGATAAATTTGAAGAAAAAAAACTAAACCAAACACTGGCAAGACACAAACGGAAGCTACAATACCCAACCACAGTATTGAAAAGATTGTACAGCAATAATTTTATTGACCAGGCGCTACATCAGAGATTCCGTGATTTGCATTTGTATGTATAACTTGACTAAGTTATAGCATTTTTTTAAATACTCCAGACATTCTGTTATACCATGGAACGGATATGATCTTTCAGAAATGCAATGAAAAATGATTTTTGTAAGGATATCAAAGTCAATTTCTTTTAGTGTGTGATTTAATCTATGTTTCTAAACCAAGTATATATAATGCCAGTTGAACTTTTGCTATATTGCAAATCCGTTATTCTATCACATTTCTGTTCTCAAGTACAACATACAACGTTGTGATTTTTTCGGCCTTTCGTAGAGACAAGCTTCGTGATAAGTTTCTATTTCATAATTACATATAGAAATAAAGACTAGTTCAGAATTTTGAATCCTTAAGAAATTTTAGACATTTCTTATTGTTCTTGGTAAAATTACATGTACTGTGTGTAACATCACCATCGACTGAATATAAACGGCACATCAAGGCTGACTTACTAGGCAACAGAATCATTCAATTTGATGGCAACTCGTTGGAACATTACATAAAGTATTTTAGTTAGCTAGGCTTCACATTTGATATTTCAAATGCAAGGACAATCCTTTAGAGCATTTTGAAACGTGTTATTATGGGCTTCTACAAACGTTTGGCATTTTGATTTTCTGTCAGAAAACTTAAAGATATACATTTTGAAAGATGACGGTAGTAAACAATGATGGCTTCTCATAATAATTTGATATAATTTGCTGTTCTTTAAAATATCCTATGTCATTTCAATGATGGTCACTCGTGAAGCAACTTCAGCTTTATGCAGCTTTTAAACATTAATAAAATTTAAGCAACTTTAGTGGCCGATTCGAATTTCAAACAGAAATTAAGCAGTGAACGGCAAATCAAACTGTGACCTCCTCACGGACAATCCCGATACACCTACTTGAAAAGTGATGTTTAGATATTATTTAAGAAGTCAAAGTTGCGTACAACAACAACAAAAAAGACTTAATACTTCCTATAAAGCATCAGCTCCAAGAATGAAACTGTCCCTACGCACTACTTTTCGACAATGCCCAAGCCAAATTCAATGAAATTGACAAATAGCCATAAATGTAAAGTAGAATCAATGAGTAATAATGACCCATATTATTTGTTCGTTCGGTATGGCACATTTAAATAAGCTGGTGCCACATAGCCGTCATTCCTGTTGCGATATCACAGTCAGACAACCTGCTACTAACCTTCACCCTTCTGAATTTATTGCTACTTCAAACCAGTATAATTCGATTACTGCTAAAGCTTTTCAAAATAATTTGATTATCTGATTCTGTTTTTCACCAAGTTTTAACATAATGAACTTAAGTTTATATATTCTTACACAAAATTGATCACCTTTATTAAATTTTCTTCCTTTGAGAGCAATACAATGGTTTTAACTTGATATGCAAAATAATTCAAGACATTCTAGTTAATTTTATTTTGTGTTTCTATATCTTTTCTTTCTAGACTTTATTTAAAATAGTTATAAACAAACTGGTGGAATTCTCAATTTTCTGTTCCAAAAGAAAACCGAAGTTACTCGGATAAGCAGAAAAAATCAAAACAAATTGCTATTTTCTCCTTTTTCATTTTTAAGAATCAGGGCCAGTTAAGGCCAGATTATTAGTATTTGGGACGAAATATTACTGTTGTCTTTTATTCAACTGGCGTTCTTTGCAAAAGTATTAATCAGCAAATAGTAATGAAAACTGCATATGAGTACCAAGAAGCTAAATGTGAAGTAAAAATTGAACTGATCAATTGGCATAAGGAAAATAAAATAGTGCAATATAGAGGTTTAATATACTGTATTCACCGGGAGCTTTCGTTGATAAAGTTAAAAACAACGAATAAATTCCCTCTTGTGCGCCATTCTTGCTGTGTAAACATGGTTATTAGGTTATTCAGACATTTTTAAGACATTGGATGTTGAAGTAAGAAATTAATTTCCGATACATCTGTAATGTATAATTTAGAATTACTTAAGTTATACAAGAAACTACCCGACAATAAATTGCAATCAAAATAAATGGTACGTGACAAGGTTTATTTCAGCTCCCTTTAAATCAGTTCAAAACGCTGCCTCCTATTTTATATTATCATTATTTTGCAGCGGCAACTAATGTCTTGAGACTACTTTGATTGCATTTAAGAACTTGCTGAACCTCTCCGATAATCTTACAGGAGTGACAACTCTCTCTCTCTCGAAACATTAACATGAGTAAATGACCTAGCCTGAATGATGGCAAGCTCTATTTAAACGTGTAGAATTGACATATCGTCAAGAACTGTATATTTAAAATAAGTAAAATGAGCTGTAAATGTCGGCTTTACAGATAAAAAAAAATCTTATTTGAAATTTCTTATTAACCCTTATTAGAACTATGTCATAACAAAGAAAGACTATAAGTTTACGTTGACCGTTTTAAATTTTGCTGATCGCCCTCGAGTCGTTACAGCAAATGGACGAAAATGAGTTGGATCCTAAATGCATATGATGTCTTTATTCTAATACATAATTAAACATCAACAACATTCAGCAATTGTATTTGAATGCAACTTCAAAGCAGCTATCTTGTATGTTCTTTAAGGGTTTTTGTTGTTGACATTTGAATTCATGGTTACTTCGTCTTATTTCTTATTTTCATAGCAATTACAGTCTTGGACACTAGATCCTGAAACTAAGGTTGACTGTTTGAAACCGAAACGCATTCAAATTAATAGCAAAAGGTCACTTTTCATTTATACAATATGAAAACATAAGATGTAGCAGATGTGATACGAAATGTCATTTACCAAAATCGTTATTGAGATAATTCCCTTGTATGTATCACGTGCACCATTGCACTCGTTGGATTTTAATTATATTTTTTTTTAATTTGAAGCACTAAAGTATATGGAGCTTAGTATTTCTTCACTGTTTTATGTGAAGCAAATTTGTTAATCTATAAAAACAGGAAAAAACTCAAACCCACATATATTGTACTTCATGACTTAATTCAGGATGAATATTTAGAACTATATGTAAATAAAGACACCTGTTTTTGGGGGCACTGATGTTCAATGAAGTGCTTTATTCATTTGTCTAAATAATATAAGCATATTGTTTGAATTTGTTTGAATTTACTATGACTATACTGCCTAAACCTGAATACGATTTTATCGATGTTTTTCAAGAATTAAGGAATTTTCAGATTAATAAGTAATGAAGTAGTGCGGATAAACTTCAGCTAGGAGAAAATTTCTAACAGATAATAAATAATCGAGAGTTACTCCAAGGACTCAACTCATCTAGAAAGATGACAACAGAAAGAAAAGTATTTTGCTGAAAAAAGACCGATTTAAGTAGATGTTTTTCCTTATTTGAAATAAGGGTTTATACCATTCAGTGGGTTTATATTTGAAAAATATATTATGCTCAAGTTTCAGATACAAATGAATGAAATAACTACTTCACCTTTTCTATGTAAATATAAAATAATCATGTCTGAGAACATAGAGTAGATAGATATGTTACGTTTAAAACTCTTCACACTATAAGTAAACACAGTATAAATACATAGTGTTATAAAAAAAAACTGGCAGTTTTTTTAAGAAAGCACCAACACAACATGACCTTTAATAGGGAATGAAGCTTCCAATACATAGTGTGTGTGTTCTAGTAGCCTAATTAGACATATTCAGTAAGAATTTTCTAGATTTTAGTTAATTTCTCCAATAAAAGTATTTTAGGCAAAGTTGGGTATAGTATATCTTTAAAGTTTGAGCGCATTCATTCTCTGGATTGTATTTGTCCAGCAGCGTACCAAAATACAACAGATTTGTGACAAAAATGTTGTGTCGCTTAAAGGCTTCGCGTAGGGATAACATTATACACATATTACTACTCTACGCAACTGAACCATTGTAAATCCGTTTGGATTTTCTTTTCTGGTAAAATATTGACATTATTTGATGAAATATTCAATATACAATTTCTTATTTCAGTTGTGGTCATTTAACGTAAACTTATTATCCACTGCAAATGCATAAGCTGTATTCTAATTTTATCTGCTTTTCTGTCAAAAGATTTCTGTTTAAAACTTTCTCAAATTCAAATCATTTGTGACAGCACGTCAATAATCTCTCCTTTTGTCTGCTGTTAAAATAATGAAATCAATTCTGCAGAGAGAAACAATACAAAAGTCGTTTCCATTCGTCTGCATTTGAATTAAATAAGTCTTTCTTGATTGATCGAAATTTTCCGTAACACTGGCATTGTACTGCAATTCGTTTTTTTTTTCAACAAATCATTAGTTAATGTCGAAAGATATTGACAGAACATCGAAAGCAATATTATGTAGTCCCTTCTGACTTCCTTATATGGTTTTACTCTTACAGCTGTACCGAACCGTTGTAAGTTCTGGAAAAAAATACTATAAAAGTACTTCCTCATTAATTATGTAAGTGTTGGCATTTTCTTCTCTTGCTAACTTGTCACGGTACTAATGCACTGAAAATTACGGTGTGCTCAGAAACGTTTTGCTTCTTGTGCAGATAATTATCTTGTTTACAAAATAACATGCAAAAACCAACGAAGTGTTTCGTTACACTGGCGTCCTTCAAATATTTTGCACAAAATTATGTATTATCGACTAGTGGTTAAATTTTTATCATACAATCTCTTTGTATATTTTTTGTTGTTGTTTAAATACTTCAAGTTGTACCATGTTGTATTAAGTATGATTTTAAGCTATAAAAGTTTTTACAATTTTACACTTTCATCTTGAAAGCGACTGATTCACAAAATTTTGCTGAAATTTTTTATTCTTTCAAATTTAAGAAGATTTAATATACTATGGAAAAAATATAATATAATGCTTCTATACACCATGAAAACTGAAAAAAAAAAGTTTTGACTTAACCAGGATTTGAACCCACGACCTTTCTGTCAGTAAAACATAGGGCGACGACTTAGACCACTGAGCCACGGCATCTAGTTATTAAATTGCCTCAAAATTAATTTTATAACTAAAATATCTACCCCGTGACTAACGGGGTAAATTTTTTACCGATAAAAGTGTGTAAAACTTTATATTTTGATGTTTTTCTGTAACAAAAACTGAGTCAGTAACTTAGTTTAAATATGTTCTTCACGATTACAGCAAGAATTTCAAGATGTATAAACATTTTCTTTTTATCATCTTCTGTGAGTCAGTCGCTTTGAACACTCATTAGAATTTACTTATCAGTAATGTATTCGTATACTTCAAAAGTTTCATTAGTTCGTTTCGTGTATAATTCCTCAGTTTTGACGTACTAATACCTACAAATGCATGCACATATGTATATATTTTGAAAATCATATTAACTTTACATTTTCAACATTTCAAAATAGCAATCTGTCTTACTTAACAAATTTAACGTTTAGAAAAATATTGGAAAAAGGTTATTTTTTCATTATTTTTTATCAAATTTTGGTAGCTTCGGCGTTGCGATATTAACTTCCTGTTTCGTGACTTTTTACAGAATTCGGAAAATAATAAATTACATAACATGACACAAACCGATATTTGCCCTTTATAACCGGAAATTAAACTTTAGTCCAGCCTCAGTCCAAAGCTTTTGAGTACATGTATTATTCTAATCTCTACCAGGTGCTTTATTCTGTTCTGTTATTGCTTCATCCATTGAGTCTTAGTCATAAGCTGAGAAATTCTGTTTTCGTTTTGCGTGTTTTAAATGCTACAATCAATAATGGTAAGACGATCTTGCAGAAAAACCGATTTCAAAGGAATTCTAAAACTGTCGTGAATTACGTGAACATGCCAAAAGCGTCAAAGAACGCTTGAAGTTACAAAAACACGAATATGCCTTTCTAGAATGATTGATAAATTCAGGAACTTTGAATGAAATTTTGGATTTTGTGGTTATTAATATGTTTCTTATTTCTGGTAGCTGTCCAGAATCTGTAATGCTTACGTCACTGACAAGAACATTTTTGAACGATTTTAAAGATAGGTATTCAACCAAATCGTGCCAATAGGAAGACACAAAAAGCACCAAAATTTCCAAAATCAGGAGGCACGCCCTGAACATCATAATATTTAACAAATTAGTGAGAAAAAAACGTCATTTAAACCTAAAAGATTTAGACAAAATTCTACTGATTATAAATGGAATTAATAAAATAATGTTTTATTTACAAGCCCGCTTAAAAGGTTTACGTTTTATTCGTTATGCTTTGCCATTATGTTGGTGTTGGACGTTCACGCCAATTTCCGCTTTTTGTTGTTTTTTAACTGATAAGCAGGGCGCTTGGTTGTTTATTTCCAAATATAGAAAAAAATAGGGAATTGTTGTATAATCTTTGGGATTGATAAAGATTGTCGAGAACAAATAAATCGTTAATGAGGACGCGTGTGTCTCCTTATGTGTTCTTTCATAATGCAATTGTTTTTACATGTAGCACATTTTAACGATCACAGAGAAAACAGTTCCAGTGTGAGTCCGTATAATCAGCAACTAATTAGTGAAATTAGATTTTGTAATTGATAGTTTTATGCCTTTTTCATGTTTAATTGTCAAGAACTATGTTCAAAAAAAGAAAACAACAAGAATAACTAACCTTGGCTTATTCTGAGCTATTTTCATAAACCTAAATATCATATGGGTACTTCCTGCTAATAAAGCTAAACTAACATTTTGTAAGCTTTAAAGTGATATACCTATTTACTTAGTATTTACACGAATATATTGTTTACTTTGAAGACGTGTTTTCAGCACAGTCATACAAATGGAGAAAGTCTGTCTGCCACAGTTGAAAACATTTCAAATTCAGATCAAAAGAAATCGTTTCTTTAAAGATAAATTGTGAAGTGTCCGGAAAACTGTTATAGCAACAACATTTCATGCAAATATTCGGTGAGGCCATTATTGAATAACAATGGAAACAGCTTGAACTGAAATGACGCTAAAACGCTGTTACAGATAGGAGTATAACATTATTATATTTATGGGCAAAATATGATTTAGCTGTTATATCATAATTAAGAATTTGATCCCGTTGAACTGTTTTTGTTGTTGTTGTTGTTTTTGTTTTGTTTTCTTTTGTTTTGTTTTTTTTTTGGGGGGGAGGGGGTTGTTGTTTTGTTGTTGTTGTTTTTGTTGTTGTTTTGTACTTACCCTTCAAAGACAAGACGATAAAGGATAGCATTTAAAATATCCATCTATGGCTTTTACTCGAAGCACATTCATTACGTCGTGTGTCATCGAAAGTTTTAAATCAAAGCCCTTCTGAATTTTTACCGCCATGTGTTCAACACAGTCTTCAAGATAACATTACGTTTAATTGTTTGCCGATGTATCAAAAAGTAAGTTCGGTATACACACTCGCTACGAACTCCTTTTTGGAAGGAAACTAAAATTCGTGACAGAGCAGTACCAATATCAGTTGTTACAAGACAAAGCATTAAGTTCTTCTATCAAATCGTAATAGAAGTATGAAATGTTCTTGACATGAATATAATGTAATATCGTATTTTGTCGACATCTTATCTTAAGTCGCAGAATATCATAGTCAAAGATTTTAAACAGGTACCTGCCTACTTTACTTCTACTTTCATTAATTTAGCAGGCTAGAAATAACCGTGAAAGCCTTGAGTAGGCAGGACTCAATGTAACTGTGAAAGGAACATGTTGTTTCAGTGATTTTAACAAGTTTAAACAGAAGTGTGTAATTTTCTAGAAATATATTTGTCTGTAAATGTGATTTGTAAAATCCTGCTTTGTTCATAATTTTATTGAGCTGAAGAAAATTCAGTCAGAACATTTTGTAACATCTGACTGTATAATTTACCTCTATGTTGCACAATTGAACAGCGTGAAGTCTAGACGTAAAATTCAATACGTTCGTAAATTTAACTTAAGTTTCCTGTGATTACACTGCGAACTACGTCAGAAAAAAATGATTCAGAAAAACAAAGGCATCAAACAAGGTATATTTCAATTCTATTAGAATCAGTTCTATGCATTTAGTTCTACATGCTTAGTCGTATTTAATATTCTTATTACCTAGAAGAAACAAGTAATATGTTGACTTACTTGATTTAAACGACTAAAATGCTAAACTTACACGGCAATTATATTTCTCTTGAAGATAATCACTTGTGTTATGTTTAGCTCAATCTTAATGTACGATATCAATATTTGTAAAAGAAGTTATGTTTTTGAGTTATCTTGCTTATTTGCATTGATTTTTTTTACTCAAAAACGTTAGAAAGGGAATTATGTTTTATTTCTTATCAAAAGGTTTACGCTTTTTTACATGAATTGATTCTAATGTGTCCCAGCTTTTTGAAATATCCAGAGTTTTCTTTTTTCAATTTAATGAGAAAAGTTCTGATAGTAATATAATAACTATCCAATCCTATTTGGAAATACTAGTTTGTTTTAGACCACGTGACCTCTACGTCTGCTTTTTCAAAGATAAGCGTTAGGTCGTTTGAAATATTAATACTGTCTACAAGAATTGTTTTCTTCCAGAAAAATACTTTTTTTCAACATTGTCGAGTTGATGGGTTATTAAGACAACTTGTTCTTGATTGTTCTTAGGAAAACTTGTTGGGTGAGGTTGGTGAATCCTAGAACCTGGTCTCAAATAAGCAAAAGTTTTCAAATCAAATTGCTATATTTCCTCCTTTTTCATTTTTAAGAATCTAAGCCAGTTAAGGCCAGATTATTAGTATTTGGGACGAAATATTACTGTTGTCTTTTATTCAACTGGCGTTCTTTGCAAAAGTATTAATCAGCAAATAGTAATGAAAACTGCATATGAGTACCAAGAAGCTAAATGTGAAGTAAAAGTTGAACTGATCAATTGGCATAAGGAAAATAAAATAGTGCAATATAGAGGTTTAATATACTGTATTCACCGGGAGCTTCCGTTAATAAAGTTAAAAACAAAGAATAAATTCCCTCTTGTGCGCCATTCTTGCTGTGTAAACATGGTTATTAGGTTATTCAGACATTTTTAAGACATTGGATGTTGAAGTAAGAAATTATTTTTCCGATACATCTGTAATGTATAATTTAGAATTACTTAAGTTATACAGGAAACTACCCAACAATAAATTGCAATCAAAATAAATGGTACGTGACAAGGTTTATTTCAGCTCCCTTTAAATCAGTTCAAAACGCTGCCTCCTATTTTATATTATCATTATTTTGCAGCGGCAACTAATGTCTTGAGACTACTTTGATTGCATTAAAGAACTTGCTGAACCTCTCCGATAATCTTGCAGGAGTGACAACTCTCTCTCTCTCGAAACATTAACATGAGTAAATGACCTAGCCTGAATGATAGCAAGCTCTATTTAAACGTGTAGAATTGACATATCGTCAAGAACTGTATATTTGAAATAAGTAAAATGAGCTGTAAATGTCGGCTTTACAGATAAAAAAATCTTATTTGAAATTTCTAATTAACCCTTATTAGAACTATGTCATAACAAAGAAAGACTATAAGTTTACGTTGACCGTTTTAAATTTTGCTGATCGCTCTCGAGTCGTTACAGCAAATAGACAGCAGACGAAAATGATTTGGATCCTAAATGCATATGATGCCTATATTCTTACACATAATTAAACATCAACAACATTCAGCAATTGCATTTGAATGCAACTTCAAAGCAGCTATGTTGTGTTTCCTTTAAGGGTTTTTGTTGTTGACATTTGAATTCATGTTTGCTTCGACTTATATTTCTTATTTTATAGCAATTACCGTCTAAGGTTGATTGTTTGAAACCGAAACGCATTCAAATTAATATCAGAAGGTCACTTTTCATTTATACAACATGATAACATAAGATGCAGCAGATGTGATACGAAATATCAATTACCAAAAGTTATTGAGATAATTCCCTTGTATGTATCACGTGCATCATTGCTCTCGTTGGATTTTTTTTTCTTTGAAGCACTAAAGTATATGGAGCTTAGTATTTCTTCACTGTTTTATGTGAAGCAAATTTGTTAATCTATAAAAACAGGAAAAACTCAAACCCACATATATTGTACTTCATGACTTAATTCAGGATGAATATTTAGAACTAGATGTAAATAAAGACACCTGTTTTGGGGGGCACTGATGTTCAATGAAGTGCTTTATTCATTTGTCTAAATAATATAAGCATATTGTTTGAATTTGTTTGAATTTACTATGACTATACTGCATAAACCTGAATATGATTTTATCGATGTTTTTCAAGAATTAAGGAATTTTCAGGTTAATAAAGTAATGAAGTAGTGCGGATAAACTTCAGCTAGGAGAAAATTTCTTAGAGATAATAAATAATCGAGAGTTACTCCAAGGACTCAACTCATCTAGAAAGAAGACAAAAGAAAGAAAAGTATTTTGCTGAAAAAAAGACCGATTTAAGTAGATGTTTTTCCTTTTTTGAAATAAGGGTTTATACCATTCAGTGGGTTTATATTTGAAAAATATATTATGCTCAAGTTTCAGATACAAATAAATGAAATAACTACTTCAACTTTTCTATGTAAATATAAAATAATCATGTCTGAGAACACAGAGTAGAAAGATATGTTACGTTTTAAACTCTTCACACTATAAGTAAACTCAGTATAAATACATAGTGTCATTAAAAAACTGGCATTTTTTTTAAGAAAGTACCAACACAACATGACCTTTAATAGGGAATGAAGCTTCCAGTACATAGTGTGTGTATTCTAGTAGCCAAATTAGACATATTCAGTAAGAATTTTCTAGATTCCAGTTAATTTCTGCAATAAAAGTATTTTAGGCAAAGTTGGGTATAGTATATCTTTAAATTTTGTAAAGGAAAATGTGCGTGTTTGTATTGCTGAGCACATTTATTCTCTGGATTGTTTATGTCCAGCAGCGTACCAACATACAGCAGACTTGTGACCCCAAACAGATGTGTCGCTTAAAGGCTTCGCGTACCGGATAACATTATACACATATTACTACTCTACGCAAATGAACCATTGTAAATACGTTTGGATTTTCTTTTCTGGTAAAATATTGACATTTTTTGATGAAATGTTTAATATACAAATTCTTATTTCAGTTGTGGTCATTTATCGTAAACTTATTATCCACTGCAAATGCATAAGCTGTATTCTAATTTTATCTGCTTTTCTGTCAAAAGATTTCTGTTTATAACTCTCTCAAATTCAAATCATTTGTGACAGCACGTCAATAATCTCTCCTTTTGTCTGCTGTTAAAATAATGAAATCAATTCTGCAGAGAGAAACAATACAAAAGTCGTTTCCATTCGTCTGCATTTGAATTAAATAAGTCTTTCTTGATTAATCGAAATTTTCCGTAACACTGGCATTGTACTGCAATTCGGTCTTTTTTTCAACAAATCATTAGTTAATGTCGAAAGATATTGACAGAACATCGAAAGCAATATCATGTAGTCCCTTCTGACTTCCTTATATGCTTTTACTCTTACAGCTGTACTGAAACGTTGTTGGTTCTGGAAAAATACTATAAAAGTACTTCCTCATTAATTATGTAAGTGTTGGCATTTTCTTCTCTCGCTAACTTGTCACGGTACTAATGCACTGAAGATTGCGGTGTGCTCAGAAATGTCTTGCTTCTTGTGCAGATAATTATCTTGTTTACAAAATAACATGCAAAAACCAACGAAGGGTTTCGTTACACTGGCGTCCTTCAAATATTTGTACAAAATTATGTATTATCGACTAGTGGTTAAATTTTTATCATACAATCTCTTTAAACTCCCTTGCATTCTAATTTGTATATTTTTTGTTGTTGTTAAAATACTTGAAGTTGTACCATGTTGTATTAAGTATGATTTTAAGCTGTAAAAGTTTTACAATTTTACTTCAAAAGTTTCATTAGTTCGTTCCGTGTATAATTCCTCAGTTTTGACGTACTAATACCTACAAATGCATGCACATATGTATTTATTTTAAAAATCATATTAACTTTACATTTTCAACATCTCAAAATAGCAATTTGTAGTACTTAACAAATTTAACGTTTATAAAAATATTGGAAAAATATAATATTTTTTCATTATTTTTTTATCAAATTTTGGTAGCTTCGGCGTTGCGATATTGACTTCCTGTTTCATAACTCTTTTTCTGGAATTCGGAAAATAATAACTTACATAACATGACACAAACTGATATTTGCCTTTTATAACCGGAAATTAAACCTTAGTCCGGCCTCAGTCCAAAGCTTTTTGAGTACAAACCAGGTGCTCTGTTATGTTCTGTTATTGCTTCATTCATTGAGTCTTAGTCATAAGCTGAGAAATTTTGTTTTCGGTTTGCGTGTTTTAAATGCTACAATCAATAATGGTAAGGAAGACGATCTTGCAGAAAACCGATTTCAAAGGAATTCTAAAACTGTCGTGAATTACGTGAACATGCCAAAAGCGTCAAAGAACGCTTGTAGTTACAAAAACACGAATATGCCTTTCTAGAATGATTGATTATTTCAGGAACTTTGAATGAAATTTTGTTTTTTGTAGTTATTAATATGTTTCTTATTTCTGGTAGCTGTCCAGAATCTGTAATGCTTACGTCACTGACAAGAACATTTTTGAACGATTTTAAAGATAGGTATTCAACCAAATCGTGCCAACAGTAAGACACAAAAAGCACCAACATTTCCATATATCTGCTTTTCCTTAACGGTAATTGAAACAATATGAGTATTGACAGTATCAGGAGGCACGCCCTGAACATCATAATATTTAACAAATAAGTGAAAAAAAACGTCATTTAAACCTAAAAGGTTTAGACAAAATTCTACTGATTATAAATGGAATTAACGCAATAACGTTTCATTTACAAGCCCCTTTAAAAGGTTTGGTGTTATTCGTTATGCTTTGATTTTAGGTTGGTGTTGGACGTTTACGCCAATTTCCGCTTTTGTTGTTTTTAACTGATAAGTAGGTCGCTTGGTTGTTTATTTCATAATATAGAAAAATATAGGGAATTGTTGTATAATCTTTGGGATTGATCAAGATTGTCGACAACAAATAAATCGTTAATGAAGACGCGTGTGTCTCCTTATGTGTCCTTTCATATTGCAATTGTTTTTACATGTAGCACATTTTAACGATCGCAGAGAAAACAGTTCCAGTGAGAGTCCGTATAATCAGCAACTAATTAGTGAAATTAGATTTAAAATTTTGTAATTGATAGTTTTATGCCTTTTTCATGTTTAATTGTCAAGAACTATGTTCCAAAAAGAAAACAACAAGAACAACTAACCCTGACTTATTATGAGCTTTTTGCATAAACCTAAAGCTTTCATTGGTACTTCCTGCTAATAAAGCTTGATGCGACATTTTGTAAGCTTAAAAGTGATATACTTATTTACTTAGTATTTATACGAATATATTGTTTACTTTGAAGACATGTTTTCAGCACAGTCATACAAATGGAGAAAGTCTGTCTGCTACAGTTAAAAACATTTCAAATTCTGATCAAAAGAAATCGTTTCGTTAAAGTTTACTTGTGAAGTGTCCGGGAAACTGTTTGTCTGGTTTAATGATATGATACCAGTATACAGGTATTGTACTTTTTTTAGGACTTCTTTATCATAAAATGATGTTCAAATTTTTGTATCACATTTTAGCTTTTTGTACTAAATTTTAAATATTGTGAAACAAGTGCCATCATTTCCCAATTACAGGCCCATTGACAGCAGTTTAATTATAAAAGTGTCCTAGCAAAAATGATACATTTACTGGATTTTATCATTTGTCTTTGAGTCTTTGTCCACCTTGCATAAGTGTTGATTTAAATAAGAATGAAATAAGGTTAGCACAGAAGTTAGGAATTTCGTGGCAAGGTTTTGATAATATTTTTTCTTTTTGTAGTTTTGTTGAATGAACGTATGCCCGTAGATATTCTTCTGTCTTTTCAAGATTTTACAGAAGACAGTGTTGATATCAATTATATATTAATTTTGCAATATTAAATCTAAAGTTCAGTACTGAGGTAAATTGCCAAGAGAAGGACTCTATTATTAGACCAATAAATAATTTCTATCAAACTTTTTTTAAAAGCTACAGCGGATTTGACTCTTAAGGTAGCAACAACATTTCATGCAAATATTCGGTGAGAATGACTCTATTATTAGACCAATAAATAATTTTATCAAACTTTTTTTAAAAGCTACAGCGGATTTGGCTCTTAAGGTAGCAACAACATTTCATGCAAATATTCGGTGAGGCCATTATTGAATAACAATGGAAACAGCTTGAACTGAAATGACGCTAAAACTGTTACAGATAGGAGTATAACATTATTATATTTATGGACAAAATATAATTTAGCTGTTATATCATAATTAAGAATTTGATCCCGTTGAACTGTTTTTGTTGTTGTTGTTGTTTTTGTTTTGTTTGTTGTTTTTTTTGGGGGGGGGTTTGTTTTTTTTGAGGGGTGCTGTTTTTTTGTTAATGTTGTTGTTGTTTTGTACTTACCTTTCAAAGACATGACGATAAAGGATAGCATCTAAAATATCCATCTATGGCTTTTACTCGAAACACATTCATTACGCCGTGTGTCATCGCATGAAGTTTTAAATCAAAGCCCTTCCGAACTTTAACCGTCATGTGTTCAACACAATCTGCTAGATAACATTACGTTTAATTATTTGCCGATGTATCAAAAAGTAAGTTCAGGCATATACACTCGCTTTGAACTCCTTGCTGGAAGGAAACTAAAATTCGTGACAGAGCAGTACCAATATCAATTGTTATATGAGACAAAGTATTAAGTTCTTCTATCAAATTGTAATAGAAGTATGAAATGTTCTTGACATGAATAGTGTAATGTAATACCTTATTTTGTCGACATCTTATCTTAAGTCTCGGAATATCATAGTCAAAGATTTGAAACAGCTACCTGCCTACTTTACTTCTACATTCATTAAATTAGCAGGCTAGAAAATAATCGCGAAAGCCGTGAGTAGGTAGGACTCAATGTAACTGTGAAAGGGACAAGTTGTTTCAGTGATTTTATCAAGTTAAAACAGAAGTGTGTAATTTTCTAGAAATATATTTGTCTGTAAATGTGATTTGTAAAATCCTGCTTTGTTCATACTTTATTGAGCTGAATAAAATTCAATCAGAACATTTTGTAACATCTGACTGTATAATTAACCTCTATGTTGCATAATTTAACAGCGTGAAGTCTAGACGTAAAATTCAATACGTTCGTAAATTTAACTTAAGTTTCCTGTGATTACACAGCAAACTACGTCAGAAAAAAATGATTCAGAAAAACAAAGGCATCAAACAAGGTATATTTCAATTCTATTAGAATCAGTTCTACATGCTTAGTAGATATTTAATATTCTTATTACCTAGAAGAAATAAGTTATATGTTGAATTACTTGATTTAAAGACGAAAATGCTAAACTTACACGGCAAGTATATTTCTCTTGAAGATAATCACTTGTGTTATGTTAAGCTCAATCTTAATGTGCGATATTAATATTTGTAAAAGGAGTGATGTTTCTGAGTTATCTTGCTTATTTGCATTGATTTTGTTTACTCAAAACCGTTAGAAAGGGAATTATGTTTTATTTCTTATCAAAAGGTTTACACTTTTTTACTTGAATTGATTCTTATATGTTCCAGGTTTTCAAAATGTTCAGAGTTTTCTATTTTTAATGTAATGAGAAAAGTTCTGATAGTAATATAATAACTAACAAATTCTATTTGGAAATACTAGTTTGTTTTAGACCAGATTACCTCTACGTCTGCTTTTTCAAAGATAAGCTTTAGGTCATTTGAAATATTAATACTGTCTACAAGAATTGTTTTCTTCCATAAATAACCCTTTTTTCAACATTGTCGAGTTGATGGGTTGTTTAAACAACTTGTTCTTTTTTGTTCTTAGGAAAACTTGCTGGGGCAAGTGTGAGGTTGGTGAATCCTGGAACCTGGTTTAAACCCCAAATGGCAATTTCTTTACATTTGCCATGTAACTACTGTGATCATTTCATGCAGTTGGAATAATGATACTCTTCAAGATATTCAGCATCTTTTATATTATTTACAGGTTTGTAGCTCGATTTATTTTTATCCCGGTTTATTGAAAAATGTAATCAATATTGAATACGAAGGGATAATTATTTTTTTAATTGTCACAAAAATGTAACTTATTAATACATTGCTGACTTTGAAACTTTTTGGGGGGACGGGGTTGGTGATTGGGTTAATATTTTTATTGCATTTGCCATCTGACCACTATGTATACTTCTTGTATTTAGAATAAGGTAAGTCCTTCATAAAAAATAAAGATTTTTTTTGTATTTTTCACTATTCTTTTTTACCGAAAATTGTTTTGTCAAAAGAACCCATTGCAAGTTAGTGGCTATTTCGACAGTCATAACAGTGTAAATTACTTTGAAGTGATATGTTAGATGACACCAAAATTATTCTCAAAGAAACTGATCTAACATGCAAAAGTTCATAATTTGAGACAAGAAAAAATATCAAAGAAGAGTCAAGGTCGTATAATTTACAATAATACTTTCTTTGGCCTTCAGTTTTATCTGTGAAACGTTTTAGCTGAAATCATGTGTTACAGTGGTAGGTTTTTATGTTGTTGTTTCTTTTTCTTTTCTTTCTTTTTTTCTTTTTTCCATTTTTTTTCTTGTGCCAGGGTACAAATGCACAAACAAAAGCATCTGTTATAAATTCTTTTCGAATAGAACATAAAGAGTAACATACAATTTTAAATTAGTACAGTCTTATCAAATATTTCTCACTTGAAAAAAAAAACGCTTGCCTATTGACAATGTTCAGTACGAATGATTTTTTGACGCATTGTACGTGTTGTGCCAGCATTTGTGTTATTTAAAAATGTTCTAAGAAGTCTGTTTTCTTACTGAAATGATATAAACTTCAAGAAAAAAAAACCTTATTTATGCAGGAAACTAAAGAAGGTTCATGAGATTGATATCAGTGAAACAAATATATAACATCAAAGTACAAGATGGCAGATATTTTAAAAACACAACGATGAATGATAATAATATTCCTTTGACTTTCAAAATTTAATGCTTTGTTTATAAAAAATAGCCAAATTGATCGTTTGTCTTCACCACCGTTTGTTTTCACCACTTTTAAAAAATGCATGCATTGCAAAGGTATGCAAAATGAAACAGTGAAATTTTTGTACGACATTCTATAGGAGTGAGAATTAAATATGTTTTGTTACATGCGATGTATACACGTGAAAGATTGCACACGTGATATATAATGAAACCTCTTCAATTCTAAAGGAGATCGTTTTTTTATTTAAAGTCCAAGAAACTAATACTACTTTTTTGCCGCAAAAAAGTATAATTTTGTTATATGGTTTAAAATTCATTTGTTTAAGATTTTTTTTATTTTAAAATATTTCACCATAATCATGAGTTGCTGTTAAACCTCCCCCCCGCCTCATTCCTCACCCCCCACCCCTCTTACGTCTGCCGTTGATGTTATGAAATTCTTTTTACCGAGGAAACAACATGCAAACGACGTTCCGATTTGTCTGTTTGTCTGCATTTGAAGAAGATTGTTTTGTCTTGATAGATCGTATTAGTTATTGGGTACACTGGTCGTGTAAAGATTCATTTTAACATTTGTTTTGTATATTGTTCCGGGCTTCACAGAGTTGCATTCCAAGTTATAATAACTTTATCTGTGAGAAAAATGTCAATGAATATACCTTACGTCATCCGTTACAGAAAAAAAGCGGTAAATAAAACATTGAAGCAGTTGCTTATACGTACCAAGTTCTCGCTGACTTACTTGTCAAACCCGAATAAGGAATATAGCTATGTGCATTATCAATTATTCCCATAGGAAATGAAACAAACTGAGGTTTGCGCTTACCAACCAGATATTATATAACTTATTCATTAGTGTTTTGTACATTCATTCTTCCATCAGCTAATCTTTACCACTTTTCTGTATTTAAGATAATGTTGAATTCTCCCCTTTGCCCCGCTCCCCCCCCCCCCCCCCCCCCCCTCTCTCTCTCTCTCTCTCTCTCTGAATATAGTCACAATCAGAATGACTGCTATTTCAGATGTGCGTGTCTTTCATTTTACAGTCAAAAACTTACGAAGACAGTTTTCGAGAAAATTGATTTCAAAGGAATACTAAAACTGTCGTGAATGACGTAAATGTTTCAAAAGCGTCAAAACAAAATAATCCTGGAAATTAGAAGGACATGAATGTGTCGCTAGTATGATTGATATAGAAATTAATGAATCTTGTGCTTTCTGGCTACAGCAACTTTCATAATACTTCTTGTAGCTGTCTTGAATTTGTAACTCTCGCGTAATCACTGTTTCGAGTGTTTATATTCTCCAAAGCTAGTTTAAACTAATGTTGCAGTTCACTCTCGAATCATCAAATCAAAGAGTACGCCATACGTTTTCGCTACATATAAGTTATACATGTACGCTTGGTTATCTATGGATATTTCCGTGAGATGGTAATAAAACCAAGAAAGAATATCGTTCCGCCTTTTTGACATTGGTTCGATCGTTTGCTGTGTGATTAGCCAGCGACATTGCCATCTATTGGGTTCTAGAGTTCCCGGCTAGGCAAATATTTAGATAGTTATTTGTTCTTCCTTAGACATGTAGGATTGGTCGCCCATAAAAGTTTGTATTTCGAAAATGAGAATTGTACACGCAATAATATTAACAATTGAACAGACGTAATCATTATTTCAGGCTATTTCTTATTTCTCTTTATTTGAAATAATGATGTCTGCTCCATTAATATTTCAAAGGGCATATCACTAAACAAACAAACAAACTACAGCAATATTTGTAGAATTATTGTTTCTAACTGGCGCCAATGTTATTGAAAAAAATACCTTCTAATGAAGTTATCCGTAATAAGTTTATGGAAAATATTATGTAAACTTAAAAAAAAATTTTTAGTTCTAAAATACAAACGCTTCCGTATGAGAAGCTTTGGGATAAGAGAGGGTGGTAGTGTCATAATTGATTTACAAAAACAAACTGTAGTTCATAGTATTCACTCGGTTTTCAAATTTTCGTGATCTTGTCACTAAGATGCTGCAGATAAGACGTATGTAGGAGATTTTAAATGGATACATAATCAAGCAAATAACATAAATTACAGTGTATATGAACTTAACATTACATTTAATTTTGAGTAATAAGCCTGTAGAGACACAACAAATTGCAAAAAAACCCTAGTCTGCATTTCTAATAACGGTTGCAATGTAGGATGTTCAGCTGTTTAATTATTGTCACCTGTTAAGAATTTCATTAAAGAACATTAAATTTATACTGTAAATCTTATCTTCTTCAATAACAGGGCCACTGATTTTTTTCCATCATATCCGCTCCCACATTGAACGAATCTCCGTCTTCGCAAATGGTTCGGTAATATTTGTGAGTGTTCAGTCCTTCAGTGATGTCCTTCAGCGACGGCCTTCAGTGATGTCCTTCAGTGACGTCCGTCAGTGATGTCCTTAGTGATGTCCTTCAGTGACGTCCTTCAGTGACTTCCTTCAGTGATGTCCGTCAGTGATGTCCTTCAGTGATGTTCTTCAGTGATGTGTACTTTTTCTTGAATGGAACGTCTTAGGCTAGGAACAGCCGATATTGTTGTTATGTAAGTAAATAAATGTTACGGTATCCTTTATACGTATATGAACCATCACACCTGATTCTTAAAAACTGTCACAGCCTCTTTCAGCAATGTGAAGTCTTGACTTTATGCCTGTTGTTTTTGGTGGGGTTTTTGTTGCTTTTTTGTTGTTATTTTGTTATTAATCTTTTTGTATCAATCTTGTTTGCAATTCCATCATTGTTTCATTTTTATGGCTTATTGCGAAATCATATTTCATTTAATATCACGAAAGATTTTCATATCAAGTAACTATTTTTTATTTCAGGGATTGTCAGGAATTTTTAAGATGACAATTATTCTGCTGTTTTATTTAGTGACTGACAACTAATGACAGTTCTATTCTTTTTTGCACTGACGGCTTTCCATGTTATGAAACCTGTTTTCGTTGGAATCTCTTGAATATTTGCTACGTGATTTATTTGCACGCGATAATGATTTGAAAGACATCATAGTGACAGGAAAACTGTAATTGTTCATCTTGGACCCTGAATTGGTCTCTTTGGTTCAGTATTTGCTTGTTGCATTAAGAGAGCAAGACGAAACAGCAATGTACACACCAAATTTAAACGATCCAGATCATTCAATCAGTATACTGTCACAATGTTTTGTTTTCGTCATTTAACATAAAAGTTCACTCAAGTTTATATCCCGGATGTTAATTTTAATGTTGATAGTTGCTCCCTTTGTATGTAGTTCGTTTCCTTCAAAATTGATTGTTGACATTTGAATTCTCATAATTCACATTTTCACAGCAGTTTAAAAGTAAACTGAATCTTGAAACCAGTTGTTTCTAAACGCGTAAATTTCAATCTTGATAAGCTAATATGTCGGATTTCAGTTTGGACTGAAAATGAATATTTTAGAGCCAACATTTGTGGTCTAAATGTCAGTTGCCAAAGTTATTGATGAGATAAATTTCCTGGCATTTCTTGATTGCTTTTAATACCGTTGAATTTGAAGTGACTTCTTAATTGATTTCAAAAGATCTAATTATAGAAACTGCTTATACACATCAATTAACACATTTTCTTGCATTTACAAGACTGCTCAAAATTACGTGACCAGAGACTCAAACTTTTGTCATAGTCCTTTATTAAATTTGTGACTTACTATTACATTATTTTAGCATGCAATAATATCATATCAGACCAAACAAGTGTTGAGTCTATTACACCTGTAAGAGTTCTCATAATAAAACTTCAAGAACTTTAACAAATAATTGACTGCCGTGAAGGGAGCCAGTCCATAGTAACGTGGGTAGCTAATAAGGGTTGCTGAAACTATATATTTCAGATATAGTTGAGATATTACTGAATAGTTCATATTCACTACTTCCTGTATTGCAATATATGTAAATTGTTGTTGAATATATTATATATTGAAAATTTACCAAGCAGTATTAGGGTGAGTCTAAGTGTTTGGAAATTTCCGAAGTCCCCGACTGAGGATAGGGTGGGGTACTTTTTCAATCTTATGTAGATTCTTTTATCCTCTTATTCATGTATTTCACTCAGTCATGAATCATATGAATTAACCGTTTTCCGGAGTGTTTCGTATCTGTGATGGGTTGACGTTGCATATTCATATTGAATTGCAGCATTTGAGCATGTAATGTGTTACTAAGAAAGAACTAGGAGTTTGTGGTGCAGGAATCTGGAACAAGAATTTGACATTATTCTGGCCAGAAAAAAATATATCGCTGCTGTAAAAGCATCTGTATGCATTGTCACAGGAATTTGAGATTGACAGGACTTTGAGACTAAAACTTGATACATAGAGTTTGAGATACATGCAACAGGAGTTTGGAAAAAGAATTTGAGGGAATTGAAAATATATTTCAAGCGTTGGATATGTACAAGCATTTGATTGTCAAGAATTCTTCATATTCAAAATATCAGCATATACAATTTGAACCAGGAATTTAGCATGAGAAGTAAGACTCGATTTAGCATTTTTCTGTAGTAACTAGTGATGGACTTTATACATGTACACAGCTGAGATATTCAGTTGTATGATATGGTGATTTTAATTGGTCAGCACACTTTTTGTCTGAGGTTGCATTGTGTAGACAATGTTTTCAATGTTATTTGAACAAACTTTTACAAGCGGAAATGAGCGGCAGCGTGACATTAACACCAGCACACATAAAACAAATACTTCTTGTTGGCATTGTTTTATATTTCCACATTGCATGTAATGGTACAATCCCAGACTGTATTTGTCTAGATGTCTTGCCTTAGTTATTTCATTAAAATACATATGAGTTGACTATGAATTAGTTCTGAATGTCTTGTTTATTATATGCAGCTGATAGCTTTGACATATTGATCATAGAGAAGCACCTCTCAGAGGACTTGCTATACCTGCATTGTGTCAGTTTAAGATCAGTTGAGGAAATATGCCAGTTGGAGGATGTGTTTTCTCTTTTTTGCAATTCAGCACTTTTATCACTTTGATTAAATTGTAAAGTTTACATCATCTTCTAAATGTTGTATAGGAAACTAGTCTAAGTAGTAGCTTAGCATTTCAGTTTAGTAAACAAAGTTAACATCTCAGAATCGTTTCAGAAAATTACTTCATATAACTCAATAATAAACAAGAAAATTGAGCAGTTAGATTGCAAGAAGAAAAAAAAACAGTGTTAAGTTGGAAGCAATTTCTTTAGAAGTTTCTGAAACTTCGAAAAAAAATCAAAATATTTTTTTTCCAGAAAGAAAATGAATTTCAAGCAGTGAAATACAAAGTAAGAAAACTAATTTTTTGGTGAAGCTACGACCAACTACAGGAGTGGCTCTGAATGTAAACGTGCGAGACTGCACACGTAAACCTTTCTTGAACTTAGTAGCATTATGTAAACTATTATATACGGTGACTTCAAAAGTCAAATTGAAAGTATTTTTTTTTTTATTCTTAAAACCTTATCTTTGTCATAGGCCAACAGTTAAATAATTTGGCCAGCAGTTAAACTACAAGCGAAAAGAGTCAATACATGATCTATAAAAATATTTCATTTTTTTTTGTTTTTTGCCAATAAAAGTAAGGCTATCATATATTAATTTATATGAAAACAAGAACTGTCACTGAAAGATGGCAATACCCCCGAAGTGGTGCTTTGACCTATGTTCTGAGGACCGGGTGAAAATAAATTGAAGGGGTCAAGGTAAAAAATGCATTCGGAAGATTTCTGCCAAAGAGTTGTTATGTGCAAACGAAAGCATTGGTCCTCGATGATAAGTAATTAATTATTAAATTTGTTTGAAATTTTCACACATCTTTTAACTAATTTTGATTCAAGTTTTGAATAATCCGTCAACTTTTTCAGTTCGTTAATACGTTTTTTATTGTTTTTCTTTTCTTTTTTTCTTTTTTGTTTGTTCGCTCTTTGTTGTTCTTTTTATTCTTGTTGTTGTTGTTGTTGTTGTTTTCCGATTCCGAAGTAGTTAAGTCGGTCTTGGAAACCTCACAAGATATAGAGGATATTTGTTTGTTTTTGTGGAAGATGAGAATTTATTTCATCGAGTGAACACCATATGTGATATTTTCACAAGTGGCGCAGCCACGAGTGAAAATATAAACATATGGTGTTCACGAGATGAAATAAATTCTCATCTTCCACAAAAACAAACAAATTTTCTTTTTATTTTATGCCAACACGTCAAAAAAAGGTATTTTATGACATTTTTACTCAGGGCCTTCAATAAATTCCCCATGGTGAGCCCCAAATCAGTTAATGCGTACTTTGGTCAAACCACACAAAAAAAGTACAGACAATCTCCAATACATATGATAACTTTACTTCTGCTGAAATAAACTGAATACACTTTCATCAAATAACATTTATTTTTCTCTACACAGTTTATCAATATTTATTGAATTTTAGCCATACATACTTTAATTATAAAAGCGGATTAATACCGAGTAATATTCAATCAATTGAATTGAAAGTCGGCCATATTGGATATTGTCCATGTGAATTATGTAAACAAATCAGACATTTTAAATAATTTATGGCGAATTTCATCATTGTTCACAACTAGTTAGGCTCAGGAATTCAATATTATAACTGGGTTTAACAAGGTAAATAAATTTCACTTGCTGTCACTGTCTGAAATACAACGGATTCCCTTGTATTTACGTGATAAAAAAGTAGTTCCGGCACAAACAGTGTATTATCAAAATGGTTATTTCTCTGATTCAAAACAGTGGATTATCACTTTTATCTCACTGATATTTCCCTATATTTCATTGGTAGGCATAAAATAAAATTTTCTCTAACACCACAAAATTCTAATTATATTTTTCTTTAAATATTCAACTGATGATCAACCAAGTAGATGCGTTCGACATACTCATTTGGAAAAAATCATTATGTTTTCTACAGTTTTCATATTATACATCTTACAATATCTTTCGTTTCTAGGAATATTTCTATACGTACCTTCCTTAATAAGAAGTTTAGACGCAGAACCTCGAAATATAACTAATGCATTCCTATAATTTATATTATTGATATTCAAATAGTATTTTTTACAAGAAAAAAAAATAAAGGTAAGTATCTAGTTTATTGGAGTTAGTCGATTCAGAAAAGTATTGGTCATATATTCTCTGTGTAATAGAAATTATGTTATTCCTTGTAATATTTTAACCATTATTATTACACTATACATTTGCTAATGTGTATTGATATTTTACAACATAACAATGCCATGACATTTTCATATATCAAAGAAGTCAACTGTATGGCCTTTAAATTTAATCAGCAATCATGTATTTATAAACGAAAAGAAATATTCTGAAATGTATAAATTTTAACCATTTTTTTTAAAGTTTTATTGATATAGTTCTGGTTGACTGTTTTAATACAGAAATTATTTTTTACAAAAACTGAGTGTCTCCGTTAACAATACCACATTTAACCGCTGTGTCGTCTGTCAAAATTTATTTTCGTCTGTTTGTATCTAATTCTGCGGTCGATAACAATAAAGACAGTTTTCCTGACAATTGATTTCAACGGAATGATAAAAGTGTCTTAAATTACATAAATTTGTCAAAAGCGTCAGTTAAACTGGAAGAACTCTTTCTTGTAACAGAACTTTGAATGGAGCTTGTGTTTTCTGGTGTCATGTTCGTCTTATTACTGTTAACTGTCGTGAATGGGACATCATGTATAATGCACTCCGTGCACTATAATTTTGGGGTAAGCAAATTAAGCACACGTAGCAATTCTATACAAAACGGTCACTTTTGAGTACTTATTTATAAATCTAAGTTTACATCATCTGTTTTTGCTTCACCAAGATTAGGCGTTGCACAAAATTGTGCCATCTCGGCATGAGAGTAACTTCGTGAGTAAGCCATTTGTAAAGCATATCATAAAAATAACACATGCTAGTAAGCATAAGTAGATTTTGGCTCATTCTCTATAAAATGAAAAATAATTGATAATGTAAAAAATGTATCTTAAAAAACTGTTCCCTTACGCTAAGAAAGTATTCATTCATAATTAATGCCTATCCATCCAAAATTGTTTAATAACTCTTTACATAAAGACAACTTTTCAATTGATCTATTATACTTTTTTGACAAATACCTTGACTTTGGGGCTTTATTCGTTCAATATTAGACAAGACTTTGGGGCTTTATTCGTTCAATATTATTCACTTTATTAGATTAATAAATAAAAATCTAATGCTAAAAATCGTTATGGTATGCCCCTTTAATCAATCCCTTTGTTATAAACATTTATTGAAAGTAACAAATACATGACAATGACAAATTATTTGTTTTCGTTATTTTTTCTGTAAAAAATCACGCCTGATAAAAATGCGTTTCACGTTCAAATCTTATTTAAACCTCCACTAGTACGTTTCGGTCGACGACAAAGAATATAGAATATTGTATCGGCCTTATTTGATTTATCGCTTCCTATGTGATTTACTGGTAACAGTGCAATCAAATAAGTCCAAGAATTTCCGAGTGGGCAAATATTCAGGCATTTTGAAGAACTTCGTCTACGCTGGCTGCAATATTATTAATTCTGCAGACGTGAGCGCTATTTCATGTTTTTTCTCGTTATTTGAAATAATCATGTCTGCTTTATAAATAGGTCAAAGGTCATATAACTAAACAAACAAACATCATGAGTTTGTTAATGAAAATTGTTTCTGGTTGCCGCCAGTTCTTCCAAAGAAGCACGTTCAGAATTACAAAACTCGTTTATTTCTAAATGTTTGAAAGCTTTTTAGGAGAATCATTGGGACTATACTTGGCATTGTAGTATAATTTACAAAAAAAGATTAGGACCTGCCATCGAACGAAGCCTCGACTTTAAAGTAGTAACATACAGAGATAAAGTAAGCATATGTAAACTTAAACACTGGGCAAATGGGTACCTATCTCTATTCTTAGTTTAAAGTTTAATACTTTTGATAGTTTTTTACGTAATGCTGCATACAAATATTCATAATAAAATACAATAATGGGAGATAATAAAATTTGGACCAGGCAGTTATGTTTCTTGGACAGTCACAATCTTTCTACATTTCAAGTCAATCCTTTTTATGCTTGGGACATAGATTCATGATAGAATTGTCACCTTGACATTTGAGGTAGGAACATGGTTATTGCACGCGACACGTTGTCCTGATGTGATGTACACTTATACAAAGTATTTTTGTGCATATATACAGGATTTGGTTGCCTTCAAACTCCAAGTGTGGCCTTGACATTTGAGGTAGGGACGTGGGCGTTGCACCCCACACGTCGTCTTGATGTGCTGAGCACTTGTGCCATATCGTTTGAGTGTGGCAAAACACAAGTTGGCTTCCTTTAAAAAGTAAGCCAAAGAGAGGTCAGCAGCTGTCGTCACTGAAAGAATGAATCTACTTGTTTCCAAGATCATTTTGAATTTTTTAAACGTTCTGTGACTTAAATAAATATAAAAACTAGTAACCTAACTATTATTAATAGTTAATACCCTATTAGGCAAAATGACCGAAACTGACTATAATTTAGTTATTTCAAATGTTTTTATATTGGCGTATCTATCATTTAAATAAATGAAACAAATTAAGATAACCTCATGTATTTCATACCTTGTAGAATCTTAGGGGTCTTCTTATAAGCCCCTAAGGCTTTACTCCCCCTCTTTTACAACAAAGCATGTAGTTGTTGAAGCCAGAACTCCCATGTTAAGCTGTTGCTTTTTTAGGCTCATTAAGTTTTGTTTTCCCTTTCAAGCTTTAATTACACCTTTCTTAGTCCAAATGTTTTACAAAATAATCAGCGATAGTATCTGTTAAGCTGGACTAAATATTAAAAGGGCGTAAATATAATCCAAATCGAGGAAATGGACTTGTCAAAAATGCTCTGAAATTCGTAAAAAATATTTACCATTTTTTCATGGCCATGGCTAAATATTAATTTGTTCAACAGGCTGATGAGTTTCTCGGAAAACAATGCATTTTAGAATTTGTAGTTTTTAAAAAGTAGCATGCATTATAAGAAATGCATTCCTATAATGGTATTTTTTGTGTTTAGTTAAGGGAATACAAAATTATTCTGTACGTTCTGTTCATAATGGGCCGTTTTAACTATGAGCCGTTTTGACCCGATGTTAAATTTTGATTTCGTTTAAATAAATTCGTATTTTGATTCGGAGCGTGCGCATAACTATCTTCGTAGACTGGTTTTTATGATTTTAGACTTAATATGAGATCATTAACTAAAATTTGATACGCAAAAATGGATGCCGCCAGCAATTAAAGCCAACACTGTGGAGAGGTCTGATGACCTCTCCAATAAGATTGAACTGACATCGGAGACGCGTTTAAAGTAGTCACCCAACAGACGCGACGCATAAAAGAAAGCTTTCCTTTGCTTGAAAGTAACAATACTAGCCTGTTCAAAAGTTAAATTAATGTTTTGATTTGAATTTCATTTCATTTTATATAGCAGCTGTTTTACTCTGCTCGTGAGCAGGCAATGTATTTGTATTTATAGAATACAGTTTGACTTGACAGCATTTGACATTTATATTTTACAGTGAACTGGATTTATAACTTAGATAGTGGCAATGTATACATGCTTCATATGTTTAAATTGTTTATAACCATAATATTTTTTCTCTAGTTCGATGCATGATTAACTACTGAATGGTTAACGAAACACATTTGCAAGTGCATAATCACAATTACTGTGTATTATTACGCGGTTTTTTTCTGTATTATGCTAGATGATTAAGAACACAAATCCTACTTTATTCCTCATGTGATTACATTTTAAAATATTGTGCTGTCGAGTTATATCGTATAAAATTCTAAAACAATCTAGAATTTCTAACTATTGTTAGAAATGAAACACATTTGAACTGAAATAACTGTAAGATAAAGGGTCACTATTAATCGATGAAGTCAAAACTGTTACATTATTTTCCATCTACATCGATCGAACAATGACTACTATAAATCCAACCGATGGCAGTTTTCTCTATAACTAGGGCGTCAGAATTCTGGTCTGCTATATTTTCTCATTTTTTATCTCGTTCCCACGACTTAGTAACTCGTTATCACGACATACTAAGTCGTTCCCTTACGTGGGAACGAGATAAAAAGAGAAGTGCAATTTAAAAAAAAGAGTTGTGCATGTCGCCTATGTGCCACCGTACATATGACGTATTGACAGAGATACTACATGTATTCGGTAGGCCATTTTATCTACAACTGCTCATAAATCCATAATCAATCTTGGGAACTTTGTTGGTTTTATCATTTTGTATAACTAATTTAAGTAATTTTCGTGACATATTTACTATGCGGCACCATTATAGGAGAACTGACATGTATATTGGGGGGATGGATTCAGTACTCATTCTGAAAATATCAGACAGGTCTAAATTAAAATCCTCGACGGTGCATTCATTCTTTAATATTCGGTTAAAAAATCCTTAAGTGGCATGAATTCTTGAGTATTGTAGATCATTCGACATCAACTACAAAATTCTTTTGTCATTTGAGTCTACAACACGTAGCGTATAATTGCTCATCTACATCGCTAATTCAGACCAAACCAATAATATTCCTTTGTTTCAGGCCAACAGTGAACAAAATATCGAACCAGACGTTATCAATCATTCTGAATTTTCGTAGATTGTTACATAGAAATAAAAACAAACATCAAAGACAAAATTTCTTGAAAAATAATTAAATTTGATGTCAAGTTTGTACTTTATGCAAGTTGATTTACTTATTTTGCTGGGTACAGATCACGTAATCTGTGATTCTTCTACTTGGAGATGGGTTTCAAGTTGGACAGCACCCAGATATAGTCAGATTATTAATAATGTTTTTAATTTTAGGCCGCTAAAAACGGTTAGTACTTGAATGGAGCTTAGAATCTATTCTGTATATTTTCAAAAGAAGCCATTTTAACCTATATATAAAGCACCCTTGAAGTGTGCTACTTTAAATACTGCATTTTTATCTCTGTTACATGCTTCAGGAGATGTAACGGCATTTAGTACCTGTAGTTATGAGAGGGCTCGGTCAATGTTTGCAGTATTGGTTTTGTTGAATAACAAGCATCTGGTGTTGTCCCTATCCCGAATATTCATGCGACATTATGCCTGGATGAGTTTGCGAGGCTTTTTCGAAAAGAATCTATCTTTGCATGTCAACAGTCTATATGCCATTAACTGAGATAAATCTGAATGATGATGTTAAATATGGGCCCTTGGTTGCACCAGCAAATCTGGTATCAATGGGTACTGTACCATTGCCTGTGAGGCTACTGATGGGCTGTCAGAATGATTTCGCATTGGATCATGTGGATTAGTATTTTGGAAAGTTTCGATGCAAACGGATCCAACAATGTATGACCCCGCATTTCAAAAATATTCTGCGCTACATCCGTCTTCAAGGACTATTCTGTTGCTAAAATGTTCTGATGGCTAAGTTGATGTGCTAGGTGATTCTCCTTGCCAAATATTGAACTGACCGAACAGTCATCTGATTTTGAAAAACCAAGTTCCAAATTCCACAAATCTTGATAGATAACTGCCTCGACCGAGTCCTCTCTTCGCATTTGATGTACTAGACACAGATCATATTGTTTTATTTCAATAAAACCAATTTCATACTCAGAACTTTCAGGAAATGATTTTAGGCCAAAATAATTGCCTCTATTCCTACCAGGTTGATATGCCAATGTTTTGCTGTGAATTCCAAGAACTCTGCATTATCTGAATTCCCATATGACCCCATATGCATCTGTTGTGAATGTTATTTCCGACAATTGATTCTAAAGACATCGACCGGTTTCTGTCTCCATCACTGCAAATAAGATAGAATTTGTCCAGTACATGGGATTTTGTTTGCCTCTAAGGTCTTCTGACGGTTTTCAGAAACACAGCAGATGCAGCTGAATTGCTCGCATATACAGACGAACATTGGGAATCAGTTCTATGCAAGAGGGCAGTTTTCCAAAAAGATGCAAAAATATCGAGCTTTCACGGAGAATAGTTGAAAACACTAAGAGCTATTAGAATTTTGACAAAACTCTCCTCGGTTGGAAAAATTAGACCTAATATGAGATTCAACACTTTCCCTAAAGGAACTAGATTTTGACTCGGCTATAAGTTTGATTTCTCTTTGCATGTTTTTAGATATGATTTTTCGATCTAGAAAGAAATGTTTAGCACATTATGGCAGTTTGTTTATTTAAAATAAATAAATAAATAAATAAATAAATAAATAAATAAATAGATAAATAAATAAATAAATAAATAAATAAATTCATGAAAAACAGAAAAGGTAATATGAAGATTAAAAAAGCATATAAAATTCTAGTGTTTCTGTAAGGATTTTACACTACTATGCTTAATACCAAATGTTTTGATAAATAAACATACAAAAAATACCTACCATAAAATTATCTTAGAACAAAACAGATGCTTATAATACGTGTGAACAGATGCGGAATCAAATCAAAGAAAACTCCTCAGAACTAGAAAGTTTGTCCGAAAAAGCTTTGCTTTGAGTGAAGTGAAAATTACGTCCATGAATCAAGCATCTACAAAACCTAACTATTTACTATGTACACCGTTCTTTTTTCACTAAAAGGCATACTATGAGATTTGCAAAAGTGGATTTAAGAGCGTATTACAGGATAGATGTGGTAAATATAACGCTGGACACCTGAATGAAATATTTCTGAAGTCTATTTTTTCACACTTTGTTTTCATGCTTATATCATTATGTATTATACATGACGATGTACTTTGTACAAGTCTGTGAACCATTCTGTTCTTCTTCTTTTTTTTGACACAAGCGACATGATTGACAGCTGGTATTCTCTCACTGTAGAGCGGCTTGTTATCTACGTATTGTTCCATTTCAGGACAGACAGACAGAAAGTTCATTGACGTAAACAATACGGTTTTTAGTCATACAAAAACACAATAAACATAATATTTTTGTCTTTTTTTATCACAAGAGATAACACTATCTATTAAACAAAATACGATGCAGTAGAAAATGGAGGACGAACTGCAGTGTATGGCAGCAGTAGTATGGCGCGTTATACTAGATATATAAAACGTTTAATGTTTAGATATTACGTGAGAAAATGCATAGTATACGTATTTGGCTAAAGCTAACAACAATACATAGAAGAAGGTGAAATACCTAGTCTTAATTTCTGTCTACGAATATCACTCTATACAGGACAAACCATAATAAAATGATATTCATCTTCAATGCCTCTACATTGGCATAATCAACAATACTATAGCGCTGTTCTGTAAATTTCCTTTTCCTATGGCGACTTATTTCAGTGTTTAGTACCTGTGAGGATAATGTTAACTTAAAGGGTTTTTTAAATTTTGCCGGGAAAACATCCAAGTTCATCTCAAATGAAAAGTTCATTTTGTATTTATTATACAAAAACTGTTGAAACATTCTACTTTCTGTAATTTTCTAATGCCTGTTTTGCTTAAAACCTTCTAATGCTCTTTCTCAAAGAAGACAAAGAAACTTATTTGGATTGATTACACCAGGATCATCCATACTTATGAAAAACCATAGTTATCTTGCAGAGATTTAACTCAAAGTGCCCTATCATTGCTACGAGGTTTACTTACAAGTGGTTGCTCGTCTTATGTGTTTATTATGATATCTAAAGAAGACACAATCTTGCACCAATATTATGATGAATCGGACGTATCTGTTATATGTTGAATGGGAATGTACCTGATTCACCATATACTACCATACTGTTACTTGAAATTCTAGCATTTTACAACTGTAGCAAAATTTAAGATGTGTACATTCAATATCTTTAGATTTCCCAAAATCCATATCTTACATCAATAATTCAACGTAGCACCAACAAACGAGTCAAATAACTGAAAAATTACACTAGGCTTTCATCTAATGAATATATGCTCTGTTCATGTCTACCATTGTACAATTTAGACGACTCTTCTCACTAGGTGTTTTGGGAAAAACAGCATTTAGCACATCTGCTTTGTTTCTCTTAAAGTTTCGAACAGCATATTCTACTTTCAAAATAATAATGGGTTGAGCCGTCTCATCAAATTTACTAAACTAATCAGAAAAATTGTTTTCAGCACAAAAAAAATGTTCAGCTTCCGCATTTCAGCTTTTTCAAATCATTCTGTCGACCAGAAAATTAGTTAAAAATTCAGAAATAGAGGTTTCTTTTTCTTTTTTGTTAAAAAAATCCACAAATCTTTTGGTTTTGTGAGATGCAACTTTTTGATATCGTTTTCAGGTCAAATTTTATTTTATTTCTGACTAGATTCTTAGAGGCAGTCTTCCAGCGAAGCATTTTTTCGTTCAACTCACATAAATTACATTTATGTTAGTCATTGTGATGCTGCGTATTTTGTCTTAGGGCAACACTGATCGAATCACTTAACCTTTTCACTTACACCTTCAGGAGGTATTGGCCTGTTTAGATTAACAGGAGTGCACTTTCTTAGGAAAAGGAAGTGATATATCATTACATACCGCTGTAATGCTTTCAGTGCTTTGATTCATAAAATTTTCCTTATGACAGTTCCATATAATATTCGCAATTTACCTAATAAGGATCGTCTAAAAGTCAGACCATTTGATGTTAATTTTTGATAGCTCGATTGGACACACACATTGTAAGTGCATATTTTTTTTAATTTTTAAATGGGCTGATGGCCTTTCTATTTTGTGGTTCTGTATTTGTGTAAGTTACATTCAACAGACCTTTGTTTAAACAGACGTAAAAATTCTTACAAAATGATTACATCTCAAAGAGGATGATAGAGGGATGAAGTTCTCCACTAAAAAAGAATTTTTTTGAAAGAGTCGTGGCAATTCTGAAAGATTAAATGGATTTCCTTGGTGCGCAACTGTTTGCATGACAGAATTGCTACATGCATTTACGAGTTCGAAAATTTAGAATTCTGTAAGAAATTAAAATTGTTAGATGTCATCATATGTCATTTGCTTAATATCGTGTACTTAAACTTTCTGTTCTGTTATGTTCTGTCTTGTCCTGTTCTTAATTGCAACAGTTCATCCACTGATTATTATTATATTTACATAAGGTCATAAAAATATCCAGCAATGAGATAGATACTCTCTCTGTATTGTTGTCTAAAGCATTAATGAGAAACATAAAGAAAAATGAATAAATACAAGTCTGTTAGAAGCCTGGAAATATTTTATTTCTTTCATAAATGAAGCGCCATATTTCGATCGATGACCCAAATGTTTATGTAAAACTGTTATATCACCGATCTTGAAAATGTCATTCATCGTCTTTTGTCTGATTTACTGAAAACATTTCCATTGATTGGAACAAAATAGATTTCTATCTGGCGAATGTTCAGACAGTTTGAATTACCTCTTCAGACAACTAAATTTGGGATCAATCGCCTGGAATGGTCTTTTCTTAGTAAACAACTCAATAAATTAGGATAAATCTGGAGGTTTTTCGTGTTTATGTTCTTTGAAATGTTTCCTTACTTAGCAGTGCAGCAGTCAAAAGAATAGATCTTTAAGAACCTCTTCTTTCTATTTTTCCAACAAAGTAAACACACTTGCAAACTTATAATTCACTAAATTACAGTGTTTGCCTTTCCTTAAATTCGGAAAACAAACTTAAAGCATGATTTCTGTATGTAAAAAATGCACCGAAAATACACAGAAAAAAGGGTGTAGTTCATTTACACAATGTAAATATCATTTCAAGACTATTTTTTCAGGCTGTGTGTATTACGATACCCCAGACTGAATGCTTTGATATTCACTTTACTTTGCATCGTTATTTAAGGTCAAACCACTGCAGTTTCTCTCAGTAGTTATATCAGAGAATATTAAAATACAAACGTTTGGATGAAATCGCAGTCTTGAATTGAAGCAGAAATTCTGTCACAGATATGTGATAGCACCCAAAACCACTTTTTTACGTTTAAGTAGATAATTTGATGAATTGAAAGGAATTCATCACAAGATACCCCGTTTATTTCCCTCCTTTTGACTGACTGACAGTTGTTATGAAAAAAAATCTTTAGATTGAAAAAATATATGCACACCAACTAACGATGGCGTTACAAACAGTTCAGGCGCAAATAAAATGTCGGTCATTTCCTTTGCTATCCTCTTCATTTCCTCAAGAACTGCATAGTTTCTAATGCAAGCTACAATACTGACGTCATTTGTTACATTGTATAATACTATTTTTCTGTACACTTTACACAGTGCAAGTTTATATCGGCTATAAATGTCATGTTTAATGCCGAAAAATGTTGTTGTTGTTGCTGCTGCTGCTGTTGTTGTTGTTGTTGTTGTTGCTGCTGTTGTTGCTGTTGTTGTTGTTGCTGCTGCTGTTGTTGTTGTTGCTGTTGTTGTTGCTGCTGCTGCTGTTGTTGTTGCTATTGTTGTTGTTGCTGTTGTTGTTGTTGCTGCTGCTGCTGTTGTTGTTGTTGTTGCTGCTGCTGTTGTTGTTGCTGTTGTTGCTGCTGTTGTTGTTGCTGCTGTTGTTGCTGTTGCTGTTGTTGTTGATGTTGTTGTTGTTGCTGTTGTTGTTGCTGCTGCTGTTGTTGTTGCTGCTGCTGTTGTTGTTGTTGTTGTATCATATATCCATTAAAGACTATAGAAAAACAGAAATTAAGCTTGAGGGAAATTGATAGATTACACTGTGGCTGTTTGATTTATTAACAACTACTAAATGGGTTACTAAAAATTTATTTTGAATAGTTTACTCTTAATGTCCCCCAACGTTAAGGTTGTGGTCAGTCATCCTACTCTTGTTTTTAAGAGAGAAAAAAATGCCCTGAGAATACGGCTCTTCTGTTTTGTTCCGTGCTTCGTCAGATCAATGTTATGTGTCAAGGATCAGGGATCAAATTCTGTAAGCTTTCCTCCAAAAACAAGGTACAATTGATCGAGGGCAAAGTATAAATTGGAGCCCGTATCCTGATACCGCACTGAGCGGAGGCTATAAGTATCATTTTGAGGTCAGGTAAAATAAAACTTTGTGTTAGATATTTTCGTTTAAGATTATAGATTGCATGTCCATGAAACTTTATTTGACATTTTCTTTTATTTGCATTTTTCTACATTTTACGATAATTCAAAGTATATGTTTCTTATATAATTTGTATTTTAATTTAAAAAACATTAAGAGAAATATGTACGTGTTTACACTGTACCTAATTTCACCTCTTTTCATGAATTCGGAACGTTATACATAAAATGATATTCCGATAGTCTTCTGAGGTTATTTCCATTCTAATATTTTATAATATTAATCTAATTTCATTTGGAGATTTATTCAATTTTCATTAGATTTTTGTTAAAAAAAATAATAATAATAAAATAAAAAAAATAAAATAAAAGCCCGTATTGTGTTTTGAGGATAAGAAAAAAGGAATAAAAACTTCTGAAGAGCGGAGATCAGTATTCTCATCATTGGTTCAGAATCAGGCTCCCCGGATGAACATTCTGACTAATTTCCCTGGACAGACTGGCTGAAACGCTTAAAGCCCCGAAATCGTCATTATACAGAGATGACTTTATCTCCTACAACAAGCATGCTGTCTCTATAACTGGGGCAGAGAATTAAATATCCAGCAGACGACACTTTTCCTTGATACCATATAAGTTATATGTGTGCAAGAAAAGTGTCTCTTCTCACAAAAACAATGTTCTTAAAGATCGATCAGTGACCTATATGCAGTGAATCTGTTCTGTCGTCTATTGTGTTATTGACTGGGGAATATTGCCAGCAATTGGACGTGAGAATTTCTGAGTGGGCGAGTATTCAGGTAGCGTGAATTACTTCTTTAGATAATGCCTCTGCTAAAAATAAATGAATAAATAAGTAAATAAAAGGTAGAAACTTTGTAAACGCAGTAACAATAACTCATTAGAGCTTATTTCTTTCATAACGGCCGGTTCTATCATTTTGTTTAAAGATTTATGTTTCTGCATTTCAACACATGTTTACAGTTATTCTATCCGTGGTCAATGCTTTAAAGACATTTGTGACATTTGTTCGATTTTAAGGGGGCACATATAATAAATCATAGAGGTAAATTGCTAGGATTTAAGAAACACGAAGTTTGTCTTTAACTTTGGCGTTGATGTGACGCTTTTTTCAGTCTGAGCCAAAAAGACAGACAGACAAACACGTTTGTTTCATTAACTTCAGCTTAAAAGCCCATGATTATATTAAATATACATATTGCAAGAGTTATAACGAATCGTTGTTAAAATAATTAAAACAATTATCTTGGTTATAATAATAGTTAATTTGTATATTCACATTATATCGCAGAATCAAGCAATGTAAAAGCATTAGAAAAAAATAAAAAGAGAAATAAATAACAAGAGAAAAGAGGAATAATCAGATTTATGGGGCAAAAATAAAAACGGATTTTGCCGAATCACTTAGAAAGCTGACTGAAGGTTGTTTGACCTTCTGATATACGTTATGACCACTGTGGATTTTGTAGTAGGAACACAGAAAAATTAAACAGAAAATTAAAAGGCAATACAAAACAGTTTGTCTCGGTGTGTGTGTTTTTTTCTGCGGTTCTTTTCCTATCGCTTAGTCGGTTGTTAAAGGGTTGGGAGAATATGTGATCTGTTTGTCGTCTGGGTAAAATTTAGTCCTATTTGTATACGTAGAAACAAGTTAAAATACAAAACGTTCATGTACATGGTTTAGGCGCTAAAGCCAGTGTTCGGCAACTTCAAATAGTTACAACTAACGGGATGTATATTCTCTGTCTGAAACATAAACTTCTAAGAATATATTTGTACACGTCTGAGATGTTGCTTTAGAATGGAAGAAAGAGGGTAGTAAACGTAAGGTTTAACCCTGAACATGCTGAATTTTTGTAATGGATTTGCCCAGCTTTGAATTTGGTACAGTCCATTTAAAGTTTAAGGGATTTCAATATCAAAATACAAAAATAGAGCTACCAACAGTATAGAACCTGGTCAGACTGCACGGATGTGCAGGCTGGCCTGGCTCTATACTGGTGGCAAAGGCTAATCACTTTCGGTTCCAGCAGGTTAAGGGTTAATCTATTACACAGAAATAGACTTAAACGGACAGAAAGAAACTTTTTAACACCATGACCCTTTGCTTTAAAATTAGTAATAATCATCCTTTTTCGGGATGAATACGTGCAGACGACAATTTCACCATGGCTATAAAATAACACACAATAAGCTGGGCTGTGAATGTAATAACAGTGTGTCTGGCAGCTTCCTGAAAACAAATCACATTATCAAGATACTGTTATTTGTACTTTCAAAAGTACGAGAACCTTTCTTGTCTAGACGCCGCTTACAAATTGTCTCCGCGAGGTAATAAACTGTTTACGATACAAAAAACCTTCATTAAATTTAAAGTCGGTCATATTCAATTTACTTTTCATCATTTTAAAGTGTGATGGTTTTGTTTTTCAAAACTTGCAAGGGTTTTTCGAAAGTAACCATTTCTTTTCTTTTATCTACACTTTCAGTAACAGAAATGAAAATGGTTTCTGCGTCTATTCAGCTCTAGTCACATTGATGAGATATTCATCGTCTTAGTAAATGGCTCATCATGATCGTTGAAGAATTACATTTGTCTGTTAGGCTTGAACTAAAAGCAGGGTTGATCAACACAGGACTGTCATTTAACATTTAATATGAAAACGTTTTTTATAATAATAATAATAATAATAATAATAAAAATAATAATTATGATTATTATTATTGTTATTATTATTAATTTAAACGACGCATCCTGCACCAGACAATGTAAACTATTTGAGAAATGCTGTAATGATTAAGGTTGAATATTAATGATTACATTTTAAGGATAAAAAACAAAGGATGAGTATGACGTCATTTATAAGTTTACAATTTATTCTAATCAATGATTAACAAAGTCGGCTTTATATTCTAATAAATGGTTTACAAAGTCGGTTTTATATTCTAATAAATGGTTTACTAATTCGGCTTTATATTCTAATAAATGGTTTACAAAGTCGGCTTTATATTCTAATAAATGGTTTACAAAGTCGGCTTTATATTCTAATAAATGGTTTACAAAGTCGGCTTTATATTCTAATAAATGTAAATATTGGTTAATGCAATGAAATACTGCAAATGAAAATCCCTTGATTACAGCTGATACAATGTCATTCTTTTAAACATACCGACAGAACAGAACGTATCACAAATTTTCTTCGCTTTCGTTCCACTTCCGGTTTTATGGAATAGACACAATTCTTTAGAAAATAAATGTTCAAACCATTAAATGGATGAGGCTCCCATTGAGAAGTTAAAAGTCAAATAATCTATATCAGTTTCGTAATGTCTAGAATAATCTTCCCTCTAAATTGTATTTTATCGGATTTTGGAGACAGCATGCATTACATGCTAATGGGTCGAAATTTTAGAAATGTGTCTCTCCCATTTCAGACGCCTTCTTGAGATTGTTCCCCTGAAATATGATTTTTAAAAGAACCAATACTGTCTTTATTTAGCTGTGTGATATATAGCTGGCTATCCATGTTCTATTACTGTCTTCAATCTACTACATAACATGATATGCCCAAAGGGGCATATTATGTTATGGTCCCGGGCGTCCGTTCGTCCGTCTGTCCATCCGTCCGTTAGCAATTTGGTTTCCAGAGGATAACTTGAGGACTCTTTGGCCTACAGTCTTTTAACTTCATATGATTATTCCCCACATTGAGTGTATGATCCTTATTGATTTTGGAGTCAGTAGCTCAAAGGTCAAGGTCGCAGTTACTTTAACATTGAAAACCATTTCTGCCATGTAACTTGACAATCATTTGTTATAGAGACTTCAAACTTTATCTCATAATTTACATATTGAGTGGATGACCCCTATACATTTTGGGGTCAGTATGTCAAAGGTCAAGGTCACATTGACCTAAATGTTTAGAATCATTTTCACAATTAACTCGACAATCCTTTGTCGTAGATATTTTAAAATTCATATAATGGTTGCACACATTAAGTGAATGACCCCTATTGAGTCAGTAGGTCAAAGGTCAAGGTCACAGTGACCTAAGCACTGAAAACTTTTTCCCTTGTAAAATTTATAACCATTTGTCATACAGACTACAAACTTCATATGATGATTGAGTACATTGTGAAAATGACCCCCATACATCTAAGGATCAGTAGGTCAGATGTCAAGGTCAAAATGACCTAAAAACTAACAAAGCATTCCTGCTGTAAAACCTGGCAACTACTTCCCATACAGACTTCAATCTTCTTAGCATGATTGCCATCATTGATTACATGACCCCTATACTGTTCGCGATAAGTACATGAAAGGTCAAGGTGACAATCAATATTTTTGCACTATATCTTGATAACCAAGCATCATAGCATGAACATCATAACTTCTGAAATACTGACATTTATACAAATTATAAAACCTAAAATTCAGATATGATAAAGATTTATAAAACTCTAAATTAAAGTTATAGAATGTTAAAAGTCAAAATATCATAAATAAAATAATCAAAATTTAAAGCAAATAATTTAATTCCAAAGCCTGTTGCCTCCCTTATATCACAAATGCATCACACTTAGAAAAAGCATCCTTCGAGCATATAATGCTCCGCCCAGCGGTACTCTTGTTTTACTGATTTAAAAGATTAAATAAAATGTACCTCCATACCTCCATATTATATATATTTACCAAATCACAAGTATCAAATCAATTATTATGAACTGCTATAATAGGTTGTGTTTTGTTTGTTGTTGTTGTTGTTGTTGGCTAAGCTTTGCATTTATGTAAAGGTACATCTTAATTTAACAACAAACAAGACGAGGGTGGTTTTCACAAATCTGTACACTATGAAAGAATTTATATCGATGTTTTTATATCAAGGCAATAAAGTTTTCGCATGAAAAACAGGTTATTTGACGTCGTTGAGATTTTATGAAATAGCAGAAGACACAATTCTTTGGCGCCTTGCATGTCTGCCAAAATAAGTATACTTTCTTCGAAAACAAGCAGAGGATTGAATTGTGACCTAAATGTTTATGGAAAAAAATAAAGCTACAATTCTTCGCAATCTAATTTGTTTTATCGTCTGCTATGTGATTTACTGGGAACATTGCCATCGATTGGAGCTGAGTGTTTCCGAGTGGGCGAATATACAGACAGTTTGAATTACTTCAGCAGACAAAATGTAGGATTGGTCGCTTGGAAATATTGGTTGTCTGTAAATAGCTTCGAAAATGAGAAATCTGACCGCAATATTAATAATTCAGCAGACGTTAGCGTTATTTCACGCCGATTCTCTCTTCTTGTCTTGTGAAAAAATACGCTGTCTGTTACATTTTTTTCCAAATGGACATAATATCAAATGAATCAGGAACAGATTTCTGCTCTGAAATGTTTTCGTAGCAATGATCCTTACCGTCGTCAACGTTGTCAAAAAGTTATATTTTCTCATAATCTCCTTATTCTTTGGCCCTGCAATCCTATGTGCGGCCTCATTTGCGGCCCTAGTATTAACAATGTGAACAATGTTTAATAGCGAGAGTTAAAAATGAATGAAGCTGCATTCAGTGTATTGAGTCTGATTTTTACTGTGACTTGCAAATATCTGTTTGTGTTTTAGGTAAAGGATGTGTTTAAAATTAACAGAGAAATTAATTGTAACTAATATTTAATTTTTGCATGATTTTATATGACGACAGCAAGAAAATTCAATTTTATTTACTGCAAGTACAACAACAGACTTAAAATCCAGAGGCTATGGCATTTTTACCGTAGAAGAATGCTTCATACTCCTAAACACATTTGAAAAAATCCTTGGATTTGATATTTCAAAAGTAAATGCTTAGAACGTGAACAATTTGAATAATTCCCTTGACTTCAGAAAGTGTCTATAATGCCAACAGGCTATGTGAGCGTTGCTAAAATAACTGGTGTATTGCTTATTTATCGTCGGTACCGGTTGCCTATATGACCGACGCCCCATGAAAGGGTTATTTCTTCTAGGTGGTAGTGCAAGTTTAGAAAGTATCCCATACTAATGACACCTCTGGTTCTTTTCCATGCTCAGTGTGTAGCAATGATAAGGGAATATAACGCACACTGGACATGCAAGTATTGTAAAATTTAAAATTGTTTTGTTGTTCCCTTTTCAATAATTTTCCCTTTAAGCTCTATTTACGATACTTAACTTTTTTTTTCTAAAATTAGATGATCGCAGATGAGTTCTCATTACTTCTGAAGGATTATATTTAAGGTGTATTCATTATATCCTGTATTTGTAAAGACTTATAATAGTATATATTGCAATAAAATTACTTTCTAACTTTGTTTACACTCTGACAATAGTTACTAACATGGAATGAAACATTAAAGCAAGAAGACAGTTATTAGTATACCAAGAAATATTGCATCAAGATGTGATCACACGGACATTTCAATTAAAGGGCATAAGCCATTGGATGCTTTTCCAGTCTATCAAATATCGCTCGCTTCTGATAACAGCTGAATTAGAACAAGACATTAAAGGTATGGTTGGCCGAAACCTTGTATTGAATACTCTTTTGCCCAGTTAAAAATTGGGTTCAAAATTTATTATTATTATTTACGGTTGCCATTATAAATCTCATCAAAACAAACATAGAATCCGTGGATCCATTGGGCAGAAAAATTGTTCATTATATCAATAACCTTTCTTGAAAGTGTCTAGACAATCCATCCTATAAATTAATAAATATATACCTATAACGTATAAAATTATATATGCAGCCCAGGTAATGTTTCTTACATTTTATCCAGTTTATTTCAGCTCTATAAGCCTAACGATTTTTTAAAAAAAGGAAGAGATTGTTTTTTTCAAGTGATGTCTTTCGTAAAACATGTTTCAGGAGTCTGCGCCTGTTTCTACCTCTTGACATGATCTTTATTTGTAACATTGTTGTAGAGGTCTTCTAACAGAATTTTTTAAACCAGATTGAATTGCTTTAGGCCATGAAGTGTCAGAAAAGAAGATTTCTAAAATGTGAAACCAGTGACGTAAATATGTATTTTTTTATCTTAAACAATTCAATTCAATATCACAAGACAATTCCACACGCTAATTATCAAAGCTCAACACACTTTTCATGTGTGAAGCTGGCAATTTTTAGATGAACAATTTGGGTTTTGTTTGTGGATCCATACCGAAAATCTGCTGTGCTTTACACAATAAAAATTAGGTGTATATAGTTTATTTTACACGCTCCAAAATAGCCCATCCGTTTTGGCTAGACATAAGCTCACATTTATTCAAATCACTATAAATTATGAACTACGTGTTGTTATTGTGCAAGTCCCTAACCGACTTTCCATTTTTTATATTTTGTTTTGTCATTTCGTTGCCTTCCCCCGGCAGCACATTTACGCGCGGTGAACAAGTGCTAAAGAGTCGGGTTGCATCGGGGAAAAAAACATCTAAGTAATATTCATAGTGAGACAAAAGACTGTCTATCTCAGTTATCGCATTATCAATACTATGCTAATTGACAATATACGTGACAGACGTGCGATATCAACACGTGCTGAGAAATTCACCGTTTACAGAGATAGTCAATATACATGTTGACACCATACCTTACTGTCACATAAGTCTTCACCCCTCTTCTCGTAAATTATCAATGATAAAAACTGGTCTCATCAGTTTTCCTCAGTCAACCCATTTTTTACATTGGATTAAGCCATCCTTGTTAGTTGGGAGAGTCCATTTTCAATTAAAAGAGTTTCTGGTATAAATTTTCAATTTCATTTTATTTCGAGAAAGAAAGTCGCTTATGCAAACCGTGTAAACACTGATCGGACGCCGCAAAGGAAGACGTCTTATCTGGATCTGCACTGCTAGCCTATGTCTAATTTTTGTGGACGCTAGGCATTAATGGTTTAAATAAGCTGTGTTATTTTTACAGTATGTTGAAAAGATTCAGTGACCTTTCAGCACTTACAAGACTGTTACTTTGGTATTTAGGTAACAGACGAAATTCTGTGCAAGGGGTTACACAAAAGAAGTCTTAGAAAATTACCCAATCCACTTCCGGTTACAATGTGTGTAACTTCGTCTCGACAACAGAGTTGTTACTGTCAGTAATACTTAGAGAATATCCCACGCAATTCCCTGCTTTTATGCCCGATAAGTCTTTGCAAATAAAGATAACTTTATTTGAAACTGATCAAACAAAACAAGTAAAGCACTTTAAAATTACCGAAAATGAAAAAAAAAACATGCCGACACCCTGCATTATGAACAGAAGGTTATAAAAATCGTTTTAAAGAAATTTCGTGATAAAAACTAGATTATGATTTAAAATAAGATTAAATATTTTGCTTTCGGTCGCTTTTCACAGCCAATGCGTAAACATAGAAGAGGTATGTCAGAGTAAAACGAGGCTTGTGAATTTTGGCGGCTGTAATATCTATCCAGTTTTACCGTTGTCATGATGGCTTAACTAATGGCTCTCTTACAACCCGTCGTGCGTGCTTAGAGATCTTGTCAGGCGTAGCGTTGTCTCAGGATGAAAATTAAATCGCAGCGGACGTACGTAGTAAGCACTTTATGAGTATGTGTGTCGTGCTCTACACGCGGGGCCCGCAAGTGGTCTGTACGCCTTTTTGGAAGTAGGAAGAAGTAAGGAGTACGTACGATCTGTACTTGTGTCGCACACAGTGAGTGAGATAAGCGTACGTGTATTGCAAGTGAAGCGCACGTTTTCAGAAATCGTACTTGCGAAGTAAGAGAAAAGTAAGAAAAACGTAATAAGCACGGAAGTGTTAAGCACGACACTCGTTGGTCAGATTGCTGGAACGCACGGATAGTCAAAATAATATAAAAGGGAGCACCGAGCCTCTTCAACATTCAGTGTTTTGGCTTCCCTGTGGCACTTGTGGTGCTTTCCGCGTCTGACTGCACACCTGAACCTTCTTCTTCTTCTCCTCCTGCTTCAGCCCTTTCTCCTTCTCTCTCCTCTTCAGCTGCATGTCTTTCCCTCTCTTCTCTTCTCCTTCTTTCCTCTGATTCATCATCCTTGCTCTTCTTCCCTTTTCTGCCAGCTACTTTTTTCTGTGGAGCCATTGTTCACACTGCCGAAGTCGACCTTGAACTGAGAGCAGATTGCTAGTATCAGCTTTGATATAGGCGCACGATGCAAAGCAAGTACTTGTGACCCACTTTTATCGTGCTGGTCACGTGTGTCGTCTTAGTGTGACGCACTTCACAAGTACGGTAGAAGTACTCGCCCTGCACTATGAAAGTAAGATAAACGCACGGAGGAAGTGCGCTCACCCCACTTTTTGTTAACACGTACATTGAAAGCAAGTTGAACATACGAGTTTCTTGCGTGGTAAGTACGTCTTCGTGGTAAAATACCCTGGAATTTGTGCATGCTTTTCCTGTGTTACACGCACGCCTAGCGCACTTACTCAGTACTTTTGTCTTGCGTGCTACGAGCGTGCTCCAGGCGTTCTAATTGTCGCAGACAGGTCGTAGCGAAAAACTGGCCGGCCAGTTTTCGGGCTGCGTGCTTTGCGTCGTGTTTGCGTCCACGAAAAAAGTACGTTCCACGTGCGTGTATCTTACTACTTGGCCATTTTTTTGCACGCAAACCGCTCGTAGAAGCACGCAAGACCGGTTGTAAGAGTAGTTTAAGCTATGGTCTTCGGATTTCTCCTTTTGAAGCCTGGATTTTACAGAAAAAAACACGTACTGAATTCTTAATAAGCGATTATCAAGACAATAAATCAGTAATGCAGAGTGAACAAGCTTTAACAACAGACAATATGACATAATTATTTCGTTTAAATAAAATCTTGCAAACAAATGTAATGTAGGCCTAAAATAACAGTTCAATACATGACACGTTTTCATTTCATTAGATATATTGATTTAAGCACTTGTTTTGGCCTATTTCACAATATGTCACCGCTGATGACATTTCCACGAAAGATAAAAATGTGTTTCGATGTTTCTTTTGTTCTTTTTTTTACATTAAAGTAGAGCATAAAAACATGACTAAAAGAAGCAAAAGGTTGTTGCCCTTTCATCTCGACTTCAATCAAACTATAGTGTATGTCAATGAAGCAAGAGGACATTGTTTGTTGTTTGTCTAATATCGCACACCTGAGATAAAACTGCCAAGGTTACAGAGAGCATGTAGAAGCAGATGTGGGACAATTTAGTCATTTTACATATCAAAATTTTATAAATTTCGGTAGAGTATGCAAACGTTTTGCCGAGTAATCATTTGTGACACAGGTTACTGAATTGGGCAGACCAGCATTGACATAAAGGCATAATAATTACTTAGTGTAACACTGTATCTTCCGAATACCAAGATTCTGGACTACAGTTGAGTTGTTGAAACATACCTCTGCCAAAGAACAAACAAAACTGGATGCTGACTTGTGAGTGATCCTTCAGATAAATTTATCAAACAGTTTAGAGGGGGGAGTTTGTTTTATCAATTAATGATGCGCAGACAGGTCGTCGCTCACAAGAGATCACAGAAAAAATCAACAAGCATAGACGACATGGGGAAATTTTGTTTAGCCTATTTGGCTGTTAATGTTGTGGGCCGTGTTTTCTTTTCAGTTGAAATATGTAGAACCGTTAGCATTTTAAGTGTACTGCAGTGCCTTGCAGTTCGGCTATTTTTCCATCACGTAGATCTGCAAATAACTTTATGACTTTATTAAAGGGCCCAAACATACACAGGGGTAGCCAAAATGTCTAACTTCTTAGAGTAGATAAATTGGAAATAGTCTCACTGGCAGCACACTGTTTACTCATTCAGTTCAGAAGCAAGAGTTGCATCACCCACGTATTTTCCGATATATTATAGTCTGTTTCACAATGCAGAAGAAATTCCGCGAAGATAAGTAAAGTGAAGAAAATACTGTGTTTTTGAGTTTTTAGAGTTAAATCCTGAAGTTTATTTATCAAACATTTGTATTTTGTATATAAGTATGATGTTTTAAATGACATGTGCATTCGCGATTTTGTTATTGTAATTCCCAAAACGATCATCTTTCTTTGGTTTTGAATTTATACAGTCATATTTTTTTTCACCTCAGGGTTTTCTTTCGTTTCGTAAATAAGTGAATAGACGTATATAGACGAAAAGTGATTTATACACTCTCAATTCATGGGTAACACAGTCTTTCTATTTCTATACGCATATGCTGTGACATTTTCTTACCTTTTGCCTCAGGAACAAGCTTCAGGACAAGCCTCAGGAACAAGCTTCGGAACAAGCTTCAAGACAAGCCTCAAGAACAAACTTCGGAACAAGCTTCAGGAACAAGCTTCAGGACACGCCTCAGGAACAAGCTTCAGGACAAGCTTCTGCACAAACTTCATGAACAAGCTTCAGGACAAGCCTCAGGAACAAGCTTCAGGACAAGCTTCTGGACAAACTTCATGAACAAGCTTCATGACAAGCTTCAGGAACAGGCTTCAGGAACAAGCTTCAGGACAAGCTTCAAGATGCTTCGGAAAGCTTCAGGACAAACTTCACGAACAAGTTTCAGAACAAGCTTCAAGACAAGCCTCATGAACAACCTTCAGGAACAAGCTTCAGGACAGGCCTCAGGAACGAGCTTTGGAACAAGCTTCAGGACAAGCTTCAGGAACAAGCTACGGAACAAGCTTCAGGACAAGCCTCAGGAACAAGCTTCAGGACAAGCCTCAGGAACAAGCTTAGAAACAAGCTTCAGGACAAGCATCAAAACAAGCTCCAGGAACAAGCTACATGAACAAGCTTCAGGAACAGGCTTCAGGAACAAGCTTCGGAACAAGCTACGGAACAAGCTTCAGGACAAGCCTCAGGAACAAGCTTCAGGACAAGCCTCAGGAACAAGCTTAGAAACAAGCTTCAGGACAAGCATCAAAACAAGCTACATGAACAAGCTCCAGGAACAGGCTTCGGGAACAAGCTACGGAACAAGCTTCAGGACAAGCCTCAGGAACAAGCTTCAGGACAAGCCTCAGGAACAAGCTTAGAAACAAGCTTCAGGACAAGCATCAAAACAAGCTCCAGGAACAAGCTACATGAACAAGCTTCAGGAACAGGCTTCGGGAACAAGCTACGGAACAAGCTTCAGGACAAGCCTCAGGAACAAGCTTCAGGACAAGCCTCAGGAACAAGCTTAGAAACAAGCTTCAGGACAAGCATCAAAACAAGCTCCAGGAACAAGCTACATGAACAAGCCTCAGGAACAAGCCTCTGGACAAGCTTCGGAACAAGCTTCAGGGACAAGCTTCAGGAACAAGCTACGGGAAAAAGCTTCAGGAACAGGCTTCAGGAACAAGCTTCAGGACAAGCTTCAAGATGCTTCGGAAAGCTTCAGGACAAACTTCACGAACAAGCTTCAAGACAAGCCTCATGAACAACCTTCAGGAACAAGCTTCAGGACAAGCCTCAGGAACGAGCTTTGGAACAAGCTTCAGGACAAGCCTCAGGAACAAGCTACGGAACAAGCTTCAGGACAAGCCTCAGGAACAAGATTCAGGACAAGCCTCAGGAACAAGCTTCAGGACAAGCATCAAAACAAGCTCAAGGAACAAGCTACATGAACAAGCTTCAGGAACAAGCCTCAGGAACAGGCTTCAGGAACAAGCTTCGGAACAAGCTACGGAACAAGCTTCAGGACAAGCCTCAGGAACAAGCTTCAGGACAAGCCTCAGGAACAAGCTTAGAAACAAGCTTCAGGACAAGCATCAAAACAAGCTCCAGGAACAAGCTACATGAACAAGCTCCAGAAACAGGCTTCGGGAACAAGCTACGGTACAAGCTTCAGGACAAGCCTCAGGAACAAGCTTCAGGACAAGCCTCAGGAACAAGCTTAGAAACAAGCTTCAGGACAAGCATCAAAACAAGCTACATGAACAAGCTCCAGGAACAGGCTTCGGGAACAAGCTACGGAACAAGCTTCAGGACAAGCCTCAGGAACAAGCTTCAGGACAAGCCTCAGGAACAAGCTTAGAAACAAGCTTCAGGACAAGCATCAAAACAAGCTCCAGGAACAAGCTACATGAACAAGCTTCAGGAACAGGCTTCGGGAACAAGCTACGGAACAAGCTTCAGGACAAGCCTCAGGAACAAGCTTCAGGACAAGCCTCAGGAACAAGCTTAGAAACAAGCTTCAGGACAAGCATCAAAACAAGCTCCAGGAACAAGCTACATGAACAAGCCTCAGGAACAAGCCTCTGGACAAGCTTCGGAACAAGCTTCAGGGACAAGCTTCAGGAACAAGCTACGGGAAAAAGCTTCAGGAACAGGCTTCAGGAACAAGCTTCAGGACAAGCTTCAAGATGCTTCGGAAAGCTTCAGGACAAACTTCACGAACAAGCTTCAAGACAAGCCTCATGAACAACCTTCAGGAACAAGCTTCAGGACAAGCCTCAGGAACGAGCTTTGGAACAAGCTTCAGGACAAGCCTCAGGAACAAGCTACGGAACAAGCTTCAGGACAAGCCTCAGGAACAAGCTTCAGGACAAGCCTCAGGAACAAGCTTCAGGACAAGCATCAAAACAAGCTCAAGGAACAAGCTACATGAACAAGCTTCAGGAACAAGCCTCAGGAACAGGCTTCAGGAACAAGCTTCGGAACAAGCTACGGAACAAGCTTCAGGACAAGCCTCAGGAACAAGCTTCAGGACAAGCCTCAGGAACAAGCTTAGAAACAAGCTTCAGGACAAGCATCAAAACAAGCTCCAGGAACAAGCTACATGAACAAGCTCCAGAAACAGGCTTCGGGAACAAGCTACGGTACAAGCTTCAGGACAAGCCTCAGGAACAAGCTTCAGGACAAGCCTCAGGAACAAGCTTAGAAACAAGCTTCAGGACAAGCATCAAAACAAGCTCCAGGAACAAGCTATATGAACAAGCCTCAGGAACAAGCTTCGGAACAAGCTACGGAACAAGCTTCAGGACAAGCCTCAGGAACAAGCTTCAGGACAAGCCTCAGGAACAAGCTTAGAAACAAGCTTCAGGACAAGCATCAAAACAAGCTCCAGGAACAAGCTACATGAACAAGCTCCAGGAACAAGCTACATGAACAGGCTTCAGGAACAGGCTTTGGGAACAAGCTACGGAACAAGCTTCAGGACAAGCTTCAGGAACAAGCTTCCGGACAAGCCTCAGGAACAAGCTTAGAAACAAGCTTCAGGACAAGCCTCAGGAACAAGCTTAGAAAAAAGCTTCAGGACAAGCATCAAAACAAGCTACGGAACAAGCTTCAGGACAAGCCTCAGGAACAAGCTTCAGGACAAGCCTCAGGAACAAGCTTCAGGACAAGCCTCAGGAACAAGCTTAGAAACAAGCTTCAGGACAAGCATCAAAACAAACTTCAGGAACAAGCTACATGAACAAGCCTCAGGAACAGGCTTCAGGAACAAGCTTCGGAACAAGCTACGGAACAAGCTTCAGGACAAGCCTCAGGAACAAGCTTCAGGACAAGCCTCAGGAACAAGCTTCGGAACAAGCTTCAAGACAAGCCTCAAGAACAAACTTCGGAACAAGCTTCAGGAACAAGCTTCAGGACACGCCTCAGGAACAAGCTTCAGGACAAGCTTCTGCACAAACTTCATGAACAAGCTTCAGGACAAGCCTCAGGAACAAGCTTCAGGACAAGCTTCTGGACAAACTTCATGAACAAGCTTCATGACAAGCTTCAGGAACAGGCTTCAGGAACAAGCTTCAGGACAAGCTTCAAGATGCTTCGGAAAGCTTCAGGACAAACTTCACGAACAAGTTTCAGAACAAGCTTCAAGACAAGCCTCATGAACAACCTTCAGGAACAAGCTTCAGGACAAGCCTCAGGAACGAGCTTTGGAACAAGCTTCAGGACAAGCTTCAGGAACAAGCTACGGAACAAGCTTCAGGACAAGCCTCAGGAACAAGCTTCAGGACAAGCCTCAGGAACAAGCTTAGAAACAAGCTTCAGGACAAGCATCAAAACAAGCTCCAGGAACAAGCTACATGAACAAGCTTCAGGAACAGGCTTCAGGAACAAGCTTCGGAACAAGCTACGGAACAAGCTTCAGGACAAGCCTCAGGAACAAGCTTAGAAACAAGCTTCAGGACAAGCATCAAAACAAGCTACATGAACAAGCTCCAGGAACAGGCTTCGGGAACAAGCTACGGAACAAGCTTCAGGACAAGCCTCAGGAACAAGCTTCAGGACAAGCCTCAGGAACAAGCTTAATAACAAGCTTCAGGACAAGCATCAAAACAAGCTCCAGGAACAAGCTACATGAACAAGCTTCAGGAACAGGCTTCGGGAACAAGCTACGGAACAAGCTTCAGGACAAGCCTCAGGAACAAGCTTCAGGACAAGCCTCAGGAACAAGCCTCAGGAACAAGCCTCTGGACAAGCTTCGGAACAAGCTTCAGGGACAAGCTTCAGGAACAAGCTACGGGAAAAAGCTTCAGGAACAGGCTTCAGGAACAAGCTTCAGGACAAGCTTCAAGATGCGTCGGAAAGCTTCAGGACAAACTTCACGAACAAGCTTCAAGACAAGCCTCATGAACAACCTTCAGGAACAAGCTTCAGGACAAGCCTCAGGAACGAGCTTTGGAACAAGCTTCAGGACAAGCCTCAGGAACAAGCTACGGAACAAGCTTCAGGACAAGCCTCAGGAACAAGCTTCAGGACAAGCCTCGGGAACAAGCTTCAGGACAAGCATCAAAACAAGCTCCAGGAACAAGCTACATGAACAAGCTTCAGGAACAAGCCTCAGGAACAGGCTTCAGGAACAAGCTTCGGAACAAGCTACGGAACAAGCTTCAGGACAAGCCTCAGGAACAAGCTTCAGGACAAGCCTCAGGAACAAGCTTAGAAACAAGCTTCAGGACAAGCATCAAAACAAGCTCCAGGAACAAGCTACATGAACAAGCTCCAGGAACAAGCTACATGAACAGGCTTCAGGAACAGGCTTTGGGAACAAGCTACGGAACAAGCTTCAGGACAAGCTTCAGGAACAAGCTTCCGGACAAGCCTCAGGAACAAGCTTAGAAACAAGCTTCAGGACAAGCCTCAGGAACAAGCTTAGAAAAAAGCTTCAGGACAAGCATCAAAACAAGCTACGGAACAAGCTTCAGGACAAGCCTCAGGAACAAGCTTCAGGACAAGCCTCAGGAACAAGCTTCAGGACAAGCCTCAGGAACAAGCTTAGAAACAAGCTTCAGGACAAGCATCAAAACAAACTCCAGGAACAAGCTACATGAACAAGCTCCAGGAACAAGCTACATGAACAGGCTTCAGGAACAGGCTTTGGGAACAAGCTACGGAACAAGCTTCAGGACAAGCCTCAGGAACAAGCTTCCGGACAAGCCTCAGAAACAAGCTTAGAAACAAGCTTCAGGACAAGCATCAAAACAAGCTCCAGGAACAAGCTACATGAACAAGCTTCAGGAACAAGCCTCAGGAACAAGCCTCAGGACAAGCTTCGGAACAAGCTTCAGGACAAGCATCAAAACAAGCTCCAGGAACAAGCTACATGAACAAGCTTCAGGAACAGGCTTCGGGAACAAGCTACGGAACAAGCTTCAGGACAAGCCTCAGGAACAAGCTTCAGGACAAGCCTCAGGAACAAGCTTAGAAACAAGCTTCAGGACAAGCATCAAAACAAGCTCCAGGAACAAGCTACATGAACAAGCCTCAGAAACAGGCTTCAGGAACAAGCTACGGAACAAGCTTCAGGACAAGCCTCAGGAACAAGCTTCAGGACAAGCCTCAGGAACAAGCTTAGAAACAAGCTTCAGGACAAGCATCAAAACAAGCTCCAGGAACAAGCTACATGAACAAGCTTCAGGAACAAGCCTCAGGAACAGGCTTCAGGAACAAGCTTCGGAACAAGCTACGGAACAAGCTTCAGGACAAGCCTCAGGAACAAGCTTCAGGACAAGCCTCAGGAACAAGCTTAGAAACAAGCTTCAGGACAAGCATCAAAACAAGCTCCAGGAACAAGCTACATGAACAAGCTCCAGGAACAGGCTTCGGGAACAAGCTACGGAACAAGCTTCAGGACAAGCCTCAGGACAAGCCTCAGGAACAAGCTTAGAAACAAGCTTCAGGACAAGCATCAAAACAAGCTCCAGGAACAAGCTACATGAACAGGCTTCAGGAACAGGCTTCGGGAACAAGCTACGGAACAAGCTTCAGGACAAGCCTCAGGAACAAGCTTAGAAACAAGCTTCAGGACAAGCATCAAAACAATCTCCAGGAACAAGCTACATGAACAAGCCTCAGGAAAAGGCTTCAGGAACAAGCTTCGGAACAAGCTACGGAACAAGCTTCAGGACAAGCCTCAGGAACAAGCTTCAGGACAAGCCTCAGGAACAAGCTTCAGGACAAGCCTCAGGAACAAGCTTAGAAACAAGCTTCAGGACAAGCATCAAAACAAGCTCCAGGAACAAGCTACATGAACAAGCTCCAGGAACAAGCTACATGAACAGGCTTCAGGAACAGGCTTTGGGAACAAGCTACGGAACAAGCTTCAGGACAAGCCTCAGGAACAAGCTTCCGGACAAGCCTCAGGAACAAGCTTAGAAACAAGCTTCAGGACAAGCATCAAAACAAGCTCCAGGAACAAGCTACATGAACAAGCTTCAGGAACAAGCCTCAGGAACAAGCCTCAGGACAAGCTTCGGAACAAGCTTCAGGGACAAGCTTCAGGAACAAGCTACGGGAAAAAGCTTCAGGAACAAGCTTCAGGAAAAGCTTCGAGAACAAGCTTCGGGAATAAGCTTCGGGACAAAGCTTCAGGAGCAAGCCTCAGGAACAAGCTTCAGGACAAGCCTCAGGAACAAGCTTTAGGAACAAGCTTCGGGAACAAGCTTCGGGAACAAGCCTCAGGAACAAGCTTCAGGAAAAGCTTCAGGACAAGCCTCAGGAACAAGCTTAGGAACAAGCTTCAGGACAAGCATCAAAACAAGCTCCAGGAACAAGCTACATGAACAAGCTTCAGGAACAAGCCTCAGGAACGGGCTTCAGGAACAAGCTTCGGAACAAGCTTCAGGAACAAGCTACGGGAAAAAGCTTCAGGAACAAGCTTCAGGAAAAGCTTCGAGAACAAGCTTCGGGAATAAGCTTCGGGAACAATCTTCAGGAGCAAGCCTCAGGAACAAGCTTCAGGACAAGCCTCAGGAACAAGCTTCAGGAACAAGCTTCGGAAACAAGCTTCGGGAACCAGCCTCAGGAACAAGCTTCAGGGCAAGCTTTAGGAACAAGCTTCAGCACAAGCTTCGGGAACAATACTGGGAGAAAAAAAAGGAAATGTTATTTACTATTCTAATGACTAGCTTGAAACGTTGATATTTTCATTCGTTAAAACACTAGAACATGCTGTGACAATTGAATAAAACAGAAACCCCTTAACTGTCAATACGTACAAGGCAATAGAAAAATATTTTTTCCGCTAGTAAATTCGAGTGGTAAACAATTTCCTGTAACTTAGATCAATCCCGTTCGGTGACTGTTTCCAGGGTTCAAACCAGTAGAATGTGATGGGTGAGAGAAACTGAACTGTTTTATTAACCTTTGACTAGTTTACTGTGCCGCCGTATGGATCAAAGATACTAGGGACATAATTGTTTGTGAATGAAAAAAATCACAACTTTTATCTAATTTACATATCTTATCACTACAGGCAGCGCTATATAAGAGGGTAAATAACTGTGTTTTCAGGAAAACCAGCCCCGTTTCTAAGTCTGTAAATAAAATTATTAATAACACCTGATGCATACCCGGTCTAAGTGTTTACTCTGTTGTTCATACAGGTTCAGTATCTACCTAGGCTTGTGTGATTCTCAGTCACCAGACTCATAGGGGTCACTTAGGGTCAGTTTTGGCTCAGTTATGTCAAACACCTCTTTGCCCCATTTTTACCCTAGTTAAAAGGGTTAACTGTTATTATTACAAGTTAAAATACCATATTTGAGTTGGCTCTGGAGAGGCACGGTTTTTTCGGGGCATTCTTTTTGTCTTAGTTTATGACTAAAATTATGTAGCACACATCCAAGAGTTTAGCAAGTGTTGGAAGAGTAGAAATACGCGCAATTTATATGAACTGTTATAATAATTTGTGATCCATTGAAATCATTAGTGTAAAATAAACTGTAGAAATAGTCAGACAATTTGTTCTAATTGGTCAGTGTCGGTGGCCTACAGTCAGTGAGTGCGTAACAACCTCCCCATTTCTACTTCCAAATTCGTGTAACAATTCTGTCAAAAATGAAATTCTTCAAAGCTTAATTCAAATTCTTCAAAGTGGAATAACTGTCTCATTTTTTCTTAATGTGCTTAGTGATTTAAGACATTAAGTTTAAATTTATGATTTTTATTCATACATATTGTTACGATCCAACTTTTGTTCCTAGTACCTGTAATGCAGACCATTCACCATTCAGAAACGAAGGAGGCCACAGTTTCCCGGAAAAGCGTAAGGACAAAACTCGGCAAATAACTTAACTACTGTTGAACTATCAAAGGTTAAGTCTGTCAGAATCAAAGAATTCTTTAAGACAGCTAATCCATTGAGTTATGGCATAAAATATAATCAAGTTACTACGATATACAATATAATTAAGTTACTACGATATACAATACAATTAAGTTACTACGATAAACAATACAATTAAGTTACTACGATATTACAATATACAATATAATTAAGTTACTTCGATATACAATATAATGATGTCACTACGATATACAATATAATTAAGTTACTACTATATATATATTAATATAATTAAGTTACTACGATATACAATACAATTAAGTTACTACGATATATGATTAAGTTACTACGATATACAATATAATTAAGTTACTACGATATATAATTAATTAAGTTACTTCGATATACAATATAATTAAGTTACTACGATATACAATATAATTAAGTTACTACGATATATAATTAATTAAGTTACTACAATATACAATATAATTAAGTTACTACGATATACAATATAATTATGTTACTATCATATACAATACAATTATGTTACTCGTTTTCAAATACATAAGCTATTACTCAAATACAGTTTTCTGCTTTAACTGCTAGAAAGAGCTGTTAAAATTTTGAGAGCTCTTGTGCCAATGTGTAAAAAGAACTATGTAATTCTTGTATGTGAATGGCGTGATACGCTTTTAAAATAACAAACTCAGCTGAATAAAAACAAACTTACACAGTACGTTAATGTTGATGTCAATTCCGCGTTTATACATAACGAAAAAACCAAACAGGTTGACTTGCTTTGATGAAACATTAACCAAAAACCTTGTAATAAGTAAGTGCTGCATTTCAAGATGTACTGAGCCTTTCACTTTTAAAGGTTGTTAAATAAAAAATGTACCTTTTTGTATTTTTGACATTCATTAATTAACTGGTGATACTTAGTACACTCTTGGCTAAGGTAAAATGTCAAAAGGGTCCACCTTCAGATCATTTTTTTTCATTGTTATTTCTTTATTGTTACTGGGTCAAGTTCTTGCAACATATAATTTTAACTCTCGATGACATATTCCCGATGACCTGCACTTAACTCGCGACAAAGTCTGGGTTGTGGAAGCCATATCAAAGTTCTCATATATGATAGAACTTCAGAACCGACGCTCTTTGAAAATATATCATGTACGGAATCTTCAGTTTTTCAGAACTGCTTACTCCCAAAGTTTACTGACGACCAGTTCCATGTACTTTCTATGTTAGCATATCCCGTTTTAACTGAACTGCGGACGGTCCATTTAGCAGATCAGACGTGACGGCTCATGATGTTACTCCAAATAACGGAATGACGTACCGTGGCTATACAATGATGCAAATAAGACGGACTCTGCGTAGGTCTGTAATGCTGAGTGTAATATAAGTGTCTCATCTCTGTATAAATGAGTCAGTCGTGAACCAGTCAGCACACAATTAAAACAACAACTACAATAATAATAAAAAATAGTAATAAACATCAAAATATTTGTGTTGTCGACTCGATGCTTTTCGACCACCAAGTCGCCATAACGTAATTGAGAAAACACGACAAAATTAGTCCGTCTCAACGCTATCCTTTGCTCTAGAGTTTTCCCATCACCGAGCCGGAAGAGAAATCAACGTACATAGAACATCAAGTATTAGTGTCGATAGTTTCAGCATATTGAGAATTACTTTTGACTAATGTCCATATGAAAGAAAATAGGTGCGGAACGGTACGTAAATGAGACAACATTGTCGGATAACCGGAAATGCACGATCAGTGTCGGATGACCCGGAAAATGCACGACCAGTGTCGGATGACCCGGACATGCACGATCATCTAGAACAATCAGCCAGAGTTAGCGTATGATATATCTTTTCCAAAATGACCGAAACACTTGAAATTTATCTCAGTAAGTACTTTACCTGAAATAGATCTAGTACGTGTAGACATTCGTGAAAGTTCATTTTTGACTCATTTTAAAGGGGCAATTTTGCACATCAAGACCTTTCCCTCATCTTTTTTTTTCTTTTTTTTTACAATAAATGTCATCTCATTTGATCCGTAAAATGTCATGACGTTGTCGCAAACCACTGAGTCATACTGAATATTTGCTTGATACATATTTGTTACTTTGTAAATTTATCAAACCCACATTTGCCGGTTAAACTGCTGAATGACAATGCATTTTTACTTCATCTAATGTGTATGATTATTTGACTGAATTTCTTTTCAAACAGTTAATAATAATTATGATATATTATAGTAATTTTTCTAATAAAATGATGCCAAACAACAGAAGCAGTAGAAAAGGCTGCGACAGCAGTAATAGTAACAACAAAGTGGTAGCTTCAGCAACAACAACAACAGCACATGCAGCAATTGCAACAGCAGATGTAGAGACAGCAGCAGTAGTAGTTACAGTTGTCGCAACTATGTAGTACATGTAGTTCTATGTAGCAGAAGCAGAAACAGGCGTAGTAGCAGAAGTCGTATCAGCAGCAGTAATAGAAATGAAGACAGAAGCACAAGTAGCTATTACAGCAAAGCAGCAGAAGTAGTGGTTGTTGTAGAAGAAGTAGAAGTAGTAACAGCAGCAGCAGAGGTAATAGAATGCATTTTAGCAAAAACACAAAAAGCGGTAGAAGTAACAGCAAAATTATAAATAAAAGTAGTATCTAAAATTTTAGTAGAAACAGTTGTTGTATCAGTATTTGGTAGCAGCAGCAGTTATAATAAGAATGCTAGCGCGAGCAGAAGAAGTAACAGTTGTAGCAGCCGCAGCAGCAGTTATAAGAATGCAAGCAGTAGCAAAAGCAGAAGAAGTAATAGTTGTAGCAGCCGCAGCAGCAGTTATAAGAATGCAAGCAGTAGCAACAGCAGAAGAATTAACAGTTGTAGCAGCAGCAGCAGCAGTTATAAGAATGCAAGCAGTAGCAACAGCAGAAGAAGTAACAGTTGTAGCAGCCGCAGCAGCAGTTATAAGAATGCAAGCAGTAGCAACAGCAGAAGAAGTAACAGTTGTAGCAGCAGCAGCAGCAGTTATAAGAATGCAAGCAGTAGCAACAGCAGAAGAAGTAACAGTTGTAGCAGCCGCAGCAGCAGTTATAAGAATGCAAGCAGTAGCAACAGCAGAAGAAGCAACAGTTGTAGCAACAGCAGCAGCAGTTATAAGAATGCAAGCAGTAGCAACAGCAGAAGAAGTAACAGTTGTAGCAGCCGCAGCAGCAGTTATAAGAATGCAAGCAGTAGCAACAGCAGAAGAAGTAATAGTTGTAGCAGCCGCAGCAGCAGTTATAAGAATGCAAGCAGTAGCAACAGCAGAAGAAGTAATAGTTGTAGTAGTAGCAGCAGCAGCAGTAATAAGAATGCAAGCAGTAGCAACAGCAGAAGAAGTAACAGTTGTAGCAGCGGTATTTGGATCAGCATTAGAAGAAATTAAAAACAGTTGCAGCAGAAGTAGTAACTAGCATCAAAGGTAGTGGTATAAAGATACATTGTATTTATACTTTAATATTGTAATTTATGCAGACAAGAAATCAGATATTCTATTCGTGCATACAATTAGCATTGCTTTAATATTTAATAATGATTGATGACTGAGAAGTCGGGCCATTACAAGTATGCTAAGATATTTGCAAATGAGACGTATAGTTTGAATTAATTTTCATCTTACTTCCTTAAATCAGCCATATTTAGTAGACAACAGACAAGTCAAACTTTAATGTATTGCCGTCTAGAATTTCCTGTGGCGTCTTGAAATAATTATCAGTTTAAATCTTGGTCGCTGTATAGCATAACAAACACAGACAGACTACACGTATACTATACTTATATATAGGTTTATATTATACATATACAATAGACAAGCACTGTAAGCGTAGTATACAAAAATACCTTTCAACTACATGTTTTAATTTGTCATGGATCACTGTTTATATACCTGGCAATACAAAATGTCAATGAAATTAACAAGTGTGACCCGCAAAAATCCGCTTGCAGCCAACTGGATTTGAATTCAGGTCCTCTGTTTCACTCTGGATACGAACTAAGGTCCAACTAACATAACAAAGCGGACACTACCACTTCGCGATAAAAGCTAGTAGAAAAGCAAGAGATGCTACCCTTTCTTATAAAGTCTATTGATATCTAATACATGCCCTTTATAAGTAGCACTAGTTGCAGTCAACAAGTTCCTCTGGTACAATGCTCCTTGCTTATCCCATTTATAGCACAAGGCGTATCCTTCGGCAAAGACATTATTGTTAGATCTATAAATGTCTCAGACAATCGATGTTTGAATGTTAAACTTGCTGGATTTAATTCATATTTTAGCATTTTGGGTGCATTTATCTTTGAGCGTTTCTCCTAGCTGAACCAACCTGCCTGTTATTATGATAGTATGTGCTTAGAACCATTCAAATTTAAGCATAACCTGTGCTTTGGTCAGGACAACTATGGGTGTGTCACGTGCACGAAACGGTGATAAGGATGATGTTATATCATTCTTTCGTAAAAAAAATCGTAAAATCTTAAAGTATTTAACTAAACAGACACTAAACAGTAATTGACAACTCTTATAATCTCTATTATCTCAGTTAGTTGTCCTCTCATAAAGTCACATTAAAAGGAGTAATGATCATTTTATGTATAGAGGGAAATGTTCATCCACTGTTCTACAGTTAAAGGTCTCTGAATAAAGCTATAATTTGGATAGATATTTACAGTAAGTAGTTCTATTGACATACAAATCGTTTAAACGCGAGCACGCTTATTGTCAAAATGAAAAAATAAATATTTTAGAATTAGGCAACCGATGACATTGGTTAATACCATCTACCTGCCCAAGATACGGACGAAATCAATCTTATCTCAAAATCAATTTGTAACATATTACCATAAGTACATTTTATTTGATATTTTCTCAGTTGTTACCTAGCAAAAGCCGACAGGTCAGTGAACTGCTCTTCGACCCACAAACACGTCGTGTCATTGGCTGCTGAAATCTATAAATAGGATCAATGTTCTCGTTTGTGACGTCAATCTGGACAGAGTCAAAATGAACCAAACAGTATTGTGATAATTTTGAGAAATAAAAATAAAAAAGTTAGAAAACATTCGCTCGATCGATCGCCACACCTTTTATATTGCAAAAAAAAAAAAAAAAAAAAAGATAACTGCTGATCAATTTGGTGTGGCCTTCGGGTTAGCAGAATAGGACTACTGTGTACCACCGGCCTTGAAAATTTATTCACTGTACTTTTTCCTTTATTCTTTTAGATCATATAGATCATATTACCCTTCCGTGACCTATTCTAACTTAATGTGGATAAACTGAAAGCTTGTTATCGGTTATATATATATTTAAATTTTTAATAGAATTAATCGATCGCAGCGCTTCACTGCGCTACGCTTGGCCAATAACAAACATACACTAAAATTTTACAAAATTGATTGGCTTGTCGATAAGTATAAAATGTCACAGACAGGAGTCTCAGAGACGGTGTCTTACGTTTATCGGAAGGACTGGTCAACAACTAACCAATGGTTCTTTTAAAACTAATAAATGGAAAATCGAACTCGAGACCCATTGCTTCCAAATATGGTACGTTATTACTAGTCACAACACAGTGTATCACTACAAATGTGTGTCCCATAAATATTTCTTGTCCTGTCCGTGGCCACAGTGCGTGCGCCAAACAATAACCTATTGTATATATGGGAACAATGAGAATGCGTTCTTTCTAAGCTAGGACTTTTAAGGAAGAAAGCTGGCTTTCTTATTCTTGGATGACATATTTCAACCTCAACTTATTACTGCCAAAAGTTAGTATACTGACTATACTAGGCAGGCGCGTGTCAGAAACATTAAAACTATAATATTTAATAACAAAGAAACAAGATTTTAATAAAGATCTTACTTAATCATTTATTTTGAATGTTTACAATCTATAAAACTTGTTCAATCCACTGATAAAAGCTGGCACATTTGGGGTTGCCTTAATTTCGGTCGGTCATTCGTTCGTTGTATGATGAAGGACGTCATGCCTTCGTGAAACGTGTTATTTCCTTTTAGTTTGCTCATATTTGTATTTGCAAGAAATTCATTTGCTAAACATACGGCTTCTTTTCTATTTGTGACGTGTTAAAATCGAAGTAGGTAATGGTCAGACGGACAAAGGGGCGGTGATTGGGGTTTTGTTTGCCAAAAATATCGGTAATTAATTATAGCCGTCCATGGTGAATCAGTGAAAATATATTAACTATTTCCCAATTTGTAATACAATTACTTACTTAAAATTCAATAAATACTAGTCCACTTTGACATATATGCAAATCTAGCTTTTAGTTGCTCATTAACTGATGCAAATTAATTCAACAAATACACACGAAGGGTGTTTAACATTTCTAAAATAAACATTCAAGCACCTTTCAATCAAAACCGAATAGTATAGAGTTCGATAATAAGATATTTTATATTACTTTCATCACTAACTAGTAGAAATGTGAATGATTAATCTTGGCAAACCGGCTAACCAGACAGTTATTGTCGGTTGGTCAGTCACTCGGCATGTCGGTCGGTAGGTCTGTCCATAATAATAGCAATAATTATAATAATTATTATGAAGCATAATTATAAAATAAATATGTAAAAACGTCTCTCGTATTATAATATTTTTGTTATCAGGAGAGCTACACATTTACTACTTCCAATTTGACCAAATGGTCGTAATTAATGGTTTCTGAGCCGCCAAATTATCGAGGTTCATTTCCTGTTTTTACCAGTTAACCTATTTTATTATTTTCAGTTACACATCGTTGTTTATCGAAACAGACTATAGACGAGATAAGCAGTAGTGCGAGACTACCACGAGGTGTGACGTCATCGACTAGACGGCTACAATGCAAATGTGTAGACAGGAGAATGTGTATCAAACTGGACAGTGGTCATCTGTTCATTCCTGAAATATTTGTTTAACATTACAAAAGAACTTCCTCCATCGGATGAATGATTTTTTTTCTTCGTAAAAAAACCCTGTTACATGCTCTTAAGCGAAATTTCAATCATAAAATATATCGGAAAACTGCCAGTCTGTTCATACGAAGGAGGTGAAAGGAACGGCCATATCATTTTCTAACTCGTCCCATATTTATGGCCTTCTATGTGTTTTCAGACAATTTTTTGAACTGTTTTTCAAACATTTTTACAAAGATGCTTCTCATCTAAATGGGTAGCATAAAATTAAGGTATTTCGTTGTATCTACAAACATGTAAACACCTCAAGGTCATAATGCAGATGAAGGATTGATAAACGGAAGAGCCGCCACACGTAGTGTTATCCAATCAAAGTCTAGTCTAGCAGTCGGTGTTATGTCTTCAATGTGTAGTATGCATAGAACGACCCAAATCGGACAAGGAAATATTATGATGGATTTAAGGAGTTTATAATAAAATGTGGACGGATATTTAACTTATTTAATGGAAGTTGCACCACAGTCAGTTAGCCCGCATATTCAGCGGGTGCTGAAAAGTTTTCAAACGTCAGCAAATCGGACTTTACAAGGGCCAGGCGGTTTAGTTTTGTTACAACACAGTCATGAAATTCTTTCGCCCGAAGAGTATCGTAAAGCTTTGGAGGCGAAGACTAAGGAATTAGAACACATGTATCGTTTACAAGCGCCCATCCCGCTACAACAGATCCCAGTGTTTACCCCTGCAGATTCTAGCAGGAGTGAACAAACTGAAACACATTTAGAAGGGGAAAAAATTGCTTGCTTTGTCGTTGGGGGTGAAAAAAGATTGTGTTTACCACAAATTTTGAATACGGTGTTAAGGGATTATGAATTACCAGAAATTCATTCGGTGTGTGATGATCTTCACATTTTTTGCTCGCGATGTCAACAGGAACAGTTGGACATCCTAAAAGCATCAGGGATTTTACCCCGAAGTGCACCAAGTTGTGGATTAATTACAAAGACAGACGCAGAGCGTTTGTGTAATGCCCTGATTCGTACCCCTAATGATACAACTGCCCCAAACCACCCCTCCCACAACAGTTTCAAAGTCTACCATGAGTGTTTTGGAAAATGTAAAGGAAACTTTAATCCAGATGCTTACACATCTCCCAAATCACTTTGTATCCAATGTGTGGACTGTGGGAGATGGTTTACACCACAAAAATTTGTTTGTCATTCCCATAAAGCATTGGAGAATCGTACATGTCACTGGGGGTTTGACTCTGCCAATTGGCGTCACTACCTTCTTTTGGCCAAACACCAACCAGGGATTGAAAAACTGCAGGATGTTCTTGAATCCATAAAAGGTCGCTTTGACTCCAGCAACAAGTACAAAAGGAAACAACAGGTAACTTACTGAAAAGAATAAGAGTTTCTAAGGTATTTACTTCTATTTAAAGTGGCATAGGCATCACACTCCAGAATGCTTTGCCTTACAATTCAGTTAATAGGTACTATTAAAGAGACTATTCAGGCTCTTTGGAAACAATTTTGTTTAACAGTTATTATATCTGATAGAAACATGATAGTCTCGAAGTTTACCGAATGCATGATTTCATATGTATACTAGATCATTTATGTTGGTAAGGTGTTTCAGCATACCTTACCGAGTCAAAACTGAATTTTTTTAATGCATTATATTTTTATGTACCAGTGATTTCGACTGAATTATTTTGAAAAATACAAATGCACCGCTTTTTTTCCAAACACATTGTGTACTGGCACCTTATATACCACTTACGCAACCATATATACCACATCATTATATGTTTTATAGTGATGGAACTTCAACTGCTTTGAAATATATGATTATCTGCCCAAAAATCTATAATTTGAGTGAGTGTCAAAGTTACAGATTTATCTTTAGATAGATTGGAGGAGCGGGTGGTGGTCAATGACTAGAGGTGAGAGTCTCCAGTGACATTCCACCGAGTCCTCACTTTTGGCGCGAGTACATGTATTAACCCAGGAAACAGTTGCAAGAACTTGCCTGCCTAGAATAGTCAGTATTGACTGCTGGCAGTTATTAGTTGAATTTGAAATTGCACAAGATATATTGAAAATAATTTCTTAATTGTTATATATAAATCCTTCTATATTCTGTTTCCAGTACACTTTCATTGGAATGATAAAAAGTAATTATTTTTTCTAGATTTTTATAAACATAATTCCTTGTTCATGCAAGTTTAACCTTTAACTTTTCTATTTTCTAATTCTTAGAAGCATTTAGATGCAAGAAACTAACCCAAATTCCAGACACAATCTGATTGGAACAACTTTAATCTGCTTTTGCAATATACATGTTTTTTTGTTTTTGTTTATATAATTAATCAACGCTTCCATTGGAAGTGGTACATTAGGTGTCAAATGTGGTACATAAACGAAATGGTACATAAGATGTCAAAAGTGGTACATAAATGGAATGGTACATAAGGTGTTACACTGCAATTGAGCTTACTCATAACCAGTGTTATTATTTAATTATATTATTTATAATTATCTGGTGGCGGCGTGGCTGAGTGGTTAACATGTCGGACTAGTAGTCAAAGGATTGCAAGCCGCATGGGTTCAAACCCAGTCAGGGGCAAGCCGTTGTTTCCTTGAGCAAGAAACTTGACACTCATTGCTTATAGTACTGCTTAGTTCCAGGAACGGATTCGAGAGTGTGTCTATAAGCTAAAAGCTTCAAACACAATGGAACTAAAATAAATTTGGTATGAACTAATTATATTTAGTATTGTATGCCATTTTAAAAGACCTTGGTCAGTTTTGTAAAACATGAAGGGTGTCCAGCATGATTCATATTCTGTTTTAACCATAGAAATGAATTTTACTTTTTACTTTCTACATTATGTACTTTTTATCCTATCCCACTTCAAAACAGTTAAGAAAAGTTGACATCAGTGCAGTGGTACAACAGTTCCTATTAAATTTCAGAAGCCTTGATTGCATTTTCATATTTGCGTAGTAATTTCATTATTAAAGTTAAACCCATTCATAAAAAATATGATTGTCTTTTTTTCCATATTCATAAATATGATATTCTAAATAAACTTCCATGCACTCAGAAGTCCTAATTCATTCATAAAGTCTAAGGATTAATTGCTAAGCCCTTTGATGTAATATCTTAAATATGGAATTTAACACATTTTGTTCCCATTTTACCCTAGAGAGAAAAATTAGGGTGATCTGTATTGCAGACTTGGTAATTGACTTTCCTAAGGGCATCAGGATTTTGTCTGCCAGTTCTTAATTCTCTGGTGAAACACTGAAAAGATTTTAAGCCATTTGAAGTAGGGAAGAAAAACAAAGTTATGCAATCTGTAATCCTTGAAAAAAGAAGATTGGATGTTTTATAATCTTATCTTTGTGTTGAAAGAACTTCACAGTAAAGAGATTTGTAAGACATCGAAGGTTTGCCGGTGCATGTTTGCCCTTTGATCAGATAAAGAGGAAAAACTCTAGATTTTGTTATGATTGGTGTGCAGTTACAAAAAATAGCCGTGTGTCAGAAAGTAACACATGAACACGTGAAACATATCATGTACTTCCAAAGTCAGCAAGAGTTTTATTTTAGCAGTTTGAAAAAGATCCAAATACAGTTTGACTGGAAAGCATTCTTACGCTTGAAAAAATCATAAACTGTGTGTATAAACATATATACAGCTGCATATTCTCAAATTTAGAAGGCCGTTTTGACAGTTGATATGACAGGAGTATTTTTGTCAACTGTGCTTACATATTATTACAAAAGTGACTGGTCTGCTTTATTACACGTACAGAGGTCATTCAGTAAATTTTCATTACAACTCCCCGCTTCCATATTTTATTTGTATGTTCATTGACCCTGTTCAAATAGGTTCATATCACTATGGAGTCATATTGAATATATCTGCAAGCCTAGTCTTCTTTGTAAAATACTGGTGTAAAAACCTATTTTATGGTCGGTAAAATATATTTGTGAAAGCCAATTTTCTACAATCAATAGATGGTGTCCGATTTCATGTTCTATTTTTGTACACATTTATTTACTTTGCTCTTCAAACCTTCAGGACTTGGTTTATTGTAAAATTTACTTTTTCATTGGTAAGGTCCTAAGCTTGTAGTGGTCCTTGCGTGTGTGTATGTGGGGGGGGGCTGTAAAAAAGATATTGTTAGAAAGGTTGTGAGCTTTGTTCTTATCATTATCTGTCATTGAAGAAGCTATGGAAGCTATACATACATTTATATAGCAGAGTGTAATATTTACTGTCTGTTCTGGTCAGATGTCTAAACAATTCAGTTACTTTAAAGTTACAATAGCGCCCATTAACAAAACTATAACATAATCATAACGTTATGCAGATATTTGCACCAATGAATAGACAACTTGTTAAAAAGAAAACTTGCTGTTTATTTTCACTTACACCTTAACTATATTCGTGGATATCAGCGGATATAGAAACACCTACTTTCGTTTTCTGAAACCTCTCCACCATTGCCGGATTTAGTCAGAAGATGCTAATTTGCACACAACTTACAAATCCTGCTGTTGAATACAGCTGCTGCAGGCTGGGTATATATCTGAAATATTCACAGTTGAAGAACACAGCACAATTGTGTCCCTGTGAATCCTATAAATAGGGAAAAAGCTTAAACTTCTGAAATCTGTTTGGACAATACACAGGCATTTTTGCCCTATCACCAGGGGCCGATATAAGGGCCCCATTCCCATTCTGAAATAACTTCTCCAACAGCTGCCAAAAAATCTGTTTTAACTTTGAGAAAAGTTGCACTGTTTTGACTTGTTTCTCTAAAAAGTATTTAGTTATATGATCACACACATTAACGAAACTTAAAAAGTTATGTATACAGAAGTTTTATAACTTTTTAAAATTTCTCAAAATTCCCAAAATGCCATAATTATATGTTCCGTATTTAAGCCAGGGGCTTTTTCCCAAACTATCTGGGAAATGTCCTTATACAGTATAATCTTTCAAGTGTTGAGGAGTGAGATGTTGCTCTAATAGGTGAATCAAAAATTAACTAAAACTTAATTTATAAGGTGAAAAAGGGGTTGAATAAAAAACTTAGAATCAATGTGAAACTATCTTTTTTATTATTTTATTCTAACACAGTGAAAATTAAAAGTTTCACTCTATATATATATACACACCTAGTTGAAATTACGGTTAAATCAAATTAATTGTACTTTTGAACCTCCAATGGGTCTGACAAACCTTTTTGACTTGGGAAATTCCATAGAATTGAATTTTTTTTTCCAGCTGAGAGATTGGGGAGGAAGTCATTGGTCAAATAATTGTGTCATGTTGTCTAAAATTATCTAATACTTTTAGTAATCTTGGACTGTGCCCAAAACCACAAAATTGCCTGTATTGAACAAAAATACCATAGTAGAGGTTTTCCCCCCATAGGGAGCCTCTACTGACCGAGTTTTACCAGTCATTCATCTTTAATATCAATGTAGTCACATTCCAATACCAGCTATATACCAGTACTTGCAGAAGAAAGGGCAGATGATTTCTTAAGTGTGTATGACCTGAGGCATTTGATGAAATTAAATTAGTGGTTGTTATCACACTGTATAATGGAGCTTAAAAATTTGTTTGTTTGTTTGTTTGTTTGTTTTTTTAAATTGTAAAGCACTAGCATGAATTGGATTCGGTCAGATTGTAGAAGCACAAGTTGAATATCTTCATCAATTTAAACAGCATTAAATCGTATATTTTCACTTTCTAGCACACAAACTTGTTTTCTCAATTTCTGAGGTATGATACAGTAGGAAAACTGGAATTCCTCCCGGCCTGTTCTGTAATTTGCGAAAGTATTCCACCTCTCAATCTATCACATGATTTGTATTATGAATTTGGTTGGCTTGCAAGTTATGTTTTACCATTGATTAGAAGTTTTTGTAACTTGTAAAACAATAGCTAATTCATTTTTTTTTATACCTGAACAATGTAGTGAGAGTATACCCAAGAAAAAATAAATCCCTGTTCCCACACAGTCTGACAGAATGACCAGTTATATGACCTGCAAACAGTCATTGACCAGTCAGGCTGAGACTCCAGCTTGTGGTCATGGTGACTGGCAGCTTGGAAAATCAAAGGCCATTGTTCTCATGTGGACATTCACAATTCCTAGTCATGACTAGTGGTCTAACAAGTTCATTTACCCAATATACCACTGTGTTTAATACTTCTTTAGTCAGCTTTTGATCTCATAGTCAGCTTTGTTAGTTTGGTGCAACTTGGTGTTGGAAAGATCTATATTTAAATAATGGTAATTTGTTCCGTGATCTTTATTAGCAGTCTTTCTTATCTCTGTTAAGGATTTTTTCAGTTCCTGGTCTATATATATACATTTTCAGTTACCGTTAATTAGAAAGTACAATCTTCATATTTCTTTATAAACCAATGACATTTTCATATTCTTAATTTAGCTAAGTGTCTTATTTAGCTAAGTGACATTTCAAGCTTTCATTTACAGCTAAAGAAATTTAAAATCCCCACATCAGAACAGCACTTATCAACTTGAGTAAAAGGACTGTAAAGGTCAGTGACTTCTGATAAGGGGAAATAACCTCTCATAAGTAGAGGACGAATAGGGGTACAAGCTCTGTTCAAACATACCTTTGTATGCATTGAAGAGGGAGGTAGGGTATGTGTAGCATTATTTCTTTCAAGGAAATCTTTGAGCCTGTAAATTTAAACTTTTGAAAATGGTGTAAAACTGTTGAACAGATAAGACTTCGCCTTTTGTTTTAAGAAAACATCTTTTATGTTTTGGCTTTATCATGTAGAGTGAAGCATACAGTATTATGTATTTATTACAGTTTCAGCTTTCGGGTTTTCGAAAACTAAGTTAATTCTTCCAAGAAGTTGAAGGGTGGTCTTCTACAAAATTTGATAATATTTGAATTAATATGCGCCAGAACTCTAGATGAGAAGTGTACTTACAGCCATTAGTAGCAGTTAATTAGTACATAGTTTTTTGTTTGTTTTTTTTTTTATTTCAATTTAATGCAGGTGTATTAATGCTTTTATCATGATGTCTTTTGTTTTTTTAGCCCCAACAGTCATTTCAGGCCTTTTTTTTAAATATGAGTATGAAGTGACTGTAACCCCTTTAATATTACCTTTAAAAATTTATGTCATACAAATCACAAGTCAAAAAATTATAAAGTTGAAACACTGTTAAGCTATTAAGCACTAGACAATCACACACTTTCTTTCAGTAAGAATGATATTCCTGAAGCAGAAATGTCTATTTGACAAGGAAATTGTATTACTTTGGCGAGAGATTGTTGTGGTAGAAACTGTCGAATTAGGCGGAGATACTGAGGAATAATTTGAATGTCATTTTACCATACTTATTTCAAGTTTGTTTTTATCAAAGTATCACCTCACCACCTGCTTACACAGCATCCTCTTGCTTCGTTTAGACTATTCTCTGTGATTGAGCTGCTTGATTTTCTGGAGCCGTTAAATGGACGCCTATGGAAATAAAATGACCCATAGACATCTAGTCTTTATTGATGACCTCTATTGACGTTGATAAGTCGCCTGGTGTGAATAGTCTGAAATAAGCAAGCACTGGTCTTTTTTCCAATAATTTCCAGTTACGTTTGGCTAGTCAGTGTATTGACTAGACGACTAGATCGAAAAGGATGGACGTGGGCAGAGCAAGGTCTTATGGAGACTCTAATTGGAAAAATCTCTTGCTTGCTTGATTGATGATTATAATGTCTCCAACAGTGGCTGCCAGTATAGATTTTTCAGAAAAAATAGCGGTTTTTATTAGAATGAGTGGCGCTACACTGTGATTGATGGCTAGGTTATTATGTTAGATGCTTCATTCATGGTTTGCAAGAGTAGAGACTGAAAATGGTTAGAGGGTTTCTGTCTGACCCGCTGTTACATCTCTAAGATTTGAATTTGTTAAGTCATGTTGGCTGCTCTTGTTAAATTAGTTCTGATTGACAGACACTTTCATTGTACGAAATACAGACTTCAACATGAAATTTTTAAGTCTTCACATATTTACCTGTTAAAACAATTTTGGAGTTTAAAAGGTTCTATATATGTGTCTGAGATATTTTATAGCTCACAGAACCATTTACTTCTAATATATAGAATAGTTATAATATACTCAGGGGTTCCACTAGTTCCAAAAACTGAAGGGTCATTTTTCATCTGATGCAACTAAATTTACCAAATTGCAGTCAAAAATACCTGAATTTTAACTAAAATATACTTTATTTTAGACAAAATGACCCTTCAGTCAAAATACCTGAGGGTCAAAATAGGGTCTTTATGAAATTTCAGGGGTCAAAACCCCTCTCCAAGGGTCAAATGGAAACCCTGATACTTACAGTATCTTTTAAAGTTTTTGCTTTCTTTTTTTCCCCTAAACATCAGACTTTGTGACATTTATCTCAACATACAGAGGTACAAAGAAATATCCCCACAGATACCTCTGAACAAGCAAGGTAAATGAGAGTTTTTTTTATGATTCCACATTATGGGATTTGGTCTGATCCTGTTAAGTATATTAGCTTGTAAAAAACACGTGTTTCTTGTTCTGTTTGTTAGAGTAGTGTTTCTTATATTTATGTATACACTATACTTTGACCCTTGTTTTATTTGTTAGAGTGCCATGTGCCATGTTTCTGCATGATGTACTTCTTACTTTAATCCTTTGTTCTTATTATCAAAGTGCAGTGTTACTGTACTATAGATATGTTGACCATTGTAATATTTGTTGGAGTGCCATGTTTCAGTACTATACTTTGGCCCTTATTCTGTTAGTTGAAGTGCCATGGTTTTGTACCATACTTTGGCCCTTATTCTGTTTGTTGAAGTGCCATGGTTTTGTACCATACTTTGGCTCTTATTCTGTTTTGTTGAAGTGCCATGGTTTTGTACCATACTTTGGCCCTTATTCTGTTTGTTGGAGTGCCATGATTTTGTACTATACTTTGGCTCTTATTCTGTTTTGTTGAAGTGTCATGATTCCGTACCATACTTTGGCACTTATTATACCCACCCCCCTCCCTTTGAGGAGGGGGGGGGTTGCTATATAGAAATCACTTTGACCCATCCCGTCCCATCTCAGGAACCAGAAGAGATATTAACTTGAAATATCAATGCATTATCACAATGCAACTGTGTGTGTCAAGTTTGATAACTCTGATAGTTAGTTTGACATAATTATGCCCCTTTTTAACTTAAACAGTAGCCCAAAGTTTACATTTTTCTGATCTCTGGAACTAATATGGATATGAACATAAAATATTAATGCAATATCATCATGCACCTCCATGTGTCAATTTGAATAACTGATATTTTTTTTAATAAATATGCTCCTTTTTATTCTGCTAGTTGAAGTGCCATGATTCTGTACCATATTTTGACCCTTATCCTATCACACATTGAAATGAAATTGGAATCATGTAGTAAAGTCACCTTTATTTTATATTTATAAACTGGTTTTCAGAGTATGACTAGAACTCACATGTAGCATGCTTTTTTAAAAAAAAAAATAGAGGTTATATAAAAGAAAATTAAGTTGAATGGAACCAGGCATTTTTGCCGTAAAAAAATCATTGCTGAATGTCTTAACTCAAAGGTTTTTTTTTTTTAAATTTGAATAATTGCCAATTAAATTGGGGAGTGGGAAGCACTTTAACAGCTTTGAATTTTGGTTTTAAAATTGGCTTTCTTTAAAGAAATTGGGACAAAATACGACTTTGAAAATCAAGAATATAACTTAATCACTCATTGTGATCTTGGAATATATATTTATTTCAAATAATTATGTCAGTATAATTCATGGGATGATAATATTCTCTGGTTTGCAAGAATTGAATCTGAATGATCCATTGCATGTTACTGAAATGCTGTTAATTTGCATACAGGAGAAAACTTTCATTTTGAATTGTTAACTTAAAAAGTATTGGGGTTCGTTGTATTTTCCTTCATGTTGTATGCAAGAAAAGCATTCCTCTGAACTTTTGAACTCTTTCAGGTAATGGCCTTTGTATAGATTTTTTTTTTCAGCCAGTCAGATGCTGTAATATTGTAAACCAGTCTGTAGGAGACATACTAAGGTTCACCCTGAACTCTTGAACCCAGTCTAATTTGACCTGAGCTGGCAGAATTGACCCCTCATTTTATGTATTTTGTACTGTTAACAAATCAATCTAGAATTGTTTAGTAGAAACCTTTCTTCTAACATTATACTAAACTATTTATCATACAGTCTGTATTTCATTTTATCAGCATATTGAGCTTGTGTCTTGTAGTAAATTTAAAAAGGAAATATAGACTGTATGCTAAATAGTTTAGTTGAATGTGTAATGTAAATGTGTAAATGAATCAGTTAGGTTCATGTAATGGTGTTTTTTGTTTTTTGTTTTTTTTCATCATGTCATAAACAGTGAATTTCATGCGAATGTAAAATATAGTAAGTCTTTCTTCAAAGAAGAATTTTTAAATGTGTTGTAATCAAACTTTCAGAACTGAAAGGCAAAGGGTTCAAGCCCCACATCTGACAGTTCATGTGATAAAGTTTAAGGTTTCTACAAGAGGAAGGCGGCTCCGGGTTTCAGTGGTCCTTCCCGGCATCTGTGATGCTTAATCATGACTGTTAAGGGGACATTTATCCCCATCTAAGTAAAAAAAAAAAAATTATCTGACTCTAAACTCAGTTTAAACTTGAATATTTTATTGAAATACAAAACGAAAAGTTTTGCTAAACAACATTCTTAAAGCCTTGAGCTGTGTAATTCGTGTCCCAGTGTACCATATTTATTACATTCCAGATGCTACATTACAACATTAGATATGCCTGAGTTGGTATTTCAGTCGGTAAAATACTACAACAATATGACGAGGCTGGCAGTGAGCCAGACCAAAAATATTTGTTGTACTGCTCCAGTGTCTGGCCGACAGTCTGTCAAATGAATAATAACAATAATTGTGATAGGTCAAACTTGAGGGGAAAGCAACATTTTTGTCTAAGTTCAAATTCCTCTTGCTTTTGATGTTATGTCTCAAACTAACAGTTGCTTAGGATAAATATAAAATATCATAAACACATGCCAGGGCTGGAAGATTCACTCAGGATTAAGTTTTTTTCTTATTTGTGCAGTTTCTGATTTATTTTTAGAGTGCATCTGTTTCCGCTGTTCAGTTTACAAATCTGAACAGATGAATAACAACTAGTATTCACGTAGGGGGTGACGCCAGCAGTATATGAAAAGACACATGCACAAATAAATTCTCTGTTTTTGATGCATTGTATGAGTGGTGACTTTATCACTGATTTGAAAAAAAACAAATCCAGAGCTTTTTAATTCTTTTTAAAAATTACCAGAATTCTTAATAATCAATTCTTAAACCCTGAGAGGTGAAAACTTTTGATAGATTCTAACTTGAAAAGTTTAGGGAGTAAGATGGATCTTTCATTCATGTTGAAGATAGCTCCTTAATTCATTTTTAAAAAAAGCATACTGCTGGAAGTCCCTTAGTATTAAATTTATTAGATGGTTAAATAAAGCAGGCAAAAAAGCGACTTTAATTCACTTAGGCTCTCAATGCAGTGGTCATGGGTTCGAGCCTAGCTACTGACATCTATATAAGAAGTTGAAAATTTTTTATGAAGAATGGGAGTACTGGTCCTTCCAAGTAATGTTAGTTAGGTAAACAGTCCACCGGATATGACTGTGACTGTTAAAGGGTGACTCAATTATATGACTGTGACTGTTAAAGGGTGACTCAGTTATATGACTGTGACTGTTAAAGGGTGACTCAGTTATATGACTGTGACTGTTAAAGGGTGACTCAGTTATATGACTGTGACTGTTAAAAGGTGACTCAGTTATATGACTGTGACTGTTAAAGGGTGACTCAATTATATGACTGTGACTGTTAAAGGGTGACTCCGTTAAAATTATGACTGTGACTGTTAAAGGGTGACACAATTATATGACTGTGACTGTTAAAGGGTGACTCAGTTATAATTATGACTGTGACTGTTAAAGGGTTACTCAATTATATGACTGTGACTGTTAAAAGGTGACTCAATTATATGACTGTGACTGTCTCAAATCCTTTTTTTTCCGAATAAATGTTGTCCTTGGAGTTCTGAACTTATTGCAGGTGGTATGCCCTAACAGGATAGCTTGCAGTACCATATGTAGTACGTTTCTGTATAAGGAATTTTCTTGTTACAGACCTAATAATTAATCAATGCCCTTGGGAAGATAGCAGGACATTTCACTGATCTGTTCTGGTGTTCATTAATAATAAATTAACTGTTGGTACTCCTTGAATGAATTTTCATCGATTGAGAATAATTTAAATTTCTAACCTTCAAGTATTTATTGTAATTTCAATACACCAGCCACAAACAATCAATTGAACATACAGTCTGTTATAAGCTAAACTGTTCTACCTCATTTAAGTATGTAAGAGTCAGAGTTAAAAAAAATTGGAAGACTTCAAATTAGTCCTAGCCTAAAATACTAAGTTATATTTTAAGTTTTTGGTAGTTGTTTTTTTTTCAGACTTGGATTGTATACTTAGGAAATTCATATAGAACTTTAGGAATCATATCAATACTTCATAGCGATACAGGTTACTGGCAGAAGGAATCAAATAGAAAAAAGAATCATCAAGATATCAGAACAAATCCTTTGCAGTTCCTTTAACCATCAGTTGTATGATGCAATTTATAATGTTTGTCTTTTCACAAACAAATAGTATACGTATGTATATAATATGGCAAGGTATTTTACAGCGGACAAAAGCATTGCGAATATCAAGATTGACAGAAAGATTAAATGCAGTATTTGTATGCAGCCGTTAAGCGGAACAAATAAACTCGGTCAACTAAACACGTCTCTTTGATCAGTGGATATTTAAGTAGATTGTACTTTATTGTAAAGCAAAAAAAGAAAACACAAATAACCGTGTTTACAAAAAGTTCGGTTTATGAAATGAAAATTGTACGTTTTTTGCAGGTTAATTTTATGTTTTTTGGCCCTTTTTTTTTTTTTTTAATACCATGACATTAATTCTGAATCACTGGTTGATGACAGACATTGTCGACAATACATGAAGATGATATTTACAATAGTGTGACAAATTAAAAAATGCCACTTCATAATTAAGCTTTATGATAATTCTATTCTTGTCGGAAGAGCTTATTTTATAACCATCGCCAATGGATATCTCATTTACTTGTTTACTATATTGTAAATTACAAGTGTATCGTTAAATTTAGAATCAGAAATGTAATATATCTTTGCCATTGACTGACTTAAATAAAGAAAGTACTACTCATGTGCCACATAGCTGATCCACTGATGATTTGTTGATTAATTTTAAACAGTGCCCAACATAATAGTATTTTGAATGGATGTGAATTATATATTTATTTTCATTTGTAAGCGGTGGGTCTTTCTGATGTGGGTCCCTAATACTTTGGAACTACACATAATTGAATGACATCATCAAAGATAAATTCTTAAGTCAATTAAGGACTACAATCTAACTACCCATTTTTATGTACTCGACGTTTTTTAGAGATAGTTAGGCTTTAAGAATATACCGGAGTTGAAAAGTCAACTTCTGGACAAATATTACAAAATAATGTTCTGGTATCAAATGCTCAAATTATGTTTTATTATTTAACTCGTGAATTTATGTTGATTATATTGACTCTTTCTGAATATTTATTTTTATGTTATCGTTGTGTCAAGCAGGGCTCCCGAAAACCGAAAATTTGCCGGTTTTGACCGAATTTTATCTCTATGGACCGATTTCGATGTCCAAAAGTCCTTAAAAAATCAGTCCAGATAATTTCCACAAAAAAAAATCTGTCTAACTTTTCATTAAACAGGCAAAATCTCACACCAAAACCCCAACTGATCGCTAATCCTGTACTTCACACCTATCATAAAACCATAAAACTGTCACTTTTGCCCGCGGCAATTATCGCCAATGAACTTGTAAACAAGTAAAAGTGTGCTTGATTTGCAGCTGGCCAATCGATCAAACTGTGAAATATAATTTCATCGAAATCAAACTCCCCGCAGCGGTTACTTCCCCTGATCAGTACAGAAAACAGTTAAATTAGAAAAGCGTGACATAACCGGTGCGAGGAGTTTGCATCGAAAAAGACGATAACTGTCATCTGCTTAATTTCATTAATGGTTTAATAGTAATTGTAGTAGCAAGCTGCAGTACAAAGCACACTTTAAAATATCAGTGACTAGTTTGACGTAAAATTAGCTCTAATTCTACTTTCGCTTTGAAAAACACATCTTTTCGCGACGTCAACACTATCATAACTCAAATTGTTCTTTGCCCTTAAATCGTTTCTGTTTTTTTGGTTGGTTCTTGGTCTGGCGGGGGGGGGGGGGGGGGGGGGGGGGGGCGGTCAAGGTTTCGGACCGATTGAGATTTCAAAATTTTAGGAGCCCTGGTGTCAAGGTTTAGTAAAATAATATATAATTGAAAACTAACTATAAGTTTTTAGTAAAGCATTTTATTTTTGGCCATTTACAGGGCCTTACTGGTTGTTCTGTACATAGGATCCCAGAGCATTATCATAGATTTGAGTTTAAGACTTACTGAATATTCAAGTATTTGTGGACAGCTGTGAAAATCTAAGTTTGATGTCCTTGACTTATTTGAGAACAGCGTAATTTCAAATAAAGTTTGGTAACAAGTTTTCATTATTTACTTTTGAAAAATTGTCATTGACTGTAATGAAAATCTGACTCTGGTTTCAGTCGGATTTAAATGGTGAAACAGCTAAAAGGAGCAAAAATGATGACAGTTCGTCGCCAGAGACATCTTGGGCAGGAGAAACGTGCTCGACGTTACGTGCAATGATGTCGGCATTCCAGCCCTGGTCCCCAGCTGTAACTAGTGCTATAAAAGATGGAAAGTTGTTGCCAGCTCCACCAGCTATTATGCGAGAGGGGTAAGATAATGTTAATAATCTGGTGATTCAGTTTGTATTGAATGTTCTACTCTTATAACCAAATACATCCATACTTAAAATTGAAAAGTAAGAATTTGTTTTTATTTAATTAAAAGCGAAAAATGTCAGACTCATTCTTTTTACCATATTCCATATTTCCAAGACAAAGATTACATGGAAAAGTGAGCTTCAGAATGTAGAGAGGTTGAAAGAGCTTAATGTCAGGAAAACTCAAAATTCCTCCAGCAGAATATTTACATTGTGAAGTAGCAGTTACTATACTACTTTTGATGTGCAGTTGTTCAGTTAGTTCACAGCGTTTATAAAAAAAAAAGGAACCTATTTCAGAACACTTAAAATATTAGTTTTATGGTGAATAATTAGAGAGATTATATTTTTATCAAAGAAAATATGTGGCATTTAAGACGTTGTCTGTACCTCTGTTTCAGCATGCGATATTCTATCTTTCAACTCTAATTACTTTTTGCTGTACTTACAGTTTACTAACTTATGGAAAGGTGATTATAATAATTGTTTTCTATTTCAGGCTGACGGGTACAGCTCCCTCGTACTTGCATTCAGGTCCACCAGTGTTGTTACATCCCGATAAAGTTGTTCCCCATTCTGAGTCAAGCAGGTAAGACATTTCTCTTTCACAAGTGAGTTATTGTCTATCAAAGCATGGTTGTATCTAAAGTTATAACAGATTAGCAGTGGTAGAATTTAGCATTTTACATTGAAACCATTTTGTGTCTGATATTATTGTTTCTTAAAGCAGAGTTGTCTGAATTGAGTACCATCCTAATTCAGTGACTGTATAGCATGTGTATAACTGAAGTTTCAAGTTCAAATTGTGTGAACAGAATATGGCTACACTCAACCCAGTTCTAGTCAGTCGTTATGAAAATTGACAACGTAAGTTGTATAATTGTTTTGCCAGCATGTTAAAGGAAAGTTCATGTAAAGCTTACAGAGTCATGTACATCTGTCATGTTAATCACGTTTCAATGAGCAGGCGAGTCTACATCCTGTTAATGAGCGAAGACTCACTTTTAACATGTTTTTACAATTAAACCCTCTTCTTCGACACATACGATAAAAATCGCAGCTCCATTTATTTCACAATTGATGGTAAGAGGACTCTGTCATGCTAGGGCGACATTCTCATTATACAGATAAAATCACACATAAAATATACTGACAACGAAAAAATACATTTCACAATGAGTAGCAATTGGTGTTATTCAGAATTCATAGGATGTCGAAACAACTGTCTTCTCATATTTCTTAAAAATGAAGTTTTTGTATTGAAATGTTATGTAGCCGTAGGTCGAATAGTTTCTGTCAAACTTTGAATTAAAGCTGAATTTATGTTCCGTTTCACCAGTTAGTGTATAATTTTATCTTTTACACTTATAGCCAGTTTCTTTCATAAGGCAAAGCTGAACTAAACGTCTTATCTCAAGTACTATGGTCTGTTTTACTTAACCTAAGGTGGAAAGCAGTGGACATAATTGGTCACCGTCTTAAAAAAAATGACAAGTTTTGGTTTCTTTTCACAAAACACTAATTTTTAATTCATGGCTGATTTGTTCTTAAAAAGTCCTTCATTTAATTAAGATTTTTCTTTTCATAATTATGATAAAAATTAAGTGTAGTATATCTCTTGAAGCCTAACAAAATTAACGGCACTGCATTTTGATATCACATAGTACATGGCCTGCAAGTAAATGTTTTTGTACACATACTAGTACTTCTGATAATTTGTCCCTAAAACATCTTTTTCACTCCTACAAAATTTTAATCCAGTACCCAAATTGTCAGCTTCTAGTTAAAATCTAATTACGTAAGTGTGCATAATAACCAGGGGGAAAAACAGAGTTGACAGAAGATTGACTGCCTCTCCTTGCATTGCGGTATTCAAAGCCACATTTCCCTACGACATCTGGTTTATGAAAATTTCTTCAGTTTTAAGATTGCAGAATGGCAGCCTAGAACTGCTCAGTAATTGAATTCCCATCGATTTGTGACGAGAATTCCTCACATATTCTGGCATATTGCCGCACAGTTGCAGGCAGTAATTGTACAAGAACGGGTAATTGGCAAAAACAGTTCCTGGGAAACTTCTTAAAATTGTAGCATTTCTTCGACTCTGCTCTTGGGTCTCATAAATCTGAGCTTGCAAGATCGATGTGTAGTAGTCAGTGACATCCACAGGAAGGTACACAGAGCTTGTTATTCCTGCCGTTTTTGACCGTATTTATGACTGCTGAATTTAGTTAGTGGATATGAATATTGTTAAAGCACTTTCTTGTACCTGACAGCAAATTACACACTAAAGACCATAGTACGGTTAAGTGTTCATGATAATTTAAGGTATGGAATGCGAGTTTTTTTGTTTGTTTTTTCATTGAAAAGCGTAAATAAAAAAAACAACTGCAATATTTTTTTGGTCCTTCAGTCCAATAATCATGACAGAAAACGGGCAGGAAAACATGGCTTACTTATCCAAGTACCTTTCAAAATGGATAGAAAAGTAAATAAAACAGCTTGAGAAAAATGTTATCTTTTTTTTTCAAGGTTAGGCAGTTACATTTTTGTACCTTAACAATAAAGTAAGACAAGAAAGCCAGGTTTAACCCTGAACATGCTGAAATTTTGTAATGGATTTGCCCAGCTTTGAATTTGGAACAGTCCATTCAAAGTTTAAGGGATATAAATGTCGAAATACTAAAAGGGAGCTACCAACAGTATAGAGCCTGGTCCGACTGCATGGATGTGCAGGCTGGCCTGGCTTTATACTGGTGGCAAAGGCTAATCACTTTCGGTTCCAGCAGGTTTAATGGCATATTTGAATTGGTATGCCAAAATAAATGAATTGCTATGACAAAAGTATTTTTGCTTGTTTGTTCATGGATATTTACTTGCTTGTTAAGAGTGTTGAAATACCTTTACTTCAGGGTTTTTTTTGTTTTGTTTTTTGTTTTTTTGTTTGTTTTTTTTTTTTTTAAGGCCATTATTTTTCGGTTTACTGAGCCGCCGACCCTGTATTTTGGAAAATGAAAAAAAAAAAAAATTTTTTTCAGGAAAAAAAAATTCTGAACGCCGATTTTACGGAAAATGTACCGTATGAACGGCTCATTTTCCTTGGTTTCTTCACAGTAAAGACTGAATACATTATTAAAATATTCATATATACAGTATTCAGGAATAAATAGAAATAAGAAGACTTTCCGATGTTTTTTTTTTTTTTTTCAAGATTTTTTTTTTTTTTTCCCTCCTCCTACCCTACCTTTTTTTGAAAAAAATCAGTAAACCAAAATATAAAAAAAAAATGGCCTAAAGTAGGACTTTTAAGTGTGGCTTGGAGAAAGGGTAGGGGTTCAGTGGCTCTTTTCTCAAAACTGCCTTTGAGTCATCTAGCTAATACTCATATATGCCATTTCGATTGATTTATTTCATTATAACCAGTTATTAATAATTCTACGATTGTTCAAAGTAGACTGCTTAAGTAGCTTATATCTAACATTAATTAAGGTAAATGACCGAAGTGGTCATATAATTATTAATGACATCAAAGAGCCCGGCAGCTTTCTTACACACTTCAGACATGTTTTTTTCCCCTATGAGCAACATACAAATATTTTTATCTCTCTTTTGAAGAGCTATCTTGTAAGGTTATCAAGTACAAAAATAATTGCCAATGAGATAGATTATTCATACAAATGTCTGTATTTGTATTAGTGGGTAATTACAGTGCCAGACTGTGTCTAAAGCTGATAGACAGAAATATGTCTGATTTTTGTGAAAATTGGCCTGCACTTATTCATGACTTAGTGGTAATTGCCCAAGGGAATTATTTTATGGTTTCTGAAAGACTAGAAATGAAAACTGGCATTTGATTAAAAAGATGTTGAAATATTTTTCCAAAATTCATTCCTATTTTCAAAAAGGTATTTTATTGATTGAACATCCTGAAATGAATCCTTACAGTATAGATAATTAAATAACTATTTTTAAAAGTGAGCACAGACAATTAAATATTTCTGATGGTTTGAAAAAGACATTTCTTCCATGTTTTAGGATACCAACATTTCTTTTGTCTTCCTTTAAGAGTACATATAGTCCCAGTTTTAGGGTACCAACAGTCCCCCTTTTTAGGGAACAGACAAACCCTATATGTACTGTTTTGACTGACATCGGTTCCTACAAGGTGATGAAAAATACTTTTATGAATTCTGCTGTTTTCTTTTTCCTTCTCACTTTCTCTGGAAAAAGTATGTTCTGAACAAAAGAAATTCACATCGTTCCTTTCATGATTGATAAATTGCCTCCTACATGCAATTTTTGAAATAGCTAAATTAAGTGAAGTATTTTCAAAGCCTGAATTTAGGAGAGGTAAAATAAGAATTGATTTTTCCTGCAGAAGCCAACTTTCTAAATTCCAGGAAGCAGGAATGTGAACATTTTATTTCACAATTGTTACTAGAAATTTTCTGCTGAGAGTATTTTAGTTTCTAGTTTGTCAAGAAATTTGCTTGTGGTGGAATCCTTTTTATTAAAGTATAAGGCAGATAATACAGTTAGCTGAGTATAAATCATTTGAAATAATATATAATTTCCTTCTGTTTTATAAAACAGCCTAAAGGATTATCTTGCAAAGTAAATTATTATGTAGCATATTTTTCTTGTTCTTAGAGAACATTTTCCCATGAGCATTGTGCTTTTTGTGTATTAAGTAAGTAATAATGATGTGGTATTGTTTTGGCACACAGTCAGGTTGGCAACATGTTTTGACTATAGTATTTTATTCTTATATAAGATATGATTGTTGATTTGCAGGCTGATCTTGGTCTACACTGGTTTCAAAGGCAGAGTCAATGAGGGACATTTCTGATAACAAATTATCTCCCTTACTCAGATAACATCAAAGGTAGACCAAAAAGCACATTGGTCCTTTCAGTTGGAATCCTCTGACTTTATCCTTGTTTTATAATTGTTTCACCTTTGTTGGTTTTCCTTGTCTAGAGCATAACTTGAAAACTAATGGTTGGAATTCAATGCAGCTTCATACAATGGTCAAGCACAATGACAAGAAATGCAGTGTACCAGAACCACAACTATCTTTTAAATGCAGTGTATAAGAGCTATAACTCAATCTTCAGAATTTGCAGTTATTGTCCTTTGTTGGTTTTCCTTGCCCAGAGCATAACTTGAGAACTATATGTTGGAATTCAGTGCACTTTCATACAATGGTCAAGCACAATGACAAGAAATGCAGTGTACCAGAACCACAACTATCTTTAATTGCCCACAACCATAACTCTGTTTCAATTCTTTTACAAAGTATTCTGTTACTGATAACTTCCTCAGTTCCGAAGCAGTCTTGCGGGGGTATTAATCACATTTAGTGATAGCTCTAGTTTTGATAGAAATATCAGTATTATAATGTTGCTAAGTCATTCTTGAGGCAATATTATTGAAGGGTATATATCTTTGGTTTTTGTTGTGATCTTCTTGATAAGAATTTAAAAGTGAACTGATGAAAAGCATAACTGTGTAGTCATGGCATCATAATAATCATGAAAAAAAAAATGAAAAAAAAGGCTGAAAAGAAAGCAGTGGAGAAAACTAAACAAATTTTGAGAGATATTTTCATTAAGAGATATTCCCACATCAGGTGGAGAAATTGGATTAATTCGATATTTGTTCAGAAAGAACTAGGTGCTTTTTGTTGCTGGCACCTGCTTAATGAAAAAAGATAGACCTGAAAGCAGGTAATGTGATAAAATTTCTTGTTTGTCTGGTAAATCAAGCAGATAACCAAGTCATTCTTAGCAGCCGTAGCTGTGCCAGAATGCGTACATGTTGGCACGGTAACAATTACACTGAAAAGCATGTTTCTACTTTGGTAAACTATATATGAAGCACCAGCTAGCACTTTCTGTTGAAGCAGCACTGCTCTCTGAATCCAACTTAATAAAAGTTTTGTGATGAGAGAAAAATAGACAGATATTACGAGAGAAGTCGGGCATACATGTAAAATCAATCTTTGAATTTAAGTTATGACAGTCATATGGAAATATTGGTCGTATTTAGTCCTCAGTTTGGAAAAAAGAGATGGAAAGGTCTGATATTCATGAAACAATAAACTGCTCTTGCTTCTATCATTCATCCACGGCTTCAGGTTTATTTGGACATAAGATTTCACTTAGATTTTTGCTTAATGCATTTTTATAGACGTAAAACTAACTAATGAAAGGAAGTTGCTAAGGGTGGAAAAATTTCATATTGCATGTATTTACTGATGAGGAAACCATGCAAGACAAATGACTGTCATAACAGAATAGTTATTGATATTCACGAAATGACAAACAATGCATCTTAATAGGAGATTTATAAGTTAACTCATCACATTTCAGCGCCATTTATAAGTATATTACTTCATTTTTTCTTAACATACAAAGTGTAGACAAATTTTCTCAATAAATATTTACACATACAGAATGATTAATAGGGATAAGGTCATGTGACACTGCCTCCTTGCCATTCATCAACAGAGAAACTGACTTGTTGTTGAAAGCATCAGCTTAAAGGAATAGCACTGAGGCTTTAGATCAAAAGGAGAACAAAAGGTTACCCTTCAGTGAGGAATTTATTGTATCAGAGCTGTGTCTGAATAAAAAGAAATTGCTTAAATGATATTTAATCTTCACAAGTTATATTTGCCAGGTATTGGGAAGTTCACAACCCCAACCCCCCACAAGAGATCTGGTAATGAGTAATTTAGGGATGAGTTCTGCTTTGCCATCAAAATGCTTCACAGGACTTCTTTCGGTGCTTTGATTTCTTTACTCTTTAGATGTGTTGCAGAGCTTTATCGGTCTGTGATGATACGATAATAGCTTTTCTGAAGTGTAACCAGGCGTCTTTTCCCCCAAGTCTGGCAGTGTTCTTGCTAAACTGACGTTACCTTCAGTATAGATAAGTAGGTCAAATATGACATCTAGGAATGCAGAAAGATATTTCTGGATTGTAAAAACATACATTAGAAAGTTAGGTGGTACTTTACCAGCATTCATGATCAGGGAACATCGATTTTGACATGATTATGTCTGTATGTCTGATAAAAGATTTCTTGTTATTTATGTTTGTAACTTTGTAAAAGATTTCCCCCACAGGGTCTGTTTTGGTATTTGCCTTGAAGAATAGCGGATGGTTAAGTGGTAAAGATGGAATCTTATATTAGAAAAACAAAAACTCTTACTGTTGTAACATTATTAAAGCCCTTATCCTTATGCAAGTCTGCTTTTCCATACTGGATGAGCTTGATTGTAATTTTTCATCTTTTTTGTCTTGTAAGTTTTCTTATACTGATTGGAGGTTAAATAAACTCTTATCATGAGTGCATCTAAGTTTAGAAATTGTAAAGGTCAAGGTCAGGTGATGGTCAAGGTCAGTCTAAGAAAGATATGAGAAGGGGCAAGAAAGAATAAAAAGAAATTTGAAAGCTCAATAATCTGTCTCATTAATGTGTTGGAAGGATCAGGATCATCTTAAAAAAGGTCAAAGGTCAGACAGTCTGATTTAGAAACTTGACTGGTCAAGGTCAAAGTGGTTTTGATAGTAGACAGGATATTGAGGTTTTTTTGAGCATTTTAAACATGTCTTCATCAATTTGAAAGCTTCAAAATATCCCATTATCAGTCTTAGCCTTACTACATTTCAACAACAACAGCAATGGTTTGGTTGATTTAGTTTAATTGAGTTTCCTCTAACCATCATGATTATAATCATGTCAGGTGGGCAGTTTGTATAACCCTCATTTCTTGGAAGGAGCAGATACCATTCTCCCATATCTCTGTTAGAAGTTTCCAAATTTCTCACATAAATATGATAATGGTTGTAATTGGGATTTGTACCCATGACCACAGCAGTGGCGGAGATCAGCACTTTGTACATGGGTTTCAGTTAATCACTCCTACATTTAACCTTGGCTTCTTAAATTCACTGACTTCTTTTTCTCATGGCAGTTATTTGGGGACATGTGTACTATTATTTACAGTATATAATTATGTGGAGGGCATTAGCAGGGTAACAAAATGGGGATATTTAATGTTATGGCCCTTTCATGACTGGTTTTATGGCTAGATATAACATAAAATAGAATTAACATTAGAGTGCTTTTGGCAGACAAGCCTTTGGCCTTCTGATTTACTATAAAAGCCCTTGTTTTTATGTTTTTGTACTCTAATTGTCTGCCCTTGTTTTTTGTTGTTCAGCATTTTACTTGTTTAGCTTTAATTGCCATGAAAAGGGCATCTGCAATAGAAGATGAATTATGCAATTCAGCTGACAGTGAAAATCCTTTTCAAGATGCTAGTAATTTAGTCAAAAGGAAGTAGAATTTAAATTGGCTACCAAACTTCGAGTGTAATAAATAAAACAAAAGTGTATGTTGTGACAGAATCGGTTTTAGGAGGTTTGCTAAGCAGAAACCTAAAGGACAAAAACACTTGACAAAAATATCTTGATTGGACAGAATACATACCGCTCAGGAAAATATGGTGGAAATCATACAAAGATCTACAGTGGAAGATAGACTGGCACAATTATAAGACACACTAGGTTACTGACAAATATTTAAGTTAATGAGGTACAGATTTATTGTGAGAGGGTGGGGCTGCTGTACAGAAAAACAAGGAATATAAAAAAACAAGAGAGCAATGATCAGACAGGGGAAATACCAGAGAGAGTGTATGTAATAAACTTAAAATACTGTCACACTCCGGTTAAAGACATTCTGGTGAAAGGAGCCCTTTGTGTAAAAATGTACATGAGAAAAAAACATAGGAACTGATGTTGTTATTGTTGTTGTTGTTATCGCTGCCATCTCCATTTCAGATATGAGCCTAATTACGCACCAAATGTTTCACTTGCCCCCGTTCAAAAGTGCAAAGGAGAAGATGACGACGAGGACGAAGAAGAACCGGAAAAGAAACGACCAGTAACGCCGGAACCTGGACCCTCTAAACCTTACCAAGAATGGGATCTCTCAGAGAGTGAGGAGTCGTCCGGGGAAAGGTCAACCCCATCACATGGTACAGTTACTTGATTCTTTGAAAATTTTGAAGAATGATGCTCTGCTCATGTGGGTCTAACACAGATGCTAAATTTAAAAAAAAACTGTTCCTTTTCTTACGAAATTTATAATTTTCAACTTAATGAAAAACATCAAAAGATACTTGTCAATTGTTGAAGTTTGTAATTTTAATCAGTTTAACTTGAGAACCAGAAGTTTCCAGCAAAGTTTAAATGTCAAAATTTACTCATAGAGAAAACTGTTTATTCTGTATGTTCAGTACCCAAGAATTATAATATATTAATGATTGTCTTTAAAATTACTTGTTCAAACTGAAGACTTACCCTTTTATACTCATTTCGTCTTTATGCCATATGTATTATAATACTGAAATGATATTTCTGAAAAGTTTGCTGTGAAGTATTGCTATGAAGTATTCCCTTTTGCTATAATTATGCTTCAACTGTTAATATTTGTATTTACTGCAGGTGAAGAGTCACGATTGTCGCCGACCACGGAGAATCAACGTGCCCTTGAGATAGAGCTGGAGATGATTCGACAAGCACTGGACGGCAAGATCGGTGATGCGAAAGAAGAAAAAGAATGCTTCTTACATGAGTTCTGTAAACTTAGGGCAAAACATCAGGAACTTTTGAACAGAAATATCCAAGCACGGAAAAATTTAAAGCAGGTTGGTTGTGTTGTACAGTAGAAATGAAGCTTAAAGAGCATAACAGTTAGAACAAATTTTAGAACAAGTCAAGGGGTGAATGCGAAAATGTGGTATCTGCTGCATTATTTTATAGTACTTTATTGCATTCAGCTTTTGAAACTTAATTGTTTATTTTACTCTATGAATCATAAGCCCTGACTTGGTTGAAGAATTGCACCCGTGACATGGAAATTAAATCAATGAAGCCAAATCCCTTCCAACCCTACGAGCAGTTTCTGTTTTTATGGTTGTAGACTTTATATTCTGTCAGTAGCATTACAGACAGAATGTTTTTTTTGCCAGTCTCTCTTATTAACCAGGTTTTCAATTTTGAAAATCCTGGTTATTAGATTGGGGTATGGCGGGCGGATGGGCGGGCGTCAAACGAAATTGTGTCCGCTCTGTAACTCTTCAACCCTTTGAAGAATTTTGATGAAACTTCAGACAAATGTTTACCACATCAAGATGACGTGCAGAACGCATGTTCCGCATGGCTGGCTCCAAGGTCAAGGTCACAGTGACATTAACATTGAAAATCCTGTCCGCTCTGTAACTCTTCAACCCTTTGAAGAATTTTGATGAAACTTCAGACAAATGTTTACCACATCAAGATGACGTGCAGAACGCATGTTCCGCATGGCTGGCTCCAAGGTCAAGGTCACAGTGACATTAACATTGAAAATCCTGTCCGCTCTGTAACTCTTCAACCCTTTGAAGAATTTTGATGAAACTTCAGACAAATGTTTACCACATCAAGATGACGTGCAGAACGCATGTTCCGCATGGCTGGCTCCAAGGTCAAGGTCACAGTGACATTAACATTGAAAATCCTGTCCGCTCTGTAACTCTTCAACCCTTTGAAGAATTTTGATGGCTCCAAGGTCAAGGTCACAGTGACATTAACATTGAAAATCCTGTCCGCTCTGTAACTCTTCAACCCTTTGAAGAATTTTGATGAAACTTCAGACAAATGTTTACCACATCAAGATGACGTGCAGAAATTGTTGTCTCATTATTAAGTATACTCCTTGCAGACAGTATTGTTAGCCGAAATTTACATCCTACTCATTATCATGTATTCTCATGAATATTATCTTTTCCTTCATGTCATGTTATAATCTTTTGAATATTCATAGCAATCTTCATTCCAAAATTCATACTATAGTATAGAATCAGAACAACATTTTTGAAAACCTGGTTTCGTGGCATTGCCATGTTTCTTGTTCATTGTTTTTTTCAATAATTTCTGACACCAGCTGTTGTTGTAACAGTTGTCCGCTAAAGTACTTAATGGTTGAAACTGGTTCAAGTAGGTTAATCTCTTAATGTGTCAAGATTAGTTTCATTATTAGATTTTTTAAGTTGCAGTTTTTTATTTATTTATTCTTTTTTTCTGTAGAATCACTGCACACACCTTTTTTTTAACACAAAACTCAAATGTCATTGCCCTCTTTTAAACATTGTATACAAGATATTGATATTAATACCATTATAACTGTGATTGTACCGTCTTTTGGTCTAGTTACCATAAACACTGCCAAAGGCATATTGCCTTGTGTCAGTAAGTGCTTTGTCAATACTTTGATCACTGATATAAAAAAGATCAATGCCAAAACAAAAATAGATTTTATGGTCTAACAAGCTTTTAAACCTTTTTCTAGGCAAGTTGCAAAAAAAAAAAAACTATAAAAAATGAAGAAAAACTGACCTCTAAAAGATATTTAAAGAGTGTTGCAGGTCTTTAATATTTGAAAATATATTTTAAAGTTAATTGATTTTTTTTTGGTGGGTGTGGGGGGGTGGGGGGTCAAGATGTGGTTTAACAGAGTTTAATGCTATCATATTGGTGAGGCAGTATATTTTACTTTCGTTCCTAGGATAGATCAATACTAGACTTCCTTTCTCCCTAAGAAACTGACAACTTTCTCACAGAAATTGTTATAGTTTGTAGCAGGGGCTTGAACTCATGATTATCAGTCATTGAGAGGTTAAGAAATTTGAAGTCTGTAATCATCTAGCTACAGGGATGGGTCTGAAATTGTCAAGAACAGTCACTGATCAACAGGGAGGGGTCTGAAATTGTCATGAACAGTCACTGAACAACAGGGATGGGTCCGTATTGGCATGAACAGTCACTGAACAACAGGGACAGGTTCGAAATTGTCATTTACAGTCACTGAACAACAGGGACGGGTCCCAGATTGTCATGAACAGTCACTGAACAACAGCGACGGGTCAAAAATTGTCATAAACAGTCACAGAACAACAGGGACAGGTCCGAAATTGTCAAAAACAGTCATTGAACAACTGGAATGGGTCAAAAATTGTCATAAACAGTCACTGAACAACAGGGACAGGTCCCAGATTGTCATGAACAGTCACTGAACAGGAGGGATTGGTCCCAGATTGTCATGAACAGTGACTTTCACCACTCACCAACAGGGACAGATCTTGTATTGTCATGAACAGTTGCTATACTGGTAATATTGATGTAAGAGGATAAATGTTTTTGGTTAACTGAATAGCTGCAAAAAAGACTGATTCTGACAGTACAGGTGTAAAACCTATAGCAAGTTAAACACTTCACTTAATTAAATGTATATTTTCCTCAAAGGGTTTGTCTTTATGTTACAATGTTTAATTTGTCTTTGTATAGTGAGAAGTTTACTGTATTTTAGGAATTGGCGAATGCAAAAGCTTCGACGAAGGAGAAACTTCAGGCAGTGAATGATAAAAACTCCGTGATGCAGCGTGAACTGAACAAATTACGGCAGGACTCGGAAACGCGACTTAAAGAAGTGAAGGAAGACAATGCAAAGCTGCTTAAAGACGTAGAAATTCTACAGAAAAGAGATGATTTAGAGGTAACTTTGATTCTCGTAATGATTTTACTATCTTGCCGGCGTCACTTGATTTTGATGTCTGAATCTGCTCTGTTACTAAAATTGAGTAGATTCAGTCTGGCTATTTTATTTTGCACTGTTCACAGTTCATTGCAATAAGTATCCAGTTCATGCAACCTATGAATGATAAAAATGATGAAACAATCAATATTGAATTAATGATTAGCCCAGTTTAGAAGTGAAGTTGGTCGAAGCTTTAATGGCAGTACAAATCATGAAAAAAGGTATAAAAAAAGGAAGAGAGATATGGATTTTTATTAGTAGGATCAACTGTAAAAAGTAAAATGTCAGATCACAGTGAATGGGTGGTCTGGTCAGTCATGTGGTAGGCAAGGTAGAATTCTTTGCTTTATTGTATGAATGGGAAAGTCTGAATGAAAGAAGGAATTTTCTTTTTTTTGAAGGAATATTCTACAAATTAATGTCTTAATTTTCTTTTGGTTGGCATTTTGCCAACTAAATATATGAGTTATGAATGTTATAAATGTCTTCTGTTGTATAATTAATTCTTTGATGAAGCAGTAGATTAATCATTTGCAAGTAATTAGCCTGAATTTCTGATGTAACTAAATCAGCTAGAAGAAGAACCAAAGGTTTGAAATAGTAATAAAATATTTACATAACAGATAAATCAGTCAGGTCCACAGATATAAATGCTGGAAAGGTAATTACATTTATTTATAGGACAGATTCACAACATAAAAAAGTGACAACAAAAACATGTGCTGAAAAGGAACAGTATAGTTCAAACTTGCCATTGAAGGAGAGAATGGTACAGGGAACATAAAATATGAAATTTATGATGTTTTAGCTTCAAGCCAGGAGAAGAATCGATAATATTCTCTCCATTTTAGAGAGCTTAATACAGAATGCTTGCATGACTCAGGCAATAAACCATCAGCAAGTATGTTGATAATAATTTGAAAACATCAGCATTACTGGCGTAGTATTATTTATCAAACTCCAGTGTCTCATGTTATCTATAGATTTCTTCCCATTTTTGGATTCATTCCCAATAACAGATACTTCATTCTTAACCTTAAACCACTGTACTTGTAAACATTTTACATATCAACCCTTTCTGCAAAAGTTAAGTGAGATATCCAGAATACCAAAGTAACTTGTATAAGCATGGTAGGCTCTGGGCTAAGCCCATTTTTGAAATGAAAAAATACAAAACATTGAGATCTACAACAAAAATAAACAGAGATAAGGCATATTTAAATTTTAAATACATGATTTATGCCAAAACCTAGAATTTTTTCCTGTTGAAGAAAATTCAGCCCCCTGACTCTTCTGTATTAGTCAAGCTACACCCCTGCAGATATTTTGCATGAACTTATCACTAAATGTTAGTGCTTAGTTTCTGAAACATAATTTTTTCTTCAGTTCATTCAAGTAGTGTGTTCTTTCACTCTTTAAAACTATGAAAACTTTAAGAAAAACAGGCCTTTGATGACATTAGATAAGCAGGTCATAGTGTTTTACTTGGACTATGTCTAAATACTTCAGCGAATGATAAATACGAACTGACACCTCCGTTGTTATTGTACACTGCCGAGTGACACTTGAAACAATACCGAATCATGCGGAAAATGCCAATGGCTGTGGAATGTGATCCATGAGCCTTTTAATTGATACTGAATGGAAATGAATAGAACTCAATAATTAAGGTACAGTAAATTAAACTGATTAGGCTTAAGGTAAAAAATTATGTTGTGATTTATGATTTTATAAAGGTATAAGATAACATCTTTTATTCAGTGCTGATTTTTATCTACTCGGTACAAATCCAATCAAAACAGAAAAAAAGGTTTAGTTTAGACTTGCACAAACATGTCTGGCTCCAAAAAAAACCCACTGGATTTCACTTTCAAGCAACAGAATTGTGTAACTTGTTTAGATTATATGGTTGTTTATAAGGACGACTCCACACTTTGAAGTTACAAGTCTCTAATAAAACACCTGGGTCTTGTCTTACTTAGTAGAAGATGAAGCCAAAAAAAAACCCTCCCACAGATTCCTAGAGAAAGGTCATGAGTTTTCCTGTACCTGCATGTTGTCAGCTAGGAAAGTGTCAGAAGTTATAGTAATTGACATAGTTTATGCCCTAAGGGTATAGGTCAAATGACTTTGATGTCGCCTTTCATTTAATTATGCATTTTCAGTCAGATGATAACTTGTTTGACCTTGGTTATGTTTCTTACCTAGATGTGCACTTTGTTCTGCTATAAATGACAGGTGTACTAATCAAGTCTGCCCTGGGGGACTCCCTAACATGCTGTCTGCACTTGATTTACAAGCGTAAACACTTGAAATACTTGCACTTACAGCTGTGTAATTAGATAATTACACCATAAAAGATTCAGTCATTAGAAATTAATGAATTACTAGGAAATGGCTATGATCACCATATATTACTATATATGGTTGTTTGTGTTAAGTCACTGCAATAAATTATTGATTTGCCCTAGAAAATATGAAACGGACTATAGTCTCCAGTGGGTCATTTAAAAGGACATACCCTAAAATTATTGTATTGAAATACTGTATGTGCATTTTATTGCCCCATCCTCTTTATAATAAAATATTGTGTAAAAAAACAGAATGTTAAAGTTTCTTTTTTCCTCAAGGCATATCAACACTTAGAAAGTGTTCATTAATTTTTATTTTGTAAAATAAATCACTATCCACCCAAAAATTGTTCAAAATCTGTCTTTACACATTTAGTTAACTGTTGTATTTAGAAATTTTTTGACGGATGTCTTGACATCGGATAATACCTGTTCTATCATTCACATTTATATGACTTTGAAGGAAATGGAATGCTTTAAAAGTAAACTTCTTGACAAAAATCCAGCATTGGTAGGAACAAGTACTTAAACAAGATAGCAGGCTATTAGAACCAGTTTTATTTGTAAGACATGGTGATTAGTTGAAGGACTCTTTCACTTGACATATTTGTTTAAAAAAATCAGACTAATATTTGTAATAAGATAACTTTTAATCATGTTATAGTATTTAACCTATGACCCCATTCTGTACCATGTCCGGAGAATCCATGATTAGTCAGTCTCTAATGATAGCATTTTAAGGGTTCATTGCAAAGTTATTGTATCTCGTTATCTTACATGTAGTTATAATAGTTCTGCACTAATTCCTCAAGCTTTACTCTTCAGAAAATTCAAAGAATGTCAGGATTGGTATAATTACTAGAATGAAGTGAAAAATGGCTTTCGGGGCTGTAAATAGGTTATTATAATATGAAAGAGCAAGTTACACCCTTCTTTCCCAAACTATTTCTTGGGTGGAGTGCCTAATTTGCCGCCATCATTTTCATCTAGTTGTTAATCATAAGTTGGAATCTACCTTGATAGTAAATTGCTTATAATTCTGGCAGTATACTTTCCTTTCACATCTTCATGTATACTCTCAGTTCTCACTGAAATTGAAGGCTCTGAGATAATTTAGGTTTTCTATCCACCATTTAATTAGAAGGTAACTATGGTTATTCCAATAAAAACTTACAAAATTTAATGAAATCTTTGGCCTGTTTCCCATACTTGAGATAACAGGCATTTCTAGAATATTTGCAGCTGTTTATTTTAAGATTCGGGTATAAATGCTTTTGTTTCTGTTTATTTGTAGGTTTTCACAGAAAATTGGTTTGAAAAATTAAACTTTCCTAGGCACATATTAATGGCTGGTTTGTCTTCAGTGATTGCAGCTTTGCGTTTCAAATTACTTAGGCTCCCATATTTCCTTTTTTAAAAATATCAAGCCTTAGATAATAACACGCCTACTGAAGTTATGGGAATCAGTGTCCTTTATATCTGTGTTTGCACATTTTACTTGCCGTCAAAGGTCATTTAAACACGCAATGAATCATGCACGGATGGCAGAGAAGTAAGCCTGTGATTTTTTACCAAAATCTTCCAAGCAGCTACTACGCCCACATTAGAATTTTTATTGCTTTCTGACAGGAAACAATGAATGAGTTGGATGATTTTTTTTTTTGATTCAGTCATAGTAAGAATCTTTTGATTATCGTTTGATTATCTATAGATATTTTTAGTGATAAGACATTATGAAATGGTTAAGAAATGTAATAGAGTTCTTACTAGAAAATGTTTGAAAGCTTGTAAACAAAACTATAATCCTTCATCAGAGATTTAGACAGTTCCATACTAAATCCTCTTCTATGATAAAGCCAAACTTAGCTGAAAGCACCTTAAAGATTAAGATCACGTTAATAAAGACATGGTTAACTTGTGGGGGGGAAAAAAATTCTTTTCGTCTGGCAAATTCATAGATCTCAGTGAATCATCTTTATTCGGCAGACTAGTTTTTTTATATTTACATATGAAAACCATTGATGCCAGCATTCTGTAGTTTTTCTGTGTTATATCTTTTGACATCCTCTCTTCAGTTTTCTATGGCATCATGCAAATTTTGCAGGGGGTAAAAAAACGGAATACATTTAGATGCTGAATGATTTCTGTCTCGTGTTTGATTTAGTACGCAGATTTGCTAGAGTCTAAGAGCTTGTTTGTTTCTTAGAATAATTCAGGGAAAATGAGGCATTTTTTTTACTTGGGTGTTTTTACAGAAGAGTGGAAAACTGTTTTCGTGAGAAATCTCGATAAATAATATGGTTAATGGATGCAGCTTGACAGAGTATGAAAGAAAAACAAGTTGTTTTTGTCATTTCACTGGCCAGAACAAGAATATTTCTGTTTGCTGTTTGATGGGGGAGGTGTTTGGAATTTCTTCAAGTTTTCATTATTTGCCTTCATGTATTTATGAAACTAGAGTTAAAATCATACAGTTTCATAGAATTTGCAGTTTAAGTGGGTCTTAAATCTTTGTAAATTAAGAAGTTCTACCTAATTTTAAGTATTTTTTATATCAAAGTTTGTTCTAATTATGCTGCCAGCTGTAATTGTTTTCACATTTATAACTTCTGTAGACTTCTATGTGGTATGATCAGCCAACATATTCATGTAGTCTGATTGTGGTCTGTATTGTTTTCCTATCCAGTCAGATAATTAATTAAGATAATTCATCTTAGAAATGGTACAGTAAGGGCCAGTGTCAAGGTAGGCTCGGAATTATTCAAAAAATATTACATATTTTTCATTTAGTGTTACAGGCATACAAGGTACGCAACAACAGGTGGATGAAATCTTCACAAAATGTTTCACATCAAACTTGGTTGAATATATCTGTATATTTGATTTCCTGTTTGTAACAGACATTTGATAAATGTTTACAGAAGTAATTATCTTTATATATATAAATAAATAATGCTAGGTGGTCTATGGGTATCTGTTAAGAAGGTAATCTATCATATTCAACATATCTGTAGCTTACAAAACTTATTGCAGTTCTAACTACCGGAAGAATTTTCCTGTTGCAGCTGTCATTACAGTGGTTCTGTTTTGTCCAGTTATTTTTGAACCTTTGTCATACTTTGCCTTAAATGATATATGATTTAAGGTGAGAGCGACTTAGGACCAGCCCAGTATCACAGCTGTCTTCATATGGGTTCACACAGTCTTTTTGTCACCCAGTTTCCTTGGCATAGCCCATTTTCCATTTGTTTTGTATAAAAAAGATTAGCTTGAAAAGAAAAGAGAAACAAAAGAAGTTTGTTAGTTTGGTTGAGTATTTTTATTACCATGTCTTGTCAAACTGTAACGTGTTACAATTTGTACATTTCAGATGAGCAAGCTAATTCAAATAAATCAGGAACTTCAGGCCAGATTACAGCATTACGAGATGGCATTTGAACAAATACGTCTGGAAAATATAATAATGCAGGACAAACTGTTGCAGATGGGTGTAAACGTTCTGGACCTTGTCAAGGCGAACTGTAACGGTAACCTAAAAATGTTAAGATCTCCATCAGGGTCCCCGCCACAGCGTGCAACGCCACAACGCTCTCCGACGGAGCATGCATCTCCGATTCTTGGGGCATATCCAATGCTTCCGCCACCAGGATTGTTGCAGTCACACATTGAGAGGTTTGTTAAAAAAGAACGTGAAGGTTGCACTTGAGGGAGATCTTCTTTTTGCCATGTTGTGAACTTTGGAGTAGAAATATTCTAGGATTTACAAATTGGAATTTCATCGTTTGGAGTAAGCCTGTTTTAGCTAGTTAAATTTTCTCTTTTTTTTGAAAGCCTGTGATGTTAAAATGACTTAGGAACTAGTTATTTGTTATGATGTGTTACATTGTTAAAGTACTAGAAGCTTTTATCTATGATCTAAAACGGCCGGTACGATGGTCATGTGATGTGATATCGCAGAGGAGAATTACAAAACAAGATGCACAAACAAAATGCATTTTGCATTAAGCAAATGTTGATTCTGTGAAGATTTTAGTCAATGTGGTATTGAGAGGGATTGTAAATACCAGTTCTGTTTTTCACACTTCACACAGAAATGTTTTAATGGTTGTCTTGAAGAATGAAGAAATACAGTAGAAGGCATTTGTATGAAGTGTATAAAGTAAGTGAGTGAAAACAGGGATTAATGCATTACATATATGCATCTGGAGGTATGAACTATGGTTCATTTGTACATAGGCAAAGATGAAATTTGCCTGTTCAACAGGCAAATGAAAAGTGGTTTAACCACAGGAGAGAACGATATCGCCAGTAAACCAGAGAAGAAACAAACTGGGTGTAACTGGGTGTTGAATATATTTTGGTGCAATTTACTATTGTTTGTTATAGTGAAGCTGAAATCGTACGGAAAGGAACTGTAATAGTGAGAGTTGTTTAATGTAACAATTGTCTATAAGCCCATTGCGCTCGTTAGTGATGTTGGTATTTTTTTGAGCTTGTAACAGCACATGGCAGTTGACATATTGAGTATGGCTGAATGTTACGGTTCATAGGTGTAAAGGTGTCTAGAACTTAAGTAGGCATTAGGTGTATAAATAGGTCAGAGTCTCGTTACCCATGCTTGTTGTATAATCATTGGGGGAATAAAAATCATGGAAATGAATCAGAAAAAAAATCATCATTTGTTATTTTTGTTAGTGAATCTGTTTATATAAGTCTGTATACAAATTTAAACAGGGTTTTTTTGTAAACGCACACAATATTGTGACAAAAATGGCATAGAATATCGTCTAAAGTAAATACACTACAATTTTCCAAGTGTACTGTCAGATAGAATTAGTAGAATTAGCAGTTTTCTAAATGAACAAAACTTCTGACTTGTGGTATGAATATCTATGGTTTAAAAAAAATGGCAAGACCCATTTATAGAACATGTAACTACAAGGATGACACAGAAAAAAATAAAATAGTGTATTTACTGGTCGATATGAAACATACGTTTCTTGAGCGTGTATCGAATGAAAGCATTTTACCACGATTACCTCATGCCCGTTCTTGGTTGTTCACTATTCAATTGAATACTTGTTAATATTTTCTGCCCCATTATTATTTTCCTTTTTTACAAATTTGCAATATATTTTTTTTCTTATATATTTAAATAGATATTTATCGATTGAAAAATTTATCGTTAATACTTCTAAATTTGTGCAAATTACAGAAGTCTTCTAGAAAGCTTTGCTTCGGTAAACTATTTCAGCTGACCAATGATTGTGAAAGACATGGTCAGATGTCATAAAAAACTGATTTTTTTTTTCTTTTTTTTTTCTATAAATTATTAGCAAGTCAATTATTAAAACATGTCTTTTTACATCTCCTCTTGAAAACAAAGATATGTTTTGTACTGTGATTTTTGGAAAATTATTAGTGCTAATTTGCAGTGAAAAAGGGAAAAATATCACTATAGATACAAGTAGAATGTTTTGTATTTCTTCCTGTTGTGAAGGGTAATTCTCCTAAAATACTTTACTAAATTTTATTTGCATGTTTGTTGATTAATTTTGGTTAAATTTTAGTAAATTTTTATTACAATTATTGTATTTTTTGAAAGTCGAAAAGCACTGAGACGTTACTGGAATTAACCTGGGCTATGAATGCTAATACTTTTCTTCAGATGTAAAACTATGAAACAAGGATGATTATAATTTTATAAGACTAGTCTTGGTTATCTTATTCTACTGCAGATAGTTTGTTTGACATAGGAGAAATTGTGATGTAAAAGTGTGTAAATTGTGTATTCCGAATAATGCACACAATTCTGTTTCTAGAATGAAACCCGGTTTATTAAATAAATAGTGTCATATTTCCTTCTGTTCCCCGCCTTTTCCTTCAGGCAGACTGGATATAGGGCATATTGACAGTTTGTTTTTATTAAGCTATATTTTTTTCTGCATATCACTTTGACTTGGAACAAAAATTGTATCTTACAAAATCCAAAAACTTATACATTCATAGTTTTTAGTTTTTCAGTAGTTACTGTATGGCATGGTTAAAGCATTCTGATGACATCTGCAGTTTGTACTGTATGGTATGGTTAAGCATTTTTGATGACATCTGCAATTGGTATTGTATGGTATGGTTAAGCATTTCGATGACATCTGCACTTGGTACTGTACAGTATGGTTTAGCATTTTGATGACATCTGCAGTTGATACTGTATGGTATGTTAGCATTTTGATGACATCTGCACTTGGTACTGTATAGTATGGTCAAGCATTTTGATGGCATCTTGGTACTGCACTGTATGGTTAAGCATTTTTATGACATCTGTAGTTGCTACTGTACAGTATGGTTAAGCATTTTGATGACATCTGCAGTTGGTACTTTATGGCATGTTAAAGAGTTCTGTTGAAAAATGAAACCTGTTTTTGTAGTGTTAATCAATTCTTATTAGCATTTAAACTTTAAAGATGTTTTGTCGAATGAAAGTAATAATGAACTATTGCATTGTTACATCTGACAGGTATCCTTTTTATAAACATACTGAAATGTCATTGCTAGGCAACTTTGTCACACTAGATACAATTAAATTTGAATTCATCTAGAGGATGCTTACTGTTTCTTTTTTCTTAACAATGCTTCTGATTTATTTCTGTTTCATCCTTAGAGATGTGAGTTATTTTACCGTTGGAATCAGCTGTAGTTGTTTGACCAAGCATAGGTTTCACCCTACAGAAGTTATTTTCTTTTTTATGACAGTGCTGCTAATATTTATTTATCCATCAGCAAATTAAAATTTTCACACAGGAGTAACACAAGGTTACCTTTGAAAGTTTAATGTTTGCCTGTACTTCTGTAAACTTCAATGTACCAGTAAAAAGAAAGCACACATAAGCTCCCTTGGCTTGAAAGAAGCCAAGAAAAGGGCTATATGAACTTGCAATGAAGGAGTCAACTTTATCCCTATAAAAGGAAAGATAACCGATGCCGAAAAAAGCAGCCCTTCCGTAACCTGTTTAAAACTTTTTTCTTTAAAACAGGTATGATAAATGTATCTTTCGTCTTTATCTGTCTCTCTCACTTCCTCTGTCTTGCTCTTCCTTTTAATCTCTGAGAAATTTGGCCAGTATGGTTTTTTTACATTATATTAATGTTGTTCTAACATTCATATATTTTCATTGTTAATTTTTTGACTTTGAAGTTACGCCATGTTTCATCAAGCTTTTCTTTTCATCCATAAACCTGAGCACTTTTTGTCATTCATCAAAATACAAAATATCTAGTGTGTAGAATTGTTGTTGTTGTTGTTGTTTTGTAAATATCTTGGTACTTATTATAATAATGATAAATTAATGAATAAATGTTTTTAACGACGGTTACACATTATGACAAGTTTAATGACATAGTCAATAAAATATCATACTTTTAGTTTAACAGTGAAAATGTTCTTAGACTAGGTATTAAAAAAAACAAAATTTCAACTAATGCTTATGGAAAAATACTGGTTTTTGGAATGATTTTCTACATGCAACATGTTATTCTTCAATATTTAAATAAAAGAAATAACAAAGGTAAATGTTAACATTAAAGTGAATTTTGAAAAGAATTTTCATCTGGTTCTCTCTCTTCCAAAGGTGCTAAATTTTTTCTCTGGTACAAGCACTAAGGCAAACGCATGTTGCCGATTTCTGGAAAATTTGGAAATGTTTTGTAATCTAGTGGCTGAATAACATGGGCAGTATTTCAAGCCAAAAGTTGGAGACATTTTTGAATAGCCATGTCAATATTTCAGTTCCTTCAATCAGCTGAAGTGGACGACTGACCACTTCCATGAATGAAAAACTGACCATAAGTTGTGCTGTATTTTTCATGTACAGGTACATGTTGATTCTTAATGTGTCATACATGGATGGAAGTACTCTGCTTTGTTTTTTCATTTACACAAACATTATGTGGGCATTTTTCTTATTTGTCAAATATTTAGTTTGTAAAAATCCTATGGTTGTTTTTTTTATGACTGTTTGAACGATGTGAATTTTCTCTTATTAAAGTGTGTACTTGTTCTTTGTATCTGTTAACACCTAAAAATGTACATTTTGTTTTCTTTTTTGTTGATTTTTTCTTGACTAAGAGGATTGTATTTATAAATATCTACAGAAATATGTGTACAGCTTATTAATGAGTGCTTCATTTGTTCTTAGAACCATGCAAGGTATAAGTTAATGTTATATAATAATGTTGAGTGTTACAGCTTATTTTGAAGAGAAAAAAGAAGCCATCATCTGTTGTGGCAAAATCGTTCTATCTAATATTGAAATAAAGTACCTAGATGTCAGGTGTTTTGCTCTCTTCAGAGTCGTTAAGCTGCAGGAACAGTTTCATAGCTTGTTTATCCGTCTTACAAAAACAACTCCAGATAGCTATGTTTATTGCCTAACTCAAGAAACATTGAATATGGTAACCAAATGCTGTTTAAAACACATTCAGTGGCAGAAATCCTGTTATTCTCCTCAAGAGTTGGGTCAAAAGATATTAGTTGTATAATGTCATTTCCCTCTTTTAATAACGGGAGAAAGTGGAAGGTGGGGGGGAAGCAGATATGTAGACCATCTGAAATTTATAAATATAGCACAGTTAACATGTTAAAATCTAAAACAATAATTGTTCTCTTTTGTGTGTATGTGTGTGTGTAATTTATGGGTTGCCATTTGCCATTGTGACCAGTGCAGAATACAGTCAAACTGCATGTCTATATAATTTGATTAAAGTCTATGTTTTTTGCCATGCACTGAGACAGTTACCAGTTAATACCTGCAAAAGTGAACAAATTCATATGTCAAAATTCAATAAGTTCAGCCAGGTAAAGAATAAAAATATGCCATTGTTTCCATGGGAGCAGAAGAAAATTAACTATACAGAAAGAATCAGACATGAATGTATTTGGTGTAATTCCAGACTGCTAACTTTCTGTTACATGAAGTATTAAATTTAGTATCTGAACCTCACATCTTAAACTCTTGTTCAGACCTGAACAAGTCAGCCAGCTAATTGTGTGTAACATTTTGTGGTGGCAACATTTAACATTAATTGTACATTATTGACAAGTTTAGACTAAGAACTTTACAATTACTAGCTTTTCTAGGATGCTAATATTTTTACAGTCAGAACTGAATCAACATTCTTACTTGATATGCGAAACTGACTTCTGACATTACACAAAGGCATTGTTTTTGACGTCCTGTATCCAGGAAGTCTTCTATATTTAAACAGCGCAGTGTTCCATGTTGCAAGAATACCTTCTCTGCCAATTGACACATCAGCACCTTCAGTGCTTTGATTGTCTTTGTGATCAGTGCAGACCATGACCAGCTTGTTTCCATACAGTCTGATCATTGTCTGTACTGTTCCATTTAGTCTGCCCATGGTCTGCACTGTTCACTTCCATTTAACCTGCCCATGGTCTGCACTGTTCACTTTCATTTAGCTTGTCCATGGTCTGCACTGTTCACTTCCATTTCATCTGCCCATGGTTTGCACTGTTCACTTTCATTTCGTCTGACCATGGTCTGCACTGTTCACAGGTCTATGAATGATAAATGGGGTCTTTCATCATCAGATGATGGTAATATCTGTTTTAGAAGTTTTACTTAATAAGGGTTAAGCATTGCATGAAACTGTTTCCTTTTTCTCTCCCAGACTTGCTGGTCACAGCTTTATTAGGAATATCATTATTGTTAGATAACTGGAGAAATTTTGAAAAAAATTGTCCATTTCTGAGGGTTCTGTCTTTTTTTGTACAAAAGTAGTTCATATCTTTTAATTTGTTATTCAGCCGAACTATTCATTTAAAGGGGGTCTTCTCAGGTAACATTGCAGCGTTGTTGTTTTTTTTGTATATGTATACTTGTTGCCATGACGTTAGTGAAAATACGTCTTTATCAAAAACTGCCAGTTCATCATTTGTAATTAAAAAGGATGTTATTTATATTGTATCTAAGTATTGGCATTATATCATTGTCATTCCATTGCTTAAAAGTCTCGTTTCATGCAAAATCTACTCTTTTCAGATGATATTTCACTGTTCTTTTAAAAACTGTTTCATCCTCTATTAACTTAGAGAAAAAAGATATCCTCTGCAGTACCAACTTAAGCGATCTAACTGAAAACAGCACTTTTCAGGCTTTTACAGCCATTGCAAGAAAAAAAAAATCAGGTCTTTCACGTCCTAGATGTTGACCTTATTCTGACAATGTCTTATTTCCCAGATAATTCAGTAATGTTCTCATCTTACCTTATCCCTGTACTCTGTCACCTGTGTGAGTTATCTTCCAGCAAGCTCTTCAGATGATCATGTATTTGTACAGGCAAGGTGCTAGTCGCACTTTAAAAACATCTATTATCCCAAGAAGGCAATAGTTGACACATTTTGTAACGAAAAATTCAAAATTCCTTGATTTGACTAAGTCTAAACTTGGCTCAATCAGATCATGTCTTCTATAAAATTTTACCTCAGTATTTTTCTTTTTCCCTACTTAAAGTGACTGGACGAGGAATTCCATACAAGAGTTTATGAGCCAGTCACAGTAATACATTTAACACAGATGAGACAAATTATTAAGTTCAATAGAAAATGTATGGATGGGGTTGCAAGGTTTTCGTTTCATATAAACTTCATAAAATAAGAACAATGGCAGAATTGTTGTAATATGTATGTATATGCCAGTTTTTTTGTTTTTTTTTAATGAGATCATTTCCTGTTAGAATAGTCTGTTTTGAAAGCAAAAGGGGGTCATCAGAAAAAAAAAACGCATTTTTCATTTTTGTTCTAAAATCATGCTTATTGTCTTTGACTTTCCATTCTGTTTCTTGCATATAGTGGTTTCTGTCTCAATTCATCCTCTCACTAAGTGTTGTACTAAAGTTAAAATATGCTTTAAAACAAGTTTGAAAGATAGAAATTCTTTACTGATGGGTAAATGCAAGACGGCTGCTCAGTTTGGAAAGATTAAGCAATATTTTTGCATTGACACATCTCAGTATGTATTACCCTTTAGGTGAGAGAGGTTTGGTTGAAATCGGCAGTTGTTAGGGGAAAGAATTTCTGTAACTGAATCGGCTAACAGACTAAAGTAGAATGAACTTGTTTTGAAAGAATTGAAGAACTTGTTTTATTCTGTAATAGCTGTGTGTCAGTTGTGAACAGATAACAGGCCAGTATTTTACATAACATGGCTGTATGTAAACATGCTCCAGATAAAACTGATACCATTTCCTGCAATTTGCCAAGATCAATACCGTGGTTTACCTCCACTAAATTCACTGCACAGGATAAATAATTTCAAAAACAGGCAATTTTTTCTTCATTAAGAATAAGTGTCAGTTAGGCATTAAGTAAGACTATTTTGCTAGTTATTTGGAAGTTCGTTAGACAAAGAAAAGCTATACAAAAAATGGTAGATTCATGATGAATGAGAAAAGCCTTGAAACTTGTAAAAATGCTCCTATAGCAAATTAAAACAATAATTTATTACTTTTTGATGGCATCTTCAAATAGATCGTATATTTATATGTGAAGTACTGTAATGTTATCTCTGTATATGAAGCCAGTATAGGTCATTGTTTATTGGTGTTTTACAATTTTAAATATTTTATTTGCGCACTAGATTTTATGTTTTATTTTCTGTGCTCCGGTGACGTCGTTGATAGTATGAAGCTGACGTATTCAGACACTGCTTCCTTCAATAAACTCAGTAAGCTTCTCTGGTGTTCTTGTTATTACTTTATACCAGTATTTCAGATCTATCAGTGTATACCATTGAAACAAGATTTCGACAATTTGCTATCTTTCATCTAAGAATAGAATTGCATTTTTATGCCCCCTCTCTAGGGGGGGGTGGGGCATTAGATTTGCCCTTGTCCGTCCGTCCCAAAAAGTTTTCGCCTGTAGCTCCAAAAGCACTGGAGCTAAAGTCAAGAAACTTTATAGGAATGTTGATCAGCATGTAAAGTTGTGCACCTGGGGTTTCCTGTATAGATTTATTTGGAATTGTTAGAGTTATGGCCCCTTACATACTCAAAATTTGCAATTTTCAGCTTGTGTCGCCTGTACTTGTAAAAGCGCAGCACCTACAGTCAAGAAACTTTACAGGAATGTTGATCAGCATGTAAAGTTGTGCACCTGGGGTTTCCCGTATAGATTTATTCGGAACTGTTAGAGTTATGGCCCCTTACATACTCAAAATTTGCAATTTTCAACTTGTGTTGCCTGTACCTGCAAAAGCGCTGCACCTACAGTCAAGAAACTTTACAGGAATGTTGATTAGCATGTAAAGTTGTGCACCTGGGGTTTCCCTATAGATTTATTCAGAATTGATAGAGTTATGGCCCCTTACATACTCAAAATTTGCAATTTTCAACTTGTGTTGCCTGTACCTGCAAAAGCGCAGCACCTACAGTCAAGAAACTTTACAGGAATGTTGATCAGCATGTAAAGTTGTGCACCTGGGGTTTCCCGTATAGATATATTTGGAATTGTTAGAGTTATGGCCCCTTACATACTCAAAATTTGCAATTTTCAGCATGTGTCTCCTGTACTTGCAAAAGCGCAGAACCTACAGTCTAGAAAAATATTACAGGAATGTTGATCAGCATGAAAAGTTGTGCACCTGGGGTTTCCTGTATATATATATTCGGAACTGTTAGAGTTATGGCCCCTAACATACTTAAAATTTGCAATTTTCAACTTGTGTTGCCTGTACCTGCAAAAGCGCTGCACCTACAGTCAAGAAACTTTACAGGAATGTTGATCAGCATGTTAAGTTGTGCACCTGGGGTTTCCCGTATAGATTTATTCAGAATTGTTAGAGTTATGGCCCCTTACATACTCAAAATTTGCAATTTTCAGCTTGTGTAGCCTGTACTTGCAAAAGCACAGCACCTACAGTCAAGAAACTTTACAGGAATGTTGATCAGCATGTAAAGTTGTGCACCTGGGGTTACCTGTATAGATTTATTTGGAATTGTTAGAGTTATGGCCCCTTACATACTCAAAATTTGCAATTTTCAACTTGTGTCGCCTTTAACTGCAAAAGCGCTAGAGCTAGAGTCACCCAGTTCTGAGCAGGGTTGACATACTGTGTCTGACTGAAGCAAATGTCTATGAGAATCAAGTACAGTACCATCAGCGTGTTGGGTGGAGCTTGACATGTTTGCCTATGTCACAGGAAGACAACTGCCATGGTTTGTTGTTCTACACATGTCATAAGTTGCCAGTGACAACTTCCAGTGTTTCACATCAACCTCATATGGAACAAGTGTCAGTTGCTCTGTGTAAGGTCATTCTGTCTTCTCTATAGATCTCCATCCTCGAACATAACAGACTTTATTAATGATCTAACTCATATTGCAGACCAAACTTCTCCAGATGTACTGCTTGGAGATTTCAACTTATCTTTTAATTCTACAAATTATACAAGACTGTTACAGAAATTGAATAACTATTCCCAGTGTGTGCAGCCCCCAACTCACAGAGGTGGTTCTACACTTGACCTTGTCTACATACAGAATAATATTCTACAACCCAGATTATCCTGCCTGTCAACCTACTTCTCAGACCACAGCATTGTTGCCCTACAGTTTGATACCTAAAAATTTTTCCTCCTTCTTAGTGAGTTTAATGCTGTTCCAATGGTCAAATTGCAGACTCAGTTTGATTGAGCATGTTCATGGACAGTAATGGAAAATGCAAGTTACCGTCCATGCCCGTTAGCACCAGCTTAAGCAGAATTCAACATTTAAGTATGGTAATGGTGAAATTTTATTCCAACAATTGCTTAAAATTGTTTGCTATTTAGATGACAATGGACATTTTATAAACAGCCTGACTTACAGAACATATAACTTAGGAACTTAGTACAAATTAGACATGAAAACACCTGTTTACCATCTGCAAACTCCAAGAATGTCCAACTATGCATACAGAATTATGAAGGATAATATTCATCCATTGGTCTCAGTGTTGGAGACAGTATTTTGAGTCTTCACACCACAACAGGTTTCTTATAGTTGTCATTTTGTTAAACCAATCTTATTAATGATTTAGCATGTATAACTATCTGTGGTTATACTGCTAGCTATATGAGTAGCTAGACTGAGTGGGGGCATCTGTGTCCTATAGACACATTTCTAGTTCTTTTATCATATTTCCTTCCTAGCAAAAAGTCCAAAAAATGTTTTACTGTGATTTTACTCTTTGACAAATTATTTGACAGATTGCGCTTGGTTTAAATGATATTGCCCAATATTTCTTGAATGTATCTCTCCACCGTTCAGTTTCAGTTTCAAAAAATCAAGCTGGAAGTTAATTTGCTAAGAAGTGTTAACTGTGGTCAGACTGTAATACCTGTGGCTTGTTACTTAGATTCAAGCTAGTCGCATGAATGAGCCTCGAGAAAATACTTACAGAAGAAGCCGTTACCTGAGAGAAAAGCCAGTATTTCTGTAGTATGACACACGGTAGAAGGATCAATGTGATAACTGGGTAACACCTACCTAAAGAAATAGTCTGTACTTAGCCCTAGATTTTAACCAATCCGAGGCATTAACACAGGGAGTACTGATGTTGCCATAAGATCATATCACTGACAACAAAGCAGACTTTCACTATAGAGCATGACACTATACTCTGTTGTTTAAATCCAGGTTAATTTAATTCTTCTGTGAAGAAATGTCACCATGCCCTGTACAAGTGTCTATAGGATATTTATACCACTGCCTGCTGGCATACTCAGATACAGATACAAATAAGACACATAATTAGATCTAGGTGTAATTGTTCTCAAGGTTGCAACATATTGCAAACTTTAATGGAAGTAGAGCAATGACCTAGAGTAACATGTTTACATCACATAGTGTTGTGATAGGTATTCAATTTAAATATATTAAAAATGGTTTATCAAGACTGTTGTAGTTAATTGTTCAAGCAAACAATTTTTACAGCTTTTCAGAAGCAGTGACCTTGACCTTGCAGATGTCCAAAGGCTTTGTACTTCACCTTAACTGGTCTAGATATCCTTGACATGTTAGGATATTGAATTGATACATATTACTGATGAGCAAATGAAAATTGCTTGTGACCGTCTTGTAACATACTTCAATCAGATTGTTCTACTGATTTTGAAATCCTGTGAGCCTAATAAAAAGAGTTAACATTTTGACAGTGACCAGATTGCTGAAAAACAGAATTTGTTGACAACAAATAATTTAATTTTAAAATTCTGTTAGCCATTTTTCAGAAATAGCCCAAAAAGGTTTTAGTTAATAATGTTGCTTGAAATTTTTATAAACTGGTACATGTGACAGTTTTGTATGCAAATCCTTGTGTGAAATGAACATTTTATTTAGTAGTCATTTTGAAATTTACCAGAAGTCCCAAAGTAAGGAATATTTCTATATAAACTTCTTTCGTTTCAACGTTCATTCTTTTTTCTGTATTGTATTTCTCAGTCAGTGATGTCATTCTATTCTTATTCTTCTCATTTTTACCAAAATAGGGTTTATATGCTGTTTCGGGACAACCCTCCCAAGTAACAGCTTCAATGACCTTTCAGAAAAAGGATAAAGGTCAAATGATCACAGTCAGAGCACAACTTTTAAGTTTTCAGGAACAGGAATGTGTGAAGTCTATTTTTTGAAAGATTCTTAAAGGGGCGTCGAATGAAAGATACAATTCAATGAAAAATGTGATTCTGTAAAGAAAAAGTCAGGTGACAGGTCCTTACCCATTTTAAAGAATGACATTTTGACCGTTTTAAATTTCATGGGATTTTGACCATGACCTTAAAGGTTTGTGGATGTCCAAGTTAGGTTTTGTTTGTATATAACACATTTATTTCTTGCCTGCAAAAGGTCTGAATGTTACAGGTGTATGGAAATAAACAGCTGCCATGCGAGTGTTTCTTTTTTACCACACTAGAGCACAATGTCCGGCATCCACAGCTTGCTGTTAACACTCTATAGAGGTCACATTTGTGTCCAAATTGTCATGGAAATTGGTCAGAATGATTGTATGAGGCCAAATTGTTTTCCAAATATCATGAAAACTTGCCAGAATGTTTGTCTTGATAATAACTAGGTCGATTTTTGATATGACATTGTGTCATCCTGGGTCAAAAACTAGGTCATGGGGTCAAAATATAGAAAAACCTTTTTAACACCACAGAGTCCACATTTTCTTTCCAAACCTTATAAAAATTTGTCTGAATATTTGCCTTGATGAAATTTAGGTCAGATTTGATTATTGATAATCTTGGGTCAAAATCTAGGTCACAGGTCTAAACATAGGAAACCTTGTTAACAATTAACAGTATAGAGGCCACATTTTCTTTCCAAATGTCATGAAAATTTGTCAGAATATTTGTCTTTATGATATCTAGGTAGTTTGAATATGGGTCATCTCGGTCAAACACTAGGTCACTGGGTCAAAACATAGATATACCTTGTTTTTGTTTTTATAATGATGGTCATCAGAGAGTAAGGGATATCATGACTCTCTTCTTAAACATGTTACCATAAATCTTAACATTGACTGGACTGAATGTAAATGATTTATTTATATCTTACCTCTGTTAGCACACAAGATGTGCAATTTTATGTTGAAAACACAACATACATATACATCATAAGACAGAAGGTGAATTTTCAAACTGCTTTTTCAGGAAAAATCTAGATTTGGTTTCACAATATTTGGCTTGCAGTGTTGTGTGTATTCCTTGTTAAGAGTTTGAATCCATTACATTGCACTTGTCATTTTGAGCAGCTATACTCAAGTGAGAAATTTAGGGCAACCATGGCCCTCTTGTTTTAAAACCGCTTTATAAAATGATAGCAAAGCTAAGCCTGAGCCATATTCACATATTTCAAGAGGGCCAAAAGTATTACTTAAATTACCAATTAAATGGAAAGAATTTTTCAGATAATTATGTTAAAGTTTAAGGCAAATTTGAATGATTATGTAAATGAAGTGAATTAATGCAAATCATTACCTTAATTTCATAAACTTTAAATTCCACATGGAGAGTAAAAAAAACTTGACTGTTCACATCTAAGGGACTGGTACAGAACTAGGATGGTAATTTGAAGTCAATATATTGTCAGAATCTCAATTTCATTGATATCATGTATTACATGTATAATATCCTCTTTTGGTTCACATAGTGACTTAAAAGAAATTAAATTTATTTATGCAACTGTTTTGATTCAAGTTCTTTCGAAAACAAAACAAGACACTGTACTTCACTGATCAAGGAAGGTACATTTCACAATGGATATAATTCATAGGACTTTGAGTCATTTTTATACCCCTGTCGAAAGACAGACGTATTACAAGAAACTGCATGTCGGGAGACTGGCTGTGTCCAGACCTTGTACCAGGCATTACTCTGTTGCTCATTGGCTGACTGACTTCAAACTTGCTGTGCAGCCTTCTTGCAATGAGTAGAAGTGCAGTGTTCACCGTAACGCTGCCTGGTCCCATTTTTTAATATATCTCCCTTCTTTTTTTTTTTTTTTGTCCAGAGCATAACTTTAAAACTATGAAGTGAATGGATGTAAAACTTAAAATATAGGTAGATGATGACAAGGAGAAGTGGACTGCTCATGAAGCATAACTCTGCCTTTTCCTGTTTTTTTAGTTATTCCCCTTTTCTAATTCTGTAATGAATTTTTGTCTGGATCAATTTGAAATTTAAAACAAAGATTGATGAAAAGAAGTAGAGATATACACTGCATAAGAACCATTACTCTATCTGGTCTGATGTGAAATGTGAATAATAGACAGTTTTATGGTGCCAAGAATAATAACACTTCCTTATCCAGGTTTTGAGTAAGCTCCCCTTCTTTAATTTCAATAAAGATTCTGTCCAGAGCATAAATTGAACATCATGAAAAGGATTTCCTTGAAACCTAAAATTGAGTGTAAGAAGTAGAAGCATAGTGGCAATCAGAAACCATTCTTGAAGTAGCTTGCTGCTCACTAACTTGCCTTGTGACAGAACTGGAACCTTCAAACTTTCACTCCTTAACCAGGCACCTTAGCTACTAGGCCACAGAAACAATTACCTGGTCTATGCAGTCAAAACTCCCCAAACGGCACTGCTTACAAATCAAGCAGACAGTCTGGGTTAGAGAAGATTCCATGTTAGGTAGTTTATCGACATGTACATTTCTACATATAGAAATCTGGTGTTTTAACTTAATATTTGATATAATGATTTGTATGTACACAATCAAGAGAAAAAAACATTTTTACTATTGAGAAAAATTATTTTAAGAATAACACAACCTCACCCCACAGCCTCAAGTTATGCATTTGTGATAACAGTCATTGACTGAAAACAATGCATAAACTAAACTGTCTTAAGTTAGGCTTTTAGAAGTTGCACCAGCTGATACCAATATATTTCAACAGGTATTCTGATCAGACTTATAGTCAAATATAGCAACAATGTCCTACTCAATTCAAGACACCAAATGTGACAAGGATCATTCAAGTCAATAACTTCTTGTTATCAACTTTTCAATACTGTTAATTAATTAATAGGCAACACCAGCTAAGCCTCTCTTATTAACACTGTAATACAGGTAACACAAAATCCCATTGTCATGGGTTTCTAAGTACAAGTTTTATGTCCAGAAACCGTGCCAAGTGCTTCAGTTTACTGCAATCACTTTTAATCATTTTCGTTCAAAGATTATCAAGGGATCAGTACAAAACTATTGGAATTACGACAATACAATAGTTATGCACTGACACAAAATTATGGACTTTTCATAAAAGCATTATAAAGAAGACACACGACAAAAGAATTCTTCAACAGATGAATATATATATGCTGACAATATATTATCGCAATCAATGGTTAATTATTCAGTCAATGGTAGTTATACCTGAGTACTTTGGCTGTGGGTCTGCAGTTACACGTTATGAATTCAAGACTTGCAAAGATCTTGTATTTCATACAAATTCCTGTGGTGGAGCCAATTTTGACCCCAGGGATACAATCTGAACTAGCAGTTTGTGAGATGTCATTTGATGCAAAATGTTGGCAAGTCTATTTGGCTTCCATTTTGTGCAATGGAAAGAAACCAACACTTTAGATATATAACAAACATTTCTGTTAAATTTGGTGATTAAAAGGTCATGCAGTTCAAGACAAAACGTCATTTGCAAATTTTTCTATTTTTAGCTCTGGTTGCCTCTATGTGCAATGGAGTGGAACCATTTGAGCAATTTAAAAAACAAAAAAGGAAAATATAAAGAATATTTTTGTGAATATTTGCACATATGACCTTGGATTTAGGAAGAAAAATTATTAATTTTTTTTTTTTAATTTTAGTTCTTGCAGACCTTTAATGCAATGCAGCAGAACCAATTTTGAGCATTTTTTAGAAAAGTTTAGTATAAGGAACATTTCTTAAAGTTTGATGCAGCCTGTGTGATATTGTGATATCATTTGAAGCCAAATGTTGACGAAAATCTATTTTAAGTGCTGGTGACCATTTTATGCAAGGGAATGGAACCATGAGAGCAATTTTGAAAAAGGGGCCATTTAAGATACATTTCTTTGAAATTTGGTTGAAAATGACCTTGGGATTTAGGAGAGGTCATTTGCATTTATTATATTTAGCTTTTGCAGCTCTTGTGTGTAATGGAGTTGAACCATTTAAGCAATTTTAAAATAGGACAATACAAGGAACATTTCTATTAAGTTTGTCAGAAAATGGCCATGCAGTTTTTAAGATGTCATTTTTAGTAAAATGTTGATAGGGTGATCCAAATTGCTCACCTAGAGCAAAGTTGTGCTCAGATGAGCTAAAAACAGCTAATGTATTTATAAAGAATTGAACACTTCAAGATGTTACCTACCACACAGATGTCAATACAATCAAACAGCAGTTGACAGTGGAAATCAGTAAAACTACAAGAGTGTCGCCAACTGCTGTGCACTTTCTTTATTATCCTCTGAATGTCCTTAAACTCACGAGGACAATGCCTGCCTCCACCTCCTACCCCACTCCCTACAGCATCACAAAGATGTCAACCTAATTATTCCTTCAAGTGCTATTCAAAGGCGAAGTCCCCTTGCAAATATAGTTGGTACCATCCTATCCCTGTTAAAGAATATCCTTTTAACTAAAGAGTGGCCTATAGGTTACATTCCTTAGAAAAAGCAGCAAATGCCATTTAAGTCTGCAGCCACACCAAGGCAATCCCTTCACTATTTAACTTTACTGCTATGTATAGTTACCAGAAGTTATCATGGCAACATACAAGTGACATTTTAACAGTTTTTGAAGACCATTGATGCAATTTGTGAAGCAGCTCTTGAATTACGAAGTTGGTATCATTCTAACCTTTTTGAAAAGCTACTGGTACTTCATTTAACCAGATTGGTATATATGGCTATTTTTCTTATGCAATGTTGTATTCATGTGACATGTGTTCATGTCCTCAAACAGAATAGGTCCTTTACTCCACTGCACTTGTTAGCAGTAATTACTAAGGGGGACAACTCTAACATAAATTCAGCACTAAGTCATTCTATAGCTTTTACTGTTTCAATTCTATTGCTTTCAAATTCCAATATATTAGTGAATGGTTTGTGCTTACTGCCATATCGCATCAGAAAATGTTGCAGTTCATAAGTACAAGACTCACTGACAGCTAAATTTTAGCTCAAATGTGTCAGAACAAAGTTTCAAAAATCTATAGTCCAAGAAATGTGAAAGGAAGCTGCATCAAAAGATTTTGCTATGACCAGCCGTAAAACCACAGAGGTCAAATTCTTAATTGGTGTGCATAAAAAACACACCATGCACATGTTTGCTTTTTTTTTATTTGTGAACATGCACACCAAGTTTCAAATCAATAGTTCTTGAAATGTGGTAGAAGTTTGCATCACATGATTTTGCAATGACAGGCTGTGAAACTGCAGGCATAGAAAAAATGCATCAGGCAAATCTACACTTATCAGTGATCATGCACACCAAGTTTCAAATCCTAGTCCTAGAAATGTGGAAGTAGTTTGCGTCACAAGATTTTGCTAAAATAATTAATTTGATCTGAGGAAAAAAACAAAATGAAGTGCATAATCTCCATTTTGCCGTCTATTCATATACCAAGCTTTATTAACTTAAATCTTTTTATGTGGGATCCAGAGTTCTGGACAGACAGACGTGGAGTAAACCTACAGTTCCCTCTGGTGTAAACACTGGTAGGAGACTAATTACTGTATACTTTAAAAAATCATTGCTCCCCCCTTTTCATATTTTCCTAAAGGTGAAAAAATAGTAGCAAAGGAATATTGAATCAGCAAAGAGAGAATCAAACTAAAAATCTGACTCGGTCATCATCTTTTAACCAATGAAAAACAAATTTAAGTAGCTTTACTGATGTATGAACACATTTTATTAATTCATAAATATTTATGAACATATGAAAATACATATTTTCATTCTCATATCATTCTCAATGTAAATTTAAACATGTCAAAAAACTTGGATGAAAAATGGTCACTGGATGATTTTTTAAAACAATTATTTCTTGATTATGAATGACAAATTTGAAAGAACAAAAAAAACCATAGTAACAATTGTAGCTTATCAATTTTTTCTCACTTATCACCTAAATGAAACACAGAAAATAGATGTAACTATAATGGAAATGATAATCTATGCTGTAGAAACACTGAATTTTTCTGTTTGCAAAAGAAGACAGGAATACATGAAGAATTACAATTCCATCTTGAAATTTGCACAGATTTCTCAGCAATTGTTCCTGCTTTTATTCAAGTGAACTCTCATTTTTGTCAGTAACACAACAAGTCAAATGCTTATTTTGCTTGACATGCTGTCTTTGTGTTTAAACCCTTCATTACTATATACACTCTGAAGATGCTCTTCTGCTTATAGTATTATATTATTATTATTGTGTTCGAACACAATTTACTCAGCAGTTTCTATCTCAATACTAAGTTTACAAAGTAATTTCTGGTTCCTTTGCACAGGAGCATGTCTTTCAACACAGAAAGTGTATGTATGTCTCGTTAAAATGTTGGAACCATATATCCGAGGCTTTTTTCCTCTTTGAGATCATCACAATTCTTTCATCTCACCATGTCTCAACAAATTCTATTCACAGTTCCTTGTAAAGGAACCTTTTGCTCAATATCCTCCATCATTGTAATTATCATAGCCCCCTCCACCTTGAGGAGGTGGGGGAGGGGGTGGCCCTCTCATTCCTGGGGGTGGTGGCCTCATACCTCTTGGAGGTGGTGGACCTCTCATTCCTGGGCCTCTGGGTGGGCCCATTCCTGGAGGAGGCGGTCTCATTCCTGGGGGAGGACCTCTCATTCCTAAAAGTAAAAAATACATATGTCAGGTTTTCTGAAATAAAATGACAGCAAAGACAATTTATAAATCAAAATACATTTTTCATTAATTATTAAGAAATTATATCATTATCTGTGTAAAGCCAAGATAAATGGTTCACTTCATAAACTGATCATACTATTAACAACTTATCTTCAGGCAAAGACTGAAGTTATTCTCTTATATATTAATTCTATTTACTGGTTGTGACATGTAGTAAGTGCTCTGATTAAAATAAAAGATCAGTTACATTTGCTTTAAATTAAACAGAAATAATATTTCTAACAACATTAAAACATTCATTTCTTTTTCTAACAATAAATAAGTATCAATGATTTAATTTTACCAAATGGAGGTGGAGGCGGTCCTCTTGGGGGTGGGCCTCTCCAGCCTGGAGGAGGAGGCCTCATTCCTGGGGGTGGTCCCATTCCTGGTGGTGGAGGACCACCCATTCCCGACTGTTGAGTCACTGAAGGCGGGGGTGGGAAGCCTGTCTGTTGTGCAGATGATGTAATATTCATGGGAGGAGCTGGGGGAGGGGGCATACCTTTAAAAAAATATACCGGTACTTGTTTAAGACTAACACCTTTCAACAATTACTTGATATCTGTCACCGGAGTGAAAAGTTATAGCAACATTTGTACTGTTGACAATACTGCAACCTAACATAAACAACATATGTTACATCAACAGAGTACTTATCTATTCTTATTCAGATAAAGACAAAACAATTTCATGTAAATCGGATAGATAAAGACATTGAAAACTAATGTAAATCTACAGAGTGTTTATTTTTGCATCACTTGTCCCGCTTCTTCAATCATTTCATAGCAACTTATGGAATGGCTTGAACCTCATTCTACATAGCAACTTATGGAATGGCTTGAACCTCATTCTACATAGCAACTTATGGAATGGCTTGAACCTCATTCTACATAGCAACTTATGGAATGGCTTGAACCTCATTCTACATAGCAACTTATGGAATGGCTTTAACCTCATTCTTCTCAGCAGAAAAGTGGACAATTATCTTTTACAGTCAAAAGTAGACTTAGCTGTTACATAGAAATGCCACAGTGAGTCGCATAGAGTCCAGTTCCATGTTCCTATAAAAAATCCACTTAATAACATGCTGGTCATACCATTGTCCTTTAAGAGGACTTGTTTCTCAGAAGGAAGTGGAAAAACAGACCTCATTGGTTGTGAGATTGAACCACTGTCCTCGACCATTCAGCCACTTAAGGTACTTAACCAACGGAGGCCAGTCATGTGTTCTGAGTGAAAAAGAAAAACCACACTCACCAGGTCTTCCTGGCATTCCCTGTGGAGGCATGTTACCCATGGAGGAGGGTGGAAGTCCTGGGGGCAGGGGTCTGGACATTCCAGGTGGCATAAGGGGCGGAGCTCCCATTGGACCTGAAAATCAACATAACCATTTAGAAAGTCATTCTGAAATTCAAATCACTCATATTGCTGTAAAAACAATCCCAGGCAGCATGTAGTTATAGTAACTGTAGTGAACAGATCACAAGTCTAGAAAGTCAATTACAATTAAACAAGGGCAATAATGGAAATATTTACGTACCTACATCGTACTGAACAAGACTAACAAAGAAGTCTGGCCTTGATCACCTTGGTACAAGTCAGGTTATCTCTGTTGGCTTTTTGCCTTGTAAAGAAAATTTACACATGAACCTATGGCCTTAACACAAGTATTTTTCTCGTAAATAAAAAGGCAAAAACATCCAGTAAATGTTACTTGATCTTACCTTACTTGACCAATGACCATGTGGTACAAAAGTTTTAAGGAAATTATTTTTTTTATATTGAGGTGTGAATGAGAAAAACTTTGTAGTGTTATGAAATAAAGATGCCTTCTTGTATTCATCAATCACTTTGCTGTTTCATATTTTAATACTGAGCCTAAGGCACTTGTCAAACTTGACATTGCATATAATCCCCAAATCATGCAATAGATTGATTTTTTTTATGTGAAACAAAGATGCTATGTCACTAATGAGCAAAAATGAAATGGAATAAAAAAATTACAAGAAAAAAAAAGTTTTATTTTTCAAAAAGATTATGCCAGTTCATATTGTGATGTCTCAGTCAGACATGATGTAGTACACAGATGTACATTTACCAAATCAAGATGCTTGTGGTAAACTATTGTAACATATCTACAGATGAATAAAAATAATACAGTTGTTTGCACTAGACATTTGATAATTAAAAACTACCAAGTCTGGAGTCTCTGTGACAAAATCTATGACTGATGGTAATCAACTTCTAAACAAACATGGCATCAAAAGCTTTAAATAAACACATGTGAGTAGACTGTTTAACGGTTGTATACGTCATTCATTTTCAGCTGTATATATATCTGGAGTCTTTTATAGGTCTTAATGTCAAAAGTCAAATATGCTGTCTAGATCAAGCCACTGTGAAAAATATAGCAAAGACAAACTTAGACAGAAGGAAACAAACATAGACAAATATATTTAAATTGTTTAAATCATGTTATGTACCAAAACAACAGCATACAATGCATGAAAAAAAGGACTTTTTCTTGAAAGTCAAGAATGTTGTACAAGAGATAAAACTGTCAGTACCACATTTATAGTAGGGTTATTTAGTCAACATAAGTTGCAAGTACCCATGTTTCAACCCATGTAAAATCAATACATTTGAACTAACAATGATGTACAGAGTTTTTGTTCATCAGGATGTACACGTAAGAAGACAATGTTGGAAAGAATTTTTCCATCCAACCATCCTTCTGTCTATCCTTCATACATCGCTTTCAAATGGTTCAATAATTGATGAGTGGAATTTAACTGTGTCAGAGTGTTTACCTTCTTCTACCAAATTAACATTCTCACATTTCAGAAACTGCCAAAGACTAATGGTCTGAAATTTTGTTGGTTCCGACATGTTTATCACACGTTAGTATATCAGTTTCCAAAATTATGTTGACAAATATTTAACACTAAAAGTAGTAAATTCAATGAACTCTTTAGACTCTGGTCCGACTACACAAATATGCAGGGCTTTCATTAAGAGGCAGAAGGCGGGTATTTTCCCCTGCTATTCTGGATCTTCACCCGGCTACTTTTCTTAAAATTAGGCTAAATTTATAACTTTTAACAAGCTGGCAGCCCCATTAATGTAAACATGACGGTGACCCTTTAATTTCTATACTGATCTGTACAAAAATTAGAGGACTACTAGTCATTCTCATTAGCCGACTGATAAATAGTTCATTCCTCGTTTCCTTTTATAACGTAAAAAAACAAGAACATATACACTTTGTAACAAAAATTTTAGTACGCTCAGAAGTTCACACAAGATTGGTAAGTTTTTACTACAGAAAATGTTTTATAAAAATTATATTATAATCCTTACCTGTGCCAAGAGGTGGGCCACTGAATGGAGGCATTCCTGATGGGGGTACAGGTGGGGGCATCATAGGAGGTGCTCCTGATGCAGGTGGGGGTACAGGAGCTCCCATGGGTGGGGGCACTGGAGGGGGTAAACTTGTCGATGTTGATACTGGCCCACCTAGAAAGCAAATGAAGTTTTTCTTTATTCTAATTTGTTCTGTGGTATATCCATTTAAAATAAAGTACTCGAAAAAGTCTCTTTCATATGGAAGCAAACACTTATAGATTATTATGGAAGTAATTAAGTATTGCATTTATCTTAGGCCTGAAAATTCTTCATAAACTGTTTGTCATTGCAGCAACTCCAAGGGCATATGCGACTACTGAATATACAAATATAAACACCATATGTGATTCTCATCAATTAAGAACAAGTGGTATGTTTTTTAAAGTATTAGACTACTAATAAACATTTTGTCAGTCCTCATTTAATTGTATTTTTTTTAGAAATATACTATCCTAGGACAAAATATAGACCACATAAGACACTTCTACAATGTGGGTTTCAAGAAATGACTAATATTTATTTTGAACCTTACCCGACTTAGTGGGTGTATAAGGTATAGAGAAACACAATGTTTTACCAAAGACTGACCATAAAAGCAACCATTAATTGCCATGTAATCATTCACATTATGAGGACTTACTAACTGCTGACAAAAACAAACAAAATGAAAAGCCAAAAGTGAAAACCAAGATGATTATAAACATAGCACAAAATAACCCCACCCACTTCATTATGAGGGAATGTTATCAACATAAACTTAAACATAAAACTTCATGACTTCAAATTAGTTATAATTAATTTCATTCATGTACTATTCTTAACAAATTGGCAAAATATCAAATACTTTTACCTTCTAGTTTTGGAGAAATTAATTACTGAAATCACAGATACCCAATTTTCATCGATTTAACATGTTGAAAAGCTTTGTTACAATTGAAATATATTAAAAAAAAAGGAATTGAATTTAAATTCTATAAAAGTTATTGCTGTAAAACCAAAACAATGTAAAACTGCCAAAAATTAGAGAAAAAAATTTGGCTTGGGTGGGATCTGAACCCATGCCCTTCAGTGAAAATGTCACAATCCTACACAAATTAATGGAATTGAATACTCTTCAGAGTGGAGATAGGGTATTAGGAATTTAATACCTTAAATCAGTAATTTTATATACAAAAAAGACATAGTGAAGTGTTTTCATAAAATAAAAACAGTATCTATACTTCCAACTTTTCTCTTATTCAGTGGTATAGTAAATATCTGCACTTGTCAAACAGGTCAGCACTGTTCCCAAGAACCTCCATACGGAGTTATTTCAACTCAAGAATAATCCGTATCACCCCAAGTTTTAAATAGTACTGTTATATATCTCTAGAAATTACTGAAAACTTTACCTTTCACAACCCTACCCCCTGTACAAACCTGTAGAAACATAGTGACCACTGTCCTTTTTTTTTTTATTTGTGTTCAGGGTTTGACTTTGACCATATTTGCTATTAGAACAGAAAATCTCCATGCACCTAGCGAAAGAAGGGCTTAAAACTTCAATGTTAAACGGTGCTAATCAATTACCCAAGCAACAGCTGTGTATAATGTATCACTTTCCTCTTTAAGTTGGTTAACAACATCACAAGATCACAAATAGTAAATAAAACAGGAGAAGATATATACATATTTGAATCAATATTGTAACTGATACTTAAAAACAAACATCAGTGTTCTTAGAAGGAAAGTTTTTAAAATGTTGAATGTCATACCTGGGGCTTGTCCTGGAGTCATCTGTTGTACAGGGGGTGGGGGAGGCGGTACCACACTGCCTGCAGGGGCAGGAGGCTGCTGGGGAGGCGGCGCATCTGCAAATAACTGATGGGGTCTGTCTGTGAGAGATAAAGGATTCTTTGCTGCCATCATACGCTCTGAAAGAAATATATAACAGAACTTTGTGACACTTGCTTATTTACATTTTTTCTGAAATCAACATCACATCTGCAGTCAATGGCATATTAGAACTTCAAGCAAAGACCAATCCTTTTTTAAAAAAAGCTGTGGTACGAAAGCACTTAACCATGCAATCTCTAATTATTAGGGGCAGAGTGGCACAGACAACAAGACAAATAAACTTAAATACATAAATAAAACTCCATTTATATTCAAGATTTAACCAGCACTTGTCAACAAGTTGTTTATACCAGTTTGAAGGCTAGGTTATATTACTGTTAAAAAACCTCTGCTGCTTAACCACTAAAAAGGGCATTACATCTTAAAGTGAACAGCAAATTTAATTGTACAACAGTTTATGTCAGCGTACTAATTTTGTTAGTGTCATGTTAGCACCATAACTAGCTCACATTCCTATATAGCTGAATGAACCTAATGACCAAGTGAACTCACCAGCAGCAGAACCGTGCCTCTCTCCTTTCGAATCTTTGCGGAATGCGTAGGATATACTGATCGCTCTATTGCACAAAAACTGTCCATTCATAGCCTCTATAGCTGAATCAGCCGCCTCAAAACTGGCAAAGTTTATAAAAGCATACCCTTTGGAATTACCCGTGTCTGGATCTCTCATGATCTGAAATGTTAAAATATTTCTAGTTTTCTTTCACTTTCCATTATTTAACATTTAGGTACAGAAAAAAAGAAGTATTTTTTAACTGCTGATGTAAAACTGTGAAAAACAGCCCAAAAGAAAAACTTACTGGGGTATATAAGCCCAAAATATTGAACATATATTCCTATTTATATACTATTTTTGACAAAAAAAGCATTTTACAAAATCTGGATGAGATGATTTTAATCAAACTGCAAACAGGGAATACATCAACATATCACACATCTTCTAGTTAGGTAGAATTTGTTTGGCATACAAACACATCTGGATGAGATGATTTTAATCAAACTGCAAACAGGGAAAACATCAACATATCACACATCTTCTAGTTAGGTAGAATTTGTTTGGCATACAAACACAAGAGCGATCAGTGATCATGTGTCGCCTGATGATAGCAAAAATTAAGCAGTTGTATTGAGGGGTGATAGGACAGTTTGTTGCCAAAATGCCTTTTTTATTCATGGGCCATAACTCAGCCAAAAATCATTCAACCGAAAAACCTCTTAAATATGCGCAAGTATTTGAGGTAAAGATCAATCCTTTAACATTTCATTCAAATTGCATTAGTAGTATAAGAGATGTAGCCTGGACAAACTTTACAAATAAAAATCATTAAAGGGTCATAACTCTTGACAAAAATAATTGATCTGCAAAATGCCGACGAAGTGCACAACAAGACTTGGTAGTGATCATTCCTGTAAAGTTTAGATGAAATTGCACCGTTAGATATTGAGCAGTAGTCCGGACAAGTTTTGTAACGAACAAACAGACGACGGAGAAGTGATCCCTATATGTCGCAGCTACTTTGTAGCAGACGACACAAAAATCTTCACTGAATTCTGATTTGTACCATTCCTTACATCACGATTCAAAGTTGCACAACTCTTACCTTTGGTGTTTGTAATATAACCCCAAATGCACTGAATGTATCATAAAGCAGTTTTTCATCCACCTCTGGATCTAAATTCCCGATAAATATGTTGGCACCCACATCCAGATTTCTTTGGTTTGCTGATGCCTAAAAAATTCATAAGCCTATAAATTAATACATGTACTTATATTTCATGCTCAAATTAGTATACATGTACATCAGTATTATTCTTAAAAAGAAGAAAACAGTAAACAAAAAAGCTATGAAATCACACTATATAGCGAAGGGAATTAATTATCAAAGATAAAACAGAACAAATTCTCAAGATTCTCTCCCTTTAAGTTCACCACTGAAGTATTTTAAAAAAGCTAATACATAAATATACTCTTTTCATTAAATTTCGAGTAAAACTGCTATGCAGACTATGTAATTAAAGATGTAAAGATATCATAAAATTCCCTTTATACATACCATTAAATAATCAGCATTTAAGTTTTTTCATCAAACCCTATTGTAACTTATAACAAATGACAGAAAATTAGGTCTGTCATTTGCGACAGCATTTATTTTTTTATCTAAATCTCTGGAGCCTGTATCAATACATATTTTCAAGATGAAATTATTTGGAAATTATCAGGCACAGTTCCTTCTCTCATGCTGACAAATATTTCAGCATTTTTTAATTTCTTTAAAATCTATCATAAGGCATGTCTCTTCTCCATAATTTATTAGGCAAATTTATGGACTGTTAATGTCATCAACTTGAAGTTATGACTTTACCACCATTACCCCTATAAAAAGTACCAAAGACTCAAGACGATTGCCTTACCTTATTTACTCTAATAGGTTTCCCATACATTTTGATCATATTCATTATTTTGATGGCGTAATCAGCATCCTCTTCACCCATAAACTCAACAAAACCATACCCCTGATGTGCCTGGGTCACTCTATCCTTTGGCATATGTACATTCACTGAAATGCATATGGTACATGTACATGTTTGTAATTATGTATAAGTAAAAGCAAACAGTGCAAACCATATTGCACGAAAACCTTCCTTTACTTCACGAAAATCATGCGTTACCGTATATATCACATCATGACTTAAACGTAACCCAATCATGTTAGCCACAACCTTTCTGAAACACTATCAATATTTAAAATATTATGACCCAATTTAGAAGTACACAACAACCCTCCTGAAGAGTTATCTAACTTATTATTTTTATTATAATTCTTCATTAAATCCAAGTTTGTACATTTTTTCACAGTCAAATTACAAAAATGTAATGAAAAAAAATGGTAAACTGATCAATTTATTGATTTTTGCTTAATTCTGATTAAGGACTCGTAATGTCCAAGACAGTTTTCAGGTAAAATAGTCTTTTTGTTAACATCTGTCAAGGCACTGAGAGAATAATGTCAAATTCACAATTAGAAGCAGCTGAATGACAGTATGACAGCTTGAAGACAAGTAACATGACTCACCAACTGGTCCTGCCTGCAGAAAAAGCTCCCAGAGAATGGCTTCCGACACTTTCTCATCCAGCCCTCCCACATACACTGTCGCATCTGATCAAAATGAAATACATACATAATTCCAATTTTTTTCTCAAAGTTCTGTTGTTATCATTTATGCATGCTTCACAAAGAAGAAAAAGAAACAAGAGCTGTCCGTGAGACAAGAGCTGTCCGTAAGACATTCGCAGCATATTAGTTTAAAGCTGCTTCCCTTTTGACCCCAACACATTAGGAATCATCCTTGATTTGGGGCAAGTCTAGGTGTGAGTTTTCATGTACGATGATAAGGAAAACAAATTATGATGTGGAAACAGATATCTTATGTCTATCCACAGTGACCTTGACCTTTGAAAGTTTGACCCCCAAATCAAAAGGGATCATCCTTGAAGAGGTAATAGGTCTTTCAAATAGAATAATCTGGAGACAGATGAATTTCGGAAATTATGCTGTTTCGGCTGACCGCGTGACTCCCATACAAAACGACTTCTTAAAAATATTAAAATCATTTTAAAACTCATTGTTTCATTGATTAAATAATTATTGAAAAGACGGTTTATACTGTATCTTCACATTATATAGGCAAGAAATTTATTATCTGACTGATTAGAGATAAATTTCATATTTTTCCTATTTGCAGTGATGGGTAAAAATCTATCCTGGACATTTATTTAAGCAAAAAACAGGGCTCGTTTCATTAGCTTTTTAAAAGTTATTAAGTATTTTGTAATCTATTTGAGATAAATTTCAGGTGTAAAAATTAATTTTACATAATACTATGTAATATTTTTTTTCTTATTTTCTCTAATGTTAAGAAATGTTAGCTGAATTTGAGCATTTTTTTAAAATGGTGCTAATTTTACATATATATTTTCAGCAGAGTATTGAATTCATGGCTTATTTCAGACTGAGAAACATACTTTTCAACAAATCTCTGACTTCTTACTTTAAGCTGAACAATTTTTAAAGCTAACCATGCTTTTAGAATTTCAATTTTTGCTATTGTTTGTAGTTTTGAACAACTTCAAATGTATCATACAAATGTTGTCAGGGCTGTGATTGGGTTGAGAGGAGAGGAGGAAAGTTATTTGCGGCGAGGGGTTTGGGGGCCGCTTTAGCTTAGTGTTTTAAATTATTTTTGTACACTCTTAACATGTCTCTGCCCTCTTTCGTCACGCGAATTTGATAGACACCTCGAAACACCAAAATCATGCCTGTCATCCATGTTCCGTCGATATCGGCGAGGTCTGATCTTTTACCACTTATGCAAATTAGAATATCCTTTCGCTGGCACACAGAAACATAACTTTAATCGAGAAGGTCGAACACGTTTCACAACAAAATGAGTGTAGATCAAGTCACAAGTTTTGATGTCTTACATGATATGGATTTCTTTAATATGCTGTACTTTTGCATTTTTGTTTTTGTTCTAATATTTCGAGTTGTGAAACTGATTTAACACGATCTTTGATGATACATGCACACTATAATTATATTTACTTGCGTAATTGAATACTGTACTTTTCCGACGGCATTTTCACCTGCAAGCAGCGGCACGAATATATTATTTACCGTGTATTGTATATTTAATTTACATGTATGCATTACATAAAATGAGAGGATATTTTACTTTACTTGTGAAAGCCAACCATAATTATAAAAGATGAATTCAGTTCAATGTATTCTGTATCGCATGAATGTAAACAAAAACCCAATATCCCTGTAACTCCGCCTCCAAGGCACACATGCGGAATAATGTTGGTAAATCATTTCATTCGATTTACCTGGTAAGTAGCACTGGTTGTTAAAAACTGATTTACTAAAATAAATTCTTTCAAAATTTGAAAAATGCTGCCATCTCATTGGACAAAAATAATTTCAAACACTAAATGTTGTTTTTAAAAGGATTTCAGGAGTAGAAAACTCAAGTGCAGTGGTTCTTCTAACTAATAACAAGCTACATCTAGTTTCACTTTAATTCACAATGAAAAAATCCATATACAATCTTCTACTAGCTATATCAGACCTTTCTATGATCTGAACTGTGGCACAGCTCAACTAAGGCAACTCGACCACATGAACTGCAGGCAATCACTTTTTTGCACAAAATACATTTGCATTTTTCTGCACTGTCGGTCTTCCTGATGAACTGTGATAATGCTACTGCTGTTTCGTTCTGCTCAACTAAACTTGCAACCATTCCCATCGGTACTTATTTTTACAAGCTATCTCAAGAGCCAAATGAAAATTGTCTGTTCTTTCAATTATACGTGACATCTTTAAGTGTTTTTGAGGAAATATCACTTTTTTAAACCGATAAACGCCATCGTTGACCTGTAAGTAGACCAATTAATTTGACTGCATGGAAAGGACCAATTAAAACAAGCATTTCAGACAGGTATGTTTACCTCTTTGATTTCACTACATATGCAGTCCCAAATCCATGGAAAAATCACAGTCCTGTCTTATACAGCATCTTCCAGAATGTGTTGCACCAAAAAAAAGTCCATGATATCTACACAAATATGATAATCACTCATAAGTAAAAAAATCAATAGCGTGACATGATAAATCACAGCATTAAGGATTCATATAATATGTTTCTAGACCATTCTATTTGAAAGACTCTGATGAAGTCCATGAGGAAGTTTTTATGCAGGATGGAGATAAAGAAAGCAAGTTATGGTCCCCAAACAGTTTCCTGATTTCCAGGCATTATGACAGTTTGACCCTAAAATCAATAGGGATGGGTCCCACGTTTTACCAGAATCGACCATTTTTACCGGAATCTACCGGAATCGACTTTGCATTACCGGAATCAACCTATATTTCTTACAAAAACCTTTTTTTTTCAAGATATACAACACTGTTTATTAATATATTATATTATCAACGTAATAACAAAAGGAATTTGAAGTATCTTCTAGTGGAAAGATTTTACAAGATAAAGAAAATCGGCGAGTTGCGGAAAATTTGCGCATATGGATATACGCCGGAATCGGCCTGTATTTCATAATTAAATTGAATTTAAGTCATACAAAGTTATTTTTCATTACTCTACATCTGAAATAAAATATTAACCAAGGGAATTTAAAGTGTCTTCAAGTGGAAAGATGTTGCAAGAGAAAGAAAATCGGCGAGTTGCGGAAAATTTGCGCGTACGGATATACGCCGGAATTGGCCTGTATTTCATAAATAAATTGAAATTAAGTCATACAAAGTTATTTTCCATTACTCTACATCTGAAATAAAATATTTACCGAAGAAATTTGAAGTTTCTTCGAGTGGAAAGATGTTGCAAGAGAAAAAACTCGGCGAATTGCGGACAAATTTTCGCATACAAATATACGCCGGAATCGGCCTGTATTTCATAAATAATTTGAATTCAAGTCATACAAAGTTATTTTTCATTTCTTTACATCAGATATAAAATATTTATCAAAGGAATTTGAAGTTTCTTCGAGTGGAAAGATGCTGCAATGGAAAAAAATCGGCGAGTTGCGGAAATTTGCGCATACGGATATACGCCGGAATCGGCCTGTATTTCATAAATAAAGTTATTTTTCATAACTCTTCATCTGTAATAAAATATTAACCTAAGGAATTTGAAGTTTCTTCAAGTGGAAAGATGTTGCAAGAGAAAGAAAACTGGCGAGTTGCGGAAAATTTGGGCGTACGGATATACGCCGGAATTGGCCTGTATTTCATAAATAAATTGAAATTAAGTCATACAAAGTTATTTTCCATTACTCTACATCTGAAATAAAATATTTACCAAAGGAATTTGAAGTTTCTTAGAGTGAGAAGATATCTGTATGCGCAAATTTTCCGCAACTCGCCGATTTTCTTTATCTTGTAAAATCTTTCCACACGAAGATACTTCAAATTCCTTTTGTTATTACGTTAATTATATTACATATTAATAAACAATGTTGTATATCTTGAAAAAAAATGCTTTATGTAAGAAATATAGGTCGATTCCGGTAATGCAAAGTCGATTCCGGTAGATTCCGGTAAAAAATGGTCGATTCCGGTAAAACGTGGGACCGATAGGGATCATCCGTGATTTGGTTAAAGTACACATGCAAGTTTTCATGCAGGAAGATGTATATTCTTATGAATACGTGACTGACCTAATGCTTTTTTTTGGCAAAGCAATGTCATATTGATAATGCTCATTTTCCCGTAGCACATTCTGCAAGATTTTCCGAGTGGAATGATTTTTCAGTTTAGTCAACATATTTAAGTATTCAATCTGAGTTATTAATGAACTTATGTCCAAAAGAATTACCTTTGAACAAATAAATCCAACTGTCACACATGAAAATAATGTTTTGGATCCTTTATTTATTTAAGTCCAATTAGACTGCAAACTGTATGCTACAGTACACGCAGCGTGGACTTTGACAACGAACACCCGTCCCCACGATTTTACTGTCCATGTTGAGGACCAAAATGACCACCACGTCGAGTGTTCATTTGTATAAAACGCGGTGGTCAGCGCGGCCGTTCGCGGTGATCAGTAACACGCCGTGTCACGGGGTTTGCGGTTTCTGAAAAAACGAAGTCACAACACAATTTTACTTTCCCCAATTTTTTTTGTTCAGATGAGTTACAAAAAACACGTAATTATTACCAGTTGAAGTTGTTTCTTTTTCTTTTTAATACCTAATCCGGTTTAACTTTTATTTGTTGACGTTCGATGTTTGGTTGTATGATTGAGGGTATTTGTAGAAAAGAAACACAGCCAATTATGAATAGATTTACACACCTACATGCCATCTTGCTAATTAACTTTAATTGCTGCAATTAATATATTTTCAAGTTTTCAATCAATGCTGCGCTTGCATTAATCCACTTGCAAATAAATTACACTCTAATAAATTACAAATGATAATCTAACTGCGAAAAGTTAATAGATCTAATTTAAACAGTCAAAATTTGAACAAATCCGCTCTAATTATGATGCATTTGTGTATGAACGCTCTTATTTGTTTACGCAAAGAATGACCATTCAAAGCCTTGCTTCCGGAAACAGCTGATCATATTTTCAGAAAATGAATTGTCTGGGTTTTTAGATCAACAGGTGTTTAACAGCTCTTCTAGGTGCTTGGCAAAAATTATTGATCGATTTTGCTATATATTAACAAGCGTTTTTCAAATATTCCAAAAACAAAAGTACACAATAAACCTACACCGCAAATGCATTTGAAATTTGGTTTGAATTTGACCAACTGAAGTTAGCCACAAAATACATGTAAGTAAAATAAGTATGAGTAAAAAATGAACTATACGCAGAGTATGTTTAAATGCAGTAATCTCCAAGTAACAACATCCCGGGGACACGCGGCGTTCTGTCACTGCGACACACGGTGATCATACACCCCGGCAGTAGTCGCAGTGGTCATTTTAGAGGACACCCGAAATTTCGGGTGTTCAGTCCACCGCGACTTGCCTTCTGGAGACGATACCACCCCCTGCGACTATGTTAACAACATCAAAGTCCACGTTGCATGTACTGTAATTTATGACCTTCCCAGTGTACACAGTTATCTGATTGGTTAACAGCAATTCAATGTTTGCCATGGAAAGAAAAATTACTATTTAACAAAATCTTTTGTGGTATATAACCAACCACTTGTGCCCATTATATTTTCGTTAAAAAAATCCAACCAATCTTAATCCTGACATCACATACCTGGCAATTGAATTTCAAGGGGGGAGGAATTTTGTTGTTTACATTTTTGCGAAAGTTATTTTTTGACACCATTCATGCATTTTCTGCCTGTTGAGCAAAATACTGAATCAATGAAATGGTTTGACATGATTCAAGTATTTAAAAACATACGTGAAATTGACAGTGTAAATGTCAGCAGTTTCTTTAGTTTTGCTGGAAACAGTGGTACTAGGGGTCATAACTTAAAACTCTATAAACCTAAAGCCAAGAAATCATTACGTTTAAATTCATTTGGGCACCGCACCTTATCGGTTTGGAATCATTTACCAGAAGACATTGTTTCAAGTGGTACAATGAACTCTTTCAAAATCAAGACTGGATAAATTTTGGACTTCCAGATGCTTTGAACAGTCTGAAGTGTACTAACTGCTGTAAATTCCTGCACTGATTAAATCGGAGACGCAGAACATATCCCAAAGAAGCAGCTGAAGAGGACTGTATTAGCTTCATAGTTAATGGGGAGAGCTGTAACTAAGTTGAAAGAACTTGTAGCTCAACCCTTTTGTCATATATTTATGTCATCATCATCATCATTATTATTATGTCTTTTTGTCATATAATGCATTTATGGCAATAAAATATGTTTAAACTATTAGCTTCAGAGTGTCCCCAGAAGACAAAAGGTGAGGTGAATGTGTGATTAACTTTTGAATGCAACTTTTGAAGTGTGATATTCAATGTATTTTGTGTTAAGTTTTTTGCTACATGTTTTTTAGCAATACCGTTTGGATTTTGCACTTGCCCTATCTAACAAATCATCAAAAGCGCTATACATTTCAAGGTTTGGACTAGAAGATGGTAATGAGAGCAATTTATAGTCTGGAAACAATTGTGTCTACAAAGACGGATGGATTGACACAGACGGTCAAGCTAATTTCAGCATATACCCCAACAACTTTGTTGCAAGGGGTGTAACAATCATGGCTGATATAATTACAATGTACATTAAATAAGCCGTCTAACTCCAGAGAAACACGATGAAAAGACACAGTCATTCAAATTTGAAACAAAAGTAAAGGAATCAGCCTGTCCATGGAAATCTAAGGACAACAGCCCACTGGAAGGGACTGCCATTAACTTGTTTTAAAAGAGTAAAACTGTTTTTTATGAAATTAGTAATCAGATAATGATAAAGATATTTCTTCATGCTTACAAACCTTGATTTCTTTCGGCAATCGGCCCGGCTGCCATTATTTCTTACGACGGTGTAACGTTTGTTCCTAAACTTGTGAAAATATTATAAACGCAACGGAAAGGACACTGTAGCAAAAAGGAGTAGAACGGTTTCGCCAATAAATGGATGAAATTTGACCTGAGAATATACGGCCCCTGATGTAACACACACACACACACACACACACACACACATGCGACAATATTATCCTAGAATGAACTAATTTAAAAGTAACACAGAAGTCATCGTTATTCTATCATTATCTACATTCTACTGTTTAGAAGGCCAATTTAATTTGTAAGTTAAATCAGTTGTATAACCACAGCTAAGAATTATAAAAAGTGGCATGTCATATGTACAATTCTATCTCTATTGTTTTGAAGACAATATGGTCAGTTTGATCAGTTTATTCAAGATGTCATGAGGATCAGGTCGATTATACACATATTTAATTTACATAAAATGCAAGATTGTACATATATTACTATAAAACACTTTATGGAAAGCTTTAACTTGCACATCTACCACTACGCTATTTTTCAATTGAATTTTGCTAGTTAAGAAACCGAAAAGATTTTTTAAAGAAAAAAACCCTCTTCTTCCGAAGTACACATTCTCATATCCAGTTTTGTGTTTAATTTCACGTATCAGTACATATTCCCGAAGTTTTTCATATAACTTCCCTTTAGGAAAGCCCGATGTAAATCTTCAAATAATTTCCTTCAGTCGTTTGTTTTCATGATTGTTTTCATGACTGAACGAAACTGTTTTAAAACAAGAAGATAATATCATAGCTTTTGTTTCATATAGAAACTATAGGAAAACTACTCTTACTTTTTATAACTTCATTTGTTAGGTATTATCTTCCTTATAAGTTACTTATGATAATGTTAAAAGTGGAGACACTCACTGTTTTCGGTACGTGAAAATTACTTGTTCTTCTGGTGAAAAAGAAAACAAAACAATAAAGACAAAAACTAAACATACATTTGAATATATTATCAAAGTTTCTGTTTTGGCTATGGAAATATAAAGAAGACAGATGTAGATTTACCGGAGATTTTAAAGCAGGACAAAACATGGAGTCCATTTTGTCGAAATGTGTATAATTTCAAATAAAGATAACCAACAAATTGAAAGATTGAATGTGGTGAAATGGTAAGTAACCTACTATTTTAATACACTCATCTCTGTTTAATAATTTCACCATCACCCAAAATAACACCGCAAGAGCGCCAGGGAATTGAGAACTGGTACATTCGTTATAGTAACAGTGAACTAATGTAGTAACTGGAATCTTAGCCAAAGTTTACCTTATCCCTTTCATTTAACAACATACCGATATTAGCATTAACCAGGTTACTAGATAAAAGTTGGATTTTAGACTTTGGGTGCTTGAAACGAAACTCAATGATCCTAGCTCTGACCATTTCGTTATCTGCAATCGATACTGGAAGCACACAATAATCATCGTACGTGGGCATCCGGCAGTAACAAAATTTGCTACTTTATATGTTTTGATGACTAAACTATATGTTTATAATCACTGAATGTTATAATTTCTATATATTGATTTCAGCAGGTTTCGACACCAAAACATTATATATAGATATTCTTTGGCTTCAAGCTAAAGCCAACATCAATATCTGGTGCATTCATGTTTGGAAACTTAACACATAAGCTGAAAATTTATAATACACTACAGCTAATTAGTATTTCAACGAAACAATGTATTACGTAATACTTGCAAACTTGGAAATACACGACACTGGCCTCTTTTATTTTCAGTACTTGTGAATAAGAGCTTTCAAGTAGTGGAAGCGGGAATATAACAAATATTACAATGTCTGTGCTTTTGAATTTAAAATGTCGATGTAAGAAATAAACATATAATCATGCTTTTCGAAGAAAAGCTAAAAATAGGTCCCTGTAATATAACATTAAATTTATTTACAAAATGTACTACCTAACACAAGAACGTAAGGGAAGGCGAATTTATTATTTGGTTGAGTACTAGTAATAAATGGTAAGTTTATCAAGTGCTTATAAGTACAAAAATAATAATAAGATTTTTACTCTAAACTTACTGAGTACATGTAAAAGAAAGTTTATAGAAGTTACATATTTGAATAAAATATGACTAAGCCAAAAAGCAAAAAGGTATTGTTTAGTCATAAAAGCAAGTAATTAAAGAGCTTGCATTGCGGTACCTGATTTCTGTTTCTCTGTCAGCTGGTCTCTTACTTTTATATGTCATATATCAAAACACTATGAGGAAAAGAAATATCCTAAACCTATATTTTGGACTGGTTGTACGGCATGTACACTACCCTTATCAAGACTGAGGCCCCATTTTAATATATTGATGTTTATACATTGTGTTTCGGTTCATAATCATATTGTATACATATTACTCTCCTGCGCATCGGTCGAATGTTTCACTTTCTTACCTCTGCTAAAATTCAATTTTCAGAACGATATTTTTATTTTAAGACAGGGAAATCTACAGTTACTTTTCAACCAGTCAGTGACTGGCCTACAACTCAGACACTTGGATGCAGTAGAGCGGTACTTGCCCCAAAATGAATCTTGTACACATGCTGTGACCCCTACAGTTCATAACAAACATGTTTTGCCCATCAAACAGCACTTCCAAAAAATGCTCATTTTCACTATATGGCTATTATAATAGCGTTTTAATGTGTTATAATAGCCATATAGTGAAAAATGAGCATTTTGGCATTTATTTAGAATTGTTTTTGGAACCCCATGCAGCAAAATATCGCAGTAACCCAATCCTGATGTTACAAGGGAATTGATCAGAGATTTGGTTGCATCTGTTGTCAGATATTTTCTGATGTGTCCAATCTGTCTTAACTGGCCGTAACATGACCTGCACACTGAATTTACATGTTGTTCCATGCACATCCTGGAATCCATCATAGCCCCAAGGTTTCTAACACAAGATGAGGGTTTTATTACTGAGTCGCATACACTTTACTTGGAAATACCACACTCTTGACTTTTTCATTTTAGACTGTAAATCGGTGAGTAATATGATAAACTATAAAATGTGTAAGCATTTTCACTTTGAATCTAGTTGATTGGCAATAAACATATCTTCTGGTTACATTCATATGTTGGAGATTTTGATTTTAAAATAGTTAAATATAGCGTCTGTCTTAAATATAACATGAATGTTACTTTTGTAGCACTGAAAAGTTTGGGAAGTTCCATCATTTCTCAAATGAGCTTTTGAGGATAGAGTTGTATGTACTGGAAAAGTAATCAAAGGTTAGTTTATCAAATGTTTTGTTTGAAACTTGTCATGGCAAAGTAAGTCTTCAATAAAATAACAAAAATCCATAGAGATAATATAAGTATCTATTTACAACACAATATCGGAGAATTTGATCTGGTCAGTATTACGGTATCATTCATTAACAAAAAGCTAGCCGGCAGCTCAATCGGTAGAGCATCGGAATGTCATTCTAGACAATCCCTGTTCAATCCCATCAGTCCGGCAAAGTTATCTTCGTGGTAACTGATCTCAGACAATGCGTCTATAGGTCATTTTTTCTTCACCTCTGAAGCAAGTGAGGGAGTAGTCAGGAACACTGGTTAGGTAGACTGACAACCGGGATATGACCACATCTGTTAAAACTAGCGTTAAACCCCCAATAAAACCAAAACAATTCATTAAAAATAATTTTAAAAAAGAAACTTTTCCAATATCCATTTCACTATTTGCATCAAGCTTCATCAATTTTCTGAAGAGATTGTATTGCCTAAAAGTACCTTCCATTGAAATCAACAGTTCTGGGTATGTTTCAATGACAGAAAATAAACACTGATATTAAAAGTCGTTTTCGATTTCATTCCCTCTTGCAGTATTAGACAATATTTTTTTCTCGAATGAAAGCACGTTTGTATAAAATATCAATTTATTTCGGACTTTTTTTCGACTACATTCCCACGTACAGAAATGAGAAGTACCTTTTTAAACTGAAATCACACACCTGTTTAAACGAGGGTCTAAACAGAGAGTAAAGAATGATTTTTAGTCACTGACGAAAAAAAAAATGAAAGAATTCACATTACGGCTGTCAGTTTGTTAGTAAGTTGGTTTGTTAAGATTTAAGTGTCCGTAGCATAACTTTGTGAAACATGGGGTTATGCTAGTTGTACAATCATACAGCCCATGTCTATAATGTCAAGGTCACATCTCTATTCTTTATTTCTTAACTATTATATTACTTGGTGCAGAAAGATTATGACATAATTGTGGCCTGGCAGTATCTCAAGATGTTACTAAGATATCACTAGTAGGACAAGACAAATGCCATAATCTTGTTTTTAATGATTGAAAAAAGGGACATGTAACTCACTTTTCTTAATGCAAAAAATTCCCCATGACTAAATGATAGATTTCGTTCTTTAGTAATTAGTACTTCATGTGACCCTCTTGATTCGATAAATTTATATTTTTCATATATGCCCCTAGTTATGCATTTAAATGAGGAGATAAAATATGTTTAATCTTGCTAGTTGTACAATACATCCAAGCCGTGTCGTATGCAAATTGCGCTGAACAGGGGTCTGTACCACACTTAAGTATATCTGGAGCTATAAGTTTCCCGGTAACTAAGGTGCTCAGTGTGGGCGTTACGACTTAAGTGGGAAGAAGCAGTAGTTCGAGATAGCATTACAAGCAACAGCTGATTTGACTGACAACATGTACGATGCAATAAACCGATACTACGATATTGATGTCGTGATTATTGATATTATAAATTAATGTATTTCATGTTAAGACGTTATTACACAGCTAGAATACGAACGTCCGTGGTTCTACCCAGGTGCTCCCCCGTCCCGACGGGCATATGGGATCTTCCTGCACCATTAAAAATGAAGTCGCCATACGACCTTATGTGTCGCCGCGATGTTAAAGAAACAAAGGAACAAGTTCGAACAATTCAAAACAATTAATTTTCAGTTTTACTTTGGCAACAGTAAATATGAACGGTCGGAAAATCGTCATTGCTTATTGCGACAATAATGACTCCGTACTGACTACATGCAAACTGAGTCAAATGACTTACATGTAAGAAAGGAGACGTAAAGCATTATATATCGATATAACGCGTTTTCTTGAATCGTATTGAATTAATAACCTCGAATTCGACAACTGCATTTAGTGTAATTACAGATATATCGCAGTCACAGTGCTAAGAGGGTACCCGTGCCTGAAAGAAAGAAAAATGAGAGAGGTTACCTGTGACATAAAATATCAACAGCAAAGAGGTTACCCGTGTCGCTGCAAAACCGAAAGTAGGGCGTTTTTATGAATTTTACGTATATTTTCAGACTATTTATTGCCATTTGTTTGAAAATAATATATAAATGAATACATGTAATATGTATGGTGTGTACATAATCAAACCACTGGTTCATATAAGCCAAGAGAACATGTTGAGATGCTGGTCGAGACAAGACATCTCGATTTGTGTCGCTTATTTTGGAGTTGCAGTAATTGAAAACAAGACACATAACAAACAGAGACACAACTAAAACATTTTAATGTTCCGTGGTAAACTTCGTTTCCATATGACATACCTTCTTTCGTCAGTAGAGTGTATATTTTCCTGACTTTGGTCCATCGCCGCTATATTTTCAGCAAAGAATGACCCGTGCATGAGCGAAGAGAGTACCGTTTTAGTAAATTTCGCAAAGAAGGTACCGATATGGATATGCACCGTGTTTAATTTACTTCTTTTTGTAATGATAAAGATAACTGGTAATTCATGAACAATATTTTTTGTTTGTTAGCTTTGTAGCACATTGTACATTTATACGAAAATCATTTCATTTACTGCATTTTATTCTATGTAACATAATACTATAGGATTAAAACCAATTAACATGCTTTTGCAACAATTTGATAAATGAATTTACTTTTTTTGTCTTTTTTCAGGTTCCTTACGTAAATAATGGTTGCCTCAAAACAAATAAAGTGACCAGTTTTCTCAAAATTTGATATAAAAATTCCAGAGTTAAAAACGAAAAAAGCAGTTATATGACACAAAAATAAAAGTACTGGAATATAACAAATGATGTTAACAGAGCTTGACAATTAATGTCAGTAAATGTACAATGTTGGATAAGCTTGTAAAATTTCTGGGACAATATACTACGGACAGATGATGGATTTAGAATTATCTTCCAGCGGAATGATGGAAGCTATATCTCCTGTGAAAACAATCAAGCACTGAAATGATCTAAAGAAGATATGCAAAATAAAAACTCAAAATTTCACACCATTTCTAATCCAATGGCCAACACTTTCTGACAGATATTTGCAGGTTAAAATATGGATTCTAGTTCTGTGTTAGTGTCAAGAGCACTAGATGACCTTGGGTACAATCAGGAGATGGTCAAATTAAGACAACGGTTTTGGAAGAAGATTTCCAAATTTGAAGGTGGTTGTTATTGTTTCATAGCAGGCAGTAAGGGTGAGGGTCTGACTAAGTTGTTAGAGAGTGATATGGATACCTTGTATGCATATAATCACATCTTAAGTACAAGTAGGAATCCTGCCTTATATAACAACACAGAAAATCTAACTGTATTAGGTTTAGATAGAACAAACGCATCACCAGGTTATACCAGATTGAATTTAATTAAAATGGGTTTATATTCCCCCCCCCCGGTTTTAATGAATCATTAACTGAACCTATAGGAGGTAAAATTTTCCTGTCAAGTGATTTTTGGAGAAACGTAAAAAAAGAGAAAATAATTGAACGTGTTACAAAAGTTTTCGTGGACAATCCAGCACAAGGGCCATCACATCCTTTTACACATAGACGAACTGGCAGTCATTTAGATAATGTTAAAGGAATTGTATGTGACTGTCCAGATATTCTTCAGGCATGGCTGAGTAGATGTAGAAGATATGACTGGCCATCTGTTGAAACTATCGCTGACATAGGGAACATGGAAGCACATGTTGTTCCCGTTGGGTTCAAAGGCAGCCCCACAGCATTTCTTGAGTGGAGAATTTGTTTCACCAGGGCAGAAATCAGGTTAATTCAAAGTCTTAATGACTGTCAAATAAAGCTGATTATTCTTCTCAAGGAAATTGCCAAAAATAGCTTAAAACCAGTCTGTAAGGAAATGACAAGCTACGTGATGAAGAATGTTGTACTCTGGGTTGCAGAGTTACACCCTCCCGAATTTTTCACCGAACAAAACTTATTATCATCTTTTCAAGTGGCATTAAGATTCCTGAATGGATGTTTGAAGGCTAGGTATCTACCAAATTATATGATACCAGAAAGAAATCTTTTGATTAATATATTTCCCCAAGGCACCAGATCAGAATCATCTACTCGGGCAAAACTTTCTGATGTTATAGATGTTCTATTACAAGAGGGACCAAGAGTGTTTACCAGATGTGAAAAAATAAGAAGTGCCTTCAATCTTTGGCAATTATCCACAGAGATGTATAATTTCTTCACCAAAACTTCTAGACAAGTTGAAATAATTCACCTGTTATGGTCGTTGTGTGCCATAGGAGATGATCTGGAAGAACATGTCAAAAAACAACTAAAAGATCTGCTGCATACAGCTTTAACGGCTATCCTGTGTCCAGACATGCAGCAGCTGCTTTATCTAAGAGAAAAGGACAGGCAGGAGGTAATTCTCAAACGAGCAATTCTATTTTTATCATAGAATCTGTTCGACAGTATATAATGTTTCACACTGTGATAATTATTATGTTAATTAAATCATCCAAACAATTTTTCATAAACACTTCAAGCAAAATGAAACTTAAGATAGATACTAGTATGTCTGTGTAAAATATATTGTTCTAAAATATATAGTTGTTCTAAAAATATATAGTTGTTCTAAAAATTCACGTGTGATGTATATTTTAGACCTAAGAAATAATGAAGACAGGCCAAGATGAAAACGATTAAAAAACAATTGTGTTCAATTCTTCATTTTTTTAGTTATTTTAACATTTCGTACTAGTACTACTTTCAATGTGCTGGGTTTATTTTTATTGTATGGAGTTATTTACTTCGTTGCAACATCTGATGATGTTTTCAAGCTTGGTACAGGATAAATATTATATGACTGTATACGTTTGAACTATTCAAACTGTTAACCAAAAATCCATTTGGCAAACATTGTTTAGCTTGCACCTGGACCTCGGCTTATTGATTAACTAAGTGTAAAAAACTCTTCCAACATTCGGAAGTTAAAAAACTTCTAAATAAATTTAGTTCCAGGTAAATGTACTATTATCATTCGTATCTATTTCTGGTGTAATGTTTTAAATGTATTTTGTCTTACAAAAAGAATTCTTTAACTTAATTCTTTTATTAGGTTGTTGGAAAATGTTTGGAGTGGACTTCCTACTTATGAAACTGTTGTAAAATTATTGAAGATGGACTCTGTAATTTTCCCAAAATTAAATTCTTCTATGTTTTGAAACATATTTTGGTTTTATTCTTATTATTTGGCTGACTTTATTGTATAATGTTTTTGTCCACATTGTAAATAACACAATAGTGTTAATCAGCTTTTTCAAAAAAAAAAGGAAATATAATTTTTCTTTTCTGATTTTTTTCTATTTAAAATGCACCAGAAAATATTCTTTCATAAGATACTTAATTTTATATTAAGTGATTCCCCAATTTAAAATTACTTGTTTTATTTTTGTTAAATTGTATTATTTGGTTACATGATCAGGTGTGCACTTTTGAAACTGTTATACATTGTGAACCTTGTAGCTTCATTATTAAAGTCTTAAATGTTTGACCTAAAATACGCATGGAAAGTAATCATTAGTTCATAATTCTGAATAAGAAGAATAAGTCTTCACCTTTTTATTAGTGTCTTGAGCATCTCAAAGGTTCATAGAAAAAAAGTGATCACATTACTTACACAGAAGTCTTTGGCCTTCACAATTTTATTTTTTTTCCTGTTTGTCTGGAATATAAATATAACTCTACATAATTTAGTTATCATACTTCCTTATTATAAATTGTTACAGGCTAAGAAATATGAAAATTTCAGCTTTAAAGACTGGCTTTTTGGAAAAAAATCAGACTTTAGATCAGATAGAGACCTTCGAGAAAAAATAATCTCTGTATAAAAATACATTGCACAGTCATTCATATTAATCCCCCAAAACTTTGACTCAATCAGTTATGAATTAAGCCAGAATAAAGACTATTTAATTGGGAATGACAAGAAGAGATGTCAGTAAGATAGCGCGATTGACTATTCGCAACTTTTTACAATGTAGTTTAAAGCTGCTTCTGAACTATATAGGTAACATTGTGATAAAAACAGCGTAAGCACTGTGACCATGACCTTTGACCCGAAAAGCAATAGGAATCATCCTTGATGTGGGGCAAGTCCATGTGTAAGTTTTTATGTAGGAATTCGATAAGGAAAGCAAGTTTTGATCTGGAAACTGACTTCTTGTCTATCCTCTATGACCTTGACCTCCAAATCAAAAAGGATCATCCTTGACGAGGCTGAAGTCCATGTGTACGTTTTCATGCAGGAAGATGGAAATGAGAGCAATTTATGGTCTGGAAACAATAGTGTCTTTGAACAGATGGACGGACAGGCAGGCAGACAAATAGACAAGTTAATTCCAGTATACCCCAGCAACTTTGTTGCAGAGGTTATAATAATCATGGCTGATTTCTAAGATATATGCACAACAGTAAGTTGCATACAAAATTTTATCAAAATTTACAAGTCGAAAAGGGTCAAAAGCATTAGGTTTGGTCAAGAGTTATGTAGCTTGTTTTTAATGCCCCCTGAGGACCTTAGTGAAGTATTTAAACAATAATTATATTATTTTTTTGAGGTCTGCACGTTAATACACTTTTAAGATCATTGTATTGATGAACCGGAATATCTTCTTTTGTGAAATCCTATGAATATGTATACATATATGTCCATTTGAAATTTGTGTAACTGAGTTCTTTAATATACTGGTTGTTTACATTATATTTACAGTATATAATGACATACATAAGTTTTACATTTGCTTTATTTATGCATTTCATTTGTTGCAAACTGTATTTATACCGCTTGTCACATGGGTCATAGACCTTCTAGATAACTGAATAAAAACTATAAAAAACCCTATAAAGTATAGTATATTTTATGCAAAACCTTAATCAAAATGTCTAAGTTTAAAAGATGCAATAATTTATAATAAATTCTGCCAAGAGTTATCCCGCTTTGAGTTCTGATGTCCCTTAACACCTTTGCAAAGTTTCAAGTCAATCCACCTAATGATTGCTGAGAAATTAACATGATAGTAAGTTGCATGCAAAGCTTTAACCACGATTTCTGAGTCAAAAAGGCCATAATTTGCCTTTAATTTGGTCAAGAGTTATCTAACTTGTTGGTTAATGCCCCTGAAGTCATTAGTTAACTATTAAATCAGTAAGCATTGCTGTTTTGTAATATATGTTTGATAGTTCCTTGAACGCAAAACTTTAATCAAGTTTTGTAAGTCAAAAAAGGGCCATAATTTACCTTAAATTTGGTCAAGGTTATCTAACGTGTTCGTTAAATGCACCTTAAGAATTTAGTTAAGTTTTAAATCACTAAGTATTGCTGAATAGTAAGATATATGCATGATAGTAACTTGCACCCAAAACTTTCACCGAGATTTCTAAGTCTAAAAAGGGTCATAATTTGCCTTAAATTTGGTCAAGAGTTATTTGACTTATTTGCTTAATGCCCCTGAAGACATAAGTGAAGATTTAAATCAGTAAGCATTGTTGTTTAGTAAGATATATGCATGATAGTAACTTGCACGTAAAACTTAACCAAACTGTGACTTCGCCGAGGCAGATACCAAAGTGAGAAGAATACCTCGACTTAATTCATATAGTCGAGCTAATGATAAAGGGAAACAATTAATACACCTTAAAGGTAAGGTAGAGTTATAGTAGTTTGATAATGTACTTCCTCTATTTGCCCTCATGTGTTATAAAAGCTAAATCCCTTGAATACTTTTAGGTGTTATGCTCCGAGCAAGCATTCTCAAAATAACAAGGGCAAATTCGTCGAATTTATATCCACCACTGAAAATTGCAAATTAAGTCACAAGATCACCGCGGAGCGGCACCAACACTTGTCTGTTTTATTTATACGGACTAAACTTGCAAGTACCTGTCCATCCAAAACAAGAGCCGGTCGAACCGGGTGATGCTCCCCGAATAGGTTTTGGACACATAATAGTGTGTCCAGAAAGTCTTTGCCAAATTCAGCATAAAGGTATTATGTTATTGGTAGTTGCTGAATATGGTTAAAACTGTTTAAATATGCAATGAAGAATGTAAAACAGTTACCATTTTATTCTTTATTTTTCTATCAACTCAGACAGTGGCAGTCCTATCCAGACAGTGTCACTGAAGTAGGCTGGTGACAGGTAAACCAGTTTATATATGCTTGGTCAAGAGTAGAACCAGTCTTGCAGGTTTGTGAGTCCACTATGCTGTGTAAGGATTTACTTTGAAGAGTGACATGGTTGAAGTCTCCAAGAATGATCAGGCATTGATAGGTGGAATATGAGATATCATATGTTCTATAAACCTGACTATAGCATTCTTATTTCCATCTGATGCACAGTAAACAAACATAAGATACAGTGTTTGCTGGTAAATTTCCATCCTCACCAATAGAAGGTCAGCATGCACTGATGTTGAAGCTTCGAGGCATGTTGACTCAAAGTTGGTGTTCACATAGGCAAGAACTCCTCCAGCTCGTTTATGTGACCTGTCCTGCCGAAATGGACGCATACCTGGTATCTCTGGTGTTTTGTGTCTCTTAAGCCATGTCTCAGTGAAACAAAGTAGATCAGCTAAAGTAGTGACTGGCCCTGATATTCTGTACATGTTTTACAACTGATTGCACATTCTGAAGCGCAATAGAAAGAAGGTTTGATGGCTTTGTGATAACTGGGTTTTGTGGAATTGTGTTCATTTTAATGATGTGCGTCAGTACTGTTTTTGCTGGCTCTGATCTTCTTTTTATCAAACTTGGTTAAAAAGAGATCACCGAGAGATGTTACACGACTGAGTGCTACATTACACTGTCCATCATTGAATCGACCTGCTATACTTGCAACACACTTGGACAATGTCATACCTTGAGTTTTGTGCATTGTACATGCCCAGCATAGACGAAGTGGGAATTGTTGTCTGATGACTCCACAGGTTTTGATTCGAATATGCACTTCATCTTTGAATATAGGATTTCCATCTGGGTATTTTCTGGCTATATGAGGGAATCTTTAGCGACTTTGCTGACCACATTTTGTTGAAAATTATAAAGGGCAGTAACTCAAAGGTTTTGAAGCGGAGAGTTGTGGATTTTATGCACTGCACTTCTACTCAATAAGATCTACCTACAAATTTTCTTGTTGATACCTTTTGTAGTTTCAGAGTTATGTCCCAGACAAAGTTCAAAGTGTAAAAAAAAGAAAGAAAATAATAACTCTGAAATTAGACAAGGCAGAGTTACGGTTCATATGCATTGCACATCTACTCAATGAGATCTATCTACCTACAAGGTTTCTTGTTGATACTCTTGTAGAGTTATGTCCCAGACAAAGTTCCAAGTGTAAAAATGAAAAAAAAGGCAATAACTTAAAAATAAGGCAAGGCAGAGTTACAGTTCTTCTGCACTGCACTTTTACTCAATGAGATCTATCTACCTACAAAGTTTCTTGTTGATAGCTCTTGTAGTTTCAGAGTTATGTCCCGGACAAAGTTCAAAGTTTTAGAATGAAAAAAGGGCAGTAACTCAAAAATTAGACAAGTCAAAGTTATGGTTCTTAAGCACTACACTTCTACTCAATGAGATCTATCTACCTACAAGGTTTCTTGTTGATAACTCTTGCAGTTATAGAGTTATGTCCCGGACAAAGTTCCAAGTGTAAAAATGAACAAAGGGTAATAACTCAAAAATAAGGCAATGCACTGTTATGGTTCTTAAGCATTGCACTTCTACTCAATGAAATCTATCTACCTACAAAGTTACTTGTTGATAACTCTTGTAGTTTCAGAGTTATGTCCCGGACAAAGTTTAAAGTGTAAAAATGAACAAAGGGCAATAACTCAAAAATTAGGCAAGGCAGAGTTATGATTCATATGCATTGCACATCTACTCAATGATATCTATCTACCTACAAGGTTTCTTGTTGATAGCTCTTGTAGTTGTAGAGTTATGTCCCGGACTAAGTTCAAAGTGTAAAAATGAACAAAGGGCAATAACTCAAAAATTAGGCAAGGCATAGTTACGGTTCATATGCACTGCCCTTCTACTCAATGAGATCTATCTACCTACAAGGTTTCTTGTTGATAACTCTTGTAGTTGTAGAGTTATGACCCAGACAAAGTTCCAAGTGAAAAAATGAAAAAAAAGCAATTACTCCGAAATTAAACAAGGCAGAGTTAAGGTTCTTCTGCACTGCACTTATACTCAATGAGATCTATCTACCTACAAAGTTTCTTGTTGATAACTCTTGTAGTTTCAGAGTTTCATCCTGGACAAAGCTCCGAGTGTAAAAACGAACGAAGGGCAATAACTAAAAAATAGGCAATGCAGTGTTATGGTTCTTAAGCACTGTACTTCTACTCAGTAAGATCTATCTACTTAAAAAGTTTCTTGTTGATACTTCTTGTAGTTTCAGAGTTATACGGACATACGGACGGACGAAGCGGCGACTATATGCTTTTCCTTCGGGGAGCATAAAAAAGCAAAATAAGGAAATGAACAAAAACTATCACTGTAAGATGACAATGCCCCCGAAGTGGTGCTTTAAACTTTGAGATGAAGACCAGCCATTCAGGGATCAATGTCAAATAAATATAGGTCAATGGGAAAGTCTTGTCGAAAGGGGTGTTGTGTCCAAGTATGAAGTTTATCCACTTACTAATAAAGAAGTTATGGTCAATGTTAAAGTTTTGGACAATTGGATCTTCAAGGTGAAGGTCATTCAGGGGTCAAGGTCAGATAAATATAGGTCAATGGGAAGGTCTTGTCGAAAGGGGTGTTGTGTCCAAGTATGAAGTTTATCCGCTAACTAATAAGGAAGTTATGTCAAATGTTAATGTTTTTGGACAATTGGATCTTCACAGTGAAGGTCCTTCAGGGGTCAAATTCAAATAAATATAATTCTGTGGGGAGGTCTTGTCCAAAAGGGTGTCGTGTCCAAGTATGAATTATATCTACTAAGAAGAAAGTTATGGCCAAAGTTGAAGTTTCTGGACAATTGGATCTTCAAGGTGAAGGTCATTCTGGGGTCAAGGTCAGATAAATATTGATCAATGGGAAGGTCTTGTCAAAAGGGGTGTTGTGTCCAAGTATGAAGTATATCCACTCACTAATAAACAAGTCATGGCCAATGTTATTGGACAATTCGATCTTCAAGGTGATGGTCATCCAGGGGTCAAATTTAAAATAAATATAGGTCAGTGGGAAGGTCATGTCCAAATAATCCAAGTTTGAAGTAAATCCACCTACTAATAAGGAAGTTATTGCCAATGTTAAAGTTTTCGGATAGAATGACTGACGGACAGACTGACATATGCCTCCCTTCGGGGAGCATAAAAAATGCAAGTACCTACTCATCCAAGAAAAACAAGGCATTCTGAAGGACAGCTAAATCCCCTTTCGCAGCAGACATGAAAATGTACTTCTTGACCTTGATGTTGTGCCATGCATATTATAAGCACATAGTCTCATGATAGTAATTATTTGTGCCAAGTTATTTAAAATCTTCCATAAGTCAAAAAGTTATGGAGAACATTTAACCTTGACTTTGGGTGTAGCAACCTGGAAGTTAGGTTCTTCACATCGTGTCATAGTGGAGATTATTTGTGCAAAGTAATTAAAAAAACTTTTCGTAAGCCAAGTTAGTAAGTTATAGAGCAGACGTGAAATGTGGATATTTGACCTTAAACAATTATTGCGCTCTGCACATCGTCTCATAATCGTGATGATTTGTGCCCAGTTATTTCAAAAAAATTTCAGCAGTTTAAAAGTTATGGAGCGGACACGAAAGTGTTACGGACTGACAGACGGAGGGGTGGGGGGATGCCTCAGGCAAAGGGGGAGAAGGGAAGAACCTACCCATCCTATGTAAGTAAATAGTTAAGTTCTAGGCTTTAATTTTGTGCTTTCCTATTACTCTTTTTCCTATGTAAGTCGGTACAAAACTAAGTGACCCCTGAGATGCGACTAATTTTGACCCAAGGGACATAAAATGAACAATCTTGGTAGAGGTCTACTAGAGGATGCCTCACATCAAATTACAACCCTTTTAAAAATATTTCCTATATAACTATATATAAGCCCTAGGGCAAGGCCAATATTGACACGGTGGTCTGATTTGATCCTGCCTGGTAGATGCCTACAAGACAATGCTACACACCAAATATCAAAACTCTACGCCTTTTGGTTTATAAGTAATCAGCTACATTAACATTTTTGCACAACGCTAATGGCTCAGTGACCAAAATAACTTAAAAACATTTTCTTTGAAAAACAGACGACCTTACTAGGTTAAATCACGTAGTTTGCTATAAATGCACTACATTCAAAGTACAGACTCAATTCAAACTACAGTTATATCACAAAGCAATGTTTATAACACGAAGCAATGTAACAGTATGTTACCTGTCATATTCTTGAAGCTTCATAGTCTTCATAAAATCTTCGAAGCAATCTTTTAAAATCTCCGAAATTATGAAGTGAATAGTTACTATTCTCTCCTCAATGACATCTATGCACTATGATGTTTCATATTGATACCTTAGATACTTTTTGAGTTACATTCCGAACAAAATTAAGTAATAACAAGAGGGTCATTATGGCCCTTAATCCTTCACCTGCATTCCATTGCTAAGGGCCCTTAACTCTGGAACCCATAATAGGACGAAGTTAGTTCAGGAAACGATATGACGCATATTTAGTTGACCTAAATTCAAAGTTGACCTAAATATTACCAAGGCAAAGATTCTGACAAATGTTCATCATATTTGGAAAAAAATGTACCCTCTAGAGTGTTAAAAAGGGTTTTGATGTTTGACTCCATGACCTAGTTCTGACCTCAGATGACCCATATTTAAAAAAAACCTAGATATCATCAAGACAAAGATTCTGCCAAAGGTTCATGACATTTGCAAAGAAAATGTAGCCTCTAGAGTGTTAAAAATGTAAGTTTGTATTTTTACCCCATGACCAAGACTTTGACCCCAAACGATTCATATTCAAATATGACCTATATATCATCAAAACAAACATTTTGACAAATTTTCATGACATTTGGAAAGAAAATGTAGCTTGTAGAGTTAACAAGGTTTTCTCCATGTTTCTGACACTGTGACCTAGTTTTAACCCGAGCTGACTCATATTCGAACCTTTAAATATCATTAAGACAAACATTCAGGTAAGTTTCCATGTCATCTGAACAAAAAGTGTGACCTCTAGAGTGTTAACAAGATTTTTCTGTGTTTTGACCCAATGACTTAATTCTTGCCCGATGATCAATATTCAGATGTTACCTATTTCATGATATTTGTAAAGAAAATGTTGCCTCTAGGGTGTTAAAATTTTTCTATGTCTTAACCTTGTGACCTAGTTTCTGATCCTAGATAACATAATTATATTCAAACTTGACCTAGAAATCATCAAGACAAACATTCTGACAAAACAAATGCCATCTAGAGTGTTTAAAAGCTAAATCTGCGTTTTGACTTGATAACCTAGTTTTAATTTTACACCAAATGACCCATATTCAAACTTGATGTGGTACCATCAAGACAACATTCTGACAAGAACAACATGTAGCCTCTAGAGTGTTAACAAGGTTTTTCTGTTTTAACCCTGTGACAAGATGACCCATATTTGAACCTGAACTAGGTATTATCAGGACAAACATTGTGGCAAGTTTTCATGTTATTTAGATAAAAAAAAGGTCTTTAGAGTGTTAACAGGTTTTCTTGGAACTGGCCTAGTTTTAAGTAAAAAACATCCATATTCGATCTTGTCTAAGATCTCATTGAGGCAATCATTCTGATTAAGTTTCATGACAATTAATTAAACAAGAGGACCATGATGGCCCTTTTATCGCTCACCTGAAAACAACTGCAACTACTTTTTTAACATACCAAATATCTAAAATCCAGGCCTTGTGGTTTCTGACAAGAGATTTTTTCAGTTTTACCTATGTCAGTCCATAATAAACCAAGTAACCCCTGGGTTACTATTTGAACAACTTTGATAGAGCATTATGCAAGGAACATTCTTGGCAAGTTTTATCAAATTTGGCCTGCTGGTTTCAGAGGAGATGTGGACGATGGATGCCGAAGGACGACGGACAATCACTGATCCTAAAAACTCATGAGCACTACGTGCTCAGGTGAGCTAAAAATGTAACCTTTAGAGTGTAAACGAACTACATGTAATTGTGGATGACGGACAACAGACGACAGACAAAAACTCGAATGTTATCAAATGAAGAGCTACAGTTCCTATGCACTGCATGACTCCTTAATGACATCTATGCCATTTTGAGGTTTAAAGTCGATACCTGAAATACTTTTAGAGGTACGGTCCAAACGAAAATTAAATAGGAAAAAAGCAAAGGGGAATAACTCAGGGCTCTCGCTAGACTCAGAATTTTGGAAGAAGTCACTTCGCCCTGGGTTGAAGGTTAGGGAGAAGTGGACAGACTTCAGAGCGAAGTCGATATTGTTTCGTTACTTTTTTTCGGACAACGTATGCAAATGTAATAATAAATTTCCCTATAATAATTGATCCCTTTTATCAACCAGTATTCAGAAACATAATGAAACTAATATCAACTATTGATACGCAGACGTTTTGGAAAACAATGATCGACGATTAAAATGTACACTTCCGACGATCAACCTTTCATTGCTGACTTGTTTTTCACAGAAAACCTTGCACCTTTTTCGTCTCTTGATACAATATACATACCTACACAGTTTAATCGCCGTCATTGCTCAGACGGTACCTGATCTTAATCAAGCCCATAATTGCCGAAACATCGCTATCAAATAGTGATCAATTAGTGGTAATTTATAAGCACTGAAATCAGCTAAAAATATCCGACAGGAAACTCATTATTATTCATTACTCAATAGTGCTTTTTTAAAAACTAAATGCTGATTGGTTTATTTCGCCTAAGTGTCGGTATCGAATGTTCTGGTTGAAAAGATATAAATAACATGGGCGGAGTCTTCGCTCTGTACGTCACACATGGCTATAAGGCAAGAAATAGCGAGAGGCGGAGTTTTACGGGGATTCCCTAATGAGTGGCTGGCAAGCGATTGTTTATGTGTATTGTAAAAAAACTGTGTATCGTAAAAAAACTGCCACATTTTATGATACCATTGACTGTTATCCATGTTTGCCAAGGGCAACTAAATTTTGATAAGGCGACTTGATTTTCGCTTTGATCCTCACGTAAGGCGAAATTTGAGACGGCGAAGCGACGACTTCGCCCGAATCGCCCCCTCGCGAGAGCCCTGAATAACTAAAAAAATATGAAGTTACCTATGACCTGCACTTCTACTCAATGAACTCCTAGAAGTCATGAAGCCAAAGATTGTTAAAAACATTCATAATGATTGGAAAGAAAATGTGGTGTAGTGTTCTCAAGGTTTTTCTATAATTTGACCTAGTGACCTAGTTTTTGACCCAACATGACCTATATACATGTAACAGAAAAGCACAGAAGCCATTACGTTTAACATTCTAACAAAGTTTCATGATATTTGATGGGTAATGAAACTTTTAGTGTTCATGAGGTAAAAGTGAATGGATGACAGAGGATGAACAATCAGCGATAGATCACAATAGCTCTTCACTGAGCACTGAAGCTAAAAATGCACTAAGAAAAATTTGGGTTGTAAGCAAGAATGCGCTATCTGCTACTTTACTTGTGGATTCACCACTCGACAAGTGCTTTTTTACTGTGCATAATGCTGATTCAACAGACATTTTAATAAACTGCAATTTAATTGCAACAAGAAATGTTTGTAAAGCATAAATGCCCCCCAGCAGCACCAAAATGCTTGTGGTTGGGCCAAGCGTTCTCTAATTACTGATCAGAAACCGTTTTTAGGATCAAGGTCCCTGTGGCCTTGACCTTTGACCTAATGACCTCAAAATCAATAGGGGTCATCTACTAGTGATGAACAACCAGCATACCAAGTTTGGTGACTCTACGTCAAAACATTCTCTAGTTATTGATCGGAAACCGTTTTTAGGATAAAAGTCTCTGTGAGCTGACAGAGTTGACAGAGTCTGATGTGAAAAAAGGAATGGAAAAGCTCTTTTGATAATCAAATTATTTGATGCAAATTGAAGTTTGATGGACTAAAAACACTGTGAAATCTTGCAAAATAAATGGATTTACTGACTGTTGAGAAAACCCCTGGGTTGTAAACCTATTGTGCAGAGGATATATAAATACATAATTGGATATAATTGGAATTATACATAACAGTACACCTTTAAATCATTAGTATAAAGTGAAAAGTGTTATCCACCAGTGGATTTATAGCAGTGAATTACCTTTGTAAGTTGAACAATGAATAAAAGCGAGGCAAAATCAAAAATGACTAGCAACAATGAAAAAACCTGCACTGAAAAGGGGATAAAGACTGGACAAAAGAAAAGTGGGCAGCCCCCAGCTAAACGTACACATTCAGAGGTCAGCAATTGTAGCACTGAAGAACTTAGCTACATACACACACAGTTAGATAGTATGAATGAAAATCTATCAGAAGTCAGGGGTGAACTCAAAACACTCATGAAAAAGGAAGACATTGAAAATCTTATAACCTCAACAGTCACAACTATAATGGAAAAAATGGAAAAGAAACTGACAGATATAATTAATAGAAAAATCAATGAGAACACTGAAGAACTATGTAATAAAATACGTTGTCTGGAGTATGAGAATGCAAAGTTGAACTCGAAATTGGACAATATGAAATCCAAAATTGACCAGGAATATGAAAATCTAACTGAACAGGTTAAAAACAATACATTTTTGGCTCAGGAGGCAAACAAGAGGGCAAATTATAATGAGCAATACAGCAGAAAGAACAATATCAAAATAATGAATGTCCCTTCAAAAGAAAAAGAAACTGAAGAAGTGTTGACAACAAATGTGAAAGAGATCCTCAGTAAACAAGGAATTACTCTTGAAGTAGAGGAAATCCTTGCAATTCATAGGATTCCAGGAAAGACTGATGAGATTAAACCTGTTTTAATAAAACTGAAAAATAACAATGCAAAAGTTAAAATTATGCAAAATAGAAAAGCCATGAAGGAAGCTGGACACAGACTGGTTGATGATGTGACAAAACTAAATCATGGTCTCATAAGCAGACTTTCCCTACACCCAGACATATCCACTGCTTGGTTTTTCAACGGCAGAGTCTATGGTTCCACCAAGGCTGGAAAGAGATACAAATTTGACATTTATGACACAATTAGTTCAGTCATTGCTTGAGACATTCCATGTATGCTTTAGAAAGCATAACGCAAATACTGAGAAATTTTCTACTCAAATATTTGTAACACATTGAGTTTAAAACTGTGTATAATTTCAGATGGTTTATACTTACAATACTAAATTTTTTTTGTATCAAGTACATTTTTATGCATTTTTTGTAGTACATATTTAAAATATCATTACTATGCGTAATTGGAAAAATAAGTATGATGATACTTGTCAAATTGTTAAACTTTTTGTAAAATAGATGTTTTTCTTTTCTCTATGGTTTAAAGTTAAAAACTATAAACTATAGCTCAAAACCATGTATAATTGCAGATGGTTTAGACTTACAATACTAGAGTTTTTTTTGTTCCGAGTATAAATTTAAGTAGTCTTTATATCAAGTACATATTTAAAATATCATATTAATATCAATACGCGTAATTGGCAAACATAAGTATGGTGATATTTGTCAAATTGTAATACATTTTGTAAAACATATTTTTTCCTACTTATTAAAGTTAAAAACTATAAACTATAGTTTAAAACCATGTAAAATTTCAGATGGTTTACGCTTACAATACTAAAGTATTTTTGTTTTAAGTATAAATTTAAGTAGTTTTTGTATCAAGTAAATATTTAAGTACATATTTATTATATAATAAGTATTTAAAAGTTAAAAACTATAAACTATAGTTTAAAACAATGTATAATTGCAGATGGTTTATGCTTACAATAAAAAAATATTTTTGTTTCGAGTATAAATTAAAGAATTTATATCGAGCACATATTAAAAATATCATGTTATTATTAAGCGTAATTGGCAAACATAAGTATGATACTTGTCAAATTGTAAAACATTTTGTATAACATATTTTTTTTTACATTTTAAAGTTAAAAACTATAAACTATAGTTTTAAAACCATGTACAATTTCAGATTGTGTATGCTAACAATATTTATATTTTATGTTTCAAGTACAAACTTGTTTTTTTTTTTGTATCAGGTTGTACAAAATTATCTAAGTATGTTCTGTATTGTGTACGTATTTAAAATATTATATTATTATTACACATACTTGGCAAACATAAGTATGATGATACCTGTCAAATTGTTAAACATTTGTTTCTCTACATATACTTTATAGAAAAATAGTTATACTGCACTATTGCGTACATAATACAAGAAACAGGTCAAACTATTAGATCATCCCTTTAATATGTAAAAATACTTGTATTTAGAGGAATTTGTTGTCCTTTTTTTCTCTTTAGAAGTATAATCTGTAAAATGGATTGTACAATTTTTGTTTGTTTTCATTTTGTAAACTTGTTGGAATATGCTCTGTTCTGTTTACTTATGTCAAGTTGTTTAAACATTATTAACACGGAGTATGGCTGAACTAAAAATTTTATCGGCAAATTGTCGTGGCCTACAATGTAATAAGAAAAGAGCTGATGTCTTTAAATTTTTAAAAGAAAAAAAGTATCATATATACTGTTTACAAGACACACATTTTACTAAGAGTCAAGAAAAATTTATATACTCCCAATGGAATAAAGAATGTTATTTTAGTTTTGCATCTTCAAACGCTAGAGGAGTAGCAATACTTTTTAATAAAGATTTTGAATATAAGGTACATGAGGTTCATTCTGACAATGTAGGTAATATGATTGCTTTAGATATAACACTTGAGACAAATAGAGTAACTCTTGTAAATGTATATGGACCAAATACAGACACACCTGACTTCTTTGATAGAATGTTTTCTCTAGTTGATGAGATAGGTAATGACTCATACATTATTTGTGGAGATTATAATTTAGTTCTTGATCCATCCTTAGACTATGATAATTACAAACGTATAAACAATGGTAAAGCGAGATTAAAGCTTCTTAATCATATACAAAATAGACAATTGTTTGACCCTTTTAGGGAAATATTTCCGGACCAACAGAGATACACATGGCGTCGTAAAAACCCTCTCCAGCAGGCTCGTCTCGATTTTTTCCTAATAACAGAAGACCTTCTAGTAAATGTCCACAAAACTGATATAGAAACTAGCTACAAATCTGATCATTCCATAGCTTCTTTATTTTTAAATTTTTCTAAAATAGAACACGGTAAAGGTTTATGGAAACATAACAATTCACTACTTAAAGATGAAGAATATTTAAAAATGGTGAAAGAAAAAATCAGGGAAGTGAAGCAGCAATATTGTCTAAGGGTCTATGATATAGATAACATTGATAACATATCAAATGATGAAATTGAATTTGTAATAAATGATCAATTGTTTTTAGAGACAATGCTTATGGAACTACGAGGAGTCGCAATATCGTATGGTAGTTACAAGAAACGTCAAAATAACAAAACAGAAGCTGAATTAATTATGAAAATATCAAATTTGGAAAAAAATATAAATGAACAAAACATTGATCAGTTAGAAAAATTGAAACTAGACCTAACAGAGATAAGAGAAAATAAATTAAAAGGACATATTATTCAATCTAAAGTTAAGTGGATTGATGAAGGTGAAAAACCTTCAAACTTTTTCTGTAATTTAGAGAAGCGAAACTATCTAAATAAATCAATTTCAAAGTTGGAGCTCGGAAATGGGGAGATAATTAGTTCACAAAAAGACATCCTGAAAGAAATGCAATTTTTTTATCAGACACTGTATTCTAGTAAAGATGATAAAATGATAGAGGATATTGATTTAAATAATTTTTTTGAAAATAACTCGGTTAGAAAATTAACAACAGACGAGAGTCAAAGTCTTGAGGGCAAAATTACATACCTAGAGGCAAGCAATGCACTGCGCTGTATGGCAAATGATAAAACACCTGGCAGTGATGGTTTTACCGCAAATTACTTTAAAATGTTTTGGAAGGACCTAGGTCATTTTGTAGTAAGATCAATAAATTATGCTTTTGAAATAGGGCAGATGTCTGTAACTCAACGACAAGGTATAATAACATGTATTCCGAAAGAAAATAAATCAAAACAATTATTAAAAAACTGGAGACCAATAACTCTTTTAAATACTGTCTATAAAATAGCCTCTGGAAGCATTGCTGCACGTATAAAAACAGTCCTAAACAATTTAATCAGTGATGAACAAACAGGCTTTATAAAAAACAGATATATCGGGGAAAATACAAGACTTATATATGATATTATGCATTATGCAGATGAAAATAATATTCCTGGTCTCTTACTGCTGACCGATTTTGAAAAAGCATTTGATTCCCTTTCTTGGTCTTTTATTCAAAAAACTTTAAATTTCTTTAATTTTGGAAGATGCCTGAAAAGCTGGGTTAAGCTATTTTACTCTAACATACAGTCATTTGTTAGTCAAAGTGGGTTTTTGTCGGAATCATTTAATGTAGGTCGCGGTTGCCGTCAAGGTGACCCTTTGTCGCCTTATCTTTTCATCCTCTGCTCAGAAATTCTTACTAAAAAAATAAAACAAAACAAGAAAATAAAAGGCATAAATGTTAATGGTATAGAACACTTAGTATCACTTTTTGCTGACGATACATCTATAATACTTGATGGAACTAAGGAGTCATTAAATGAAACAATGAAGGAATTAGAATATTTTACACAGATTTCAGGTCTCAAAATAAACTTTGAAAAAACTCATATAATATGGTTTGGTTCTAAAAAATTTAGTAGCCAGTCTATTAAAACAAAGTTTAAATTAGTACGGGGAAAAGATGAGTTTAAATTATTAGGAATTAAATTTCATGTTGATTTGGAAAAAATGATTCATTTGAATTACAAAGAAAAAATAGGTAGTTTAGAACAGTCTGTTAAGTTCTGGAGTAGACGTTATCTTACTCCCATTGGAAGATGTACAGTCATTAAAAGTTTAATGTTACCAATCTTTAATCATTTATTTATTTCTCTTCCTGATCCTGATGAGAAAATGCTTAAATCCATCAGTGATATTTTGTATAACTTTCTGTGGCATGGGCCAGCAAAAGTAAAAAAGTCAGTTGTAACTAAAGATTTCTGTGAGGGTGGACTTAAAATGACAAATATTCAGTGTTTCATTCAAAGTCTTAAAATAACTTGGATAAGAAGATTGATAACAACAAAATCAAAATGGCTAAATTTAGCAGAAAATCTATTTGATGTACAAAAACTGATAAATTGTGGAGAACATTACGCTGATAAAATGGAACACAAAATAACAAACAAGTTTTGGAAAAATGTATTGCAGTCTTACTCTTATTACATAATGACCGCTCCAGTTGAAACAAACAGTGACTTTTTGAAATGTCCAATTTTTTACAATCACAATATCCTTGTTGGAAAACAAAGTCTATTTCTAAAATCATGGTATCAAAATGGAATAAGATATATAAATGATTTGTACAAAGGACAAAAGCTTATGTCGTATGAGGAATTTAAAAATAGCACTAACATTCCTGTTAACTCGTTACATCATCTTGGAGTAATAAGAGCAGTTTCAAGTTACAAAAGGAAAGTCACTTTAAAACAAACAGAAATAAGCTCAGAAAGTAATCCTTTAATTCCTTTTCCAGTAAGAACTATTATGCAATCAAAATCAGGATGCAAAGACATTTACGATATTCTTAACAAAAACTCTGATATGCCAACAAGTCAAATAAAATGGAATATGCAATATCATTTTGAATATGAAGATTGGAAATCTTTTTATAGCATGCCTTTTAAAGTGACAAGAGACAGTAATTTACAATGGCTCCAATATAGAATTTTACACCGAATCTTACCAATTAATAAATACTTATACACATTAAAGTTGAAAGATAGTGATATTTGTGACCTCTGCAAGAATGAAACAGAAACAATAGAACATATTTTTTGGAAATGTAGATGTACACATTTACTACTGAATGAACTAAAAAGACACTTAGAAAAAGAAAATATTCCTATAAAAATTAATGAAAGGAACATAATTTTTGGATCAAAAAATACACCAGAATACTTAATAACCCTATATACAAAAAAGTACATATTCACAAGCAAATCTCTTGGAAGATTACTGTCAATAAATTCACTTAAATGCTACTTACAACATGAATATAATATAAACAAAGAACTGTCAATAAAAAACCAAACCCTAAGTATGTTTGAGACTAACTGGAAAATAATATACAATTTAATTAAGTAAAAAGTGGTGCTGATTTTTTTCTTGTTCTATGCAGAGGAAGCCAAATTTATGTAAAAATTTCATATATCTAAAGATTTTGAATTATGAACCTTTGACATTCTTATTATTGTATTCTGAAAACAGAGCAATATGTCCAACATGCTCTTAAAATTTGATGGTTTTTTTTTTTAATACTTTTAGGCCTTAGAGATCCATTTTTTAATAAACATGTAATAATAATGATACATTTGTAAACTTAAAGTTACATGTAAATAGATATATGTAGAATCCTTTGATATGGATATGAAATATATGATTACAGTCCACGTTTGTATGTTAGATAGTTATGAATATACTGAAGAATAATGAATAATTGTAAGGTGTGGAGTGTGGATGGTTCCCCGACCCTCACACACCTATGACGGGGAGAATAAAAGTATTAAAAAAAAAAAAAAAAAAAAAAAAAAAAAAAAAAAAAGATTCTGTGAGCTTGACCTTTGATCAAATGACCTCAAAATCAATATGGGTCATCTACTGGTGGTGACCAACCAGCCCACCTAGTTTGGTGAACCTATGTCGAGGCATTCTCTAGTTATTGATCAGAAACCGTTTTTAGGATGAAAGTCTCTGTGATCTTGACCTTTGACCTAATGACCTCAAAGACAATAGGGGTCATCTACTGGTGATGACCAACCAGCATACCAAGTTTGGTGAACCTAGGTCAAAGCGTTCTCTAGTTATTGATCAGAAACCGTTTTAGGGTGAAGGTCCCTGTGAGCTTGACCTTTGACCTAATGACCTCAAAATCAAAAGGGGTCATCTACTGGTAATGGCCAATCAGCATACCAAGTTTGGTGAACCTAGGTCAAAGCGTTCTCCAATTATTGATCAGAAACCGTTTCTTAGAATGAAAGTCTCTGTGATTTTGACCTTTGACCTTATGACCTCAAAGTCAATAGGGTTCATCAACTGGTGATGACCAACCAGCATACCAAGTTTGGTGAACCTAGGTCAAAGCGTTCTCGAGTTATTGGTCAGAACCGTTTTTAGGATCAAGGTCCCTGTCAGCTTGACCTTTGACCTAATGACCTCAAAATCAATAGGGGTCATTTACTGTTGAAGACCACCCAGCATACCAAGTTTGGTGTACCTAGGTCAAAGCATTCTCTACTTATTGATCGGAAACCGTTTTTTGGATGAAGGTCCCTATGAGTTTGACCTTTGACCTAATGACCTCAAAATCAATATGGGTCATCTACTGGTGATGACCAATCAACACACCAAGTTTGGTGAACCTAGGTCAAAGCGTTCTCTAGTTATTGATCGGAAACCGTTTTTAAGGATGAAGGTCTCTGTGATCTTGACCTTTGACCTGATAATCTCAAAGTCAATAGGGGGTCATCTACTGCTGATGACTAACCAGCATATTAAGTTTGGTGAACCTAGGTCAAAGCGTTCTCTAGTTATTGATCGGAAACCGTTTTTAGGATGAAGGTGCCTGTGATCTTGACCTTTGACCCAATGACCTCAAAGTCAAAAGGGGTCATCTACTGGTGATGACCAATCAGCATACCAAGTTTGGTGAACCTAGGTCAAAGCGTTCTCTAGTTATTGATCTGAAACCGTTTTTAGGATGAAGGTCCCTGTCAGCTTGACCTAATGACCTCAAAATCAATAGGGGCCATCTACTGGTGAAGACCAACCAGTGTAACAAGTTTGGTGAACCTAGGTCAAAGCGTTCTCTAATTATTGATCGGAAACCGTCTTTAGAATGAAAGTCCCCGTGATCTTGACCTTTGACCTAATGACCTCAAAATCAATAGGGGTCATCTACTGATGATGACCAACCAGCATACCAAGTTTGGTGAACCTAGGTCAAAGCGTTCTCTAGTTATTGATCAGAAACCGTTTTAAGGATGAAGGTCCCTGTGAGCTTGACCTTTGACCTAATGACCTCAAAATCAACAGGGGTCATCTACTGGTGATGATCAACCAGCATATCAAGTTTGGTGAACCTAAGTCAAAGCATTCTCTAGTTATTGATCGGAAACCGTTTTAAGAATGAAGGTCCCTGTGAGCTTGACCTTTGACCTAATGACCTCAAAATCAATAGGGGTCATCTACTGGTGGTGACCAACCAGCATACCAAGTTTGGTGAACCTAGGTCAAAGCGTTCTCTAGTTATTGATCGGAAACGAAGTGTCTACCGACGGACCGACCGACCATTTGCAAAACTATATGCCCCCTCATCTCCGATGGGGGGCATAAAAATTTGCCATCTTCAGTTGTTCTTCATCTGCTTTTTAGCTGTTACATGTACATGGAAATCCACATTATACTGGTCACCTCCATTTTTTACTTGCAAATAAGACATCTTTTTCATTAAACTGTCATTTCACTGCAGAAATATTGCAAGTTTTTATCAGTTACTTCTCATAAGAGTATATTCTAGCTTTTATGGTTTCTAGGAATATTCTAACAGGTCTTTGCTCAACTTTTTAAAAAAAAAAACATGACCCAATTATGTGGCTAAAATTACCCTTGGGACTTCCTGTTAACAACCTTGACAGAGCTGCCCTTCCAAATTTCAAAGCCTTTGGTGTTATAATTCTAGTTTAAATGTAACCAGAGATCTTCAAGGGATACAATTTGGTAGAGTGCACACCAGAGTTTATAAGCTTTCAATCTGTAGTATATGAGATATCTTTTAAAGCAAATTGCAACAGACAATGAAAAAGTTCAGGACTGAAGAAAGTGGTCTAAAAAAGCTGATCACTAAAGCTCATACCATTTTGAGCTCATGTGAGCTGAAATGACATGCAGAGTTAAAGGCTTAATTTATGTTTCAGCACTACTTTTTTCACTGCCATTTCACTGTTTTCAAGGATTTAAGTTATCTTGAACATAAATTGAGATATGTCCAAACAAATCTTTTGTAGAAACACATCAGGTGAGATTGGGATCTTTACAGATGCTGATGAAGCAGATTTAGCTACTCATTTTAACTCATTTTAAAGCAAGTCAAAGAGAAGACAACACACTAATGACAAATTTGTGAACAGACATGTCAATACAATTTGTATCTTTTTATTTCTTATTCAATTTATAAAGAAATGAATACACAGCTGTATAAAACAATTTACTATGCACCAAGTATATTCAGACTTTGTATGTTACAGCTGTATACAGATATAACTATGACACAAAAGTTAAAGCTTCAAAAGCCATGACAAACAAACACACACACACACATATATTTATCCAAAAGCATAGAGATTCAATAAAAGTTACTTTAATTTACTTTCGATTTAGAGTCCCAATAGATGGGATTTTGACCTGCTCATTGTGACAATTCAGAAACAGACTTGGCCGAATTTATTTCTCATGACTTAGGGTACTAACTCAGAGCAACTCTGATCTCTGGAATAAGAAAACCTTGCTCATAAGGTGAGAATAAGATAACAATGTTTATAATTTAAATCACATGGGTATATGCCCAATCCCACATTAGTGGGGTGAAACATTCAAAGGTTCATTGGAAAAAAATATTATCCAAAAAGCCAACCTCTGACAACTTTAAAACAACAACAAAGATTTGCTTAAATCAAGATGTCTACAAACATGCCTGTACTTTGGAACAGAATTCCAGTCTAAAATGTAAAATGATAATGGAATAGCTGAACTACACTAGCAGCGATCAAATTACCTTGTTTTTCTATGAGGTGGTCTTGTGACTAATAATTTACCAACAAATGAGACAAACTGAGTCATAGCCATGTGTGCTGACAGAGGGATGACTTATTCAAACACATATCTAGGCATTGAGAAGGTAACAATAATAGTACAGCTGAACAAAGGTGTTACAGTGGTGGATTCATACATATGCCAGTGTTTTTATTCAGATTGTCACAATTTTAAAAGCATAGGTGCTACTAAAGAATCTGCTTTTTCCTTCCCCTCCAAAGCCTCTACAATTTTGAGAGCGAATTCAAAGCATGTGCCAGGACCACGACTTGTTATAAGTTTTCCATCCTGTACAACACGTTCTTCCGAGTACTTGTAATCGCCTGTAATAAAAGGAAATGTTTAATGTGAAAAGTATTTCTTTCATCTAGCTTTTATACCTGACTTTTTTTGGTAGAAGATCCAGCACCTGCATTAGCATTAATAATAGGAGTTTTTATAAGATCTAACAAAGGGGTGCTGTGTCCAAGTATGAAGTAAATCCATTTACTAGTAAGGAAGTTATCGCCAATGCTTAAGTTTTTGGACGAACTGGCGGACGGACTGATGTCCAGCCGAAACTAGATAGGGGGCCATTTCTTTTGGTATTTCCTTTTGTTTAATTGAGGGCCATTGGCCCCTTATTCTATTGTTATAGAATGAACTCTTTTGTTCTTTTCTGTTATGTTAACAGTTAGATGGCCCCCTATTTATTTTCGGTAGTGCAGACTGACTGACTGACGAATGGACAGTTCAAAAACTATATGCCTCCCTTTGGGGGCATAAAAATAATCCACTATATAATTTCATGTAGCTTGAAGGCTCAGCCAAAAACATGTGTTAACTGATTTGAAATTAATCATGTGTAATGTGCTTTGACATGTGTAAAATGAGTCCAAGAGACACCATATATTCCTCCTTAAAAATCCAGTACATCTTCAGAAAATGCAGTCATCAATTTTTCTTACAAATACTTGCTACACATCATTCACATAATACCAGTACTCATACAGATTTCAAGTAGTAAAAAGGCTTTGCAAAGTCTGTAAGAGTTTGACTTAAGTCATTAAAACTTGTGTTCAAATTATTGATGAAAAAATCTTTTGCCTGTAAGTTTCAGTCAGTCTTATAAATGTTTGCTCTCCGGTGTTATAAGCTTTTAAGATTCAGTAAATCCTTTTATCAACCACTAAAAAATACAATAATGGTATAGTTATTTATATTCCAGTTTTCCTCAAATAAAAGATCCTTCAATGTTTTCCATCTGGTTAATAAATACAGGTACATGTATATAACCACCTGAGTAAGTATCTGGAATGTTTTTTTTATATCACTATAGAAAATTTGACTTCACTTCCTTTTTTGCAACTGAACAACTATTCTCAATAACCTCTCTAGCAGCAGAAAAGTGGAATAATTTCTAAATGTTGGTCAAAATATGCTGAAAAAATTCAAGCCTGCCATATAACAAAACTATGGCTTTCCCTTACAGACCATCTGGGAATAAAAACTTATAAGTAAAATATTCAACTACATATACCTACATATACCTTACCTAACTTTTCTTTTACGCTTGGATGAGATGTAACATTTTTCCCAGTGAATATTTTGTGGCTTGCTAGAGCAATTGGTGCTGAAAGTTCAAAACAATAGAAATCTATGTTACCAGGTCACAGTTATAACTAACTTACATTAAGTTATCTTATTTGACACAGCACACACCAGCCAATATAAGACAGCCAGCAAAAATGTACAAATATATCACATTCAACAAAAACAATGCAATCAGAAATATGTCAAGCTTTATCTTGATAAAAGTGATGTAGCAATGATGAACTGCAGCAAAGAAATCATCTTCTCTTGCTCTTTTTGTAATACTAGGGATTTTTTTGGTTTCTTCTGGGGTTTAATGGCAGTTTTAACCTTTTGGGTCATATTCCAGCAGTTAGTCCACTTAACAAGTGTTCCTGGGTATCTAACCAGTTTACTTACCAATCTCCCAATCTCTGCACAAGTGACTGACTGCTGCCTCACATGTATCAGAGATGAGGGACTTATGGGACATCACACCCATTGTACATGTATTATATCAATTAACACAGGGATTTGGCCAACCCTGATGGGCTTTGAACCATGAACCCACATTGATACCCGATGCTCTACTAAATTAGCTAGCTGAGTTGGCAATTGGGTAGGATCTTGTATAAAGGTCAGCTGGGTTTCAATAAGCCATAAAATCAGATTCTGCTATAAATGCATTACTAACTATTGTATACAGTTACAGAACAATTTATACAGACATATTGATTTCATAATCTTTTGTACAAACCAGTGTTTTTTTTTCATTATGTTACAAATGAAGAAATTTCATTTAGTACACAAACATTAAGTCTTCTGGTACAAAATCAAGCTGCTTTTATCTTATTATCACAAAATGCCATTATTCATTACTTATCGTACAAAATGGTGCAATGTACTATGACAATCATTGTGAACCTGCACAAACAGCTGCCACGAGACGCCCAGACTTCTCCTGTTCTTGAAGAATACTTCCAACATCTGATGACTAAAATAAAAGAATAATCACCCAAAAATTACGATTGCATTTTTTCAGAACAAAGTGGCATTTTTTTCCAAGAAAAATTAACGCAGTTGACTGTACGGATGACTATAATAACAAGTAAGACTATTGCAAAGCAATAAAAGTCCGGAAAGGGCACTCTCACATTAATTCAAATATTGACAATAAGTTAGCTGAAATCAATAGTTTGTTTTAATGATAGATGAAGGTATGTTTTATACAACAGATAATCAAAAGATCAGATGCCTATTAAGTGGGTGTAATGTTATTAATACAATATTCACATGTAATACAAATAAATATCTCAATTTTTCAAGACAAAGAAGAGACTTATAAATGCACATTGCTGTGTGATCTTAAGACTTGACTAAAGTTGTAGAGGTTCTATGTAAGTTCAAAAGTAATTGGAAGAAAAACATTCAAGAGAATAAACAATTTGCTACATTTTCTAAGTAGAAAGGGGCACAATTTTGTCAGTATAAGGGGAAGAGTTATGGAATGTATTGTGTAAACTAATAAAAACACCAATAACGTTTGTATAAAGTCTCAATCGAATGCATCAACAGGTTCTAGAAATATTCAAGGAAATGTAGATTTTTGGAAAATTTTCTATGCGAAAAAGGGGGATAACATTGTGAAATCAAAGGTCAAAGTTATGGGACATGATATGTGAACAGGTCTTTTGAGTATCGAAACATGTCGCAAGTTTAAAATGGATATCTATAGGACTTCAAAGATATATGACCATTTTTGCAATATTTCAAGTCTATTTGTTGCCATAGCAACCAAATTTCTCAACATAAGAACAAAATAAAATGACGCGTATAATCTCCATATTGCTATCTATCCATGTTTTAAGTTTCATGAAAATATTCTAAGTACTTTTTGAATTATTGCAGGATCCAGTTTTTGCTCTCCGTTGAACAAGTAGGGGACTAATAACAAAAGCTATCACTAAACATGATGTATAAAACCAGATACTGCTTTGACACATAGTGGGTTGAGACATGGTTCTACACTAATTTAATGGTTAATACCGTAAATTCAATCAACAATATACTGCATAATTATGTATGATACTGATAACGCAAAGAATGATATATATTCTGAAATTTTGCATAGCCCGGCATATAGACACTAACAGTGTCAAATAATTTTGTAATAAATCACTATACAACAACTAAAAGGATTATAAATACTGAATTAATTCATTCAGTCTACTTGTTCTATGTAGATTTTTTTGACTGGCATCTTGATATTAGGCAATGTTTCATTCAAAACCATTCATATATTTCTGAAGGGAACTGAATACTCCAAATTTTAGAGTAGGCCTCTAGTAAGTTTGCGGTTATTTCCACCAAAAGTTTATGAGTAAGGACAAGATTCTCTGCCCCTCAAATTTATGCATTAGAATATAATGGCAAATTTATCTTTTTGTATTTCAGCATTATTTCCAGGTCCGTTTCAAGACATTCATCTGACAGAAATAATTTCAAACGTGACCAGATTCATTTTTCAATTACTGATTATCACATCAATAGCTCTTGTGTTTTAAAGTACACAAATCAACTATAAAGTTATCAAAATATATCAGTCAAAACCTTTCACAATAAATCTTTGTATGACAACCATAACTATTTTAGCCATTACCTCTGCAAGGTTATTAGCGCCCCCTGCTCCACCTGGGCACACTACCACATCATATGGACCCTTGAGAGTGGCATCCTTCAGTGCAACATCTGGTTCAATTTTTACTTTGCGGCTACACACCACCGGCTCTGCACCCGTCAAACCAGCAAGGGTTACATCAATCTGTGTAGTAGAAAGAAACTCCGAAAATGCCTAGCAAGGGTTACATGTAGCCGAACAAATTGTGCGCAAGGGCTTTTTATTATATAGACGATGGTCGCCCTTCACGCACAACCCACTTACAATTCAAAACAATGTGGAAATTCTTCTGTGTGTAAATGCCAGCGACCAGAATCCCGTCGCTAACTTTGACGGCTTCAAATATATATTTACAGTCAATATTTCTTGAAAAAAAAATACATACCTGTAAAGCTTATTCCAAACTGAATCAATATAAGAGAAAATAGATAAGAAAATTTTATGTTTTTTATGCATTATACTTATCAACTCTACACATGTCAGCATGTTTTTGTTGGACACCGCTAAAACTCTACCTGACGGCAGTTTATCGATCAGTTATATTTTTCAAACCTCAACAGGTTGAAATATGTATTGCGGGAAATCCGTTGTTAACGCAGCCAATTGAAAAGGTATGGAAGGGGATATCTGCCATTTCACACATTGTTATTGTTATTTCAATATGCCAATTTCTTTTCAGCGCTGCCAATTCATTTCCCATGTTGCTTTTTAGAAGTGAATTATCCATATTTGTATGTAAATTGCGATATTTTAATTATAACACCACTTTTAATGTTGCAACCATTGAAAACTAATCTGATTTTTATAATTATGTCATAAGAATTCATATGCAGATATTTTTATAATGATTAAGCATTTGATTTGCTTACTATGCCAATAATATGAAAATCGTTGAGTTATAATTAATTTAATGTACTTTATATGCAATTATTGGAATTATCATTAAGAATGTATTTTGCTAACTTTCTAAAAGCATTATCAAACATATATTCGTTTCCAGAAAGATATGCATATAAAGTCCAACATTATCTAACATAAAATCATCCTCATAAAAATGATTGCAACAAAATACGATTGTTCTAGTAGTAATTTTGACATTGTAAATCGAAGCCGAGAACCAGACCGCATTTTTACGACAGAGGTCGCCATAGAAAAAAATAACCGCTCCCTCCCCGGTGTAACGTCCATTTTTACCTCGCGGGAATATTCAACCAGAAGAAACACGAGGAGAGAACGAGGTCACCGCTGCGTTGGAGCTTTGACTGTTGCTTTGTATTTTGACACCAAGGGTCATCATTTAAATGTTCAGAATTACCTTTAATTTGGGAATGGAACATTTATATCACTATCAATATCACAATGATGTTTGCAAACTTATTTTCTTTGTATAATCTAGTGTCGACACCGGTATGGGGAGCGTTTATTATTTTTAAAGTTTTTACCAGTTATTCCCCTTTACTTACAAGGGCCCATTTTAGCTCAAAGAAACGAGTTTTGCTTGTCAACATTTAACTGCAACGACTAAAGTGTCATGCATATGACCAAATCAAAATAAATTTGAAAATAGGAATAAGAAGTTTATCAATGGCATTTTAAGCATATAGATAAAACGTTAAGCATATAGAAAAAACGAGAAAGTTAGCAAAATAAATTCTTAATAATAATTAAAATAATTACATTTAAAGTCCATTACATTAATTATAACTCAACGATTTTCATATTATTGGCAGAGTAAGCAATTTCAGCACTTAATTATCATTAAAATGTCTGCATATGAATTCTTATGACTGAATTAAAAACTCATTAGTTTTCAATGGTTACAACATTAAATCAGAGACATAGATAACATAATATCTATGTCTCTGATTAAAGGTAGAGTTATAATTAAAATATCGCAATTTACATACAAATATTGATAATGCACTTCTAAAAAGCAACATAGAAATTGAATTGGCTGCATTGGAAAGAAATTGGCATATTGAAATAACAAATACAATAATGTGTGAAATGGCGGATATACCCTTTCATAAAAAGGGGACTATCTTAGTTTCTACAAGATTTTATTTAGTTAGCATAAAGGGATGATATGAATGAAACTTAATTATGTTATGGGATAGCTAAATACATGTGTGCGAGTTGTTAATAATGTTATTTTCATAGAGAGCAGGAATTGAAATTAAATCGAGTGTATTGTGCTTAATTTTTGTATGCAATTAGAAAACATCTTTAGAAGAATATTTATCAATAAGCGAAACTAACCATATATATAGAATGTCTTTATAACTCAATATGAATGATATGATATAGGATATGGTAGTTTAAATTTGAAAAGTAAAGATGATAAAATTTGGATAGGTGAAATAAATGGCTCTAGATTCAATTATTATTATGTCAGGCCTGATAACACTAAATAAATACTAGATGCTACGAAAATCAAATTATATCTAAATGTTCATTAAAGAAGAAAAACTACAATATACATGAAAAGGAATAGCAAATTTTAACTTTACTTGACATAACAAAATTGTTGACAATATACATTAGGAATCGTGTCCTTGACTGGTGGCAATTTAAGCTGTGACATGTTAAGAATGTGTGATGTATGTATTAATGTAGAATAAATAAATGGAGTAAATATAAAAGTTTCAAATTTATATTTTCAGAAAAAAAAACCCAGGAAATTCGTATTACGTCTATACGCATCGTCTGATACCCACGGTTGATTATTACATTAATCAAACCGTGGAAAAAATTAATCAAATTGCGTCGTTATATAGCAACAAGTGCCTAAAATATCAACAAATGAAATCGCATTTAACGAAACTGATACTCTTCAATGGAAAGGGTAGAAAACTATCAGGAACAAAATGGCTGCGCCCATGGCGAAAACCTGTTTCGCGTATCTTGCCAATATAAAAGGCAAAAACTATTGCCAACTTAATTCTTTGACAAGCAAAGACCGCTATAGTGATATTTTAGCTAGTATTAACATTTCGCCCACATTTTTAATTTTGAACTTTTCACAAACAGAATTAAACATGTCGTCTATGGTTGCCGCCATCTTGTCTGTAATACCGAATGTGGTATAGAACGAGCGTTTTGACTTGTGTTAATTGCCTCTTGAAATCGTGAGGGACCCAATGAAAAAGCTGTCTTTGACACACCTCTTATCGACTAGATAGCGTCCAAAAATCCCACGGCTGATAAATGTTAATGAAATGGCCGTGGGTATCCGACGATGGTCTATACGATAAAGTGCTTTGTATGCAATTTTAACACATACAGTCTCCCGGAGTGTACTAATATGTTTAAATTAAAAGAAACGTTTTCATTGGTTATAGCATTTGCACATCCACATGTAAACAACCGGTACCTTGTTAGGTTTAACAGGTAATTTAAGTTAATATTTGTCATTTTATAAATATTTTGAGGACTAATTATGGTTTATATCAACAAATGAACATGCCAGTGTAAAAATTTTCATGTTGCAATGAAAAAATGAAATTTAAATCAGTTCGATTTCATACCCAGTTTTGAATCTAACTGGTTCAGACGTAAAGGCTGACATCTATGTAATATCAGTTTGTTAATCGGTCGGTCTTGCAGTCGAAATATTGAGACTACTCTTCGACAAGTCTCATTAGTTGCTTAGTCTCATTTACGAGACATTCGGGCACCCATTTTTCATTTGGATATTTATTATGTGCCCTAAACATCTCATTTCATAAAGGTCAAAAAATTATCGCCGATAAAATTGCCCGTCACATTGCGTGTTATTTACACGCTGTGATTATCTGTAACAGGTAAAACCCATTTCGATAAATACACTCTATATTATCATCAAACTAGATATTTTAACTCTATCGCTTGAAATATAAACAAAACATTATTTAAACATTTCGTACAAAAAGTAGGAACAGTCGCAATTATCGCGCCTGTGTCCATACGAAGTACACGTGGTATAAACAGTGATGCAAAAATCGATAGCACATAAAGCAACAGGAGTTTTAAAAGTGTATACATGTGTAGTTTAAATGTTTATTTTTCGTGTAATAAGGATTATTGTTGGATAACTTGGATACCTTTAAAGAGGTAAATGTTTGCTGCATTCAAATATGTAAAAATCTTTTTGTAATAGTGATGCAAACAATTGCAATCCTGAGTTGAACCTGAACGTAACTGTGCCCAACAAAATCCGTTGGGCGATACACAGAGAAAAAAGGAAAAATTTCCGCAACTAAAAAGACGTTTACAACCCTTGACGTGGAGGATATTGCCAGTCAGAAAATTCATCAATATCCTACTGTAGCAAGTAGTCCAACTAATTGTACGCAAGTCGAGATATTGTGTAATTTTTCGTATGGGTCAATATCTCTCCTCTGCGTACAACATAAAAAGTACCTTTTCTGTGGTGAAAGTTCCGACCAAATTTTGGTCGCTGACTTTAACTCGTCTAAAATCATATTAAAATAAACATCTGAGTAAAGTTTTTATCATCCCTTGAAAGAATATTCATTATTACATCAATTCCATGCAATTTTCATTTGATTTTACCTAAAATGAGGAATTTCACAGAGTTATAAACATATGTACCATCGAAGTTTACACATCCCCGCTAATATCACGTGACAAATTTACTGTCGATAACTTCACTCTCGTGAACGGTTACTGCGAACAGTATTACGCAGCGTAAATGATTGCGTTTCTACAGTATAAATGTAAGTTTATTATTAAACCCGTAACTTTTAAGAATATTTTTTGCGCTGTTTATGTTTAATGTTCAAAATATGAATATATGCATTAATAATGACGTGAAAGATAAAGAAAGTAGTATTATATCAGGTACATTGCCGTTTTACGAAAGTTATTAAACTAGTATTCATTTATGCAAATTTGGGATAGTCTCTAAAGTTTAACTTAAAATGTTGTTTTATGAGAAAATATTACCTTTAGTAGTCTTGATCGGGATAACAGAAAAATGATAAGTTAATATGTTTAGAACGTTGTTCACGTATTCATTACGTCAATAATGTTGTACATTTAATTACTAGTATTAGAAACAACATTCGTTTTTGTCTTGTCCATTTTCCCTTTACCTTTTCTACGTCCACAACATTTTTTTTGGCAATTTGCCAATGTTATATGTATTTTCTTATTCAGAATGATGTAAATAAACATTTTGTAACACGGTTATGGAATTTTGTTTGTTTCAGGACAACGTACGTTTCCGACATTCCATGCCAAAACTACAGAACACATCAGTTAAAGCACAACCCGCACCTGTGCACCTTTACACTATAGGTACACTCTCAATAACAAACAAAAAAATGGCATGTTTGACTACAGAAAACAAGACGTCAGGCTTTTCGCTGATCTAATTATCAAAGAATGAGAAAATATTTAAGATTGTGTCTTTTACCAGTAGCATTTTTGGGCAATTGAAAAAATCATCGTTATAAAGGTCGTTATAAAGAGTCATAGTCTCGGAAAAATCCAGTGAAATATCAATATCATCATATCTGTTCTGCACATTGTTTAAATTGTTTTTAGCGCAGCGCTTTATGGGATATGTTTTAGCGGGAAACGTGATGGCATAGGCGATATTTTAAAATAATGTTGGCAATATCAAAAACAATTTGTTGTATGTTGAAAAACTTCAGTTTCAGTTTATATGAAAAAGAAACGTGGATAACGAACGTCTATAAATATATTAAAAATAACTGATAAACTTGATTTTTTAAAACTGAAAACAAATGATCGATCATTTTGTTTAAAATAAAAAATGAAAGTAAGCAATGTTTTAACATGAAGAAGACATGCTTAATTCTCGAATAATGGCTAAAATAACGCTTGATATAGAGTGAAATAAAGTTTAAAAACATTTATATATTAATCAACAACATTCAGTCGAATGAATAATTGCATCTAAAAAAAGAAGAAATAAAAATCACTTTAAATAACAATGTCTTCCATTCTTTTGCTTTCTTACGTATACTTAAAAACAACGAACAAAAACCCGCGCCTTTTGCGCTGATTTTCAAAATGCAAATAAGTAAGAAAATAAAATTGCAGACTTTTAATTCCAAAGAAAATTATCTTTGAGATTTGTCTTCATTCATCATCATTTTGAAAAAAAAAAATCAGTCAGTTAACGCACGATACGGTCTGGTACAGGACCAACAAAAAGCCATTTTCAGCGTACACGATTCACTACCGTAGTAGCATATAAATATGGCGGGGCGTGTAAACAATAGAGACGGTGAAAGGAAACTTTAAAGGTTTAAAGTCTTGTACATGTAACTTGATAGACTGGCATTTTTTGCACCGAAAGTGTATTATAATTATTTTGTTGAACAAATTCTTTATTTAAATCACATACATTTACACATTTTAACCTAAATCTATGTTTCACCACAGAAAAGTATCTTTCTGGTTTTGACGTTATAGCGAGATTCTGACCCATAACAAAAATATCTCAGAATATGCTCAAGACGTCACTTGAATTATTTTGACTACTGTAGCAAGGTTTCTTGGACTAATTAGTTGCTTAAAGACAATCAGAGCTGTAAGTGTTAGAGGTGGCGCAGATCAAACCTGCCACGGTATGTTTACAATACACATACAATGATATGCCTAAGCATTGAAAAAGTGCTTAGATAACTACAAGGGAGATAATAAAAGCTACACAACAGCCTTGAACAGGGGAGGTCATCTAGTAAAGGTGACATATTTACATTTGCCCTTCTTAGAACATCAACGGTGATGACAGTTTCCATTTCCTCTGCTCCTTCCGACAAGATAACAAGAGCTTTCGTCATTATAGGTTTCTGAGTGTGAAACTGTTTAAAATTTGTAATAGCTGCGGTTAATCTTCTCAAAAGCGAAAGCCGCATAGGAACCGGAAGTGCTGAAGATGGAAATCTGTTTTAATCTCAAAACCAATTTTAAAAAATCATTAATTAATACAAGTTGAACGACCATTAGAAAAAAAATGTTGTAATAACGTTTGAAAACCTTTTTTAGTTTATTTGTCAGTAAACAACTTCGATATATTTCAGAAAAAAAGAAATAAGTTTTGGCGGATATAGTCTCTAGGTTAGAGACTACGGTTGTTTGGGGTTGTTATGCTGAAACCTGTCAAATGTGAAAATTGATAGTTTTGATAACAATTGACAGACTCATCATCATTGTTTAGGTTCTGAAAATGTTATGGAACCTGATATAACAAGTATATTAAGGTCTTTATAAATGGACATTTTAACTCGTTTGACAGTCGTTTTTGTTTTCAAATTACATTAATTAGATTTCGCGGGCACCTGTTGCTTTAATTGGTATGTAATCAGCATCATGAGCCGGAATTCAAAAGCATTTCTTAAAGGTAGCGATGGAAATTATTATCCTCTAGCTCCAAAAGTTACAACAATAGGAAAAGACGGATGTGATATACTTTTACAGGTGAGTTTCAATGTAGTAAGCGAAAGGTGTGCTTTTTGACCCAGTAACATGTTCTTTAATTCAGCAAGCACCAGAAGACTGTATAATATTGCATTTGTACACCTTTGCTTTAGGACTTATAAGTCATTTGCTGTTGTTACTCTGAGTTGACCCAAACTTTATATTGTATAGCTTTTATGGTGATGTAGTAGACACCCCTTAGTTAAGGCATTCCTATCAGCCTCACTTTTGGGCTAGCTCTTTAGCAACATGGTTAGAGTATCAGAAACATTTGCTACTTAAGCAGCATTATCCATGGTTAGTTCTTGGATAGGTGTCTGAAACTGACATCATCGGCCAGGTTTCTATAAAAGTTGCAGTGGTAATTTCACGAATCTTCTCTGGATCTTTATTTTGGTAAGTGCCTGTACACACTTGAAGTGCAGGCTAAATCATGCATGGTTGGAGCAGAAATGAGCCGCACTTTGTAGGAATCTGCACAGTTGATGCCCAGCTCCTGAGGGATAATGGGTGGAGGAATGTAGATGACACTGAATAGATAAGGCATTTCTAACAGCCTTGCTGTTTGGCTAGCTCTTTACCAATATGGTCAGAGCAGGGCTCCTAAAATTTTGAAATCTCAATCGGTCTGAGACCTCGACCTCCCCCCCCCCCCCCCGAGACCATGAACCAACGAAAAAATAGAAACGATTTAAGGGCAAAGAACAGTTTGAGTTATGATAGTGTTGACGTCGCGAAAATATGTGTTTTTCAAAGCGAAAGTAGAATTAGAGCTAATTTTACAACGTCAAACTAGTCACTGATATTATAAAGTGTGCTTTGTGCTGCAGCTAGCCACTACAATTACTATTAAGCCCTCAATGAAATTAAGCAGACGACAGTTATCGCCTATTTCGATGCAAACTCCTCGCACCGGTTACGTCACGCATACTTTAAATGTTCTCTGTACTGATCAGGGAAAGTAACCGCTGCGGGGAGTTTGATTTCGATGAAATTATATTTCACAGTATGAGCTGGTCAACTTTAATCGATTGGCTGGCTGCAAATCAAGCACACTTTTATTTGTTTACAAGTTAATTGGCGATAACTGCCGGGGGCAACAGTGACAGTTTTATGGTTTTATGATAGGTGTGAAGTACTGGATTAGCGATCAATTGAGGTTTTGGTGTGAGATTTTGACTGTTTTATGAAAAGTTTGACAGATTTTTTTTTTGAAATTATCTGGACCGATTTTTTAAGGACTTTTGGTCATCCAAATTGGTCCATAGAGATAAAATTTGGTCAAAACCAACAAATTTTGGGTTTTCGGGAGCCCTGGATCAGAGTGTCTGGAACATTTGCTAGAAAAGCAACATTATCCATAGTTAGTACCTGGATGGGTTTTCGAAACTGATGTTATCAGCCAGGTAACTATAGATTTTTTGTAGGATGATCACTTTGTGATCGAGGGAACAAGAGTTTGAATCCAGTGTTTGAAAATTTACTTTTTTCTGGATTACATTTGCCCGAAATAAATAAATCACAAGGTGTCTGACTGATTTGGACCTTGGCTGATTCGGTCCAGGCTGATTCAGCCCAGCCTTGGCAGATTCGAACCATTTTCCTGGCTGATTCGGACTAGATGTCTGGCTGATTCAGACAACTTTCTTGGACGATTTGGACAATTTGATTTATGTTTAGTATTTATTTATTTGAACAATTTTGGTAATTATATACCTATTTTTGATATGCATCTGGCTAATATTTGGGTCATTATCTGGTTTATAACGCTGATAATTTGGTATTAATTATTACACTAAGTTTGCCTACTTTTTTAGCAGTGTAAAAGATATCAAAGTCGGGCATTTACACTTACTTTATAATGTGTTGATTAAAGTGCATATAACTAATTAGTTTTTAATACATTGGCTACAAATTTTATTTAATTTTGATGACTTCAATATTTAATTGTATATTGCCCTTCATGAAGATATTATTATCATTATTGCTGTAAGCATTGACTGCTTGAACTTACTATATCAAATTGTGAATTTAAAGAAATGGACATCATAAATATGACCACAAGTTTTCTGCATAGCCCGCATCATGGCCAAAATACAATCAAATTAAGCCAGATACGTTTCAAAAAAAGAAAGATACTCACTAAAAAAAGTTGTTAAAAATGAGGAATAATTTTCAGTTAAGTGGTCTGAATCAGCCAGACATATTGTCCGAATCAGCCAAGTAAACGTAAGCGAGTCATTTAGATTTAATCAAATTAATTTGTTAACATATACACTCAATATCAATCCACACTGTGACTTGAATTCCTCTGTTTCACCAGGCATCACTCCAGTGAAGGCTGGAATAATATCTCTCAATAGGTATAGAGTAGTGCCCTGACCAAGTTTACCTTGTGCCAACTGAAGTCTTGATTGAACTGTGCTAAAAATCACATAAAGTAACCATTTTAATGATAATTTTAAACATCAACATCTGAAATATTTATTTTTTATATAGATTTGTATTTTAACCTTAAAAGTAAGTTTTCACAATGTCATTCTGTCAAGCAAATCATATACATGTAGGAGACTTCACTCGAACTTTAGTATTGAATTGATTTTTATTAAATAGATTGACTGTGTCTACTTTTAGTTTTTAGTAATTGAACACACATTTAGGATGGTAGCAGTTTCAGAGTCATATAGAAATGTCACTGAATTAATAAAACAAATAAAATTAAACCTTGTCTTACACTTGTAATTTGGATGTTCGATAAATAATGGCATTGGTATTGATATTTATTTTTTTATATTTGTGATGTCTGTCAAGTACTCCACCTTAACCTTAAAGAGGCATACATTAAAATCAAGAGTATTTCATTTTCTCTAAAATAGTGTAAAAATCAATAAAAATTGATTGAAATATTACCGGTACTGGAAATCAAGGTGTCAGCCAAAAATTCTAAGTAGGATACTATACAGTAATACTAACAGTAGGTTACTAAACTTAAAACTTAATGTTAGTTTTTATATGGAGTTGTTGTACCATTTTTGAGTGGATAACAACTTATACCAAACACCTTTAAGTGTCAAAATGCCTGAAGGAAAAAATGAACATATCTTCTACTTTAAATTATCAGATATTTTTCATTTTATAGCAAATGAACCAGTGAATAAAATATGCAGTATATAATCAATAAAATGTAGGGGATGTTCATTCAGTACGCATTTTGGTTTAAATTTTTGAAAAAAATGTGTTCTTTTTTAAGATACTGGTAAACAGCAGACCCTTGGGCATTCTTTGAGTTATACATTTATCTCTTTTAACTCAGAAAAAATAACAGTCACAGGTAGCCAGTGCTGTATTGAATAAAACCTTTAGGGAAGAGGAGCAGTGGTCAAGGGCTACAGTGCTGTATTTCCAATCCGGAGGTGACTGGTTCGAATGCCTCCAGAAGTGAAAGTCTACAATGACTTTCTGCTTTTCTTACTTTCAGGGCAAGTACTGGTTTGAAACCAGGAAGCAGTTGTCAAGAGAGATTGATATATGCTGGTGCCAGAACTTGCTTCCTAATCAATATAAAACTAAGTTTAAACTAAACCTTTAAGTCTTATTGAATGTGACACCAATGATTAGACCAAATTATGTTGTTTGTTTTAAATTTGTGAACAAAATACTGATATAAAAAAGGCCCACACTGAAAAACCCAAATTGTACCATTTGAAATGTTCATCATTTATGTAAAACATGCCAATAAATATTGTGCTTTGTCGCTAGTTTACCTTTCATTACCTTTAATTCTTTCAAATGTCATTTGTCTGTGGCAGTGTAACTTGTTCATCAATACTTCAGATAAAAAACTAATTACATTATATTGATTAATGTATGAAGTAGTAATCAACAGTAAACATTTGATTCTCAGTCATTGCAACAGCTTGCAGTTTTATATTGTAGCAGCATATTTTTTTTCTTTGCTTATTCCTGGCAATTATGTTTCCAACAAAACTTTTAAGATGAATTATAGTCGAAAGATGTTTAGTATAATTAGCAAAAAACATTTCATGTACACGAGTTTAATTTGGTAGACTGGTAGGAAATGAGCAGATCTGGTAGACATCTTTCAGTGTGTAAAAATAAGTTTTCAAAAATTGTATTTCCAGACTTAAAAAGAAAAAATGTTAAAGTCTGTAATAATTTTTTTTAAATAGTACAATTATATACAACAGGGAAACTAGGGGTGTAGATGTTAAACTTTATATATACAAATAAAATCTGGTAGTCTGGAATGGTCAACTACCATCTTCATAATTAATCCCCTTCCGCAAAACGGGGAGGGGATTATAGGGATGGCCTCCGTCTGTCTGTCCTTAATGCTTTTGTGGCCACTCCACAAAACTTTTAAGCTGCTGAACATTTTTTTTTAAATAACATGGCACAAACAATGTGCAGAGCGCAATTATTGGGTTACTACCCCAAAGGTCAAGGTCACACTTAACGGTCGAGTGTTAAAAAGTCTACATTTAGTGTCCGCTCCATAACTTTAAAACCGCTGAAAATCTTTTGAAATACCGGTAACTTGGCACAAGTGATCACCATTATGAGACAATGTGCAGAGCGCAATAATTGGATTGCTACCCCCAAGGTCAAGGTCAAGTGTTAAAAGTCTACATTTCGTGTTCACTCCATAACTTTTAAACTGCTTAAATTCTTTTTAAATAACTTGGTACAAGTGATCACCATTATGAGACAATGTGCAGAGCGCAATAATTTGTTTGCTACCCACAAGGTCAGGGTCACAGTTAAAGGTCAAATATCCACATTTCATGTCTGCTCTATAACTTACTAACTTGGCTTATGAAAAGTTTTTTAATTACTTTGCACAAACGATCACCACTATGACACGATGTGCAGAAACCGAACATCCAGGTTGCTACCCCAAAGGGCAAGGTTAAATGTTCGCCATAACTTTTTGACTTTATGGAAGATTTTAAATAACTTGGCGCAAATAATTACTATCATGAGACTATGAGCTTATAATATGCATTGCACAACATCAAGGTCATGGTTGGTTAAAGGTCAAGAAGTACACATTCATGTCCACTGTGGAAGGGGATTTAGCTTTCCTTCAGACTGCCTTGTTTCATTTACTCTGATCATAGGGTTCACAGGTTTGAGCCTGACCACCAACCTGTTTCTTTATTACTGCGAGGAAGTTGATAATTTTTACCTGAGTATGGTACTTTTCAGAAATAATTATTGCTAATTATCTGTTCCCATATCTGAAACAGGTACTGTTTTTAAAATGTTTTTAACTTGAAATTTTAGACAGAATTACTAATTACATTTCATTCAAATTCCATTTAAACAATAAGAAATATTAAATGATTTAGTTGTAAAGGTAAATCATTTCAATGTATTTTGTATGACTATGTTCTTGTAATGCAAAAAAAACATAAATAATTTGAAAATTGTGACTTGTCTATCTTCAGTATTACAGAATCATAGCAATAAATGGCAGCCTGTAATATTGAAGGATTTATTATAACAAGATAGCAAAATTATTTTATTAATATATTTAAGTTGTCTTATGATGCTAGAAAAGTTCAAACAAGATTTTGTTCAGGGGTAAGTCAAGGAATTATAGCTGCAAGCTTGAGTTTTTAAAAGAGCCTTTGTATTGTTTATACTAACTTTTTCATGCACAGTTTCAAAGTAAAATTTTTACGAACACAAGTGACATTATTCAGTACTGTCTAGACACCATGATCAATTAATCCCCAGTCATAAAACAAATCTTCAATTCAGTGAAAATAGACCTGAAAATTCAACCTGAAATTTTTTGTACAATTGAATTTTTTATTGTGTTGCTTCTGTCATTCCTAGCAAAAAAATAAGTAAGTGAAGGAAGAATGTTGCAACTTGTTCAGTCTCATTTCAACTTATGATAATTGCTTTAGAGATAGAAACTTGTATGCAGTTACTCCTGTTGCTTGTATACTTGCTGTTACACATTAAAAGACTGATACGTGACTGGCAGTGCTTATCAGGGAAAACTTTGCCAAGATTTGAACCAGTTACTTAGTTTATACCAAACTTATTTTAGTTCGATTGTGTAGGAAGCTTTTAGCTTATAGACACACTCTCGAATCTGTTCCTGGAACTAACCAGTACTAAGCAATTAGTGTAAAGTTTCTTGCTCAAGGAAACAACGGTTTGCCCCTGACTGGGTTTGAACTTGTGCGGCTAGCGATCCTTTGACTACTAGTCCGACGCGTTAACCACTCGGCCATGCCAGTAACTTGATATTTATAATCTATGCATGTCTTATTGTTGTGACAAGTGTGAGCTGTTTTTGTACAGGATAATTATGCTTCCATTTAAGTTTGGTAATTTTTAATCAAATGCATTGTGAGTTGTAGTGCTGTGAGCCTGTACGACAATGATTCTTTCATTTCTGAAGCTTCAGTAACCAAATAAAAAAGTAAAACAGAATTTAAAACTCCGCTTTAAAATTTCGAAGAATATGATGGTACAAGGCCCAGTTGCATTTATGAAGATGCAATAAACTAAAATAGCAGGATTTACTTATATATTACAGCTATGCTTCTAATGTACATTCTCATTATTCAAACAGCTAAATACAACCCCATGCCTACAAATCTCCGGAGAAACAACAGTGGTTTCACTATCTTGATGATAATCAAGTAAATGCAAATTAGCTACCATCATATGGGTAGTCACATGACTGTAGGCAGGTCTAAAATTACAACATACCTGGTAAAGAATTACCGATGTGTGATATAAATTAAGAAGCTGGTTATAAGAATTGTTGTAACACCTAAAAAACGACATCCTCTTATTCCAGTCTAGTTTATCTTTGCAGTTGATAGTGCACTTAAGTAAATGAAAAATACAATGTAAGTGAGTCAAAGCAAATGTAATATTGTTGTCATGGAAACTCTTGTTTTAAAGCCTGAAAGTGATTTAAGCTTTAATGAAGACATACATAGTAGCATTTGTACTGTAATGATTTTAAAAAAGGTGGAAGAACTGTAAATGTGTAGATGAAGCTTGAAATGGGCTTAAATAATTATATATATTGTAAGTTTAATCCATTTACTTTTATTTTTGTATACAGAACTATTTTTCAGGAGACTGTGAAATCAGTAATTTTATGTATTGTTTACAGTATTTCTATTGGCTATTTGTTGGAATTTACAATCTTTCTATTGGCTATTTGTTGAATTTACAATCTTTCTATTGGCTATTTGTTGGAATTTACATTGGAATTTACAATCTTTCTATTGGCTGTTTGTTGGAATTTACAATATTTCTATTGGCTATTTGTTGGAATTTATTGGATTTATTTCTAAAAAAAAGGAAGGTGAAACCTCCTTTCTTTTTTAGCAGAAGAGTCAGGGAGGTGGTGTTGATCATGCAAGTGTTCGGTTTTTAAATTCTGATAATATATTCTGTCTGTTCTATTTATAGACCAATGGTGTTGATCAGCAACATGCTGTTATAGAATACAGCGAACAAGAGGACTGTTATGTTCTCCAAGATCTCAACTCCACACAGGGTACCTATGTCAATGATGTACGTGTTCAGAATGCTGCTGTGCGACTTGCACCGGGAGATGTCATCAGATTTGGTTATGGAGGAACACCCTATGAATTAAATATTGAGAATCCACCACCGGTAACCATGATTTCCATTATTTTTATATTAAACATACCTGTAATAAAAGGACGAGTTATGTTGTAATATAAAAGAATATCAATTTCATGTCATGTCTTATATAGCTTTACAAATTTCCTGTGTTTTGTTACGTATTTAAAGAACACTAACTACAAACACAAACACCAAATGCTTATACAGTAAGCTCACTGTAATTACTTACCGTATTTAATGAACACTAACTACAAACACAAACACCAAATGCTTATACAGTAAGCTCACTGTAATTACTTACCGTACACAAAACTGACATTTGTTACCACTTAACTACCTTCCTTACATTATTAATAATATCATATTCTACTTTTTTAAACTTTAAATGATATTCGCAATTTGTTAACTTTTAAAGATAAAATAATTGGTGCCAAGCTGTTGTATCTGTATATAAATTTAATCACAAATTCAACAGTGTTGCAAAGAACATACAAATTGAGTGTTTTATGTCTAGATTTATGAACCTCTGCATGTGTAAAGAGTACCTGAATAGTGCAAAATAGACATTTTGAAAATCTTTACATAGAACTGTAAAATTAATTAGCATGTTCCTTTTTACTTATAATGGCAACTGGATTACTGTTTTGTGCATTTTTGCATGCTAAGGCTCTGGTTTTGTTTCAGCTTAGATAAAAAAACACAACATATTTTTTGCTTACAAAGCATGCTATTTCAGTCAAAAGCTTTATGAATTGAGATCTGCTGTGTGAAATCCAACATCTTATGTTTTCATGTCTTATGTAAATGTAAACACACTTGGAAGGAAGATTTGGCATCTTAGAAAAACTTTATTACAGTACTGTACTCTGTACAACTGATATTGAATGAAATGCAAAAGGTGCCTAAAATGTCACACAAATGTTGCTGTTTTTGTTTTTTGAAGAAGAAGAAAAAGTACAAAGTATGAATAAGATAAATAAAATATACAGATACAGAGGCTGGTTAGATGCACAGCTAATCCAATTTGTTTATGATTTGACTAAGTTTACTATCACTATTTTAATACGAGCTAATATCACTGTTTGCTGTGTTTTTATTTATATAATCATAACCTAATATTTGTGTTTTTAGAGCCAGATTCTACAGTCATATCATCAGACTCCTGTAGGTATTCTTCGTATGATTTATCTAGACTTCTTGTATTTTTCTATGTATCTACATATAGATAGAAAGGAGTCTTCATCACTACATGTTAATTCAATGTTGACATTTTCATAGAAATAGTTTTGTGGAATCAGCCAGTTTCAGCAGTCAGAGCAAAAACCATTGTACCTACTTAAAATACCTACTTAAAATAAGAAAACGATACAATAGTTTTGTATTTCTACATGTAGTTCTAGTTACTTTTGCTTATCATCGCAATATTTCAGGAAACTTTGTAACCTACATATAGCTTATATATGAGGACATTGCCTTATAAACTGTGGCAGTGCCTTATTTGTAGTACTGCATTACCCTAGTAAGGACACTGTCTACATATTGTGACACTGACTTACATACAGGGACATATACCGGTACTTACATACAGGGACGCTGTCTTACTTAGGGGACACTAACTTACAAACAGGGACAATGTCTTACTTATCGGGACACTGACTTACATACAGGGACATAGACTTACATACAGGAACTTTGTCTTACATGCAGGGACACTGTCTTACTGAGGGGACACTAACTTACAAACAGGGATAACGTCTTACTTATCGGGACACTGACTTACATAAGTGGACACTGTCATACATATGAAAATGCTGCTTTACACATTGGGTCACTGTCTTATATTTTTAATCATTGCCTCAAAAAAAAGGAATGTATATTGATAAAGAAACCTCAGCCAGGCTAAATATGTAAACATTTGTTTACTTGCAGGTTATTTTGCTTATAATTAAGAGATCAGAATGACAGTAGCTGTGTTGGTTATTAATTCATGCAGGATTCATGCATTATTGAAAGTGTCAACAATTGGAAATTTGTCAAACACATGTTTTTATGGTCATTGGGTATTGCACAAAAAGCAGGTGTTTCGGAAGAGTGCTTTGTTTTCCAAAAATGTCATGAATATATTTATATACTGCTGTAGGTTTGGAGCACATTTTAGTTGTATGATTTAATTCATCAAATAATAATAAAACAAGATTTGATGTACTGGTTTATTATAACTTTTTTTTAATAATCCTTGAATAATTTCATAACAATGAAACTTATAAATTATGTTTTAGACAAAGGGTCAGTTAAATTTGTATTTTAGTAGAAGTAGAGTATGGAATGATTTTAAAATATTCTTGTTCCGATAACTGAAAATGAGAGTAATCAGTAATCATAATATTTCAGAGCTTTACATTCAGTAGAAGTAGTAGGAATATTTCCCCCCACCTCTTTTTTTCTTTCATGCTTACTTTTGTGAATATGTTTTAGTTGCATAGAAAGTTCTGCATATTTTCATTTAAGCACATGATGTAAGTGTTTTACATAATGGAATCAAATTTGTTGTTGGAAAAAAAGAAAAAAAAAACAAGACTTAGTTGCAACTGACGTTTGCTGTCACGGTGTTTTCTTCTCTCAGAGTCTGAAATTGTCATAAGTGCAATTATAGACAACATACCGGTAATGCCAATAAGAGAAATTTACAGTGTAGACTGTTTTCTGTAGTTTAACTGATTATAATTAGCCTGATAATTTATCTAAAACTGTCTATTTAAATAATGATTGCCTTTAAAAGTATTTTTGAAAAAGTTTTTCTACAGAAACTCATGCAAATTTAATTACACTCAGTTACCTAAATCTGGTAGGTGCATTTTTACATTTACTTGATAGGTTAAAAGACTTCATTTTATGTACCCATAGTATGTGTTGAAAACTGTTTGCCTTAGCAATGTCAACAGTTCTTTCATGTGCTAATTTGATTTCTGTTGAGTGTTCAGAAAGTTTAAGTTTGCAGTCAAAATAAATAATACACAAAGAAAAGCAAAGTTATCTCTCATTTATTTTCTATTCAAATAATATTATAGTAAATACATTTTGTTATATTTATTTTTCATTGCTTTTTTGTTTAGACTATTTTTATTATTAAAGTTTCTGTTGCTATTGCATTTAAAGAAACTTTAACAGAGTTTATAAAATTCATTAAAACAAGTGTCAGTTCATGTTAGAACATGCATCATGTGATAGCTTGACTGTAGGTGTATTTTAACTGAGTGAGAGATTACTAGAGTTTTAGCTCAGTTGGTGGAGCATCAGATTGTCTGTCCTGGCATTCTTGGTTACCTGGGCTGACTTTATATCACCTTGATGATTTACATCAGACAGTGCGTCTAAAAGGTCATTTGTCCCTCACCTCTGATTCATGTGAGGAACCAGTCAGTCACCTACAGGTTATTAGTTGGTATGGTAAACTGGTTGGATATCCAGGAATACTTGTTAGGTGGTCTGGTCACAGAGGTATGACTGAAAAGAGGTTAAAACTGGCATTAAAACGAAATTAAAAAATGGTGTGTTTGAGTCAGATAAGTGGTTAATTTCTGTCTCCAGCCCCTCCACCTGCACTACAAACCTCCTGATGAGATTTGATATAAAAGAACTAGGAGTGTCTGTGGAATGTTTTTCTGTATCTTGAATCATCCCCCTCAACATAATGTAACTAAACCTTTCTGTTGGTGTGCATCTTATTGGCCCGCCGAACTGGCTGTAGATTAACTCAAATGGATAGAAGTAAGTGTGGATGAAAAAGCAACTGAATTGACTTTGTCAAAGAAAAATATGTGGGAGAAAAAAATGTTTATTAAAGATTTTCAGATACTAATTATGCAGGATAGAAATACCAAAGCTTTTCCTCTTTCTCAGTTTACCCGATTCGTTGCTCTGCAATCATGTTGATTTTTGGTATATTAACAATGAATGTAACTTGACTGAATAAGTTAAACACACCAATTAATCAGAAAAGTCATTTTGAAATGAGATGCTTGATTAAATATTCAACAGTCCATTAACTGTGCAGTTAAATTGTTGTTAGATTAAATTTTTTTGTCAAAATATAATACTAGTACACGTATTAATTTTCAGATTCCTTCTGCTGTCTTTCATTCCAGATTTATTCCTGTTTGAAAGAAATACAGGGGTAGATAGTTGATTATCAGCTAAAGATAAAGATATATCCACTTCAGATATAAGGCAAACATAATATGATTTGGGATTATACGGTCAATATAGCATATATATAAGAAATTTATAAGCTTTTTGTAAGACTTGAGTCAATATTTCAATGAAATCAATACTTTGTCGCCACCTGGTGTCAAGTTATTTGAGACAGAGAAACTAGTTGTCAGTTTATAGCCTAATGGGTGTAGGGCTTTGTGACTCTGCTAATTCCTCTGCTAAGCTAATTGAAATTTTAATCTGATTAAAAAGAAAAAGAATACCTTCATTTTAATGTTTATTTCATTATTCTTATGCATTTATTGTAATCATGCACAGTTATAATACCATGAATACTTTCACCTATTATTTAGTTTGTATTATTTTTGGTAGGGTGCATAATTATAGGTCCTGTTATTATTCACAAATTATTCAATGTTATCTTTAATAAACTGTCAGGTTTTTTTACTCAGAATGCATACTTTTGAGATTGTTATACCATTCTCAAAAATTTGTATTTCAGTATGAAAAATGACATTTTTTTCTCCAATTTCAGTTAAAATTAAGTAAAGTCTAGCCCAAAAAACAACTTTTGGAGTATATACCGGTAGCCAGTATATAGCATTATCCAAAATAAAGAAAAACTTTAGAGTTTTGTGCTTTTAAAACTATCCATAAAACAAGATCTTGATTCAGTGTTTTTACAGAGAACCCTTTACACTAAAACATTGCTTTTTTCTAATTGAGAAAACAAAGAAATCAAATAGATTCAAAATTAACACTTCGGTTTTATCCTCATTACAGATTGCCTACCCTCCTGTACAACAGAGACCAGCATGGACTGGTACCTTGGCACTTATAGCAGATGATCAGTCTCTGTACACACAGTCAATACCACAATCCAATCCTGGACTTCCATACTTGACCACACCCACTCTCACTGTTCCTGCAGCTCATTGGACACCTGTTGCACATGCCCATCCACAGATACCTCAGCCCCGCCCACCATTGAGAAGTCGACCTCTCAGTGCAGGAGCCAGAAGACCAGCTTCAACATTTGACAGGTAAATGTTGAATTATTTAAATTTTCCTTTAGCTTTTAACTTTTTGTTAAGCCATTATATAAATTGTCATGTTCTTTATTGGAGGAATTGTCTTGCTTTAAATTTTTATTTTTTTTTTGGATTTAAATGTCTTTCAGTAAGGAAAATTTAACTTTTTATCTAAGATCTGTCTTGCCAAGAGAGTCAAAATTTTATGTTCTTATATTATCTCCATAGATTTTATCAAAAATTGTTTTGTTCATTTGTCGTGTACAGGTTGCAGACTATAGGTGGCACAATGCAAGCCACCTCAGCAAGTGGAGTGTCAGCACCACTTCCTAGAAGTAAGTGATCTAAAATTGCTGAACTGTCACTGTTTACACTTAATATATGTGCATGTTTTGATTGATTTAAAGCACCATTCAGCAGTATCAAGTTAAAAATAGGCAGGAGTTTTTCTAACTGGGATCTTAAATATTATATCTTTGATTATACAGGTTTATTACTTTCAGCACAGTTGAAAACATTGATATATGATTGCCTCTCTTCTGTTTATAAACCTCTTTTGTTTTTATTTCATTAAAAATTTGAAGTCAAGTTCTTGGAGCATGTTTTGCTTTTATTCTCATTTTAATAAGTATTTTTGTTTCTGTAGAATAATTTCCTATTAAAATGACTTAGTTTAAACTTATTTATTTTACATCGATTGGGAAGCAAGTTTTTGCAACTTTTATTAATCCCTCTCGATGACTGCTTCCTGGGTTCAAACCAGTGCTGAAAGTGAGGAATGTGGAAAGTCACTGTAGACTCTCAGCCCTGGTGGGATTCAAACCAGCGACTTCCAGATTGGAAGTCAGGTGCTCTTACCCCTCGACCACTGCTCCTCCAGTGACTTATAAAATTCTCCAATAGAATTTAAGGAACCTTGGCAATAATTCAAAATAAACATGACATATAAGTCTCATTACATAATTATCACAATAATTCCATTCGTGTAGTACGAAGCAAGTCTGCAATAACTCAGTTTGTTGTTTTAAATTCTCACAGCTGTGAATACTAAAGCATGGACAGTTCAAGGTACATTTATATCTACAAAGTCACTGTATAATTATGCTTTTTCACTGGCTTTCAGGGTCTTTTGCTTTCTTGCGCCATACTTGTACAGGTGTTGTTCATTTTTCTGTCTCTGGCCAGTTACAGTGCCATTCTTATTTAGGATTTTAGGCAGAGACTGCTTTTCTCCATTGCCTTTCTTTTTTCAGATTAGTCTGTGTGTGTTCGAGAACAAACTTGAAGAAATACTGAAAATTTGTTAACAGTTCCAAAAATATGGCTGCAAATTGCCACTCCTTAACTTTTTTTAGAGCCAGAATAAAAATGTTGTGTTTGCTTAGGTTTCTCTTCTTCTTGTACTTAAAGGATGTGTCATTTCCAGCACATACAGATCTGATATACTCAAACTTAATCAGTACTTTAATTTCAAGGTTGTGGTATTCAGTAATTATCTCCCCTATTTCACTTTTGTCTTAATGCTAGACTGCTTTCAGATCTTTTTGGCATACTATCAAAGTTTACTTACGCAACATTTATTTTTTGCTATTGAATTTTCATGCAAGATCCGTGAAATACTTAAAAAAAAAAGTCCCCATCCATTTAAGAGAGGAGGCTAAATTCTTGAAATAACTAAACAGCTAAATAACTCTTATTTTATTTCATTCTAAGTATCTGGAATTAAGCAGAATTTTATCAGCATCTGCCTAAATGTCCCCTCACTTAAACCATTTCTGTTAGCTGAAATAAAGCTTCCTTTTCTTGAGTAAATTTTCAATATAGTTTAAAATTAGAAATAACATTTATGCACCAAATGTAAATTTCTATTTTACAGAGCACATTTACTGACATGTAACTATGTAAAACTAGGTACTGTTTTTCAGAAGGAATTGTAATCATCTAAACTGAAAGAAGAAGCTGTTATCTAAAGTTCTGTTTTATTTTCAGTCTTGTGTACATGAAAAAATGTGACAGTGTAAAAACAAGACTTTGTTTAACTCAGTTATATTTTTGTTACCAACCCCAGGAAGTCTTGTAATTTTGACAAAATTGAAACATAAAGTTTGCATGGTTTGCCAGAAATTACCTACATGAAATACTGTTAAGACATGACATATTATTACTTGGTTTTCTGTTTCTATGTAAATCTCTATGTTTTGAGCAAACAAGAAAAAAGTTTGAGACAGAAAAAGGATATTGCTTTCACATAGTTTGAATGGTCTTACATTCTATGGTGTGAAAGGCAAACTATGATTCTATGATTTCAGGTGGTGGTTGGGTTAGCAACGGTAACGGTAGAAGTGTGGTAACTAGTCAGTTTGCTCCTGTTCGTCCTTCACCACAGGAAAATGTCAGCGGACAAGTAGATCTTTCTCTTTTACAAGAAAAGGTAACATTCTTAAGTCTGAAAAAGATATTTAACATCAGGGAAAATGAGTGTCACAAAATGGCAGTAACAATAGGAGTTAGTTCTTAGACTTATAGATTAAAGCCCAAATCACAACACATTTCCTGGGTCATATTGTTTTAACTGCTGCCTCTTACACTAGATTATCAGCAGACCTTTTCATAAAAAATCTTATGACACTTTTTTATCGTAAGAGAAATCTTACGATAAATATCCTTTTCACAAAAAATCGTAAGAAAATCTTAAAGCGACTGACTCACAGAATTTTGCTGAAATTTTTTTTCTTTAAAATTTAAGAGAATTTAATATACTATGGAAAAAATATAATATTATGCTTCTATACACAATGGAAACTGAAAAAAAAACTTTTGACTTACCCAGGATTCCAACCCACAACCTTTTGATCAGTAAAATATAGAGCGAAGATCTAGACCACTGAGCCACAGTGCCAACTTAAATTTTGCGTCAAAATTAATTTCATAACTAAAGTATCTACCCCGTGACTAACGGGGTAAAGTTTTTACTGATAAAAGTGTGTAAAACTTTATATTCTGATGTTTTTCTGTATCAAAAAATGAATCAGAAACTTAGTTTAAATATGTTCTTCACAATTGCAGCAAAAATTTCAAGATGTAAGAATATTTTCTTTTTTTTTGATTGTCGGCCCATCTGTGAGTCAGTGTAAAATCTGTCTTAACTTAACGATTAATGTTACCCGTTCCTAAGTGTAAACGCGAGTAAAATGTATTGTAAGTTTTTATCTTGAATAAGAATTATCATAAGATAAAAAAATTAACTTACGATTGGTTTTGTGAAAATGACTTAAGATTTCGTAAGTCAAAATCTTAAGATAAATCGTAAGATGTTTTCTGAAAAGTTCTGCAGGTTCTTAAGTTGTGTTGAAAATGCTTATATCCAATTTTGAGAATGAAACTTCTTCCTATAAATTATGCCCCATATTCTACAAAGTTGACGTTCACATCAAATGTTGAGAATTACATACTTCAAATGCCTAATTTTGATAGGATCAGAAGATTAGAGAACTTTCAGATGAGGTTGTGCGGCTTCGTAATATTGAAATGGAGTCATTCCGAAAAGACCAACAGGTTCAACAGAGGGACCAGCAAGTCCAACAGCTACAGCAACAATTACAGGTTTGTACATACAAGTCCATCTGAATTACATACAAGTCCATCTGAATTACATACAAGTCCATCTGAATTACATACAAGTCCATCTGAATTACATACAAGTCCATCTGAATTACATACAAGTCCATCTGAATAAGTTACTTGAAGTGCAGGATATTGTATATAAACATAGTCAGTCAGAGAGCTTCTTCAGTGGAATTGCTAGGCAGTGTTGCTATGCAACTTGGAGTTGAATCTAGTCTCAGTAGTGAAATGAACACATGTTTTGAACTTTCGCTGGTTCTGGAAAGTCTTATTTTATTAGCTGCATTTTTTAATTAATTATCATAGTGAACTGAGCCTTTAGTCCTACTGAGACCTAAAATACCAAGGATCAGCTATTTGGGAAAATCTCACAAAATCTTCTGACAGCGGGATAAGGTCTCGCAAACTTTTCTTTGTTTTGTATCTCAGATATCTCAAAAACTGTTTAATTATGATGAAAACATTGCATAATGCAATAGATCATTAATTTGGCAACAAATGATACCTTACTTAACAAAATTGAACCAGAAATGATCAAGTTTTGTGCAAAGAAGGAAAACACCTGTGTGGTAAGGAATGTTTTGGACAAAATGTTGACTTGCCATGTGATTAAAGTGTATTCCTTTGGCTTATAAAAGACAGTTTTGAATCTGTGGTATTTTAGGTCTTTGAACCCTGGTAATGACACAAACATTTTATCTGTCATTTTGACAACCTGCTGATGTAATTATCTTATAGAGAACAGTTCAGTAAAGATGTTACTTGACAAAAGTTTACATTTATTTTATTGATTTACCTTTGTGTCATCAATATGACTAGTGTTTTGAAAAAAGAATTGTCTCAGAAATGTCTGAAAGAAGTAATTAATAGAAGTAATAAATGTTTTAACCATTTACACTTCAGAGAGGAGGTTCACCCCATCTTTCAACAGTGTCCTCTACAAAACAATTTTTGGTGCATAAAAATGGAAATACAGTAAAAAATGTTATTATCATGTCACCTATGATACAAGTCCCAAAAAATTTTGTTCACTAACCACTTTACCTATGATATCACATGTCACATGTTTATAAAATGTAACTGAACTGTCTAATTTTTTAACAATATATTTTGGCAGTTATTTTTACTGTGCAATCACCCTGTAATGCAGCAGACACTACCAGTATTTTAAGTTGTATTTTGAGAAAATCCCTTGTTATCTTTACAGTCACCCTTAACTAAACAGTCACCGTTACCATGGCAGTCACCTGCACCAATGAAAATGGACATTGAAATTGACGATGGAACTGTAATAACTTTAAGATCTTACATTTATGACAGCTAACATTAGGCTTGAAATTAACAGAGATGCATAGGGACTTATCTCTCACCTGTAAAGCTAAAAAAATCTATACTTCTGCATCTTCCTTGGTCTTCAAATATCTGCTTACACTGACTTAATCTTCTACAGTTCACTGATACTTACACAGCAGAATAATCAGAAATAAATATTTATCAACTGATTAAATTAATGCAAGAACTGAAGTCAAGAATTTGTCTTCATAAAGCCTTTACAAAGCTTTTAAAACAACATTAATTAAGTTATTAATATGTTCAAAGTGTCCCTAAAACTATTTACTGTTACACTTACTGAGGTATGAATCATTAATATAGATTAAATTTACATCTGTTTACTGGGAGGTATATATTTTCATTCATATGAGTCTTAGAAGTGTAAGATATCTTTGCTACCTTGAATATTATTAGTATTTATCTGGACTATCACGCCTCTTGGTTAACTTTGAACACTAATATAACTTCAAGTACTGTAACCTTAACCAAAATAAATTTATACTGTAACCAGCATTCTAAACCATTGACATCTCTAGTCAGCATCATGTCTATGTATTAAGTATTTTGGTATGTTTTGTCACACTTACATGCATGTCCAAAACCTTAGAATGAAGATAATGACTTAATATAATTTGATTTACTGTTTTGTCAGATAACATGATAAATTTCATTTTTTTTTTTTTTTTTTTGAGGTTAAAATGAAAAAGAAAACCAACAGATAAATAATGTCTGAAACCAAGGTTCTGTCATGTTAAAAAAATCACCAGTTTGTCAGTTAGTAACCTTATTACTACCTATATAAGCACTATATTTTTGGAGTCTAACAACAAAATTCCTTATCTTGAGGTTGAACCAAAATTCAGTATGATAAACACATATTGAGACTTAGAGTAAATAACTGTCAAAAATGTCCTAATTTAGAACCTTGACCAGTATAGACCTATGTTTTTTTTATGTTTTTTTGTTCAATATTCCGAGCTCAGTTCGCTGAACATTGACTAACATAAAAATAGGGGAGCATTTTATCCCACATTACGGTAACTAGATTACATAAGATAAATAGTTTTAAGTGACAGTCTACACAATCTTCTTACATGTTGTAGGACCAAATACTTAAGTGGTCATATGATCCTGGGTACAAGTCTTGCCATACATATCTTAGTCCACCTCACTTAAATGGACACAAACTATAATAGTTGCTGTCTCACTGTTCTCATAAAGGAGTGACTTACTCATACATGGAGTTCTTAAATCTAAGCTATAAAAACTTGGATGATAATCAAATTTTAATAGTTTATTTTTACTTGCTTTGGGAATTTGAGACATTAATAATTTCTAAATTTCAGGAGATAAGTTCGCAGCAGGGGCCGTTGATTATCGGTGCAGATTCTGAAGTCACTAACAAACTGAACCAGCTTGAAACTGAAGTCGCACTTAAGAGGCAGGAAATAAATGAACTCCGAGATCAGGTTTGTTAAAAAGTTTTAAAAGTTTTCTTTATTTATTTTTTTTTCAATTAATGTTCATGATTACTTGAACAACCCTATACATTATGACAACAGAATGTTTTATGTCAAGACCTGGTAACCATAAAGTTCAAGAGAAGGGCAGAAAATAATAAAAATTCTCTTTTTTGGTTTCGCTTTTTGTAATTGTTAGAAAGTTAAGTAAGGTATGCTTGTATCTAGACTTTCAGTAGGAGGTTGCAAGAAATTTTTATCAGATGCACTCTGGTCTTACTTGAGAAGGAATCTTGCTTGAAAATGAATTTGCACATGTTAATTTATAGGACCTTTAAGACTTACTTCATATTCGTTGTATAACTGTTCAACATATCTACAGAAACTGTTAAATACAAGTTTAAAAATCTATAAATAGATTAAAATTTAATGGTTTTTTCCCCCTCTATATTTCATATTTTCACTAAGCATGTTTATCTTGATGTGTTATGTGTGTGTTATGTTAAGGTAATAGAAGCATGATAGCACCTTTAAGGAATGGTTTATGTCATAGTCTATCTCTAGACTAGACTGTCATAGTCTATCTCACATAACTTTTACCCTGTTGTGGTTTTTGCCTTAGAGACCAGTCCAGTGTAAACCATGATAAGACTGTATAGAAGTGTAGTCACATCATGATGTGAAGAGTGTTGGTCATGTTCAGTCAGTAATTTTTTAGTTAAATACCCCTAAAAATGTTAAATGGGTCTGAATTAAAAATTAAACTGTGTCTGTCTGGACAAGGCCGTTGAAGAAATACAGAAGGGTAGGACTCAGTGCTATTGATACCATTAGATGATTGGATGGAAAGACTCATGGTTTTATACATCACATTTTTTTCACTTTTATCACTCATGTCACTCATTATAATGTCTCAGAAAGGTCATTAGGTGTGAAATATTGGTACTCCAGGAATTTTTTTCCTTTGAAAGATGTTGAAAGGTTAGAACTTAACAAACTGAAGCCCTGTTAAAAGTCAGTGTACATCTTTACTAAGTTGTAAGTAGAAACTTAAGACATTTAAGATTTGATAAATGTATGTATTTATGATTTTTACAGCTGGCACAGTTACAAACCCAGAGCGAACTTGACATAGACAGTCCCGCCAATATACGCGCAGAGCTCAGCGAAAAAATTAAGGAGGTTAATAATCTCAGAAATGAGCTTGAGCGTGTAAAAAAGGATAAAAACATAACCTCAGGGCTCGTAACTCAAATGCAGCGAGATATGTCTAACAAAGTAAGACAACTCCGCAAAAAAAACTGCACACAGTAATCTTGCCCTGTGGAGTTGTGCACCTTTAACCCAGAATAACAGTTTTAGACTTTTGAAGTCAGCCATATTGTGTTTTAACTCTGTTCAATTCTTAAAAATTTTGACAGCTGAAAAAAGAAAAATTGTGATGAAAATTTTTCTTCACCATTTTGATTTAATTCTGTTTATAAAGGTTTAGCCAGTGAATTTTGACAACAGGCTTCTTGCAAACATAGCTGTAAACTTTGCACAGGGTTGAGTATATGTACGAGTTATTTGCCAAGGTTATATGCTAATAGTTTAGAACAAAGTGCCTTCAGTAATGTAGGTTAAGTCTGCAATGCATTATTTTAGACACTTTTGCATGCTGGTTAGACCTATTGACAGTTTCACATTTAACTTGATGTAGTGTATAGTAAACCAACCTTATTTTGAATTGATAATACGGTAGTCTTTTTTGGCCTAAGTTATGAGCGTAAGAAAAAAATTGTTTTTCAAGTTAGGACTTTACTGCATGCAATACTTTGTAAGAGGACTGTTTTGCATCAAAGATAAAACACAGTATGGTTGACATGGTTGAGAATGTGTTTGGTTGTGGTACAAGACTCACTTTACCTGCATGGTGTAAAATAAATGTACAATAATCTAGCACACTCTTTTTAAGATAACTATCACATGTCCTGTTCAGAGTGACAGTGAATATAATGAACTGAAGTGTTCATTTTAAATTTTTCCAAAAAAATATGTAATGAATGGCTTTGTGACCAATATCTAAACTAAAATCACTGCTTTACAGTAACGAAATATCAACAATGTCTGCATAAAAAAAATCTATTAGTCAGAAAAAGTGTGCTAAATTGATCCTAATTTCTGCTTTTTTTCACGTCTATGTTTTCTGCATGGATCACTCTATACATGTAGTCAGCACCCTACACTTTAGCTGGTACCAGTTTGTTTTGTGTAAATGGAATTATTTTATCCATTAGAATCCCCATTTAGTGTTTCCGTCTGTTTTTATTTTTCAGATTTTAAAACATTTTTTATACATCAAAAGGTATCCAAAGGGACCTGTTTTAGCTTTACATTAATCCCTTGGTACTCATTGTACATGTTCAAGTAATTACCCGAAACAGAGTCAAATTTCTGTCAAGTATAAAGGCTTCTGCTTGCCTATAAACAGAATTTGATGAAATAATGACCTGCAAATAAGTAATGATGTGCAAAGATCTAATCTATAACTTTTGTATCATTGTTTTCTTAGTTATTCCCCTGTTCTATTTTACTGTTTCCGGATTATCAAATATTGTTTTTTTAATTAAAATGCTCTTAGTTAAAAAAGGAATCCAAACTAATTTTGATTTTTTTAAAAATTACTTAGGAAACTCAATACCAAAGTTATCTTAGAAACTCTATACCAGAATTACCTAGGAAACTCAATACCAAAGTTATCTTAGAAACTCTATACCAGAATTACCTAGGAAACTCAATATCAAAGTTATCTTAAAAATTCTATACCAGAATTACCTAGGAAACTCAATACCAAAGTTATCTTTGAAACTTTATACCAGAATTACCTAGGAAACTCAATATCAAAGTTATCTTTGAAACTTTATACCAGAATTACCTAGGAAACTCAATACCCAGCAAACTCAATACCAAAGTTTCCAAAATTACTTAGGAAACTCAATACCAAAGTTACCTAAGAAACTCAATACCAGAATTAATCAGGAAACTCTATACCCAGGAAAATCAGTACCAAAGTTACTGGAGAAACTCATTCCCATGATGTTCAAGAAACTCAATACCAGAGTTAATTAGAAACTAAGTACCAGGGTTACCTCAGAAACCCCAGTACCAGAGTTACCTCAGAAACCCCAGTACCAGAGTTACCTCAGAAACCCCAGTACCAGAGTTACCAAAGAAACCCAGTAAAAGAGCTTCCTAAGTACCGAATAACAGAGTTATGTAAGAATCTCAATTCTAGAGATATCTTAGAAACACAATACCAGAGCTTCTAAAGAAATACCTTTTGGTCAGAATAGATGCCTAACTATAAAGCAGAAGAAATGTATGATGAAATAAATACCTTTCAGACTGAAATACTTTCCAGACAAAATCTCGGAATGTCTTAAAAAACGAGCCAAAATAGAATGGCATATGACTTTTAAAAAAAATGAACTAGCTGTATGTATTAGCTATAACTAAAATCAGGATGGCAATTTTAAAACAACAACAACAACAGGATATACAATTTTAGGATGATTTTAATTTTGGTTGAAGAAGAGCTGAATATCAACATTCTTTCTTCTCTATTTTTTTTCTTTCTTTCAACATTGTATTTGTTTTGTAGCAAAATATTTCCTGTTTCACCTGCTCTTTCTGCATTTCAGAAGCAGTTTTTTCAGCAACAACTGTAGTTTTTGTAACCTGTTTTAGATCTTTAATTTACACAGTGCATGTGAAACATACACAATTTTTAGAGAATGTATATTTTCTTTTTAACTTGTAAAGTAGATTTTCTGTAAACTGAGTTCTTTTCACAAATAAACACTATATTGACTTCTTTTTACATAGCTAGAAATTACTGAAGAGGCAGAATATTATAAAGTCAGTGAAATTTAACTACCATTTCAGAGGCTTAACTAGCAAGTTCTGAAATTATTTCAGGATTCATCGATTTCCAAGTTAACGAGGGAAATAGAGGCATTAAAGAAAGAGTTACGGGAGAGAGACTCCCAGCTCTCAGTAATGACGACCAAGGTGAACAAACTGAAAGAACCAAAGAATGAAGAAAGGGATGCCAGAGAAAGGGAGCTTATCAGTCTTAGACAGGTAAATTATTTATTACAGAGGGAGGTTATCAGTCTTAGACAGGTAAATTATTTATTACAAGGGGAGGTTATCAGTCTTAGGTTAAATTATTTATTACCAAGGGAGGTTATATAAATCCTGATTTCTGAGCTAAGTCTGTGTTATGTATTTTGCTTGTTTTAACCTAATAAAACCTATATTTTCTGCCAAAAAAAAAAAAGGACAGTGGATTCAAGGGAACAAAGGAGTTTGGGGGATTTTCAGTCTCTCAGTTTCTTTGTAAGGCCCTCTGCGATTCCAAGCTGTTGGTTGGTAGATTGTTTAGTACAGATAAATTGTCTTCCCTTAAAGGATTTGTACTGCTAACGTTTCAGATGTTTTAAGAGTGTGCATTGTTAGGTTAGTAGGCTTCTTTATGATTTTGCTAAAATATCAAGATACAGTCTTGCTTCACAAACTCACTTTGAGGCTACTTTTGACATCACAGAGTGACACAGACATTGCAGACATACCTGTCCTGAAAAAATGTTTTTGGGATATTAATCACCTTAGTTAATAGATTGTTTTTGTTGTTTTTTTCTCCAGAAATTTAAAGCAACAGAGAACAAGACACAAGAACAACAGACTTTGATAGACAGCTTGAGGGAGGAGCTAGAAAAGACGAAAGTGTCACTTTTTGCGGAAAAAGATGTTCAGCGTAAATTACAGCAGTCAGTGGATCAGGCAAAAGCAGACGCACAAGATTTGGAGAGAGCAGAACGAGTTGTTAGAGTGGATCTAGAACAAATGTCAAAGAAGGTAGGTTCAGAGAGAAACAGTCATTACGCTTCTGTAAATTAGTGTGGTATTTACTGTAAATTAGCTTTGTACAATCATATATTTACTGTAAGAAGTAAGAAAACCTATTACAGTCTGTTACCAAGGTGCAATTTGAAACAAATTAAAAGGCAAAATCTTCAGCTTTTTAAACTTAAATTTTTTTTTAGCTAATGTTATTAAAGAAAATGCATTGGAAATATTTGTGTCATTATTTTGTATAAAAACAAAGGTAAAATTGATAATTATTTCAGTTGGAGAGATTTAGGAATCGTGTAGTGCAGACGACATTTTCAACACCTGGTATAAAAGCACCAGACACCGAGATAAGTGATGATGAACTTCTAGAAACATTGAAGAAAATCATTGATGAACGCACAAATTCCTTCAGAAACATTAAAGAACTGGAACAGAAACTTAAAGCCGCAGAAGCAGGAAACAAAGGCTTCGACAAAAATGTTAATGATTTACGCAAAACTTTGCAAAATGCAAAGGTAAGAATATAGTGTCTTACATGTAAAACTGTAGTTATTGCAATGAGAATGTATTAATCAAAGCATGATTTTATCTTTCCAGATTCTTAAAATGATTTGATTAAAAAAAGAAAAATCTTAAGGACTAACAAATATGTCTTGAATTTTGTTGTATAATTTCACCTGCTTACTGTGTATTTTTATCAGAAAAAAATCAAAAGGAACAAAATAATGCTTAGAATTGGATATCTTTTGTTTGTATAAATGTTAAAATTTTGTCTACATCTGTGGTCCATGGATTTAAGTTATATATGTCATGTAAACCCATAACATCTCATTGGTTTGGATGTATAAGCTCAATTATTTCACAAATCTGTCTTACAAGGCTGTAATGTAGAAGACTTTGAACATAACCCAATCAAAGCTTGGCCAGCATTGTTTAAGATAAATAAAATAATGTGCTGATTCCTTTCAGCTCCATTTGAAACAAAATGGCCGCCTGTCTGGTTCCCTGAAGGAAGAGATTGGTTTGATACAGTCAGTATCTGTGAATGACACCATAGCCTGGATCAAGGATGTCACAGTTGGTCTCTTAGAAGGAGAGCTTTCATGGGAGACTAGCATAGAGACAGCTCTAGAGAAATGTGGTGTCAATGTTAAACTCACTAATGATGGTATGTTTTTTTCTTTTAAAAAAATCATTCTTTTATTTTTCTTTAAAAAAGTGTCAGTTTGTCCATCCATCTATTGGTTAATGCACAAAGTAGTTTGGAGTATCGTGTTGTTTTATTACGAGTCCATACAGAACTATGTAAAGAAATTATTTGGAAACATTTCTGGTTTTCAGATAAGTGTGTAAAGGATTCTTACATGTACAAAAGATAATTCTTTTTTTTAATGAGGTTTAACGTCAGTTATAATCTCTTTTTGGTCCGGGTGTTCAGCCAAAAATTATTGACCAGCCCACTTTTCTTTTGAAAAAAAATGTCACCAAAAGCAAAACTTTGTAATTCTGTAAAGTTAATAAATAAAAATTAAGTCGTATTTAAGTAATAGAATATTTAAACAAATGACATTGTATCTCTTATTTCAGAGCCCAGTAAGCATATAAACCTTCTTTATGCTAAATGGGAAAGTGCTATAAATGAGAAGGAACGGCTTGTTAAACAAATTTCTGACCTTGAAACTCGACACAAAGAAGACCTCCATCTTCAACTGGAGAACCAGAAGGTAGAAATGGAGGGCAGGATAGCAGACGCAGCAGAAAAAGCCAAACTTGAAGGTTGGTTGTTTAGTCATCATTCTTTTCATTATGAACCAGAAATAAAATTCTGCTACTTTCACACACCAGACATCAGTATTTTTCTTTTATTCTGATGGATTTCGTTATTAAAGCCAGAATGCAGACATTCTGGCAACGTGTTTGATTTTATTCAATAATTGATGTACACATATTTTCTTCTTTTATTTCATGTTTTTTTCTCCGAAATAGATTGTTTAAGTGATCTACAGTTGAAATGTCTTTCTTCAGATTCGTAACACACCTGACCAATATTTCATAGAACATGAGAAATGCGTTCTTTGAAAACAGTCTTGTCAGTAATCAGAATTGTCCTAAAATATATTGTTTTGAAAAAGAAACTGTCACTATGATACCATTTGAGCAAAGATAATTTGCACATAAACAGTAGTTTAGCTAGCATTTAGAAGAAGTCATTAGAGGGATTTGCTTTGGCAAAAAAAAAAAAAAAAAAAAAAAAAATTGACAGTTTAACAAATGCACAAAACATTGCTGATAACAGAGTGGGTAAACAGTATAGAACACTGCATAGGCCGAAATGTTTGAAATGTGCCAAGATAGTTATCAGATAACACGATACTTTTTGGAAAAATTTATTGTGCTTGTCATACTTTATTTCATACTCAATGCTGTTAACAGTTTTCAAATGCCACACTTAAACAGTAGTTGTGTATTGATAGAGAAAAAAAGATGCCTCAAGATAAAGTATTTTATGTTTAACTTAGCCAATGTAAGCAGATGATAAAATTGGCTGTATAATACTAGTATGGAATATTGCTTTAAAGTATACAAGGATAAATGAAATTCTACTTTATGCAAGAAAATTTCTGGATTAATGTCTCTGATATATATCTGCAGGATTTATCTTTTAGTGTTGAGAAAAAAAGAAGATATTCACTTTTCATTTAATATGATGTGATTTCACAAGTGTGCAAAATAAATAAATAAATAGTGGCACTGCCATAGAAAGTGAATCTGAGAAAATTTTGTTTTGAATCTATAAATTTTGGGATGGTAACAGTGCGAAGATTATTTGATGTTTGTTGCTCAGAGGTGGTTTAGTTTAGCCAGGTTGATTTTGTAAGAAAGTTCTTTAAATTGTGAAACATGAAACATTTCTTTCCATGGGAAGAAATTTAACCTGCAGGACTGGTGTTTACTTAAATAAGAGAGATTATAGTGATAGTCAGAGGCTTTGAATTCGAAAAAATGCTATCTGCTTCTCTATTTCATAAGTCTTTCTTGCATTCACCCTTTCGATCCTGTAACTAGTGATTATTTTCTACTTGTTTCTAGTTGAGGAGCGTATGAACAGGGCTATTGATGATATTCGTGCTGTCGAATCTGAGAAGTTAGATGGCGCTCTGCAGGCTGAGAGACGAAAAATAGAAGAACTTGAAGCTACATTAGAACAATTAAGAACTGTAAGTGTTCTGAAGTTGTCGACTTATACTACACAGTTATTTGTTTCAGTATTTGATTTACAAAAATGAAAAATAATTATGCTTGTACAGCTTAAGATCCCTAAGTCTCACATGCTAATGTTTTACTTAGATAACTGGATTTACTTACGTTTTACAATGATACTTCTTACAAGCATATAAATTTATAATCGATCAAATAAATTTCCCATCTAAGTAGGTTTTGGTCATAAAAATAGCATGAAAGCAAGATTTCAAAACTTGAAAAAAAAAAAAAAATTTCTCCTCCAGCCATTTAGATAAAAAAAAATAGATTTTTTTTTAATGGGATTTTCTGAGAGAAGAAACAACTCCAAAGATTTATTGGATACTGTTAACAATTGGGAATAAAATATTTCTGAATACAAAAACACAGAGCTAGGTCATTTTTTCATGAAAATAGATTACCCTACTTTGATTTTATCAAATAGAACCTCTCTGAGAAGAATGAAGATCAACAGTCAAAATTAGAGGCTGGACAGGAAGCGCTCTCCCAACTGGAGGAGTACAAGGTGCTTGAACTTCAACTGCGGGAACAGCTGGCCGCACTGGAAGCTGATAAGATTGAGCAAGTGACTAAATTAACCACTGAACTTGTAGAAAAAGAGCAAAAACTAGAAACAGACGTTCAGAGTTATAAAGAACAAATTAAACAACATTCAGTCACCATTTGTGCAATGGAGGAGAGGATTTCTAAAGTAATGAAGAAGAATAGAGAAAGTATAGAGGAAGCAGAATCGTATAGGAAACAAATACAAGGTAGAATATCATATAAACTTCAGTTTTCATTCACGGAATTCCTTTCAATCATTTTTTAGGAAGCCAAGTGATTTATTTGATTAAGCAGATTGTTTTTATGTCTGTAGAAATGGGTCATTGTTTTTATGTCTGTAGAAATGGGTCATTATTTTTATGTCTGTAGAAATGGGTCATTGTTTTTATGTCTGTAGAAATGAATCATTGTTAGAGATTGATTATTTTTACTATTGAGTAATGTTTTCTATCACACTTGTACTTTTCAAAGAAGTGTCTTCATTCTTTCACCCTTATCATATTTTCTCATATCTTTGTGTTGTGGCCAGCATATCCTTTGTGTTAACTTTAATATAATTGTAGTATCCATTGCATCTGTTTCCTGATGGCTTCCAACTGTGTTACATAAAACTTCAGACGAGTCGGTTTTCCGCTGAAGTTGAAAAGTCTTAGCAAAACCAGATCTCTTATGTTTTCACACATCAGAAATATTAACCGTTGTTTCTATTTTATTTAAGAATTGAAGATGGAATTAAGTAAGAAAGAAAAAGAGAAACCTCAACCACCACCTAAACCAAAGATTATTCCAGTGGTACAGAAACCTTCACACGATGTTGTGGCCATGGAACAGCTTATTGTCGTATTAAGGTATAGTATTATTCTGCTGTCAGAGAGAGATTTTGTCTAATGTACAGTTATCCCTTGATGGCTTGAAATTAACACTTGGTCCAGATTCAAGTTTCTTGTATTTCTATTTTGAAATAATAATTATGGCTCGAAGATGCAGTGCTCAAATTAATCTGAGACTTGAGATGTTTTTATTGTCCCAAAAGGTAAGTTTACACCTTTGATTGTTCTTGAGATTTGATGTCTTAATTGAAATGCAAGTTGTAACAGATTGTCGTAACAGTGAAATAGCCGTTGTTTGATTTCTGCTTTAATTGATTATAAAACACTGCTCGGTAGGTAGTACTTAGTAACTTAAATGTTATTTAAATGTGTAGTGAGTTGATTGCAATTTATTCTTTAACAGTTTTAATTGAAATGAAATACCGGTACATGTAGTATGGCCACTTTTTGTCTGTCTCATCTAAAAGACAGTAGTGTTATTGGGGGATCAAACTCATGACCCCTGTGTTACCAGTCTAGAGCATTACCACTGGACCAGTGATCATCCCTTGACATGTAATACCTGTACTTAATTTAATTTGATTTTATTTGTTGGGGGGCTTAATGTATGCACATGTGTATAATGTTCCTTCTTTTAGGAAAGAGAATGCAGAGGTGAAGGCAAGGCTTCAGGAGCAGGATGATGTAATTTTGGGGCTAAGAAGGGATCTGGCTGGGGCCTCAGCCAGGCTCTCTGACATCACAGGTAAACATAGCAGTTTGTCTGTGTATCTAAATTTTTGCCTGATAAGCTGTCAAGTACATTGGGCAATTTATTATGATTTGTTTAGGGGTGGGCTTGTTTCATTTACTGATATTAATGACCCATTTGCACTGGTTCCACAATTTGAATTACTATCAGATGGCAAGAATCATAGAACCTTCTCTCAGAACAAAACCAGTATAAAAATAGCACTTTATTCTGAAATCTCTTTAGTTTGTTAAATTCTGAAATAAGACAGTCCATGTAATGAACAGATGAGAAAATATCTCTGCTTATATAACTGAGTTGATGTATAGAAGATTACATCAAGACTCTGTTTAGAAATATTGAAAGGAAGTCACCTAGATGGTAGGGGAGAGCATTTGGACTTCTAGCCATGAGGTTGAAGTTTCCAACCTTCTCCTCAGTGTATAACGTTGACTGTCACAGGCTGTTCTTTCTGCTTGAATGTTATTTAGAACCTCCAGGAACACAATGATCATAAGTAGTTCAGACTATTTGCCAGCAGTTATTTTCCTTTTCAACCTCATTCAAAACCAAGCCGTAACAATTACACTAAGACGCACTTAAGATTGGGGAATATTCCTGTAACTGCCAAATAATAAGTTAGTTTTTTTGCTGTTACAGATTTGGAGCAAAAACTTGTGATTTGATTTTATATGACTTTCATATTCAGGAATTCATTTAGATGAGTGAAAATTCAGAGCACAAAAATTGAATCTTTACAGTTTAAAAAAATACAGTATAGTACTTTAAGGAGTATGAATTTAAAAGTTGATGAAAATGTGCATGAAATTTAGAAAATAAAAGTATAGTATATTTCATTACTGAATGTGTTTTTTAAATATTATAATATTATTATACTGATAACAACAATTGTCAAATAAACAAGTGCTATGTTCGAATGAATGCCATGACCCAGGTGTGGCCTCAAAATAAAGTTTTCTGACAAACAAACACACCGACAGACCAAAAACAATATTTTCACTCCGGGGGCAGAAAAAAACATGAAAAATTAATGGCATTTAAGGGGTTTTTTTTGCAAATGTGACAATTATTATTTAACAGCTGAAAGCTTTATCAAATTTCATAAGCTATTCAGATTGTGGATTTGTGGTTTTAGCAGGGACATCATATGATAATCTCATTTAGTTACAAAAGATTCTTTTTGAGTTACAAATTTACAAACAGCATGTAAAAATTTCCCCTCATATGGTGTACAGTATGTTTTCCTAGAAAAAGGGAAATGGAATTTCTTTTATTATTCTTTAACCTTACTTTGTCTTAATGAGCGAAGAAAATAGCAGAAAGTAAATATTAAAGTTTAAATTGACAGACTGTATTGTATTGTAATTGTATTCATCATCAGGTGAGTTGAGCGAGGGTCAGAAACAGGAAGTGGAGAAGTGTAAGGAGATGGTTAGCAGGAAGGAGAAGGAAGTCATAGAGATGAGACAGCAGCTAGCCAAACTGTCCAGAATCATTGATAAACAGAAGGAGGAGCTTAAATCCACAGAGGCTGAACTTAGGTATGCCCTTGTGTGAACTTCAGCTTCAACTTATTACTGCCAAAAGTCAGTACTGACTATACTAGGCAGGCACCTGTCGGGCACATTAAAATTATAAAAGATAATAATAAAGAAAACAAGATTTTACTAAAGATTTTACTTAATCATTTATTTTGAATGTTTAAAATCTATAAAACTTGTTCAGTCCACTGATAAAAGCTGGTGAATGTGGGATGGGTAGGGTGGGGTGTTGATTGAAGGGGGCAGGAATGATTATGATGTATAATTATGATGGCGAAAATTTTGAAGAATAAGCCATTTGCATTATTTTGAATTGAACACACCTGTTGGTTGTAAGAAAGAAAGAGAGGCTACTAAAAATATACCAAACACAAAATAACCTTAAATTAAAAAGTAGAAGAATCTCTTCTATTATGTGTATTGTCATTTGTATTGTAAATGTAAAAAAACAAATGACAGAGCTATGGGATGCTGTGAGTGAAATACATCTTTTAAGTACTGTAGCTGATAATTTTTCATTTTATTCAGACATATTTTAACCTAAAACTCTCTATATTTTAGTAAGGAGAAGTCAATTTCCCTGAAATATAAGACTCAGGTTGAGAAAGAAGCAAAGAAAGTGATGACATTAGAACAGAGTTTGGAAGCTGAGAAAACAGAACAGGCCAAACAACTAGAACTGATGGATCAGGAGGGAAGGATTACATCAGAAATGACTGCTCTAGGTGCTCAGTGCCGAGGTGAGAGGCATGAACAAGTCATCACTAGGCAACGAGAGGCTCTGGCAGAACTGAGAGCAAGAGTGAAAACCCTAGAGACAGCTAGACCACCTTGTGAGTACCCATATATGAAGTATGTCTGTTATAAAATGTAAATTTGTCTATCTTAAACCAGTATGTGTGATCTGTTCTGGATCAAAATATTTAACTTTTGTAGCAAAATAATAATCATTTAATAAGAACAAAGTCCAGCCTTTTGATCTGCCTTGTAAGGCAAGCTACTAGAATGTCTGTTAATCACTGAAACAAAATAAGGAGGCATTTAACTTTCTAAGAATCTCTATTTTGTGTTATCTGTCAATGATTTTCTTTTTAATATCTACAATAAACATGTTTCTGAATTTTGCTCTTCTCTACTGAAGAAAATGAAATTAACTCTAAAAAAGGAATTCTTGGATTTATGGTTGCTTATTGTAGAAAACAGAAGATCTGCTACATGTATAATAGTATGTAAACTCTTTTCTATTTATAATAACTGTTTTTTAATCCAGGAATTCCTTATGTATTTTCAAATACTCATACACTCAAAAAAGATAATACATGTATTTTCATCAGTGCCAACTCAGGACCAAGCGCTTCAGCAGGTGATCTTACTCAAGAAAGAGCTTGCAGAGATGAGGGCCAATCAGGCGCTTGCAGAGGATAAGAATATCCAGAGTCTGACGATGTTGGATCGTGAAGTTGGCCGTGCCCGAGGCCTGGTAACAGAAACAAACCCAGATGCTGAAATGGAGAGAAGTGCTCATAGAGAAACTATGGAGGCCCTAGAAGCCAGTGAAAACTCAGTAGGTTTTTGATTCAGTCCTGCATAAGCAAGCATGGTTAAAAAAGTATTGTCAATGTCTAGAGAGAGAACGTAAGAATTAACTAGACTTACCAGAGCTTCAGTTATACTGAAATTGATAGATTTATGCAAATTGATTATTATTCAGAAGCTTAGTAGATGCAGCCTGGTGATAGAATGAATCATTGTGTGTCTGCATATTGTATTTAACTACAAAAACCATGTTCTGATATTTTCATTGTTGCTTTCAGTTCTTGAGCACATTAAATGCCATTTCCATGTCCCTGGATCTGGACGGCATTGAAGGAATGAGACCGCTGGGACACATTCCGAAAGACGAGCGTGATCGTCTGTTACGTGAGAGGGAAAGAGCTTGTGAGAAACTTGTAAATCAGGTCAAAGTTTACCGGGAGAGGATAGCAAGAAAAGACGAACTCTTGCAGGGATATGAAAGAGATCTGGCAAAATTGAGGTAAAGATTAAAGTTGTGACTCTGAAAAGGTTATATCACAGTCTCAGTATTTTGATTCACTGACAGACCAGTCAAGCATAACATAAATTTTGCAGTGCTTAAAGTTTACAGAAGTAAGATATCATCCCATCAAAAAGCAAGTGTAGTTTTGTTGAATTCATTGAATTTATTTGTTTGACAGTACTGCTATTTCTCAATTAATTTCTTTTCAGACAAGCTCAGGAATTAGCCGAGAGAAAATCTGCTCAATTAGATACCCTAGCTGTAAGTAAATTGTTGAGAACTTCACATTTTACTGCAGGTCTAAATGATTATTTAAAGAATTTACAAGATACTTGTTCACACTGTTTCCAAATCTTATAAAAAATTAAAGCAATTTTTTTAATGAGTTTAAGAAAATCTACAAAAAAATATTCAAGGATTGGCCAGCAGAACTTATAAATTTTGCTTTCTTTGCTAGTCAAAGGTACCTATTGTGGTTAGATAACTTCAAATGATATTAAGTTAGATTGCCAATTTCTGGCAGCGGGGCATAGATTTTATACTAGAGCATTCTTTGAAACCTTATTTTCTTGTTTAGTAGAAGTTAATGTTGGTAAGGTTTGTACTTGATATGCAGCATTAGTGGTAAAAAGAAATTATCGCATAAGTTGATACAAGAACAAAGTGAGTCCTTAATATGAATACAATGGTCCTTGATATGAATACAATGGTCCTTGATATGAATACAATGGTCCTTGATATGAATACTATATATAGTTGCATCTCTCCTGTTGTGATTTAGAATGATGTACGAAGTAAAACAGAGGAGTCACACTATCTCAGGGAGTCGTTACACCAGACACGTGACAGACTGGACCAGGAGAAACGGCTGAATACTGCAATCAAACAGAGAAAGGTATTAATATTTCAAAAAATGTCTGCTATTTGATAGTGACTTGTGAATTTTAATTATTGTTAAAGGAAATTTCATATTTAATGTTTGAAGTCCAAAATAACAATCTCTGATAATATGTACATCTATAAGTCTTTGGGTCCAATTACAAGTGTTTACTGCCTATGGGGGAAGGAGCTGTCATATTCTGTGGTAAGCACTTCGTGTCTGCCAAGTACTACATGCATATTATTAACTGCAGATTTGAACAATCTCACAACCTTTTCATACGATATGTCATTTCAGAAAAAATGTTTTCAGAGTTTCTGTATTTAATGGTATGTTATGATTAAAATACAGGATTTGAAGTAAATACTGAAGTGACTATTAATATTTAATTACTATTTATTGTTATATATTTAATATTAACTTTAAATGAGGTCTAATGAGTTTTAAAAAAAGATCCACCATCTCTAAATAAGCTATTATGATGTGATACCAATACTGCGTGTCTTTCAGACCTTCCATTTGGAGAATGAAAAAGTTCACCTTGCACCGGCCTCTCACAGGTGTAAACCTGAGGACCCGAAGGTGGCACTGAAAAAGAAACGTGAACGTGAAGTACTGAAGAGGAAGAACTATGAAATCAAGTCATTGAAGCATGAACTGACAGAGAAAGAGAGAAATTTGTTTGATACACAGAATAAATTATATACATTGTCACATAGTCAGGTTAGTAGAATTTCCTCCTTTTTACACTGGCATTATGTATTATCCGTTAGACAACACGAAAATTGAGAAAGGATAAGGTGGTTTATTGGAGTCACAATATTATGTTTGACAGTATCTTTGATTGGTTGTCTGTTGGTAATGATGACAGCTTTTCAAACCTTTAATAACAGATAATTTACCATGTACATGTAGCTTGGAGTTTGCAAGGCATATTTTTGTGGGAGCTTTCAAAATTTAAGGGTTTTTATGGGGTATGGAAAGCTGCTATTATAAAACATTTTCAGTTCCTTGTATGCAATTTATTGTGTTTACTGTCATTTAAATGGATTAATTTGATTTCATTTTACAACAGCATCACAGAGTTTAAAAGTTCAGCTGGTAAGAATGATTCTTCTGAAACATAACCCCAAAGTCTTACAGAATTTGTAGTGTTCAATAACTTTAAAATGTTTAATTACTTGTTAAATATATTAACCACTCATGTAATGTATTCTAATACCTTTGCATGCATGTGTTAATTAACTAGATTCCTTTTTAACTAAAAATACTTTAACAGTAACTGTTTTAATCTAATAATCACACAATTTTGTTAACTGACTGTTACAGTCAAGTTCACACCTACCTGTGTTTGTATAAATTCAAACCTCAGACAACAACATCAGCCCACTTAGCTCAATAGGTAGAGCACTGGATTAGTAATCCATCGGTCGCTGGTTCGACCCCTGGGCAGGGCAAAATTTCTCCATGACAATTGATCTCAGACATTGTGTCTAATGTTCATTTGTCTCTCACCGCTGATTCAGAGTAGATCATGTGGGAACAGTAGTCAGTCACTTGGGGAGAATTGACAATTACTGGTTAGTTATCCAGGAAAACCGGTTAGGTGGACTGACCGCCAAGATATAACCTAGATATTGAAATCAGCGTTAAACCCAAACAAAACAAAACAACATCAGGGAATCGATTCTTTGGGTCAGTAGTCTAGAGCATTAATTTTTTCATACAACTTGTGACCCAGCAGGCATGAGTTCAAATCCCACTCAAACATCCATGGGCTTTTCTGCATCTTTCTGTTAGAAATTGCAGTTTGTAAGAACTTGAAAAATTAGATACTCAAGTTCATCCAATTTAACCACTAGATGAGGTGCTAATGAGAGTTATGTCCCTGTGGAAATAAGTGTATAGTGATACATTAATGAAACAATAATTTAAAACTTCCATTTAATAGTTATTTCAAATATAACTTTTGTGTTTTGAGGGGTTTTTTTTGTGCAGGATATTGTAATACACATTCAATTATTACATCCATTTAGACACATTCAGATGTGTTTGAAGAGTTATTTTTACCATGATCTAACATTACTGGGGTATCCCTTGAAGATGAGAAGCAGTTTAAAGTTTAGTAATCCTATAATTTATCTGAAAAAAAATCTCTGACCTAAAATGCTTGCATTACTTTGATATATGCGGATTCACAAGTCAGTGTATATTCAGTGCATGAGCTAGCTGTTAAGATGCATGGATTAGAGATAGAGAAGATCTTATAAACATTATTGTAGCTGACCTTAGGTTTTTTAAGACAGCAGACAGATGGTTCAGTGTCAGTCTTGTACTTAAAGATTACGGTAGATCCAGTCCACTTGATATAATTGTAGACCCAGTCAACTTATATATAAACCAGTCCACTTTACATGTAGACCCAGTCCGCTTTATTGAAGTCGGTGTAAGAACAGAAAAAAATAAGCCTTTTTTTACTTTAACAGTAGACAGAGTGATATGTAATTTTGAGTATATATTAATATCTGAACCTCTTTCATGCAGTTCAAGTTGTTTGAAAAAACGAGACAATTTAATTGTTGTGATATGAGTGGATTATCAGTTGGCTGTTTCTTTTGATTAGTTTGATAATTTATTTTCTTTTACATCCATTTCAATGCAAGTTCTATCTGTACTGTAAAGGTGTTGCTCTAAATGGAGCAAGTCACTCTTATGTCTTTGAAAATTTTTAGCCACCAGACTCTCCACCAATACTCCCTCACCGTGTGACCTTGCAAGTTACATGTATTTTACTAGATTTTTGTTAGTGATGTTACTGAAATTTCAATATACAAGATTTTTAAGTTATTTAAGAAATTGCCAGCATATATTCTTAGAGATGGAGTGATCTATTTTTCCAATATCTTGTGCAACTTTTAGGGGATATAGTAATAACAGAATAAATAAGAAAATAAGGTTTTCTCTGTGTTTATATTATGATCAGTTTTTAAATTTCTCCGTTTCTTTTTTTTTCAGGATAATGAAAATGAAGAGCCCACAGAAATTCCAGTAGAAAATTAGACTGTGCCTCTCAAATAGTGATACTTTTAAGAAATTGCTTAGAGATTAGAATTTTCTCTATAAACTCTTACATGAATAGAGCTTATAGTGTAGTGTAATAGTGGACAGCTACATACAAAGTTTCAGCAAGAATGGTTGAACAGGTAGATAGAAAAGTTGACGTAGATCCTCTGGCAAAGTTTCAGCAAGATATGGATTGAAAGAATAATCCATACAAGAAGAACAGAAGAAAGAAAGTACAGGGTGAATAGTCATTGAAGTGGAGAAAAAATGTTGACAATGCAATATCATTTAGGCAGACACCTGACAGTTATTTCCGTATAATGGTGAAATTGAAAAGTAAAAGCACAACATTAGTTTTTGAATCTAACTGTATACTCCCTTTTCTTTAAGGCAATTATAAGCAGAAAGCTCATTTAAACAACTATTAGCTAGAGCTTGTTACTGAAGACATCATCAGCTAATTGAGGAGGTCGTTTAGGAAATTAGGAAATTTACCACATGTAATCTCGTACAATGTCGCAACTTCCAAAAAAAACTATATGAATGATTTTGCCTAGTGTTACTTGATTTTACTGCATGTGTGGTATAAATCTTCCAGCTTTTGCCAAATCTTTAAAATTATATCTCTGGAAAACTAGTTTACATTATGGGCATTGATGCAAACAAATAGAATGTCCCTCTTATTTAAAATTTGGATTTCTTGGTTTTGCACAAAGCCATTGAATATTTTCTTATCACATGGGATAGATATATTTTGTGCATGAAGACCTACATGTTGTCAGATTGCATTGCATTTATGTTGTTGTGTTTAAGACAGAAACAAGTTCTTTTAAAAGAAGTTTGTCTGAACTAACATTTTCTACTAGTTTAGGAATGAACATGTATTGGTGTAATGTTAAAGAATGTATTGTCAAAAATATTAGAAAATAAAATTTCTTGATAGAAATGTTAAACACATTTTTAACATCATTTAATACAGTGCATTACCATTCCTAGACACTTCAGATCTATTATTTTTATTTTACCAGCAAATATCATCTATAAGTGTTTGAGTTGATTTATTGCCTGCACTGGTTTCCCATATGACCAACACCCACCGAAGAATTTAGTTATTTTAGGTTGTGGGCAATACTGCAGAAAGTAACCCATCCCAGTAACACTTCTTGTTGTTTACATGATCAGTGTATAGCACCAATACATAGGACCTACGTTTATCATGTCATTCAAAAGACAAAAAGTCGTGTTAATGGAGGAGTGGAAGATTGAACTCACGGCCCATGGAATACCAGTCTAGCATGTTTAGCAATGGACCAACAATCCACCCCTTTAAATTTCAGCAAATATCCCCCTTTTTATATTTATATATTTGTTTAATGATTGACAAAATGCTGGCTCTAGATAAAATTGAATGAAAGATTAAGTAGCTTTGGTGTATTTGAATCTAGTAAGAATGTGTGATATCTTATTGTAAATATGAGAGATGCTTAGATATTCTATTTATAGAAACACTGCCCATTCTTCTTTTATGTAAATTGTTAATGGAAATGTAAGTGTACATGTAAATTGTTAATTGAAATGTATGTGTACATGTAAAGTTTTGAGTACTTGTAAAGTGTTAATGAAAATATATAAATATATGTGTACATGTTTTTTGTCACTAGTTTAATGATGTGTTAATAAAACTTTGTCAAATTTCCTTTGTATGTTTAGTCAGTTTAAAGTATGGGGAAGGATAGACCTTTCAGTTTATTTAATCAGATTTTGAATTTTTTAATCTTAATTTTCAAGATGCTGTAAAGATATAGTTGACTGTATGATACATGTGACAGGCATTACACACAATAGGACTGTATTAATATTTTCTTATGTAGAAATTCAGATCCAAAAGGTTTATGTGACTTATTTTATATTTGTTAAATTTGTATCATAAGGTGTAAGATTATTCTTCAGAATGATTAATCATAAGATTTGATATAGGATCATGATTTCATAAAATCATTAAATTACGTTTTTAAACTCCATTGGATTACTGAAAAAACGTATTTGAAGGTTTAAGCATCCCTAAGGAAAATGATGCTGATTTAAGCAGATTTTTTTCTAGTTATTTTCTGAATATTTAGTTAAGACTTGTCTCTTAATTTGACAATATTGAATTATTTCTAGATTCAGGTGGGCTTTGAATAACACTGAAAAACATCCCAACTGTAGTAAATTTTTGGTTGTAAAAAGAGAAGAGAAGGCATTTGTACAAATTGTTTAGTTTATGTAAGTGGTTTAAAAATGTGTACTTCCCCCCCACTCCCCCTTTTTCTTTAAAAATACTAGAGACTATTTTCTGTAAAACAAAAAGTTCAGAATGACTATTTATTGATGCCTCTACTTAAGTTTGGGAATTCAATTTTGTTCAATTTTTTTCTTTATGCTCATTTTAGTATTTCTGTATTCAGATTTCTTAATAAAGTGTAAATAAAATTGATAAGCAATGTCTGTGATATCATGGTAGAAATCACTAAAAATACAAAGAATTCTAAAGGAAAAGAAAGACAGTTTTCTTTCTTTTTTATGCCAGTTTGCAGGTTTTTGCCAATTGGTTTCAGTTTTGATAATTGATGCTTGTGTCAAAACAAATGCCTTGCTGATAATTTTATTAAAGGTAGGCAAGATCCTTTATTGTGTCATTTCTGTTATACTTACTTACTAAAAAGGTAATTGAATATAAAAAATATACAACAGAAAATGAGCATTTGAGATATACATTGGTCTCAAATAGATCACAATTTCCATTTAGATTTTAATTAATTTATTCAATTTTAGAATTCAACTTAGAGGTAAAAACTTTTTTGATGTATATGTTATGTGTTATGTCATAGGTTTTTTTTTCAAGGCTTTATTTGTAAAATCTCATCTTTTCTCCCATTTTATCATATTGTGAACATATTGTTCAGTTATGTGATGTATTGTTTTATTTTTAGGCTTATTTTAGTTATTAGTACATACTAATATCTACTCTGGGGTAAGATTTCATGAAAGATAATAAAATGTAGAACCAGAAGTGTTGTTTTTTTTTTTTGTTTCAACAGTTTACAACAGTAAGGAAAGTCTGTGTGAAACTCATGGACTGAGAAAAATATTGTTAACAAAATGATAAAGGGGTGTGCAAATTTGGATACCATTAACAATGGTTTTGTATCACTTCAAAATCCAAAAACAGCAGGTGATTTGCCAGTTTACAGCATTTAAAATGGGCCAGTCATTGACGACAGTCATAAGCCCGCCCGCTTAGCTCAATAGGTAGAGCACTGGATTAGTAATCCATCGGTCGTTGGTTCGACCCCTGGGAGGTCAAAATTTCTGCGTGACAATTGTTCTCAGACATTGTGTCTTATGTTCATTTGTCTCTCACTGCTGATTCAGAGTAGATCATGTGGGAACAGTAGTCAGTCACTTGCGGAGAAATTGGCAATTACTGGTTAGTTATCAAGGAAAACCGGTTAGGTGGACTGAACGCCGAGATATAACCTGTATGTTGAAATCGGCGTTAAAGCCCAAAACAAAAAAAACCCGACAGTCCTACGAGAACTCATCTTGAAATGTCTTGGGTAAATTAAAGAAAGAAATGAAAACTAGACTGCCTTTTGAATGCTCTCAAATAGTAGCAGTATAATACAGTAAAATAATATGTTGCTTTAATATCATAGAAGAAGGTCTATTTATGTTTTTAAAGTCATTTTTAAGTAGTTTCATTGCTTTTCACATGCAATATTGATGTGGATGTAGAAAAGCACAGAACACATGAGGTATTTTTGTGTCCCTGTTATACCCTCAGAACTTTGATTTTGTGACATCTTTTTTTATATATGTGCAATCACTTAGGTTACATTTATATGTTGCTTCTCCAAAAGAGGTGTGAAAAAAGTGAATAAGATAATATACATTTTTCACTGATGTTCATCTGGTGGTTGAAGAAGTCATTATATTATCAATGGTTTCAATCTTAAATCACCAACATAATAGTGATAATAATTATTATAATGGCCCTTTCATTCATGCAAATAAGTTAAAGGTTTTCCTTCAACTTCAACTTATTACTGCCAAAAGTCAATACTGACTATACCAGGCAGGTGCATGTCAGGAACATTAAAATTGTAAAAGATAAAAACAAAGTAAACAAGATTTTTACTAAAGATTTTACTTAAACATTTACTGTGCACACTTAAAATCCATAACACTTGTTCAGTCCATTGATAGAAGCTGGTACAGTTGGGGTAGCCTTAATCTCATTTCCTTCCAAATACCTGATAAGGAAATCAACTGCCATTTACTCATCAAGAAAAGGTAACCATGGTGATGTCATTTGCTCATAAGATACAAATGAGCTATGATAAACAAAAGGTTCAGAAGACTAATATGAAATGCTCCCTTATCAGGAAATTTCCTAACTCCTTGTTTATGTGAAGACCTATATAAGCAGAGAAATTGCATGTCTTAAACATTTAAAAGAGATCTATCTTTAACGGATATAGAGTGGTTTGAATGACATAAACAGACTCATGCACAGGACTATACGACTCTGGAATGAATTACCTACCGAGATTAAGGCTACCCCAACTGTAACAGCTTTTATCAATGGACTAAACAAGTTTTATAGATTAGACAGACCGGAACAGTACACGGACACTTTTTCTTATATGTAACTTATCCGTGTAAATCAAGTTGTGTTTCAAATCATCCAGACTTTGCAGTTTTAAAGATGAATCCTTGCCTTCAAATTTACAGGAACTCGCGATTGTAAACAAAACACTACACATGCGCAGTGAGGCATCGCGGCAGGTACATTTACGACTCAAAATTATTGTTACTTTTAACCAGTACGCGGACACCTGTTTATATCGATGGAAAAGAGGTCAAATAAGGCGAACTCACCTGAACATGTTTTTAAATATGTATTTATTTTATTTTCATATGATACGAAAAAAAAAACAACTTTATTTTTGTTTAAAAATAACAAGTTTGAAACAGTCAGTGAAACTGCAAATATTGATTTGTTTACGATCTTATTTGGCGTTCGTCTGCTTATAAGTCAATAAACAGGAAGTGTAAACATACAATAAGTCATGTATAATACCGGAAAAAGGATAAGTTATTTACGAATATAGGTATGTAACATCAATACCGTATGTGATTTTTTACACGTTTTTAAACGCCCCGAATACCGGGGTGTCCGCGTACTGGTAGCGTCCGTGTACTATTCCGGTCTGTCTAATAAAATAAATGTTTAAGAAAGATCTTCAGTAAAATCTTGTTTTCTTTGTTATTATCTTTTATAATTTTTAATGTTCCTGACACACGCTTGCCAAGTATAGTCAGTATTGACTTTTGGCAGTAATAAGTTGAAGTTGAAGTTGAAGAATCTATGTGCACATTTTGAACATTTTAGAAGGTAGAAACATTTAGAAACTTATAACCTAAAGAAGTTTTTCATGAATATCTAATTTTACAGTAGACTGTATTCAGACTGGCTTACAATTTTGATAACAAAGATAGTGTAAAAATGGTTGTTTATAGAAGAATACGTTTGTAAACCAGTCAAATATTTACAAAAGATGGCGGCGGTCGCAACGGGAAAATCCTGGAGGGATTTTTTTGAAAAGAATGTTCATCTGCCTGCGGTATTTGACAGAGAACATGCTGCACAAGATATTTCAACACCAATTTGTATCGGACTCACATCAGTTGAAGGAATTAACCCAAAGGTTTGTTAATCATCTTGGAACAAACACGTTTTTCATGCCTGTGCTTGTTTTGAAAATTCATGCACAAAATTTATTTTGAATTTGTTTTCATTCCTAAACTTTCTAGGTACTCAGGAATTACGTGTTCTCTGCAAACAAATTGTCTAGCAAAATTTTATGCTTTGTTTCCAAACATTAATGTGCAAAGTCCATACAAGGCAACACATTCAAGCTGGTCTGATTGCCCCATAGGATTTGAAATTTTATCTCTTATACTGTATTTGCAAAATGCAAGTAAAATCTGAACAAAGTGAATAACTGAAACTTGCAAATTTTGCAAGTCCAGTGGATATACAGGTAGTACTATGCAACTGTTTAATGCACATGCATCGACAGTATAACCACTGTATTACTGTTGAACGCACTTGTTTAAATTAACCGCCTAGTGTTTTTCAAGTATTTTTTTTATTTTGCGAGTCCACAAGAAAGTCACTCACAAAAAAATGTGAATGCTAATATTTGCCAAATTTTAACTGTGTCCCAGCAGGCCTTTTGTGTTTTAGTCCTCATCTCGCAGTCACAGCCTCTATTTTGGTAGACCTATGCCTGGATCCAGGGGCATATTAGACATGTGCCCCCTCAGTTTGTTTAGAATTGCTCCTACAAATAGTAATTTACAATATTTATTTATTTATTGTTGGTTGGTTCAGTGTACAACATGGAGATACACATAAGTTGTTTTTAAAATGCTGTAAATGTGATAATGTTATATCCAGTGTAGAGCTTAGGACTCATGTCCCACTGGTTGTTGGTTCAAGTCCCTGTATTTTTTGAAGTTCTGTATAGACAATGTAGCAGAGGTATAATACGGCACTTGTACTTCCTTGCTTATCAGCTAGCTTTTATGGCAACGTGGTAGAGTGTCGCTTAGTAATCGAAGGTAACCCAGTTCAAACCCAGCTCGGTGCAGGTGGATTTTGCCTGATTACATTTGGCGCCCAACTAAAATAATTCACGAGTTTCAGTGAGATGGCACCCTTAGGAAGTCCCACAAACATTCAGTACTCCAAGAATTCGAGGACGAATTCTTAGAAGGAGGGGGTGCATGTAGCAGAGGTATAATACGGCACTTGTACTCCCTTGCCTATCAGCTAGATTTTATGGCGACGTGGTAGAGTGTCCGCTTAGTAATCAAAGGTACCCGAGTTCAAACCCAGCTCGGGGCAGGTGGATTTTGCCGGGTTACAACAACAAATGATGTTACTCCTGACATGGCTTGACTAGAGACGGCACTGCAAAATGTTTAACAACTTTTTTATTTCTCTACAGGAATATTAAAGGGCTTTGGTCCTGTCTCCAGCTGATATCCTTTTATATACAAGAACACTTTTTAAACTGAAAGTACTATTACAGAACTACCAAGCTGTTTCAAAACTGTTAAATTTCTGATTGATTGTCACATGATCTCTAATAGTAAATTGTGACTAATATATCAGTTGGAAGGAAATTAACAAAGCAATCTCGATAATAAGACAACTTACTAAATATCATCAGGGCTCGCGCTGGCGTTCGCCAACGGTGCCAATGGCTCCAAATTGGCTCAAAAAAATCAAGATTGGCGAAAACACGCTAAAAGTATGACTTCTGACATTTTGGGAAATCCCCGAGTCAAAAAATAGAATGTTTAGCTCAGATCAAGGCGGTTGACTGGTTTTCCGATATCAATAGCGGTAAACTAATAATAAATCAACAAGGGCAGTCCACGCGTTGTAATATCCGGTAATATGCATTTGAGTGTCAGTTTGTGGCAATAAACAGATTAAATATGTGTCAGGCAGTTCGTGAACCAATTAGCTCGATCATAGTCAATAATCACGGATGATTTTTTACAAACAGCGGCTCAATCAAGTGATCATCGTCGGCACTTAACTTTTTAAAGGATAAATAATGCGGTTGATGGGATTAAGTGGAAATATTTGGGAGCAACTGGAATAAATTCTTTCACACGTTTTCGATACGTTTCTTTTAATTTTCATTGTCAGTAAAGGTAATTATGAAAGGTATTTTTTTAGTAAATGTACAAAGGTATATATACTGAATTTTTACGGAGGCTAATCAGATAGGCATAAAAAAAAATTATGCAAAAAAATAAAAAATGGCACCAAAACGTAAACTTGATTTAGACAGTTCAACTACATCTCCTAAAAAATGAAATCAAACACAGCTAGAAATTTTTTAGATACTTGGAAAAATGGCAATTCTTGGTTAACATATGATCCGCAATTCTTGTGGCTCTGCATTAGCTTGTATCATATGTAAATATCATGTACTTTGATAAGTTACAGTGCATAAAAATATTATGATAAATAAATTATCTTATTTATATTGATTTGTGCTTATTTTTTAGTAGGAAAACACCAAATGTTTTAATCTGAGTCATTTTACTCGTCTGATAATCAAAGAGCATAATGGTTCAAAGTGCCTTAGAGAGCACCAATTATTAATGAAAATTCAAAAAAATTTCAAGGCCCCTCCCGCACCCACCCCCTTTTCCGCGCCGAAAATATATTTGGCTCAAGCAAATTTTGACCCAGAGCTAGCCCTGATCATGCAGTGTCTCATTAAATTTCGGTGATATCAGTGAATTCTATTGAAAATCCATTGGTCCATAAAATCAAATTCAGTAGGCCCAAACAATAAAAAGCAAGTTATTGAAATTCTTATAGGTCCATTAGCCCTGTGGCCTGGCTAAGAGTAAGTGCCCAATCAGAATTTCATGAGCCACAGGTCATTGGTTTAGGCCTTGGGCCTGTGGCTTATTTCACAGACTGACTAAATGAATCAAACATGTGTTTTGATTTTGTCAAGACTTTTTATGCTTGAATCAAAGCTTTTAAGTTGATTGATACCCCTTAGTTACTCTTCCAGTTAGCAAAGAAAATGTTATTTTGAACAGGAAATAATCTTGAGTTGGCTGTCAAGAGCTAAATATATCAGGTTCTCCAAAACAATTTTTTTTTCTTAATGCCTGACAGCAGGATTAGAGAGGTAGACAAACATCTTTGAATATAATTTCTATATAAACTTATATGCACAGCAAGTCTGTCAACTTACTGATTCGACAAACCTAAACTTTGTTCTGGTAAATAAAATCCCTTAGTTACCAACTTGATGACTCTTGAATTTTAAGATCTAGAGAAACCCTTGATTGTTATTTTTGTAGGTTTTTAAAGTTTAAAATGTCCAGGAGTGTACCCTAATTATTTGAATATTATGCTCTGAATTCTTGATGGGCAGCCTCATCTATGGCAACTTCATCTGTTTTGGTTTGAGGCTAGCTCGCATAAAAAACCTATAAACTGCACTGTTTTGGCTTGAGACCAATCTTCTCCCATTTTTGTGTTGGTTATTTGTGAAGAAATGACTTGATGTCACTCAGCTACGAGAACATTTATGTCTGGTATTTATGTCTTATACTAAGCCAAACAATAAAGAACTACTGATTTCACCTCAATGACTTCTCAGATATGTTTTATGCAGCCCTTTTATTTGTGGACAGTACACACACAGTAGCAGGATGCAGTTTATTAATGTGTCGAAACTCACCTGTTAGACTGACAGGTATAGGTGCCTCAAGCCTTTGATGTTGCAAAATATATTTTTCAGAAACTGATATGTGCACCTTAAAGCAGCTGACACAGATTGGTCAGCATTGCATAAAAAAGAAATTCTAGAAATTCTAGAACATAGAATAAGTTACTGTCTCGTTTTGTGTTACAGAAACACATAATAATATGAGTTTTTGCACACTTTAAAAAGAATTAAGTACGTTAGTCAAGGGGTAGATACTCTGTTTATATTGTAAGTTTTGTAATCTTGGTTGTATAAAGTCGCCCTTGCTCAGTTGTTTAGTTTGCTGCTGTTAGTTTTACTGAGAAGAAGGACATGGGTTTGAATCCTCTATAAGTCAATATCTGTAAGCCAGTTGCTTTGATTTTACAATGCATAATACATGTATTCATTGTTTGCAAATGAAAAAAATCTGAATTGATGATGTTCTAAAAAAAAAATTTAACGTGATTTGCAATGGGAAGTAACTTTGGTATTCAAAAGGCTTTCTTTTAAGTAAGTATTATCTCCCTTCAGTGTGTTTTATAAAGGCTACCTTCTTATTTAAAGGGATACACAGGCAAATGAGTGCCCAAAAAATTAAAACTGATATTATTTGCTCAAATCACATTCAATATGAAGAACTGTAAATTCCTAGTATGTTTGTAGTGAAATGCGGGCTGGAACGTAAATATTTGAACGTTCTTTAACTGAAAGTAAAACACTAACGGTTTTTTTAAATAGGTCACGTGACAAAAACAGGCAATCGTTGTTTCTCTTGGGTTGCTTTTTGCTGTAGAATAGTGATAGGTACTTAAACCGTCCAATCATTCACTGCAAAATTTAGCGCGAAATCTAAATTTTCTATCTTGGCCCACGTGGGTCAGGTTAGGAAACCACCCGGTTTTTCATTTAAATAGAGGAAATCTTGGTTACTGGGACTGATCATTGTATTTATTTCGAGCACATTCATAGTATATTGATTGAAAAAACGTGAAAGAAAGCATAAAATTTTTGCCTGTATATCCCTTTAAAGGGAAATCCCTAAATTTGACTAACGATATACGTAAAAAATACGTATTTTTTTGGCTCATTCTCTTAGAAATGAGATAGAATTAAAAATTTAAAGAAGAGCATGTGTTCAAAAATGTTACCTTAAGGCGTAAAGCAACCAAGTAATTGTGTATTTGTAATAAATGGCTGTCCACCGAAAAATTATACAACAACAACTGATATTTAAATGCATTCAGTTTGCTGTTGTTCTTTAGAATTTTTAACTGACACTGAAGGATTTTTATGAAACTTGGGTCAGATGTTCACCTCATCAAGGCGACGTGCAGAACCCACTTTGCGAGTGTGGTGTCTCAAGGTCAAGGTCACACTTGGAGGTTAAATGTCAAATGCCACAAAATCGTGTCCACTCTGTATCTTCCAAAGCCCTTGAAGAATTTTTATGAAACTTGGGTCAGATGTTCACCTCATCAAGGCGACGTGCAGAACACACTTTGTGGGTGTGGTGTCTCAAGGTCAAGGTCACACTTGGAGGTTAAATGTCAAATGCCACAAAATTGTGTCCGCTCTGTATCTTCAAAAGCCCTTGAAGGATTTTTATGAAACTTGGGTCAGATGTTCACCTCATCAAGGCGGCATGCAGAACCCACTTTGCGAGTGTGGTGTCTCAAGGGCAGGGTCACACTTGGAGGTTAAATGTCAAATGCCACAAAATCGTGTCCACTCTGTATCTTCCAAAGCCCTTGAAGAATTTTTATGAAACTTGGGTCAGATGTTCACCTCATCAAGGCGACGTGCAGAACACACTTTGTGGGTGTGGTGTCTCAAGGTCAAGGTCACACTTGGAGGTTAAATGTCAAATGCCACAAAATTGTGTCCGCTCTGTATCTTCAAAAGCCCTTGAAGGATTTTTATGAAACTTGGGTCAGATGTTCACCTCATCAAGGCGGCATGCAGAACCCACTTTGCGGGTGTGGTGTCTCAAGGTCAAGGTCACACTTGGAGGTTAAATGTCAAATGCCACAAAATCGTGTCCGCTCTGTATCTTCAATAGCCCTTGAAGGATTTTTATGAAACTTGGGTCAGATGTTCACCTCATCAAGGTGACATGCAGAACCCACTTTGCGGGTGCGGTGTCTCAAGGTCAAGGTCACACTTGGAGGTTAAATGTCAAATGCCACAAAATCGTGTCCGCTCTGTATCTTCAATAGCCCTTGAAGGATTTTTATGAAACTTGGGTCAGATGTTCACCTCATCAAGGTGACATGCAGAACCCACTTTGCGGGTGCGGTGTCTCAAGGTCAAGGTCACACTTGGAGGTTAAATGTCAAATTTTACAATCGTCTGACTCAATACTACCTGCAGCAACTGGCTGGGGGGAGACATATGTTTTTGTTCAATCAAAAACCCATTTCTAGTTACAGTAATTTTAGTAGCCATTGACTAAATGGTCACTGGTTAGGCTTAAATAGTTATCAAAATGCTCTTAATTGCAGAATAATAAAACCTGAAGTGCCCTCTTGATTGGAATGCTTTCTGTATCTTGCTCTGTTTTCTGCAACTTAAAATAACAAAACTCTTCAAGGAGGCATTGGTCACTTAGGCAACCAATACAGACAATAAATAGACTCTTCAAGGTAGCATTGGTCACTTGGGCAACCAATACAGACAATAAATAAACTCTTCAAGGAGGCATTGGTCACATGGGCAACCAATACAGACAATAAATAAACTCTTCAAGGAGTATTTGTATTTCATTACAGTAATGTTTTCAAGTGTATAACAGTTAGTTGGTTATATTATATTTCCAATTATTTTAATATATAATCCTTGTTTAAGGCTTGTTAGATCTAATGTTTTTAAATCTCAGTCTCATGCATTCTAAGAGTATACATTGCACAGCTGACCAAAAACCAACAGTTGGAGCCACAATTTTGCCTGCATACTTGAAATGCCATGATAACCAATTGAAGCAAGTAACCAATGACTTAGAATTAGATTTAGAAGAACATGTGTTCAGAAATTTTTTCTTTAGGCTAATCTAAACACAAAAAAGTGTTCTTATAGAATAAATGGCTATCCACTCAAAAACTGTATAAAAGCAACTCTCTGTATAAAGACTTAAATAAATTCTTTCATTTTACGCATGTACTGAAAATTTTGACTGACAACTTGACACTGGGTAATTCATTCAATATCATTCACATTGGCATGATTTTAGAGAAAATGGAATACTCCCATTTTTACTGTATGCCTCTTTAAAGTACAGTCACCAAATATAATCCAATGTTTAGCATTGAAAGAATCACTAGTAATACAAACTTAGCTACAGTGTATTTCAGTGCCAATTAAAAATTGGACCATGGAATGTTGTTCTTTCAATTAGCTTTCATTTTATGTTATTTTGAAATTAAGTTTACAAACTATCAGTAAAAAATCAGTGATTTGTAAAAGTAGAAAAAAAAGCATGATAGATCAGTTAAAGTCTGTCGCAGGTATAAGGTATTGTGGCTGTAGTATTTACAATCTGCCTTTGATAGCTTTAGCGTAAACTGTAGACTTTTATTTGACAATGATATATTTGTTCACCTCTCTTAGACTGTGTAGTCATTAAAGTTTTGCTGTTTATAAATATTTATTTGATAACGGTGGGGAAAAAATCACGCCACCATGTATCACGCAAGTTTTACGTAAGCCAGCAGGAATATTATTGTATCCTGACTGGATTTATCTGCCTTAATTGGATTGAAGACCAGAAGCCTTATCTGGTTGAAAGGATTTTATTTAATTAGAATTCACTATTGGCGTTTTATTCCTGTCGTATCAGTATTAAATTCTGTAGTTTTCAGTTCCAGTGAAAATGTGATAAAAAATGTCACAGTGGAATTAAAAATATACTTGTACCAAAAGTAGGTACATGTACACGTGAATTCATGCAACAGGAACTTATTGAGCTATGCAGAGAGTTCTACATGGATAAATAGTGTTTGTTGCATTTTTACACAGTGTTATACTTTGATTAGTTGTCAGTCATAACTGATGGACATTTTTGTACAATAAGCAATGAAGAGATCGTATTAACAAACTTGATTTCTTAAAATATTTTCCTTTAAATAGCCATTTAAGACAGCTTGAAATATAGAAATTTAAAATCTGAGGGAATTTGTCAAGATGAAAGAATTTTATTTATCAAAACTAAATATTTTCAGAGCCATTTATGACTAAGAAAAGTAAGTAGCTGTTTGAAACTTAAGGAAAGTCCAATTTTTATAAACTTATGCCATTTTGATACATGCTAATGTGAGAAAACATAGAAATTTCTATATAAATGACAAAAAAAGGAAGGCAGGCAAAAAACAAATATGGAATAACATTCTAAGCAATGAAACAAAGAGAATTCTAACATGACTTGGCAGTTTAATCATCTACGAATAGGAGAAGTAAGACTGTGAATTAACTGCCATTTATTCACACTTAAATGGCACGGGCATGTAAAAAAGGTTCCCTCTTGGATTTCACTCCCTCTGTGTATAGCATTATTTTATCAAGGAAAATCATTTGATGTAAACATAAGAAAATTTGATCTAGTTCTTGAATTTTTGGGAAATAATGCCAGAAGTAAAAACAGCTTCAAAAAAAAAAAAATAATTTAGCTATAATCCAAGTTATGCACTTGTCCTGCTTGAGACCTCAGCTTCTTGAATCACTTCAATTTTTAAATGCTGCCGAAATGCAGCAAATCCTAGAATTCAGTAAAACTTTTAATACTAAAACTTCTAATCAGAAAAATTCTACACATTAGCACCTCTTCTCTGGTATGTAAGTTCCGGTTTGATAAATTTCAACATTTATAACAATTATTAGATTCAACACTCTGCATCATTTGTATATACAAGGTTGGACTTTGTCTCAAATACTGTTTAAATATGAAAATATATAGAAGATTTTAAAAGGTATGACTTAGATCAAAAATGTATAGAAAGAATTTGTTACTTTAAATAAGTATTTTGATGTTTACTTTTCTCTTGAATTAAAAATTTTCATTACGCAGTGTAAAAAAGAACAGCCATCAGCAGAACAACATTACTAAGCTCAGCCTATGAAAGAACAGTTTCATGAAAAAAAAAATGATTTGAAACATGTTAGAATCAAAATAATAAATCCTAACCATTAGAGTTCTTAGATTAAATCACGGGTAGTTGTGCATGTGCGTTAGATTAGATCACTCGCCCTTATATGCACTCCTACCCGGGATTTAATTTATGTTACACTCACGGCTAGGATTTATCATTTTTTTAAGGCTGGTCATAATGAGTTAACGTTAAATCATACTTGAATGTTACACTGTAGAGTAGTCTTAATCTTTTCAAACTAAGTACCATTATTATTTCTGTGACATATTAATTAAATTTTCGGAATTATGCCGAGTTCATTTTGCTAAATTGTTAATTTGTAAACCGGAGTCAACATTAAATTGAGCCAGGACAGACAAACGAAAAACCAGGCCAATGTAAGAGGACAGTGATGGCCAGTATTGATATGGAGTGATTTGATTGGGTCAATTAACAGGGCCGATATTAGAAGGCCATCTTGGAAAAAAAAACAAAACAATTTAACATTAAATCATTAAAAATGTGTATGTCAGATTATAAATGAGACACTAACTTGTTTCTTGTGACATTACAAATTGTTTAAAATGTTTTCTGTTTATCTAAAATTTGTCATAATCTGTGTAAATTTGTATCAGTGGTCATTAATTTTTAAATTTAACCAGAATATCACCAAATGACATGATGTCATCATAAAAATTCAGAAAGTTGTCAGTAAATCAGGTACTTTCCATTGACCCTATACTGAAACAATGATTTCTGATAGATATATTCTTCTGAAATAAAAGTTATATTACACAAGTTTATCTTGAAATTTGATCTTTTAACACTTATTTGTGAAAATCATGCATATAAATGACTTGTAACTGAGTGGGTTTGTGCTTTGCTAGAAAAAAAACCCCATTAAACTCTCTTGTTATCTCAAATGATAAATGAAAAATGTTCTATAGTTAACATTGATCTTTCACCGCTCATCTGTCAATACCACATACAGTGTCACAGAAAATGTGTCAAAGCAAAATTAATATTTGGAAAAAAAAATCGTTTGGGTAGCTTCTTTATAAATGGTAAACCTTTTATCACTTTGTAGAATAAATTCCGGTACCTCACATGAAAGTAATTATGTTCGAACAAAAGACATAATTTACCAAAAGTAATTGTAAATATTCAAAATGCTTTTCGTTAAGATAGCTCAGATGATTCTTGTTTTAGGAAATACCCCTAAAAAACTTTAATCAATCAGTCTGCTTAGCTGAGAGATTAATAATTAATGAGCTCTGCTTTTTCATTATGCAAAAATGAACATACTTATACACTATAACACCTTAATGCAACAAATATAAATGTACTTAGACAAAAATTAATACATGGCTTATAATAATAAAAAAAAAAGGGTAAAAAGCTTTATTTTTTCTTTAGATCATGAAAGCTAAAGCAATTCAGCAATTAATATGTTTGTGTAATAAATATTTTTTTGGTTGAAAATTACATTTGTGATAACATTAATTTTTTGTTTCAATCAAGAAAAACCCAAAATTACCAAGCCCATCTCCTGGTAACTCAGTGAAGATTTATCTCTAGACTGTCTGTTTGACCTCATTTCATTGTTCAAGGAATCTCATTTCTTAGGAGGCTAAGATTCAAAAGCTTGCTTGATGGATGTGAATTTAGGGATTAGCATATATAGCTAGGTCGTTGTGTTTGAATAAAGTTAATATTATAGTTTTATTTTTGAAAAATCTTCTGTCTCTCTGTTTTAGAGTATTTGTGTCCCCTGACAAAGGTGTTACTTGCAGTGTCCGCGGCGGCGGCGGCATCCCATTTTGCTTGTCCGGGGCATTACTCAAAAGGTATTGAATAAATCAACTTGAAACTTCATAGGTGAAAAGATCTCATTGTGGGGAGGTGCAGTGCTCAAGAACCATAACTCAATTTCTCACAATTTTTGAGTTATTGCCCTTTGTAATTTTTCAAACTTAATTCTTGTCAAGGGCATAACTTGAAAGGTATTGAAGATTTCATAGGTGAATAGATCTCGCTGAAGAGAGATGCAGTGTCCAAGAACCATAACTCTCTTTTGCATAATTTTTGAGTTATTGCCCTTTGTAATTTTTCATACTTAATTCTTGTTCGGGGCCTATAAATATCCCATTTCATAGAAAAAAAGTTAATAACTGGGATGCTATAGTCAGGCAACATGTCTGACTCTAGGAGTTTTAGTTTTTGTCATGCACTTCCTTAGACTCCTGGTTTAATTTCATGCTTAGTATCTAGCACCACTACAAGGGGCCCTGGTTTAACCTGTTATTTGAAAGACCATCATTGGTGTCACTGGAAGAGTACGGGATCAGACTCACATCCCCAAGGATCTAAAATTCTATGCACTCCTCAATGAAGCTTGCTGATATTTGATAAATCTTTTGATTTCATGGATTGTATTGATCCTTGGTAAAGATGAAGTTCAGTGACTTTCTCATGGCCAGTTAATTTGAATAATTAAATGATGTGTTAATGGGTTTCTAGGTGATTGATGTCCAAGGTCTTTGAACCTTAGATACCTTTGTAGGCCATTGAGTTGCACAGCATTTTTTAGACTGTTCTAATAGGTCAGTAATAGAAATAAGAGAATTCTAAATTTTGGTTTAGTTGTCTGTTTAATAGTTGCACAGCATTTTTATTTACACTTTACAAAAATAGGTTAGGTAACAGTGAAATAGGGTTATTTTATATTATGGTTAACACTGCCTTTGTAGATTATAAAGATGTCCACTTTGCATTCTTACTTTTTGCTCTTATACTGCTGTTCTAAAGAGGAAAAATATGCTCAGATTCATTTTTTATTAAGCAAAGGATAAACTCGTTTTTTACACTGATCTGTTACCCCAACTTCCACTGTGTGCTGTTTTTTACATACTGTAAAAATTCCATTTATGGCCGGGGCTTTTATTAGAATCATGGATTGTTCGAAAGTTGGGGATGGGCATTAATTGGAGACACATCTTCACAAGGCAGACCGATTTTCTAAGCAGGGCTTTATAAATCGGACCACTCGCCCCTCATAATTACAAGAAGAAATCAGATCAGGAGAAAGAGCAGATGTTGACTTATTGCAGACAACGCTAAAATCTGTTCATTTCCGCTATTACCGTACATGTAGAGTCCGTGTTTGTGAAAGTTTGCCGAGCACAGGAATAATAAATAAGCCTCACGCATGATCTTTACTACTTACAGCAAAAATAAGGAAAATATAAGTAAAATAAAAGGGAAATAAGTAAACTTGAATTGTAAAAGTAAGCTCAATTTTGCTCAAATTGGGGGATGGTCGTTAAAAAGGGGCAGTTGATTTTTCAACTTTGGGCTGAAAAATGGCTGTTTTTTGTCCAAAATATGGCGGGTGGGCGTCTATTAGAGGATGGGCTATAAATAGAATTTTTACGGTATAAAGAGACAAATGAATTTAACCGTTTTCAAGTTATTGATCTCTTAATGTAAATTGCTTGCAAGTGGGGTGTTTTACAGAAAAAAAAAAGATTATTGGAATATTCAATAGACACAAAAATTAAATAAACTGTGAAGTTAGTTATTGATTTTTTTAAGGATGTTAATTATTTGCTAATAAAAAGAAAATGCAGCACTGTACAAGAATAAAGACTGTGGCAGGAAATTCGATAATAAGAAATTGGAAAAACATGCATTTAAAGATCCAGTTTTATGTAACCTGGTTATGAAAATGGTTTTAAAAATTAATATTATGCAAATGATTCTATTAATAATGTCTTAAATGTTTTTCTACATCTGATATTCCATATGTTAATTAGTTTGTGAATAATAATAGAAGTGTGTGTTAGAAGCTTACGTTGATCCTGTTATTTCGGTAAATTTTGTCTTAATATTAAGTTACTGGGCCTTTAATGATTCTGTACCTCTATACTGATGAAAGAGCTGTCAATTCTTTGACTTTTAAGACACAAGCATGAGTTTTGCCATTGTTGGAAAACACTTAAAAAAAATTCAAAAATTGAAATTTATTTGAAATTATTAAAATTGAAATTTTTAGTTCCATAACTTTCTAGACTTGAAGATAGAGAATAGAAACCAAATAGACTTCCTCTGTAAACTGGAATAATAGACTGTTCAATGTATTTATATATTAGTTTTTTGCCTTTACACCCAGTATCACATTACATGTCTGTTACCTATGCAGAAATGATTAATCTTTTATTGATTTGTCCACAACATTTTTCAGATAATGTAAAGACTTATGGACCTGTTGACATTGGGAGTATAAAAAAATAATAGTAATGTAATTTGGAAATTTTGTCAGTAGAAATATGTATGAAAAAACTGAATGATTTGAGATAAAATGTGACCTGGTTGTGATAATAATTATATGGAATACTGTATTTAAATTGCTGCCAAAGATATGTGAAAAGAAGTACATTAAAAGCTCATTCGCTCAACAGCTCTGCATAATACATTCTTTGTACAAATCTGGTCAGAGGTTCATTTTTTTTTTTTAAATGACACCTAATTATGCTTATGATTTGCAGGGAGTAACTTAGAAAGATTAAGTGCTCATATTAATAGGTATTTTAGTAACATTTTATTGGACAGAAGGATTGGATTTTATGCCAAACCCTTTTTCCCCTGTGCAGAAAAAAAAATGCTAAAGAACTGGAGTTCTGATCTAATCATATATCGTAACTTATTAGATACTAAATGCTCTATATTTCATGTGAGGTTTATTGACTGAAGTTGATTTGAATGGTAAAAAATTACGAAAGCTATATAACATAAATATTCTAAAATAAACATACCATTATCATTATGTCCACTTATGACATAATTATGTTTAGACAGTATTTTTATGTACTTATTGACAGTCACACTTGCTATTTCTCAAAACTAATAGGGAGAGAAAGAAGGTATAGGTATAAGAGTAATATAGGTTAAAAAGTATTAACTAACCAAGAGAGGACGTATGAAAAATGCATGCTTAGACCTTGGCTTTTTGAAAGGCTCTTAAATTTATCAGCTGAGTTGCTATCGTGTAGTACTTAGCTATTACTTAAAGATTTCAGCTTGATCGATAGATGAGGTATTTATGACCTTGTGATCCGATTTTAAACTTTAATATATTCCATTGATATCACTCAAAGCATTGAACTTTTTCTGATTACCAGTCAAACTTACACGATGCATGTAAATAGGAAAATAAAGCAGAATGCAGGCTTTAATCAAGTGATGCAAGTATTGATTTCTGCAGGCAGGCAGATGAAACTATAATAATAGTGACATGCTTCATCGATATAATTACATCTATGGAATGATTTGAAGGAGTTATGTAACGTTACACGAAAATCGTTCTTTTTCTGACAGTGAAGAGATATTTATAGCAGTGTTATATATAAAAAAAGAATCACAAATTCAAGGAAAATTTATTACTTTCAAGTTTTCATGCGTTTGATCAAACAAACCATAGGGTTTTCTACCAACATTTTAACTGAGGTGGCTACTGTTAATTACTAGTAAATGGTGACCATTGGAGTAGGTAAAATTATAAATACTGAAATAAAAATGTGAAAACACAAGTTTAAAAGTTGACAGTCCTTTTTTTATCTATATGTTTCTCATCGTTGAAGTATCAGTGTAACCAGCAGCTCGGAGGATAAAATATATTGATATCTGTTGAGTAACACACAAAGTAGATTTGACGACAATGGCTTGGACTGAAAGAAGAAAAACAGAGTTTTCTGAACAAAACGAAATAAAATATACTAGTCAGAATGAACAGAAGTGGAATAGTTATATGTCACAGTATCTGCAAAATGAGAAACAGGAAGTGATAGTTGGTGGCTACGCCCCAAGTGTTACAGATGGTGTAAAATTAAAACAGAAATTGACAGAAAATCAACCTTTACCTCACCCACAAGAGCTTTTATTCGAAGGTGCAATAAAGACAGTGCCAATTTGCATTGGATTATCTAATGTTGAAAATGTATTCTTACCTCAGTCCTATTTCACACAGGTAATAGAAATTTGAGCAGTCTGCTTAATCCTTACCATGCTAAATATCTAAAATGGACTTGTCCATCTTTCAGTTTGGACATATTCATTATTTTTTTATGGGGGTACTTAATTGAAAATTTACAGACTGAATGGCACATAGTGCAGACCATGATCAGACTGCATGGAAGTGGAGGCTGATCTTGGTCTGCACTGGTCACAAAGCAGAGTCAGTTGCCTACAGCAGTGTAAGGATTTTAATATCTTCTATCTTAACTTTGTACAACCTGTAGCAGGTTGATAAATTGGAAGTTTTCCTCAGTAAAGATTTTATGGGTTATATCAGGCAGGCAGTTTACCTAACCTTCATTCCTGGGAAAGACCGAAACTAGACCACATTTTTTTTAAAAGTAACTGCCAAGTTCCTCACATAAATGGGCATGGTCAGAGGGGGGACCGAACCCATGACCTTTAGTCAGTGAGAGATTTCATGATTCACTTGACCACATGAACATGGAGGCAAGTTCAAACTCAGTAACTATAGAAAGTAACTTTATTAGAAAACTGAATTCTACAGCTTGTTGATGCTGTAATACAATTTAACCCTTTCCTCCATATATATACACCTTTATGGCTTGGGCGAACAGTGCAGATCCAGATCAGCCAGCACATTCGTGCCGTCTGATCAGGATCTACAATGTTCGCCTTTTGATACATTAGGTTATTTCTGACCACAAAGCGACCAGTGCAGATCCTGATCAGACGGCACGGATGTGCCGGCTGATCTGGATCTACACTGGTCGCACATGCGTAAAAATGCATATATATGGAGTAAAGGGTTAACTCTCTGTTTTGCTGACTGTTCCAGAATTTGAAATAAAGATCTATCTCATTTTTACCCAGATTTTGAATTAAGAAACTCGCTACAAACACCTTTTTTCAAAGATACGTGTGATATATCTTATGGCATAAATTGATCAGATCAAACCATCTCTCAGTTCATCATTGTAGTTTGTTCAGTACATCAGCATTTTATATCTAGGCCATAATAGTACAGGTTGCTTGGTTTTAGAATAGTCACTTCTAGGAACATTTGTTACTTACAGTGACATTTCTTGCTGATTTCATAGGCTGTTAATTATACCCCCACAAACAAAGTGAGCTTGTCGGTCAGTTGGTCGGTCTGTCGGTCCGTCATGGTTTTCGGACGATAACTCATGAAAGGCTAGACAGATTTAAACAATTGTTGGTACACAGTTGTAACATCATAAGATACAGGTCAAGTTCGATATTGGGGCTGGTGGGGCCAAGGTCAAAGTCACTTTTACTAAAAATAGAAAAACGGTTTCCGGATGGTAACTCATGAAAGGCTAGACAGATTAAAAAATTTTTTAGTACACAGTTGTAACATCACATGATACAGGTCAAGTTTGATATTGGGGCTTGTTGGGCCAAGGTCAAGGTCAGTGTTACTAAAAATAGAAAAACGGGTTTTGGATGATTGTGCATGAAAGGCTAGACAGATTTAAAATATTTTTGATACACAGGTGTAACATCATAAGATACAGGTCACATTCGATATTGGGGCTGGTGGGGCAAAGGTCAAGGTCACTGTTAATAAAAATAAAAAAGCGGTTTCCAGACAATAACTCATGAATGGCGTGACAGATTTAAACAATTTTTGGTACACAGGTGAAACTTCAATATTTGGTCTGGTGGGGCCAAGGTCAAGGTCACTGTTACTAAAAATAGAAAAACGGTTTCCAGACAATAACTCATGAATAGCTTGACTGATTTAAACAATTTTTGGTACACAGGTGTAACATCGATATTGGGGCTGATGGGGCAAAGGTCAAGGTCACTGTTACAAAAAATAGAAAAACTGTTTCAGACAATAACTCATGAATGGCTTGACAGATCTAAACAATTTTTGGTACACAGGTGTAACATACAGGTCAACTTCGATTTTGGGACTGGTGGGGCCAAGGTCAAGGTCACTGTTACTAAAAATAATAAAATGGTTGAAAAATGGTTTCTGGATGATGACTCATGAAATCTTGACAGATTTTAACAAATTTCAGTACATAGGTGTAACATCACAGGATACAGTTCAAGTTTGATATTGGGGCTGGTGGGGCCAAGGTCAAGGTCACTATTACAAAAAATAAAAAATAAATGGTTTCTGCCTAGTAACTTGAGTTAGGAATGAGATATTTTGATGAAATTTGCTGTAAAGGTAGCTTCTATGAAGAAGACGCTTGGGATTGAAAATTTTGCCAGTTGGGTCAAGATCACTGTTTGCTTAAACTTAAGCTAGTTCTACTAGAAAATATACAGTTCAATGGTCTACTGGTAATTGTTTTCTCTATATACAATATTATTTAATATAAAATATATACATATTTCCTTGTTTCTTATGTCACTTTATGCAATTGTTTCTAAGCTTTCCAGTACCAGTATCAAGCACCCATGTTGGGGTATTAATCACCTTTAGTGATAGTTCTAATTTAATTATAAGAATGTGTCAGAGTTTATTATATCTACCCATTCTTTTGAATAATATATAAGGCAAATGGTGAATAGAATATAACATAGGAGTTCTTCCACCTGAGATTTTATGTTTTTTCCAATAAATGACTGGTTTCAGCAGGTGACTGACGCATCACTATGGAGAAGTGAATACATTTAAGTTATTATATCTATTTCTGTCAGGTATAAAGTTACTGAACAGACTGTAGCTTTGTTATCTGTATGCAGTGCCAAATAGCAAATTGGCATTTTCAGAAACAATGACTCTCATCTTTACATATTTAATCAATTACCCCATCTCGTTAGAACCAATTGCCTTGCTCCGAAAACAATTTTTGTCCAACACATATATGATTCAGTTAAGAGTCCCAAGGTGCAATAACTCTAGTAAGGGTTAGTCTTAAATTATCTTCTCGTAAATCTTCATTGAATTAAGGCACGTCAGCCGGATAATGATATTTGATTTTAGATGAAAGGAAAAAAAACTGGACTAGTTGGTACTTAAGGATCAACATGTTTTGTATATATTACAGGTGGAAGGAATCAGTAACGTAGAGTATCAACTGAGAGTGAGCCTGTTTGACCTGGCATTTCATCAGTTCTTTGGTCGACAATGGGCAGGACAATATTCAGAGCTGGTTGGCCTTGGTGGACAGTCCAAACCAAAGTTACGACTGTCTCAGGTAAGCTGGTGATTGCATTATATTATATGAAACCGACCAGAGAAAAGTGTAGTTCAGTCTGTCAATATAACATACTCTTAAATCTGAAGGCCTTAGCACTGTGTCTGTGGTAATTCAAGAATGCAGAAGTAATGTCTTTATAAGGTATTGATAAACAGTCAACTATTAATGAAGTGATCACAGTAAACAACCTTGCATTATATGTATATGCCATTATATGATCAAAACATTTTCCATGTTTCAAAAAAGGGGATGCCTGTTGTGGTTTTCAAGACCTTTTTCTTAGGTAGAATGTTTTTTTTTTACTTACTATAAACAACTACATAAGAGCAACCTCTGCTTCCAGACTGATGGTATTTCTTAGATTGACTTTGAGATAGATATTGCTTGTAAATATTACATTATTAACAGTCAATTTTTAGTTCTTAATTAATATTAAGCGCACAAATATTGCACCAGTTATTTTTATTTCAGAACATTTACTTCCATACCTCTATTGTGAGCAACAACATTGTAACAGTGGTGGAATTGGTTGCCTCAGGTTTGGACCAAGGGGGCCGTCTCAAAAAGATCTCATGTGGATGGGGTGTCATCCGTCCTTTCAAAGAGGATGAACTGCCAGACACGTCCAGAGGGATTAAACCAGCAACACAAAAGTTTGTATTTGGAAATGCTCTTAATCATAGATAACAGAACTGTTGTCTGTCATTTGTAAAATTATCGCATTGCTGCTGCATTCTGTTCGACAATGTTTTCATGACATAATAAACGTGAAAGGTTTACTAATAATCATTATGTGAGAAGTCAAGCTTTGTAGCCTATGTATTGTTCTGTTGATAACTGCAGTGTCATGGCACTATTTAATTTTCTGCAAGGTTTATTGTTTATGAATTCTCCCCACTTGAATGGAAAGAAACCATTTAGGGAAAAAATCTCTGGGTTTTATGTTAACTATTTAACAAGCATAGATTCCTCATTCCAGAATTTAGCTTGTATTTAGCTGATGTTATGTTAATGTAATCACTAGAGGAAAAAAACAGACAATTGTAAAATGTTGTTTCTATGATTTTAGGTGCCAGTTATACTATGGTACTCCAAGAGCACTATATTTCATGGATGAGCCAATCGAAGGTAAGAAACTATACATGCTTATGTATAGAAGGAAAAAAATGCAGATTAAATAGACTAAGTCTATGTACAGAATTAAAAGGCTTTAGTGTTAAGAAGTAAGAAGTATGTGAACATGTGAACAATCGTATGTTAACCTTTGACCTCCTACTACCCTATGACAAGTGTCACTTGATTCCCGTCACAGAACCATTGTACTGCATTATGTTAAAAGGACATACCCTAAAACTTACTAATGATATAGTACAGATGTATTTTATTTGTTCATTTTCTTTAAATCGAAAATTAACAGATAATCTGAAAAAGAACATGCGTTCGAAAAAGTTTTTCTGGCGTATAGACACAAAGTAAGTGTGCATTTGTAATAAATGGGTATCCACTCAAAACTGCTACAACAACAACTCTCGATATATAAAGGCTAATATTAGTGCATTTAGTTTGCTGGCTGTTCTAGAAAAATTGTACTGAAACCCTGGCATTGTGTAATGATTCACTTCCATTCATTTTAACATGATTTTGAAGAGAATGGAATACTTAAAACTTAAGGGTATTTCTCCTTAAGTAGAAATATGATTATATTCAGATATTAAACTGAAAACAGTGTACTCTTCATAACATTACAGTTCACAGAAAAAATTGTATAGGAGCATATGTTAAGGTAATGTATTCATATTTCAGCATGTGAGTTTCTCAGGCCAATACCAGATTGTGAGCTGGGTTATACAGTAGCTACTCATAAGGCCATGTACAAAGTGCTCCATCTGTTACCAGAGAACACCGTGGTTGGAAACAATGACATTATCCCAGGACTTTCTGATAGCGACTCAGCAGGTATATTGTCTATTTATTCTATATCGACTTTACTTAATACAGCGCCTTAGCTAGCTTGAGTTAATCCATGCTGTCACTCACTGATTTCAGTTGTTATTGAAAGTGATCTATGTACGTCTCAATGAACAGCCATGTTTGTGTAAATTTCCATAGATGATGCATTGTGGCATTTAGTCTTGCTGTGGAACATTTTCCATGTTACGGGATTTAGTCGTGACTGGAATGTTCCAAGTCCGGTATTTAGTCATGACTGGAATGTTCCAAGTCCATTCTTCCATGTTACGGGTTTTAGTCATGACTGGAATGTTCCAAGTCCGTTCTTCCATGTTACGGGTTTTAGTCATGACTGGAATGTTCCAAGTCCGTTCTTCCATGTTATGAGATTTAGTCATGACTGGAATGTTCCAAGTCGGTTCTTCCATGTTACGCGATTTAGTCATGACTAGAATGTTCCAAGCCAGTTCTTCCATGTTACGCGATTTAGTCATGACTAGAATGTTCCAAGTCGGTTCTTCCAGGTAACAGGATTTAGTCATGACTGGAATGTTCAAAGTTGGTAGCTAGTGATATTCATAGCTATGTTTTGCTAATACCATCTTCGAGAGTTGATGTTACATCATGGATATCCAAGATTTGTTAGTCATTTGTTTTCTTGTGATGCAATTTGGTCATGACTTTGAATATATTGCTGTCATAATATCTGATGTGATCTTACTTTAGTATGGCTGAAAGAGGTCATCACTTTGCTAGCTTTCCTGTGATGGCACTTTGTCATAGCAATAAAATTTCCCAAATGAGAATTTTCTCAGTGATGGTATTTAGCTACGATTTAAAGCAACTGACTCACAGAATTAACTGATTTTTTTCTTTCTTTAAAATTGAAGAGAATCTAATATAATATAGAAAAAAAACATAATTTTTTGCTTCTATACACCCTGAAAACTGGGAAAAATAGTTTTGTTTCCACTAGGATTTGAACCCATGCCCTTTTGGTCAGTTAAACATACAACGATGATCTATACCACTGAGCAACAGAAACTGGTTATTATGCCCCCCCTTCAAAGAAGAGGGGGTATATTGCTTTGCATTTGTCTGTCGGTCGGTCCGTTGGTCCGTAGACCAAATGGTTTCCGACCAATAACTAAAGAATGCTTAGGCCTAGGAATGTCAAACTTGGTAGGATGATTGTCCATCACCGGTAAATGACCCCTATTGATTTTGGGGTCAAGGGATCAAAGGTCAAGGTCACATTGACCTTACAGGTAGAAACGGTTTCCGACCAATAACTAGAGAACGCTTTGACCTAGATTCACCAAACTTGGTATGCTGGTTGGTCATCACCAGTAGATGACCCCTGTTGATTTTGAGGTCATTAGGTCAAAGGTCAAGATCACAGGGACCTTCATCCTAAAAATGGTTTCCGATCAATAACTAGAGAATGCTTTAACCTAGGTTCACCAAACTTGGTGTGCTGGTTGGTCATCGACAATAGATGACCCCTATTGACTTTGAGGTCATTACGTCAAAGGTCAAGATCACAGAGACTTTTATCCTTTAAACGGTTTCCGATCAATAACTAGAGAACGCTTTGACCTAGGTTCACCAAACTTGGTATGCTGGTTGGTCATCACCAGTAGATGACCCCATATTGATTTTGAGGTCATTAGGTCAAAGGTCAAGCTCACAGAGACTTTGACTCTAAAAACGGTTTCGATCAATATCTAGAGAACGCTTTGACCTAGGTTCACCAAACTTGGTATGCTGGTTGGTCATCACCAGTAGATGACCCCCTATTGATTTTGAGGTCATTAGGTCAAAGGTCAAGGCCACAGGGACCTTGATCATAAAAACGGTTTCTGATCAATAACTAGAGAACGCTTTGGCCCAACCACAAGCAGTTAGGTGCTGCCGGGTGGCATTTATGTTTTACAAACATTTCTTGTTAGTTATTGTAAGAATAAATAAATTTAACCAAAGTATCTACCCCGTGACTAACAGGGTAAAATTTTTTGCGATAAAAGTGTGTAAATCTTTATATTGTGATATGTTTCTATAACAAAAAATGGATCAATAACTTAGTTTAGATATGTTCTTCACAATTACAGCTGGAATTTCTAGATGTATAAACATTTTCTCTTTTTTTCATTGTTGGCTCATCTGTGAGTCAGTCGCTTTAAGATTTTCCCAATATCTAACTTTTATATTTTCAAAGCCTTACCAGGAATTCCAAAAATCATAGTTTTCTCAATAGAATTTTTTCTTTCAGCTATTGCTTTCATGCAATAGTTTTAGGAAGTGCAAAAAAGGAATAACCCAACTTCTGTACTAGGAAGGTAACACTGGTATTTTTGTATTGCAGCCAAGGATAAGCTAAAGAAGCCAAAGTTACTTAAATCAGTAGCTTGTACTATAGAGCATGTGACATTACAATTGAACCCAACTATAGAAAAGTTTGAAGAAGAGCTGTGTGAAACACTACAAGAGGACAGACTCAACATGCTTGGCAAAAGATCTGATGGCACTACCATGGCTATACTGGAGAGAAGAATCTTGGTGTGTATAAACCTTTTCTAAGCTTGTTTTTAGTTAATTCATAATTGTAATGACTTGTGATATTACAGAATTGTAAACATATCATGTTTCTGAGCATTTTATACAAGCTTCATTTTGATTACCAAAATAGTAAAATAATAAAAACTTCATGAGTTATGGACCTTTTTTGTTTTCTTTAGTATTTTGAAATGCAAACTTGTTTAATTTTAGTTTAAAAGATACTTCTTATATGGAATAGTTTTGATTCAGGCAAAATACATTACCATTTGAAGTCACTAGGCTGAAACAGTGGAGAGAATTCTACAAAACATTTTGTTGGTTTTCAGAACCCTTGGTGTACAAGGGAGCATGTAAACTACTTCTGCCTAACAAAGTTAAAATTAAAAAGAAATGAATACTTATTTGGACCTGTAATTATTTTCAAGTTCTGTTCAAAGTGATATAACTGTGATTAGACCATAGTGACGCAATAATTGGGTCAGGACAGTCCTTCACTGTTTTTGGTCTTGGGGAATGTTTGATGCAAGTAGAGCTTTTGCCATACTCAGAATTAGCTCAGCATTTTGTAAGATCAAGTGAAGTAAGTCTAACTAGTTTTTGGTCAAGCATAAAGTAATGGAAAAGTTTGTTTATACAACAGGTTGGTGTGCATAATGGCTGGACCTTTATTGAAAAGCCACAAACTTTTCTTTTGGATGCAAAAAATATTCCCACAAAATCTCTAAAACCTGGAGCCAGTCCAAATTTCCGAAGGAGCCAGCGATTCAAGAGCTCACAAAAACTACATGGCACAGAAGAAGGGTAAGACCTGCCATTTGCTTCTTTTCTGTGGAGGTTCTTATTTAAGTAAAGTTACACTGAGCTTGTTTGCAATCAGGTAACTTTGTAGAGTGATCCTCATCCTTTCGTGACACTGCAGAGGTGAAGACCTTAATTACAATACATCTTATCTATCAAGGTCACTGAGGTCAAAGGTTTAATTCAGTTTGCCATGTATGTAAAATTGTCATGGTAATTTAAAGAAAAAAAATTTAAAAAGTCAAGCACAAATGTAGGTTTCTAGTGATTTTATAATGAAGTAATTACTTAAGTTAGAACCATTATCACTTAATATTTAACATTATAAATTGCTTCAAATAATGATTCAAACAGAGGAGACCTATTTGTTTTACAGACTTGACATGGTAAACCACTTGGTCTTAAATCAGAGAGTTCACATCAGTGATCTACTAGAAGACCCCATGTTTGCAGTTGTGTTCATTCTTGAATATGTCGTAGGGGAACAGCTGTCAGCAGAAGATAGGAAGGTGAGTTAATTTTTTTTTCTTAATCTTGCCCTTGAATAACAAAAAAGGAGCTAGGTTTGAAAAGTACAGGATAAGCCGAATGGTTAAGAAATTTGCACTACCAGTACTAACTTTATACCTATAAAGCTGGTTGAAAAACTGTCAGCCAAATTTTCAGTCCTGCTGTACTAGAAGTCCTAGCCATTTAGCTGATCATTAATAGGAAGAAGTCATTTTTAGACTTTTTATTTTCTAAAATAGTTGTATAATTCTTTCATTATTATCCTTTGAGGATATGTTTAAGCTTACACTTAAAGAAGGTTGTTTTTTACTTAAAATGTGTACTTAAAGTTTCAAGCATTGTATGTTTGGAATGTTTGATATTTTAGATGTCGAAAAGTCTCCAGAGGGGTAACACAAGGTCAGTTACTCTGCGCTGGTCTGCCTGGAACCCATTCATTCAACCCAATTCACCGCATATTACAGTTGGTCTGTTTGGAGGCCCCATTCCGTCACCAGATGGCGAGTTTGTGTATAAAGTTCCTGACACGGCTATGCAGGATGAGGTTTCATCAAGAACTGCTGGAGGCCTCATGGCTTTCCAGTGGGGCTTTGGTTTTAAGGTGAGACTTTCTATTTTACATACTTTATTTTTGAAATCTCAGAGGTACTATTTATTTCAAGGATTCATCTATTTTTTTAATTTTTTTGTCTTAAATATAACTCAGGCAAGAGCATCATGTACAGTGAAAGCAAACTTCATTTTCTTTGTGCTACAGGTAACAAATGAGATTAAAATTTGGTAGATTTAAACACAGTTACATTGAAGACTAAGATAAAATGTCTGCAACCTTTTAAAATACAATCTTCTTAGTCTGAAATGGATTTAAGTTTGATTTTTTTATCCCCCCGAAGAGTGGCATATAGTAGCCCTACTGTCCATCCATCTGTCCCATCTTTTGTGCACAACAACTCCTACAATTTTTATTTGATTTTCACCAAACTTTCACACAAGATCATCATTAAGCGTTGCAGCCCATGTACTCTGGCTTTAGCGATTTGGTTATTTTTGGCAGAGTTGATGAGTTATTACCCTTAGTTTAGTTTTACTTAATATTTTGTGTGTGCACAACTCTGCCAATATTACAGCTGAACTATATTTTCACCTATTGTGTTCAGCTGGTGCATAAAAATTCAAAAGTTAAAAGGTTTGAAACACTTTTTCTGTAAAAGACATGATGACCTATGGGTACAATACACTAGATCGATATCTTTTAAAACATATCGGTTTTGGAAATTAATTAATTTTACTAGCCATGCAGATAGGTAAAGGACATATAATAGTCCTACCTCTACACATATGTGTTCTTTAGTCCTACCTCTACACATAATTATGTGTTCTTTAGTCCTACCTCTACACATATGTGTTCTTTAGTCCTACCTCTACACATATGTGTTCTTTAGTCCTACCTCTACACATATGTGTTCTTTAGTCCTACCTCTACACATATGTGTTCTTTCTTCAGTTCACAAACTGCAAAACATTTTGGCACAAATGATCAAGGTAACATCAAGTTATAAGCTACCATTACTCTGACCATGGTTCAGGGACATTCGTGTCTGTGACACATTCACTGTGATTGTAGTTGGTGCAGATATCTTCATACGTGTCTTTGTGATGTGAAGATGATATTCAAATTAGTGTTGTTTTATAGATAAAGTCTAATATGTTATAGAAATTTATTAGTGCTTTGATCTGCAAGTATTTTGTTGTGTTCTGAAAATCCAATGAAATCTTATTCCTACATAATAAAAGTATTAGCTTTCTCACTTTCAGGACAGTGTTTCCTCAGGAACACACCCTACCCACCCTATGGCATTGGCTCCAGGGTTTCAGATGGGCTCGGCCTATTCTATGCGCTCAGCAACCCACAGTATGGAGGGTAGTGAGCAGGGCATGATGGTAGAATCTCCAACTGCCCAGCGAAAACCACCCTCAGGTCGACAGATTTCTTCAAGGTATGTTACATTGTTCTTAAATAAATAATTCTCCTGACTATCAGCACTTTGTAAGATAGTAGATATGTACATACAGCAGGTATTGTATAGTCAATGGATACTTTCCTTAAAAGAATAGGTAGTATATGCAACCAGCCCAGTTTTGGCTATGTATAAAGTGTTGTTATTCTGAAATTTTGTAAAAATCGAAAATTTTCTACTTTTCTGATAAAACTTAAAGGAAAAAATCTCAGCTGTGGAAGAAAACAGCTTTCACATTCAGTCAAGGTCGAATGCAGGTATGTTTTGTTTATTTCAGAGGCCCAGGTGGTCCTATGACACTTGCTGTACCTCAGCAGGTAGCTGGAGGGAACATTCTACAGCCACAACAGGTGCCAGTGCAGTACCCTCAGGTGTATGCTCAGAGCTTGCCCCAACAGATGTACATACCCATGCACCAGGGCCCTGTACAGATGTATGGCATGCAGGTATGTGGGGAGAAGTTGTACAGAATATACATGTATTTATTATCACAGTCTTGTAACTTATAACTTTATAACAGTCAAACACGCTGTTGATCTCACACATTTTTCATAATGCAAAGAAGAATTGAGTTCGATCTAAAAATAGTTGATGCTCCAAAAATCTGTATTGTTTGTAATATCTTTCGGAAGACATATAAACCATATCTGAATGGTTGGTTACCAAACTAATATGTTCATTGTACTTTGCATCAAAAAATTTAAATATTGTAGAAAACCCGTAACAGGAATGTTTGGTTTTTGTGTGGAAAAAAAAAACAAGAAGAAATGCTGTTAGTTGATGTCAGCAGATCCTTGAAGTGAAATGTTACTTCTCACCTTAGCACTGTTCCCATATTTTGCCTTACAAAATTAATTACTTGGATAAAAAGCATGTGTCTTTTATTTCCCCAAGGGACCTGTACCAGACATGCAAGAATTACGATACACCCCAACCTACCATCCCATCCTTACAGCTGCACCTCAGCCAAAGAAGTAAGTTTGCAGTATAAGAAATAGTTTGTTTTTTTAACATTTTGTTTCAGTAATGCTGTGATATTCTTTATTAAAGAAGATTTATAATTAAATTTTATTTGTCACTTATCAAAATATGGCAAGCAACTGAAAATATGTCAGTTAGTTTGTGTTTTTTGTCAGGAATAAGTTTACTTTAGCGAAATATTAAAAAAAAAACAAAAAAACACCAGATAAGAATCCAGCAATGGCATTAAGAGTGATGTATCAATATTTTAATTGTCTAGCTAACTTAGGGCCAAAATAGGGCCTGATTCCCAATACCAAAATGTATATTCTTTTAAAAAAAAAATCAAGAAATAAATGCCCAAAATGCAAAATTTGGGAATGAATGACCATGTGGGTGACCTGTTTCTCTTGCATTAAATGACGAAAATATCATATATGTCCAGTTTTCTGTCATTGAAATATGTTAACTGATGCTATTTACTAATTTATCGGAAATTATTATTATATTATATTATCATATATTACCATCGTCACCTTTTTTTAAAGCAACATGTCAGATCCCAGTTTTATTCATAAAAACACTTCTTTTTCCATTAAAAAGGACCTGACACCTTTCCCAAATGGCAAAAGAAAACACTGATATTTCATCAGGTTTTATAATATTTGAATTTAAAGCAAGCCTTCATTTATCATATATGTTAACTCTGTATTCAGCTTTTACTTGTATGTTAAATGTCAAAAACTTTACAAGAGTGTTTATATGTGATGTGATGAATTGTATTCTTAGAGGTTCTGGATTGTCCAGAGCAGCTTATGCCAAGTTATACTCAGTTGGATTCCCACCTGTTCTTGATCGTAACGGTGACCCACCAGAGGTGATTGATCCAAACACCCATGTTGTGACAGTAGATATAGAGAGAGAGCTCAGTGACCCGCTACAGTGTAACGAAATTATCTTCCAGTTCCTGGCATTCTCAAAGTATGTTCTCTGAAGATTTTGGCTTTTTGCTGGTGGCATTTATTTTTGCATTGGCATCCAATGTTCATTGCAGTCAGCCTGTACATTATTGCAGTCTGATCCTTATGTGGCCTGTTGGCTGTTCGGTCAGTGAGATTTCAGTTAATTTACCTTTCACACAATGAGTCATGGAACTTTTTGTCTTTTTTTAAACTAACCTTTAATTTGTTTAAGCGTTCTTTCTTTATTCTTCAACTGGAATTTTTCTCAGCTGAGTTAATATGATTATATGTGTGCATGCATGTAAATACATGTATATAAGACAAGTTTGAATATGCATGCATATATATACTCAGGTGAGCCATCATGGCCATCTTGTTTCATGAAAGCTTCTGTATTTGTTTATGACAATGCTTCCTATTGCAGGATGATAGACCAGATTGGAGCGTCAGGACCTGAGAAGACAGGTGGCACCATATACTTATCATTCCAGTTCTACAGAAATCAGCAGGTCACTACTGAAAGGTAAGCTCTGAGGCACAAAGATATGTCAGCCTATCATCAAAAACTACAATATTTCTTTACCATTTCTACATGTTCTGTTGGAAAATGAACTGAGAATTCTGAATCGGGTTCTGGCATTTATTGTCAAATGATTAAGGAAACGGGGAGAAAACTGAAATTTGAACAGGATAATTATGCTGTTTTCTGTAATGCTTTCTTGAAAGTCTTTGAAGTTTTGCTGGCATCAAGCTTCTAGTGAGATGTCTAATGACTGATTCTCAGTTAAGAGAGTTAATTAATAGATGCCACACAAAATATATTTTCTGAAGTTGAAAGTTTGAGTTTGGCAATGACATTAGCATTGTAGGATAAGAAACAGTGTGTAGTTTAACTGAAGCCTGGATTATAATAACAATAATATGGTTATAATAACAATAATATGCTGTTTTCTGTAATGCTTTCTTGAAAGTCTTTGAAGTTTTGCTGGCATCAAGCTTCTAGTGAGATGTCTAATGACTGATTCTCAGTTAAGAGAGTTAATTAATAGATGCCACACAAAATATATTTTCTGAAGTTGAAAGTTTGAGTTTGGCAATGACATTAGCATTGTAGGATAAGAAACAGTGTGTAGTTTAACTGAAGCCTGGATTATAATAACAATAATATGGTTATTCTTACTTATGGTTAAGATCTTTGAATTTTAAAACTTTTTTTTTAAAGAAAGGTTGTCAGACTTTACCTTTTTAGAAATAAAGATAATGTGTTATATCCATGTTATTACTTACATATCTTTTACAGGTTATTGTTATCCAAGCCTCAGAATGACTTGTCCTCAGATGTCCACTGTATGCCCTATATACTCCAGAGACTAGATAAAGATGGAACCTTGCTTAAAGGTCCTCCTGGCCTAGAGGTTAGTGCACATCGGTTAGTCAGGATTCAAACATTAACCCTCCCAAACAGTTTTCCTCCTGTTCATTTTTGCAGGTTTTTGTCATCTTGGACTGTCATGAAATTCTGACACAGTAGACAATTCCTAAAATGTAATTTTTAGACATACTTGTTGAAATTGCTAAATGTAAATTCAATAGGTTTACTAATTTTTGATATTGATTCTCCATAATTTACAAATTTTCATATTTAACTTTCTGGTACAATAGTCACATATTTTATTAAAAATACAGATAAGGTTTTTTTTACAGGAAAAAAGATGTCAGAATTTTGTGTTGATTGTCTTGGTTGTCTAAATTAATAGGAATGTAATTGTCTGGGAGGCATATTTACTGGGAGGGAAAAAGTACAGGATGGGAATTATCCAGGTGGCGAATATTGGCTGGGAGGGGAATTGCCTAGGAGAGGAATATTGGCTGGCAGGGGAATTGTCCAGAAAATGGGTTAGTCATCTACCAGTTGAGTCAAAGGTCTTAATCTGACTGAAGAGGGGTTGTTTTTTTTTGCTTTGTTTTGGGGTAAGAAATCAAGGGAAAATGATAATCATAACAGAAAATGTGTCATCACTATGGTAACAAACATTTTATTGCATGTATGTAAAATCAAATGTTATTGAAAAAAATTTAATTGTTAATAAAACCCTTATTTGTGTTTACTACAGATTCGATATTTCATGGACCCAGCTTTCATGAAACCTGGTGAGACCCAGTTATTCCTGCAGCATCTGTCACAGCAGATCATGTACATAGATGTTTGGGATGGAGACTCCCTGTTGCCTCTAGGGAGTACAGCAGTAGATTTAAAGGTAATTTACAGTTTTCAGCCTGAATCTTGCAGATTCCAGTAAATATGTTTATGCTAGAAACCAGAAAGTTAAGTTTCGAAAACAAATGTCAGGGCTAGTTCCTTCAGTTTTAAAACTTTTTTTTATGAAAGAAAATGTGAATGAATGTAAAACATGCAATATGACAAGTACAGTTTTAGGTCCCTAAGAGCAGAAACATATTAAATCTTGCTTGTTGATTTTAAAACTACTTCATTATAAAACTGAATGGCAGATAGAAATGCTTATAAAATGGCCAGACTTACAATCACAGAAAATGTATTTTTATCAGCAATGCTTGGTATTCATCATGTTAATGTATATAATCATCATTATATAATTATGACTATAATTATATTATTATATATGAATTATAACTATAATAATTATAGTCAAATAAAAAATGACAAACAACTTTTCATCATTTTCTGTATAACTTTATTTTATGTAATGAAAAAACAACAGTAGTTTAGAACAGTTAAGTGTCAATAATGACTCAAAAACTTAGGCTAGAAATGAAAGATGCAGTACTACAAAAAATGTATTCTAGTCTGTTTCCAACTTACAAAATAACATTTGGACTTTGAAAAATTGTGTTTGGACTTTATCAAATAATGGTAAGTTTTCTATAAGTTTTTCAGAATCAGGGAAACAAAAGTTTTATGTGTATTTCAGTATTTATGTAGAACGGGTATGGAGGCAGTACAGACCACATTTGAGTTGGATGTGATTTCTACAGAGTACCAGGAGGACCCTAACCTGGCGCACGGTGAGGCAGGGGCTGGTGGAGTCAGACCAGCAAATGTACAGTCCATAATGAGGGGAAAGCTTCATCTGAGACTTGCCAACATTGGACACCCAGCAGATCCCAAGGCCACTACCTCAGGTATGGATGGCAATAAATCTGACACACAATGATAAAAGATGAATCACTGAACATGTAAGAGTAAATATAAGAGTGAGTGAAGGGAGATCATGTAAATGTCAGTTGGGAATAAAGGGGGATCATGTAAATGTAAGTTTGGAATAAAAGGAGATCATGTAAATGTAAGTTGGGAATACAGGAAAATCGTGTAAATGTAAGTTGGGAATAAAAGAAGATCATGTAAATGTCAGTTGAGAAAAAAAGGGGGATCATGTAAATGTAAGTTGGGAATAGAGGGGGATCATGTAAATGTAAGTTGGGAATAGAGGGGGATCATGTAAATGTCAGTTGAGAATACAGGAAGATCATGTAAATGTAAGTTGGGAATAAAGGAAGATCATGTTAGTGTAAAGTGGCGAAGAGATGTTATTGTTAAAGAGATTGTAGATGAAATTATTCAAGTGATAGATGTCAGATGGTGATAAAAGTTTGACAAATAAGCTGATTGTGATTACAGGTTTTCATCAGCCAACTCTACCAACATTCACAATGGACCCTAATGGTAAAGATCCTAGTGTCTGCCTTTTGTTCATAGAATAATTTCCTATCTTCCTGGATGTTGTATTTGACTGGATAGAAAAAAATCAAACCTTTCTTCTATATCTTTAGTAAGATTCTTTTGGAAATGCATGTCAATCAAAGTCCAAAATACAACAGCAGGTACACAAACCCTAATCTATGTTATAAGTACACTAGATATATGTTAAGATATAAAATAATCTAAGTCTTTGACACAGCACATTACTAAAATGTAGTACAAGAAAATCTGTTCACTAGAGAACTTTAGACTTAATACTTTTGATAATACCCTAATAGGTTACTAATTTAATTCTTTATACATCCTATATGCAGACAGGTTCTGTTGTAGAAGTCACTCCTATTTAACTCTGTTTTAACACATTAATAGTCTCTTTCCAAGGTTTGGATTTTAAATAAATTAATTTTCTATTCTTACTATTCTTACAGTAATAGATAATAGGTTAGAATCACTAAACTGGACCACAGTATATGGCACCTGCTCTTTTAATTACTCAGTAACTCACAAGTAGACGTAACATGTCATGTGTAATTTGTAATGACAAATACACATTACAAGTCTTGTGTAATTTGTAATCACAAATACACATTATGCTTATGTGTAATTTGTAATCACAAATATACATTACGCTTATGTGTAATTTGTAATCACAAATATACATTACGCTTATGTGTAATTTGTAATCACGAATATACAAGACAGCTATAATTGTAGTAACTATGTTAGTATTGTAAGTAGGAAGTGTCCTAGATGAAGAGCTAATCACTGTTAGAGGTCTTTAGTTTCTTAATATTTTGTTTAGTTTTGTTCAGTAAAGTTAGCTGTGTTTTATTTGTATTATTTTTCAATGTATTGAAGGGAAACTATCTTACACAATTGATGTGCTGGGTCTTTTTCACTTTATTTGACTGTATTCTGTTGAAGTGATAAGACAGTCATGGCTTACTTCTTTAAACTTACCTAAAGTATTAGCCTCTTAGCTAGTTGTTCAAGAGATTTCCTCCTCACGAGTCACTAAGCATTTGTCTTGAATTTGTTGGTGAACTGTTCGGGTTATGCCATGGTCAAAGTTCAAGGTCAGATGTAGAGTAAGCCAAATGAATTGATTAGGGTTTAGGCTTATCAAAAGGACTTTTATGTTTTAAGAAATGAATAAGTTATGGTATTTTTTTGTAGGGGGATGGGGGAAGGTGGGGTACCAAATCTAGTGTTAGATTTTTATGGATCATCCAGAGTCATATAGATACCTCGTATTCCTATTGCAACATTTGAGTTTTATGATAATAAGTGCAGTAATATGGTAAGTCAAAATAAATAAGGCAGGTTTCAGTATACTGTTGTGCTGGGCCATCAATATAGCCTAAGTAGATGCCACATTTAAGACATAGCTAACATGTGTACATGGATGTTTGTGTAGTAAATGGTGTAAGGTCTGCATGTTTATTGTTTAGACTATATTGTAGTTTCTAGTTTGTTTGTTTCTCTATATTTCAGCATATATAAGCCTTCCAAGTAAAAGTTTTCAGATAGTGTCTCAGACGGCCAGTAATTCTGCCTACGGGGGTGGAAGTCTGATCACCGGGGGAGTCCAAACTGAGCATGGTAATTTATCAGGAAATGAGAAGTGTGCTTTTGTTCATACCATGATTTGCTTTGAAAAAAATGGTGTTTGCATAAAATTGAAGGTGGTTTTACAGTTTCAACCCCAAATGTCCCTTTTATGGTTTAACATGTGATGTATTCAAATTTCAAATCTCTCAAAATCAGGCTGTGAAGTGTTTTACACAAGTGTAGTCAAACAGCTTAGCATATTAATAGTTTGCATGACTTGCTTTGAAAAGTAAATGGAACAAAATTAATAAGCATTTGCATTATACTGTACTATCTATTAGTAACAGCAATTCAGAGTTTACAACTGAATTCTTTTGATATTAAATTTAAAAACTTCCCCTATGTTGTTTTTTGGTGTGATTGATAAATTGCACTTTTCCTGTAGGCAACTATTGTATTCCTGTCAGCTGTGAAAAAGTAAAAGATTTTTAAAAGAGAAGGATGTGACATACATGTACTTCCTTTACAACAAATTTATCTTTTAATGGCTGCTTTAAATGTTGTAAGATGCTAACATATTTGTGTGTTTCTTTAAATAGCTTTTTGTTGTGTGCCTGTGTGTATGTTTTATTCATGTTTTGGGTGTCGTTTTGCTCCGTGTTCAGTCGGGTTTTGCTTGACTAGGACTGTTTGCAGTGGCAGAAAAAACAGTGTTTGGTGTATATTTCCTATTTGTTAAAATGCTTCTAGGTATTTAGAGTTCTGTTCATGTAAAGCCTTTTATTAGTGTGATAATGAGGAGTTATTAAATTAGTCAAATTTTGTAAATGGAAATACATTTTTCTTCTGCCTTTGAAAACATTTCTAGCATAACTTATTAATACTATTAACCATACTTACCTGACTAATACAAAAGAACAAAGTGAGATATTTTAATTTTTTTTGTGATTTTTTAATATTTTAATTTTAATATATATGAGTAAATTGTGTGAGCAGGAAATGTTTTTAGAAGAAAACATAAAATTCATCTAAAAAGTAATGTTATAGAATCAAATATCAAGATTTGTGGTTTGAGCATTTATTTAAATCCTATTTTAGATTACATTGCAGACATTAATAATAAAAAAAATGTGTAAATTCATGTCATAACTGTCAGTACAGCTTATCTGTAATGGAAAAAAACAACAACAACAAAAAAGTTTTTGTTGATTAAAACTGTAAATATAGACAGTTTGCACTTTTCCCAATACATATTAAAATATCACCTCTTTAACTCATCATTTTGTACTTATGGCAGGTGTGACTGTAAAGAAACGTGTAGCCCGGGCTCACCATTTGGCAGAAAACAACCGTGAGGTGGCAGCATTGCTATTCTCCAAACATGAGGAGATTGAACCTGTCACCAAGTCTAACAGGGAGGCAGACTCAGAGAGGCAGAGAAAACTGGCAAGAATGGAGGCACTGAGAAATCTTGAAGGTGGAATTGAGAAACCACAAACTCTTATGGTAAAATCATTTTGCTAAGTTGAAGGTTACATGAAGACGTTTGGTGTATCTGTGTTGCTAATTCAGTATTTTGTGCATAAATATTCAGTATCTCAAAATAATGAAGAAAATTTCTTGTTTTTGGGAGCAAACTATTTCAAGTCATAGAAAAGATCATTTTAAGGACTAAAGACTTTTCTTGTCAATTTGCAGGCAAACAAACAGCTGAAAACAGAGAGAGCAAGAGATCTGAAAACATTAGAAATTTACCGTCTGCAGACAAAGAAAGATGGCATCGAGGCAATGTTGAGTCAGTCCATAACAACAGAGCATACTATCCATCCATCATTTGGCACGTCAGAATTCTTTGAGTTTGTACTACGCAACCCTTACAACGTGGAACATACTGTCAAAATAGAATGGGAAAGCAAACAGCTGCAGTAGGTTATTTTGCAGAATTAGAAGATTAAAACATGCAAACAAACCAGAAAATGGCTTTGCCAGATGAAGTCATTTATTTGGTTTGACAACTTTGTGATTTCAGTTCAGCTTGTAGACATCATCACAATACATCATACAGAACAGATAGAGTAATTAGTTGGGATATCATTTCTGACCTGACTGTCAATGAAGGAGAGTAGGTTCATATGGAGTATATAGACTCAGAGCCAGTAATTAACACAAATGAATGTTTCATCTTGTAACAGCCTTTCCTTGGCTAAATTTCAAAATTGAACTTGTCCATTGTTTAGTTTGGACAAATCTATGCATCATTTCTAGGGGATTTGTTTGAAAACTTGCTGATTTTTGAAAGCATAATGCTCAGAATGCACTGGTTGCGGTGAATAATAAGTGCTGGTTGGGTAAAAAATAAGTCTCATAGTCATAAGAGATACCTTTAAGACCATGATTTGTAGGGAATTAAGTAAAAATAAGTTATTTTTGTAGTCACATGGTTACAGTAATGTTTTCTTTGCATAATAGGTTGATTTACAAAAGGACTCTTTTCTTTAAAGTTATTGAGGGTCCCTTTCAACAAAAATATATGATTTTAAACTGTTGTTTTTTTTATCACAGTTGTGTAACTGACACGCGTGAGTGGCGTTACTTCAAGCAGCTTTACCAGATTCAGTCTCAGATGGAGGAAGGCATGTTTACTAGTGAGACAAAGTCACACTTCCCTGAGGTGTTCCTCAGACCTAAAGAGACTGTTAACATTCCATTCAAATACATTTCATTTCTGGCTGACCAGTCTGTTACCCCACAGGTAAGGAAGTGTTTTAACAGTGGGTCAGGGTTACTGTTTGAATTCTCCTTATAATGTCTTTTCAGTTGCATTGTGTATACATGTGCAACTATTTATTATAATCAAGTTTTGCATAATTTTCAAAATGGGGCATTAGTCAGATGAAATATTTCATTTGACCTAGGTTGCGTTTAAGTATTTTCAGAGCAGTGAAAACTCAAAGTAATGTTACAGTTCTCATGTTGCCAAGAGGCTTTTCACCACCGTCTACAGAAAAACAAAGTGTTCAATACATGTCAGTTTCTTGATTCCGAAATGTCTTGCCATTGGCCTTGAAACAATTATTTTTTGCTATTTGTAGGGTCCTGTAGATCCTTTTAGACAGACGGCGAAAACGAAGGCAAACAAACAAGATGCTCTTAGACCCAAGACAATAAAGGTAGGTAAAAAAAATAAGTACTAAAATCAAACTACTGTTGATTGAACAGGGATGTGTACCAACATATCCTGTTATCTTGTTAGAGCCACTAAAATAATATTTTGCCACATGTAATTAACATTACTTAAAGTTTTTTATATGTGTGGTATGAATATAATCATATCATATAGAAGATACAAGTGCTTTTCTAACCTGTTGTAGATCATTTCATTTGGACCGGTTGCTCAAAACATTAACGGTCTGTTAAACTGACGGTTGGTTAAATATTGACCAAAAAAAAACTTTTTTTCCAAATATCTTATTCAAATTTCTTTTTTATTTTAAAAAATCTCTCAGTTATGTCTTTTTGCATGGAGATACTTTCTTGAAATAGTGAGTCATTTTCTTAGAAAACTGACTCAAAATTTAACCGACTGTTAGTTTAACAAACTGTATAAGTTTTGAGCAACCGGCCACTGATAACTAGTACTGGTAAATGGAGGAAGCGGAGTGAACGGAAAAAGTTTAAAAATACCGAAATTATTCACAAAGTTTAAATGTAAATATTTCAGTACAAATATTTGGTTGTTTTACAGGTATACTTCAAGAGTGAAGATGAGAAACCTCTGGCCATACTTCTGCTGAAGGTGGAACCCCAGCCACATGTGATTGATCAGACCTTCAGGTTCCATGCTCCAGAACAGTCATTCCTGAAAAAATCCATTAGGCTCCCACCACTGGAAAGTCTCCCAGGTATACATGGTTTAAGTTGGGTTTTTTTTTTATAAAGAAAAATCAAACTTTCATTATGAAAAAGACTGTCTGATTGGGTTGTACAGAATTATATCATTTTTTAGCATTTAAATAACTTTCTTTTTTTTCTACCTTGGAACACATGTGCGTATAGGCACTGTAACTATGGTAACCACTGCTTTACAATCATCTCCCATTAACAAGTACACCAATCATAAGTATATTGGACCACCTTGTATTGCACTGTTGTTCTAAAGTTATAGGGTTAATTATTCTGAATTCTGCTTAAAAACACCATCTTCTGATTGGATGAAACAAATGTCATTATTGATGGCAATCCCGAGCTAGATATTGGAGACTGGTCCAAATAAACAGATATGCTATTTGATATGATATTTGTGTATATGATATTTGTGTACATGATATTTGTGTCTAAGATATCTGTGTCTTTGATATTTGTGTACATAATATTTGTGTACATGATATTTGAGCTCATCTTAAATGGTTTTAGACATTTTAACCTAAATGTAGTCCTTGTCTTTCCCAGTTTTGAAGATAAGGATGATAATATCAATACGAAGGGATACTGAAAGTTACAGGCACTTTTTTCCATGTCATTACATCTAGTAGAGTATTGAAAATCATCCTAGAACTAGTATTTAAAGTTTTTACATTTTTGATCTAAGAAATAACATACTGTTATTTTACTCTGCACAATCTGTCCATTTTATGTTGTCCAATCTCATTTGTTGGGATGTCATGAATGACCCACCTCTGTCAGTCTGTGGGTGAGTGTTTGAGGTCACTGACTTGTAATCACTAAACCTCTGATTGTAGGTTAATGGGTTTGAGCACAGCAACTAACCTTGATCATTAATGGTCATTAGAGAGGATGAGAATTTGGTATTGGTCCTTCCTAGGAATGATGAAACTGCCTGCCTGATATGACTTTAACTTTTAAAAGGTGTTTAACTCAGTTGATGCTAAATCTAACCCAGGATGCAACAGTATGATTAAAATCTTTTGCAGCAGAAGTAGTGTTAGTTTAACTAGAGTTTGCTTTTCTGGTTTAGATGCAGTATAAAACTTCCCTCATAACAAACTTCTTGAAATATACCATATCATTTCAGGAGCTCCAGTGGGTAGTGGAAGTGTTGTACAAACCATAGCAAGATGTAGTGACCCAAATATCATCTGTGATACAAAATCTACTCAGCCAGGAGAACCTCAAGATGTCTTCTTAAAGGTTTGTAAACACTAAAATGAGAAGTGACTTTGTCGTGATATTTGTACAGCATTGTAACTTCTCACTGAAGATAAAATTTTGCTTTTGTCTTGAAGCATGTAGAAAATTTCAAAATGGAAACCTACAGTATTCTGCAATGGTGTGATGACAGTGTTATGAATGTGTAGAAGGATAAAAAGAGTCTTAAGTCTTAAGAATCTCTGCATCATTGGTTTATTTTTATGTGTTGTTATAACACAGGTATGTTTAGACACCTTATTTTGAATTTATTTCAGGTACCACTTGGGGCATCACCCCAGATTAAGAGATTCTTCATGGCAGTATATCTGGACCCATTCATGGCACGACCTATACAGATCTGGCAGTTCTATGTTCATGCTCTACAGAGAGTGGATGTGTCCGGGGTGGAAGGTCAAACCAGCAGATTCTCCTTGTTACTGAGGTATGATGAAGTCCCTAGTTTATTGTTTGTGTCAACTATTGTTCTTAGTGTAGAGAAAAAAAATTAAACAAAAAATGTAGTGTAGGCCATTAGGACTAAGAGGCCTCAAAAATCTGTAGCCCCAGTTTTGTATAAAGGCTGAAAAATATTTTATATAAGGGAGTTAATAAAGAACATAATTTGATACACACAGAAATTGTACTGAATTGAGAAATTATTTTGTATTTAAAGTAACTTTAATATATTTTACATTTATTAAACAGGGGCACTCAGGCGTCAAGATTGGTGAAATGCTTTTCTTCCCATCCCGATGAAATGACCCTTTACCCATCGGAACAGTTCATGTTAGCAGCAGGCGCAGTTCATGAACTAAATGTAGCCATTAGGCCTATGGATGAGGGTAACAAATTCTTCTATATCAATGTGGTTGATGCAGAATTTCATCAACTTGTGCGCACATGGCTCATATGCGTCAGTTCACGAGCACCTATGATCTCAAGGGCATTTGAATTGGTGTTACCCGTAGGTGGTGGGAAAGGCTGTAGTAAGAAAATATCATACACCAACCCTTACCCACATAAAAAGACATTCCTTCTACACTCTAACAGGGAAGACCTACTACAATTTAAAGAGTCGACTCTTGAAATTGAAGGAGGCGGCACGGCAACTATTGGATTACGATTTGTACCGATACAGCAAGCGGGTAATGCAGAAATTCTCGTATTTATAAATGATGATGAAGACAAAAATGAAGAAACATTTAGGATTACAGCCATGTATCAGCGAATGTAGACAAAAAGCTTTGAATATATTATAGGACATTGATTTAACCTTGTAGGAATAAGATTTGTCTAAAAGCGGCAGCTGCTTGGATTAAGTAGAGAATGTTGGATCGCAGCATTACATTGACCTTAGCTTGCTGAATTCTCAGATAAACTTGCCCATCATGTGGGATTCTTCTGACTGAATGAACAGGTCAAATCCTGGTCGACACAGTTATACAAGCTGATTCTGGTGTGTGCTAGGCACAAAGGCATATACAGTTAACGATGACATTGTGAAGGAAAGGAATTTAGAGCCAAATGATCTGTTGCTAAGTGATTGATATGATATGAAAGATAAAAAAAATCATGTTTTATTGCTTTAGTTGAGTGTATTTGTGTAGCATTTTGCTCTTAGCTGCAAATGAATACGAAAAAAACAACTTCATTTCATTTCATACTTTGTGTCTTGTGACAGTCGAAAATGAAAAAATATACATGTGCTATATGAGAGATATTAATTGCCTTAAAATGACTATTATTGTCAATGTCATGTGCATCTTGTGAAGTTGTATGATATTATGTATATATATGTATGTATCTTGAAGATTTTATTTTATTTTATGCCTACCAATGAAATATAGGGAAATATCAGTGAGATAAAAGTGATAATACACTGTTTTGAATCAGTTAATTACCATTTTGATAATACATGTTTGTGCCCGAACTATTGAATATTGAGTATTAATCCGCTTTTATAATTAAAGTATGCATGGCAAAATTCAATAAATATTGATAAACTGTGTAGACAAAAATAAATATTATTTGATGAAAGTGTATTCAGTTTATTTCAGCAGAAGTAAAGTTATCATATGTATTGGAGATTGTCTGCACTTTTTTTGTGCGGAGTAATCAAAGTACGCGTTAACTGATTTGGGGCTCACCATGGGGAATTTATTGAAGGCCCTGATTAAAAATGTCATTAAAAAACCCATTTTTGACGTGTTGGCATAAAATAAAAAGAAAATTTGTTTGTTTTTTAGTGGAAGATGGGAATTTATTTCATCTCGTGAACACCATATGTTGATATTTTCACTCGTGGCTGCGCCACTCGTGAAAATATCACATATGGTGTTCACTCGATGAAATAAATTCTGATCTTCCACAAAAACAAACAAATATCCTCTATACCTTCTTGGCAGCAAGAAAGGGTTGATCAGTAAACTCTTGCTACAGGTGATGTAAACAGTGACTTTATTTATAGATTAAAGCTAAAGACTTTTAAGGTCTTTATACAGTTTTTTATCTTTATAGACTTATACATGTTTTTATTTATTTTAAGAATTCAAATAGAAACCTGTTCATTTGTAAATTTGGATATTGACAATTCTGCAGTCAAAGCCTGACTTTCCAAGAAATTTATTGGTCAGCCCATACATGTATGTTAGAATTTCATCATTCTCTATTTTTTTAAATTTTAGACAGACAGAATTTTTGTGGTGTCAGTTCGAGTCATATCAAATTATCCGTCCATTCTATATTTGTACATATCAGTCTCTCAGATTTTAATAATTTCAAGTCAAGTTTTTGTCCAGTTGTCAAGTTAACGTAAAGAGTACAGGAGGTGCCTATATTATCTGCTCAATGACGTACATCACTGTATTCCAGTACTTTTACAGGTATTGGCATGTTTCCAAACGTGTTTCTGATTCTACATGCATGTCTGAGAGAAAAATGGTTTCCTCAGTTTACAAGAAATAGCTCAAAAAACAACTAAGAGAAAATGCCTGATTTACCTGTGATGTTAAAACCTTTATTGGTAGATTGCATATTTCTGGTTTTTGTGAGGTCAAGATTTGTTACTTTACCTTGTGGGGTAATGTTTGGTTTATGGACACTGTTAGGGTCAAAGTTTTTTTTTTAAGTCTTGGCTGATTAAGGCCCCATTTAAAAAGACAAAAAAGGTTGTTTTTCTCTGGATGACCTGTTAATTTTATCAAATAAGTCTGTGATATATATTTAATTTTTTACTTTGAATTCTGTGTAATTTATAAGCCATGTTTTACATATAAAATTCAAATTGTATTTCACAAATGCCTTGTTTTACAGTGTCCATTTATGTGCTTTTAGATGTTAATTTATTTCAGTAACTGTATGTGTAAACTCATTAGATGCCAAAGATAGAACAAAATATAATAAAACTATACAAAACTTTACTAAATTGTTGTCTTCTTTTGGGTATATTTAGAACCATCTCAAAACACCATGAGCTTACTTGTATGAAGGATGCATGTATTTAAAAAAAAACACACACAGCAAACAAACAAGATTTTGCAGATCATTTAGCCGAGTTTCATATTTTCAGAATAAACAGTGTAGGTAAGTGTTTACTGGTACGAATGGAAAAAAAAATTGGTCTGCTGCAAATCAGCCATGCGACTGGTTTTATTCTATTAATGTGCACATAAAGGCTTTGTGATTGAAGTTATATTTTGTGTACTGACTACAACTAACGATAAACTGAGCTGTGCGTGACTGTATGAAGTGTCATGAAATTTGAAATATACTGCAAAGCGATTTGATAAAAAAAGATTTCAACCATTATGTTATTTTAAACCTATAAACACTTGTATTTCACATCATTTTGGAGACAAATTCTTTCTCTCTTGGTGACTGCTTCTTTGTTGTGGTAGAAAGTATGAAGTCAGTGGTGGATCTCGGTCTCAACCCTGGTGGGATTCAACCCAGGTGCCTCTAGATGGGGAGTCTGGCACTCTAACTGGTCAATCACTGCTCCTATAATTTCAAATATATATTAATAAATGAGCAGTAACTTCAACATGTTGGCTTAGGGCAGGCAAAGTTTGTTGCTGAAGAGAACATTATCAAACTCCAAATATATGTCCTCAGTTTCATAAAAGTAATTGAGGAGTTTTATTCAGTACACGGAATTAACTAAAATGATCTTGCTACAGACCTTGGTTAACTGCTTCCTAAAAATTCAATTATGTTCAGTTTGAATCACATTCACTTTGTCATGTTATTCATTAAAAAAAAGTATCCACTTCTCTAGGCCAGATTGTTAGTATATAAAACACATTTTGGCTATTACTAAAAAACTGAGTTACAGCTCTTCAACTTTTCTTCACTGAAACTACAAACAAATCTTTTTTTACCAGCACTTTTCAAACTGTAGGTCTTTCATGCAAATGTATTTTCATGAAAATTGGCCCAAGGGTCATTAGATATTCATAAAGAGTCTTGCAGAAAACTTTAGTTCTTTTCTTATATGACATTTTCAGCTCACATGAGCTTATAGTGAGCTGTTGTGATTGGTGACTTCACTGCAATGTTCCATGATTGGTCCAATTTCAAATTCCTCAAAATATTTTTTGAAATCCCATTTGGGTACCCTCCTTAAAATACAAGGGCGAACAGTGATCATGTGTCGCCTGATGATAGCCAATAAAACAGTAATATTGAGAGGTGATTGGACAGTTTGGAGGCTAAAACGCATTTTTTTATTTAAGGGCCATAACTCAGCCAAAAATCATTCACCTGTAAGACATGCGCAAGTACCTGAGGTACAGAACAATCCTGTAACATTTCATTTAAATTGCTTTAGTAGTATAAGAGAAGTAGTCTGGAAAAACTTTAAAAATAAAAATCATTAAAGGGCCATAACTCTGACAAAAATCACTTAACTGGAAAATGCTGATGATATGCACAACTAGACTTGGTACTGATCATTCCTGTTAAGTTTGGATGAAATCGCACAAGTAGTTTCTGAGGAGTAGTCCGGACAAGTTTTGTGACGGATGGACAGACAGACGACGGAGAAGTGATCCCTATATGTCGCGGCAACTTCGTAGCAGGCGACACAAAAATGGTTGCCATGGCAACCAAAAAGAAAAGCAAAAACTTGCTTACCCAATTTCAAAATAATTTTATAGACATTATCAATTTCCTTCAAGACATTTTTGACCCAGCCATGGAGCAACTGATCTAATTTCTTCATTAAGCTACAGCAATGAACTTTTTTTTTTCTTGAAGATTTCAAATTTCAACAATTTCAAACCTTGATCTTGACGTGGTCACATTTCCAGTTTTTAATGCTTAAGCAAACAGGTAGCATATTCACAGTTTTGAAAGTAGATTTCAAACGTAACCTTGACTGACCTAGATCTTCCCTTACATGCTTACTTTCTAGTTTTTGAAGGTAAAGAAAAAAAGTTATAAGACATGAACAGTTTTTAATATACAGATTTCACCCTTGACCTTGGCTGACCTTGACATACTGACCTACTTTCTATTTTTTTAAGTAAATCAATGAAATCTGAACCTCATGTACAAATGGTTTTCAGGTTAATACATGTAATATATAGGACCATCAAGGTCCTCTTGTATAACAAAGAATTAAAATGCACTTCAGAACTGCTTTGTAGCTAATGATGTTGTCATGAACAAATATTAGAACAACGAAAAGAAGGGCTATTGGAACATAGAGAACCTTTGATAAAGATTAAGGAAATACATGTTATTTCAACAGTGCAATATTTATCATGTCTTTTCGTGTCTTCAAACAAAATGTCCAACTGGCTCTTGAGCCGTAATTTTTTACAAATTTTCACAGAAAAATTGTATACCCTTTTCAGTAGATTTTTTAGGGGCTCAATAAGAAAGTCGGGTAAATATTTGACCTAAATGAGAAAAATGCATGTGTACTGAGTAAATTAACAACTTGTCTGTATGTTTAAAATTTTATTCAATATATCCAGTAAATTGTTAAATTCTTAAACAAATATCACAGAATGTAATACAAAAAAACAATACAATGGTTTACATCAAGGAAAAGTGATGCATGGTACTAAACCAATAAAATTTAGCAATACTTTTCAATACAATTTGGTGTTGGATTTTTTTCTTTTTCAGCAGTGAAAATCAAAAATTACATACACATCACATGATTATATAATTTTTGTAATTAAAATACTGAGTGGTTCTAAATAGTTTCCATGGTTTGCTTGAATAAAAAATCAGTTTTTGCAAAATGAAACAAAATAACAAAATTATAATAACAGATTTATTTTGCTGTTTCTGGTTTTTCTGTTGTACATTTGATCTTGTCTCTTTTAATAATAAGCAAAGTTTTGAAAAAGTTATCTGACAAATAGATATAGTCAACATATAATTTAAAGAAGTGAAAATGTCACTAAATTTATTTACACTTTACATGTACATTTCATTCAATGCACTTTGTTACAAGTTAATTCATTTGATAAAAGGCAGTTCAATATTCCGATCACTTTTTGTCCTTCTTGCCTTTTGACTTGGAAGTCGTGGTCAAGTCGTATCTAAATCCTTCTTTACGCGCAGCTGATTCCCGTTTCTTGACAGTTTTCATAACCTTCTTCTGTAGTTCATTTCTTGTCATGGGTCGCGCATCGTCTTCACTTGCCTCAGAACCGTCGCTGTCATACTCATCCCTGGAAACAAAGGACAATAACTCATCCAATTTTCAATCAAAGATCAAAGACATGTAAAAAATGCAAGATAAACTTCAAAAACATTATGTTGGTAAAAAGATGCTTAACAAAGCACTACATGTCCACTTTTTGTTTATATGGATAAATTGTATACATATGTTATATATATTACTTTGTTAGAAAACGACCTCTTTCAATTAAATACTTTAGCACCCAGACAGGTTACGTTTTTTCATTTGCTTAGTACTTTTGCACTGTTTTCCATAGTTGAGCATTATTTCAGTTACATCAGAGGCTTACAATTAATTTGTTCCCTAACTCTGGACAAAAAAACCAAGCACTAATGCCACCAAAGAATTAGCCATATTTAAGAAATGGTTTAAGTCTGGTCAAACATGGGTCGGGCTAAAATAAATTATCATGTTCAATCAGTGAGAGGGAACAATCTTTCACATGATAGTAACCAATAGTAACCAATTTCACTATCATAGGGTGACTCTTTAAAGTACATCAACATGAAACAGAAAAAGTCCCATTAAAAAAATCTGCAGAGTTAATCTGACACTAGAAGACCCTCAACAAAACTTAGCACAAAAATAAACACATAACCACAGGTAGAAATCTTTTATAAGTTAATAACTTAAGCTTGGTGATAAGGTGTGGAATTATGAAATAAATGGAGCTAAATACAATGTAAAACAAGGAATAGATTTTTTTTTACCAATTCAGTTAGCATTAGCAACCTTTTAAAATTTTCCCAAGCAAAAAAAAATTTTTATGACTGTAATGCACTGTACCCAACTTCCACAGTTCAATGATTTTTTTAAAAGTCCATGAGACAGCCCATGCCAGTTTTAGCATTATGTTTGTTTGAATTCTACCTAATTCTGCTTATAACTAATTATTTTCTAAGAAGTCCTCTTACAACTAAGTATCAATAATTCTGAGACAAAAATCAATAAAAGTAAAACATTTTTTTTTCTGAAATTTAAGAAAAACATCATTTTGTTATAAAACTGTGCAAACTACAATATATTTAACAAGCACCATTGTCTATTGAACATAAAATAATCTAAAATAAAATGATTAAATTTTTTTTTTGATTTTTTTTTCTATTCACGCCTTTTCAATTGAAGCTAGATATTTTCAAAATACTTCTTCCAGTTAAGATAAGAAATATTACCGTATAAAGATTAATTTCAATGATAAATGATACAGTTAAACTGAAATGTGTACACAGTGCCCAACAAAACACAAAATATGTTTACAACATTTTCAATTTACCTTGCACCCATTTCTCTAAAAGAGTTTCAAATTCAACACAATACAATTATACAAAATTTGACTGGTCAGAGTAAAAGACAATTGTAATACTTTTTTGACGTACTGCATTATAAACTGTAACTGGTTAGTAGAAAGATACATTTTTTATTAAAAAAAAGGAGAGTTGTAAACTCTGACAATAAGTTCATATACAGCAGATCCATTGCTTCCAATGTGTACTTCCAGGAAAACTGACAAATACATTTAAGGCAATCTTAGATCCTAGTTTGTCAAGCATTCAAATCTAATTTCTTTACTTCAGCAAACCGTACAAAGCTACATGAATACATACCCTACAGATGGTGGCATGATGGGGAATAAAGGCTGTGGGGCTGATGGTCCCTCTCCAATAAGACTTGGTCCCTTTTCGTATCTGTCCATATCCTTTGGAAAAGAAATAGCATTGTTTATACATTTGTATTTTGCTGACTTCTTTCATTATCTGTTTACACTTTGCAACAATTTTACATTTTTATTAACATGCCTGTACTTTACGAGAAAATAAAAAAATTATTATCACAGTATTGCTTTTCCTTTGAATTATTAGTTTTTTAAAAAAATATTCTATAAAAGAGAGAATTAGTTTTACCTATGTGATAAATGCTGACAAGACACATTAAATTTAATTATATAATATGACTGTAGTTTTCTCTTCTCAATAAACACCAAGTCAAGCTTGATAACAAATAATGAAGAAAAGACAGGATAAATTAACAATGATTATATCGCTTTATGTTATACATGTATATCCCATGTCATATTTCTGCCCCTTGCATTCAAGGTTGGCTTTCAACTGACAAAGAAATTGAGATATTTTGTTACAAACCTTTGATGCTACATAGTTCTGTATAGCCAAAAGTTCATTTGTGCGTTGTTCAATGATACCAAGATATTGTATCATGTTGCCATCTGTGACACCAGACGCTGCACCAAGCATGTCGTCTATTGCCGATCTGTCACAGTTTATCTTGTTGAACAATGACTCAATTCCTGATGAAAAGAAAAATTAACAATAATTTCTCATGGTATCAAATTTATTAAATTCATGCCACCCAAATGATAACAAAAAATATTTGAATGTCACTTCTTGTACAGTGACTTAGGCTTTCATTCAAATCCTGAGTTTGGCCCTCAAATTTTCATGAATTCTTAGGCAATAAATTCATAAATATTGGCCTGCCTAAACCACTTTGAAAAAGAAAGCACGCATTTTTATTTATTATGCTATGTTTTTAAATATCAGGGGACCTAACTTCATGATTGCTTAACATTACTGGATCATACTTAGCAGCATATGAAAACATAATGCTAACCTCTTCGAAGCTGGTCAATAATCTTGGATATTTCTGTGTGTTTCTTCTCATATTCATCGGCCTCTTTTGAACACACTGTCTGTTTGTCTTCAAGTTCCTTCAGTATTCTCTTACGCTGGTCCTCTAACTCTATACCTTGTAACTGGAACTTCTCAATCTCGTTCTTAATCTGTGTGTGAAAAATAATACCGTAACAAAAAGAACATACAGCAGAAGTAACAACACATTGCTTATATCTGTTCTCCTGTTTTCCAATTGATCCATTGAGTCCTAGGATATCACAGCATGCCAAACTTGAAGTAAAATAGAAGTGAACCTTGTTGTTGAAAGAAGGGTATATCTGTAACGTAGCTTTACAACTAGACAGTATACCGCTATGGTTTCAGCTTTAAGTCAAACATATAGTATGCATGAGAATGATATGCAGAGTAATTGCAAAATAATTGTATTGAGATGACTGGAGGGTATTCAAACATGAACAGCTATCATTTTACCTGATCTACTGCACCTAATTAAATTTTTCATAATGGTCTTTTGTAAACTAGAACCCAACCTATGGAATAGATATTTAGGTATTCAGAGGAATATATTTCATCTGAAAGTGAAACATGCCTCATCAGTATTTTTTCTTATTTTCACACATACCAGTGACTAAGTCCTACCATAAATTAAACATGTAAATCTAAAGTTAAGTGTTTATCAATTTCTGCCTGAATTGGGCTAGAATATTTTACCTCTTGTATGTTATCATTAAGTTGTTCTATCTCATCTAGAATATTTTACCACTTGTATGTTATCAATAAGTTGTTCTATCTCATCTAGAATATTTTACCTCTTGTATGTTATCATTAAGTTGTTCTATCTCATCTAGAATATTTTACCTGTTGTATGTTATCATTAAGTTGTTCTATCTCATCTAGAATATTTTACCTCTTGTATGTTATCATTAAGTTGTTCTATCTCATCAAGAATATTTTTCCTCTTGTATGTTATCATTAAGTTGTTCTATCTCATCTAGAATATTTTACCACTTGTATGTTATCATTAAGTTGTTCTATCTCATCTAGAATATTTTACCTCTTGTATGTTATCATTAAGTTGTTCTATCTCATCTAGAATATTTTACCTCTTGTATGTTATCATTAAGTTGTTCTATCTCATCTAGAATATTTTACCTCTTGTATGTTATCATTAAGTTGTTCTATCTCATCAAGAATATTTTACCACTTGTATGTTATCATTAAGTTGTTCTATCTCATCTAGAATATTTTACCTCTTGTATGTTATCATTAAGTTGTTCTATCTCATCTAGAATATTTTACCTCTTGTATGTTATCATTAAGTTGTTCTATCTCATCTAGAATATTTTACCTCTTGTATGTTATCATTAAGTTGTTCTATCTCATCTAGAATATTTTACCTCTTGTATGTTATCATTAAGTTGTTCTATCTCATCTAGAATATTTTACCTCTTGTATGTTATCATTAAGTTGTTCTATCTCATCTAGAATAATTTACCTCTTGTATGTTATCATTAAGTTGTTCTATCTCATCTAGAATATTTTACCTCTTGTATGTTATCATTAAGTTGTTCTATCTCATCAAGAATATTTTACCTCTTGTATGTTATCATTAAGTTGTTCTATCTCATCTAGAATAATTTACCTCTTGTATGTTATCATTAAGTTGTTCTATCTCATCTAGAATATTTTACCTCTTGTATGTTATCATTAAGTTGTTCTATCTCATTGTTTTGCTCATTTACAAAGTTGAACAAAGCAAAGTTCTTGTCCTCGACTTCAATGAACCTGAAATAGTTAACAAGCTCATTTACACCTTCCATATGTCTAAATGTCTTCTTTCACTTATTCATTCTAGTATTGCATTTATCTATTTTTGTTCTAAGAACTATCTTCTTCAAATTTTGGAAATTGCCACTTACAACTAACCTCGTTTCTTAGAAAATTAAAAACATTTCTCCAATTTTAGCATCACAATGATAAAATTAACATTTTTCAGTGGTAAGTTTTCTCCAAGTTGGTTACAAGTAATTACATTGTTATAATTTGTTATAATTATCTACCACAATAAATAACATGAGAGAGAGAGAGAGAGGCAGAGAGAGAAAGAGAAAGACAGAGAGAGAGAAAGTAATCAACATTATATACCTTCTAACAAGTTCGTCTAGATCTTCAAGACCTGTCATTTCTTTAATTCTCTCAAACGCAGCTTCAAACGTCTCCACTGAGTCCTCTTGGCTTTCCTTCTTTCGTTCAGCTTCCAATGCCTCTGTTAAATGAAATACAGGATGTGTGATCACATTGTACAAAATTTTCAACAACAAAAAAATACAGATTTCTGATGCTTAAATGATATTTGTTGTTTTTGGAATTACAACCCTTTTCTGACACAAATGAATAAACTTGCATATTTTTTTTTTTTTGGAAATGTATGATATTGTATACAACATATTAGGAAATATTATAACTCAGACAAATTCTAACAGAGTGTTGATTTGAAAACAATCTATTTAAAAACAAACAAATGTTGTAACACTAAAGTCCTGCTGTCAATTAAGACAATTTTAATTATTTCAAAATCATGCCAAGAATCGGCAATGTGAAAAAACCAAAATCTAAAATAAGAGCAAATGTGATCTGCCATTTACAGCTATTAAGGGACAAATTTTTTGACTGGTCTTTTGGTGGGACATTATCTGTAATTCCCTAAATTCTTATGTTTTCACCTTTTCTCTGTCTCCAGATAACAAGCTGTGGATCTTCCTGTCTCTCCTGGCCCTTAATGCCCATGAATCCCCTAAGATTTCTGTCATGGTCAATGACCCGTAACAATTCCTTCATCTCAGCGTTATGCTGTTGAAGATCTTTGTCAGCTTTCTCTTTCAATATGATCATCTTCTGCTGGGCGTCATCACTGAAAACAAAAGATTATGACACTAGATTATAAATGAATTAATCCTGACCCTCCTTTTCTAAAATGGAATCTTCTATTCATCATCACTACTTTTACTTTTATACTATTGCCAAAACAAGAAATGAGCTAAATGCTGAGCAAGGTATACAAACCTCAATAAATTTCTATGATTTTGATTTGATTATGATTTTTGCTCAAGTTCTTTTTTCTCTATAAAATGATAAGTGACCCTAGGCAGACAGGAGAAATAATTGTAACAAAATCACACTCAAAATGTTGTTACCGAGCGTCATAAGCCTGTGTTGACTCTTCAATAAGCTGTCCTTTCTGGCGTCGAAGAGAGGTCAATTCTTTGTCCAGTTTCTTGTACAGTGAATCAAACCTTGTTCTCTCCACACGTAAACTCTCGATCTCATCTCTCATACGACCATTCTCTGTCAGTATTGTATTGAACTTTCTTCTGTTCTGTAAAATACACAATGTCTTTTTATTCAAAGTCAGTCAAATAAACTCAGGATTCTGTTGAACTTTCTCTTGTTCTGTAAAATATACAATGTCATTTTATTCAAAGTCAGTTATATAAACTCAGATTTGTGTTACATATTCTCTTGAACTGTAAAATAAACAATATTTATATTTCAACTTCACTCAAATAAACTTGCATTCTGTTTCATATCTTGCGCTTGTTCTGTTTTAGTTTGAAAATAATAGTAATCAGAATCTGACCTTGAAAGGTCAATAATAGTAGTCAGTATCTGACCTTGAAAGGTCAATAATAGTAATCAGTATCTGACCTTGAAAGGTCAATTATATGAATCAGTATCTGACCTTGAAATGTCAAAGACAGATATGTTTTTGAAAAACAAACTTTAAAGGAAGAGTTCAGAAATAATTTTAAAATCTACGAAAAATAAAACCAAAATGAAATTTTAACTAAACAATGTTCAGTATGCATCAAAGAAACACCTAGCGTAGCCATTAGGCTGTAAGTTCATTTCAGTTTTCAAAAAAGCAAAAATATTACATAAATTACGTCAAAACAAACCTGATCAAGTCTATTCTCCAAAGTTCTCAAAGTTTTCTGGGTCTGTACTGTATGCTGGGCACTCATGTGTACCCCACCCATGTTACGATGCTGCTGCTTTATTTTCTTCTCCCAGTCACGTATTTTGGCATCTAACTCAATCCCTTTCTTCTTCTCATCATCAATCTCTTTGTTATACTCACCTGAATATTTCAAATGTTCTTACCATCATTTGAAGAAATTTTGATGCATATCATTAAAAAAAATGTGTGAAATAAAAGCATACCCAAATTTCAAGTTCAAAGCATTCAAACAATAATGAATATTCTGGAGTGAGGTAAGATATTGCATTACCTCCTTTTTTCTCAAATTCACCTTTTTTTGATAAATATTCAAGATTACTTTAATATAATTTATCCCACAAAAAACATACTCTAAAAGTTGGAGCATTCCATTTCCTTCAGTAACAAATAAAACTAAATGCTACTGAATGAATCATGCCCTGATGGCAAGGTGTTGATCAAAATAGGAAAACTTAATGCATGAAAGCTAGTATTAACAAGAGATGTCAGAATGGCATCAGTCACCCTAAAAGTTTGCAGTTTGCCCTTGGCTGTGTGTCAAATGTTACCCCAAAACCAAACCGGGTTTTCTACTTAGGAAGGGCAACTACTCTATTTAGATTGAAGGGTGTGGGTCAAATAGTGCTCAAGTTTTGAGTGGAAACGTTTTACGAATTCAAGGTGACAGTAACCTTGAACTTTGACCTACTGACTTAAAAAACTATAGGGATTTTCTACTCAATAAGGACAACCATTTTATTAAGTTTGAAGAATTGGGGTCAAATGATATTTGAGTTATTGAGCAGAAACCATAAGGGCATTTTCAAATTCAAGGTGATCATGACCTTTAGATTTGACCTACTGACCTCCAGAAACAAAAGGGGTCATTTACTCAATACGGGCAACCATTCTGTGAAGCATGAAGGCTGTGGGTCAAAAAGTATATTCAAGCTGATGACCTTGACCTTTGACCTACTGACATAAAAAAACAATAGGTGCCTTATATAAGGGCAACCTCCCTATGATGTTTGAAGGGTGTAGCTCCAATGGTACTTGAGTTATTGAGCGGAAATGGTTTTCAAATTAAGGTAACAGTGACCTTGACCTTTGACCCAATAAGACTTTGAGTCTTTTACTCAATTGATGGATCCTTGACCCCCTCACATTTGCATGATTTAACAAAGAAGTACAGTTATATTTTCAACACAAACAAGTATATAATATAAGAGCACATGGTAATGTTTGTGGGTAAAACCTGAAGAGTTTAGGTCAATGGGTACTTGAGTTATTCAGTGTAAATGATGTGGTCTACCAACCGACCAACATCTTCAAAACAATATACCCCCTCTTCTTCAAAAGGGGCCATAACAAAGAGAGTTGTTGTTGTACAAGTTTTGGGTGTATAACCATTTATTATAAGTGAACCAGTTTCTTCATGTAATGTTCCCTATGGAGTCATTTTTTTCATTTTAAAAAGATTATAAGCAAATGAAGTACATATGATGTCTACCATGGGTTACTTCTAGGGTGTGTCCCTAAAACAAGAAAAATATTACCAAAACATGGGACTTCATAATTTGATTTCATATCAAAATTAAACTAACAAATATTATTCAAATACAGTAGGATATGAACAGAACTATGAACAAGTGAATGGGTTTAAAGGAACGTGTTTTAAAATAAACAATGATCTACTGCATATGTTTTTAACTGGCTCAATATCTTTAAAGAAAAAAATAATTGATAAAAGTAAAGAACTTAATATGTGACATGACAAAATCAACAATCTGGTCAATTTTTACATCATCCCAAAATCAACATCAAAGCTTGACGTCATAACCTTATAAATGATTTCTGCAAACAAACTGCTTTCTGCCTTCTCCATAATTAGATATTTAGCATGGTAAGGGTTAAGAAGGAATGGAATGTTCTAAGTTTTAAGGTATAGCTCTCTAAGATTTTAATGACTTGTATGAATAAAGTTTTACAAATTTTACCCTGGGCATCAGCAAGGACCACAAGAGTATCTGTGTGATCCTCATCCATCATCTGGTTACTGCGGCTCTCGGCCAAGCGTAGTTCCTTCAACAGTTCTTGCTTCTCCGATTCCAACTGACCAATTTCACCCCTGAATGGAAGTAAAATGATTAAAAACAGAAATAATAACAAATCCAAAACAACTAAATTCAAAGCAGTGTTTAAATGATAAAAAAATGTAATAAAAATGCAAGGCCTGAACATTTAATTAAAAATTTGTTAGAGATCTCTTTTTAATCTAAAACCTGAATTCATTACTGACCAGGAAAATAATAATTTGTTTTAGTCTGTCATAAAAACAGTTATTTTTTACAATGAATGTGCACAAGTCTACAATGGGAAATCATCACACAATGTCTGAACTCACTTCTGTTTCCTAATGACATTCTGAGACTCCTCTGTATATGCTGCTCTATCACCTTCCATTATACGGTACTGTCGCTGAAGTTTGATCAACTCCTGCTCTGCCAACCCCTCCATGTCTCCATCACTGTTGTCAGACCTGGCTGATCTAGGACGCGGCATTGTGAAGATTTGTCAGATGTAAGGCTGAAATAAAAAAAGGACATTTCTAAAGGTTAAACTGACTTTTTCCCTGTTCAGTCAATCAGTATAGCTAGTAATGATTAAAGGCATTCATACAGTGATAGATCTATAAAGTGTTATAAATATCTTCACAGTTTTCATTTCAGACAATAATTAAAGTTATGACAGTATCCTGTCACCTTCCCTGATGCACAGGGGCGGATCCAGGATTTCAGGTTAGGGGGTGCAAAATGTTCGACCCAATTTGTGTCCATTTTCTACCTCATTTCAACGGTTGTGGTTATGCTAGAGTATACAGATTTGGCAATATCACATGGGCCTCTGATTATTCAATTCAGTGTTGAACAAAGTATACATTATTTAAAGACATATTTCAAAACAGACATACAAATGCCTTTCATATTCTCTGCATTTCCCTAGTTCTTTTGAAAGGTTTTAACTTTTTTGTCAGGTTACCATTTTTTCTAGGATGAACTGAGTAGCTTGGGAGGCCTAGCACTCTATCTATAATAAATAACCCACATATTGTTAGCCATTACTTTAAACAGTGTGACCATACCACATGGTATGTGATGTCATTTTAGGCTGTTGCAAGCAGCATTTTTTGTCTTGAGGAGAAAACTGCTGAAAGTATTTCATTTCTTCATCAAATTTAATTGAATATAGCTCATGCAAAGTGGATAGTTAACTTATGCCCTATATATTGACCATGATGATTATTTTGTCAGATGTACAGAATTTTCTAACATTTGGGCAAACTGTGATGCACTTTTTGTGATAGCAAACATATTTTCATTAACTATTTAAAAAAATGGGTCTAAACTCTCATAGGAATATTTACAAAATTATGCCCCTTTTTACTTAAAAAATTTGCCTGCTTTGAGATAAAGAGCATAACTATATTAGCAATTTTTTAAGGATTATTTCTCTTTTTTACTTTGCAATTTGGTTAAAATTTATGATAAAGTGTTTAACAATTATTTCGGAATTATGCCCCTCACTGTCATTTAGAATTTTGGTTTTAAGTAATAATAAAGTGTAACATTTTACTTATTATGAAAGATTTAATTGAAAATAATAACACTTCTTTATGTTAATAAAGCTTTACTCTTGGAAAAGGTGCTTGTTTCAATATTTTTAGCATTATGTCCCTTTTAACTTACAATTTTTTTCTAATTTATGAGAAAAAATTTATTTTAAGTAAAACCTATAATAACTTGCTTATGGAGTGAATTTGAAAAATAAAGTACATTACTTTGTCATGTGATTTGACAACACAAATTCCTTTTGTGAAATTATGGTTAAGAATTAAGACTTTTAAGATATACTCAGATTCCACTATAAAAACACTGAGAATAGTCCAGCGTGCCATCATCAGACAGCTCTTTCTTTATTTGTCCCCTCAAACACCCACACCCTGTAACTGCTGAATATCACATTCTTTACTTGTCCCCTCAAACACCCACACCCTGTAACTGCTGATAATGTGTGAATATCACATATTATATTCCTTTTATTGAAGCTTCTAATGCAATTTGATATAATTTTATAAAATTAATTGACCAAACTTGTAATTTACAGAAACCTCCTGTAACTGTTTTGAATCAGGCAAAATCTGTTACCATTGAAAATTGCTTGGACCAAAATAGTAGAGGAAATCCAGCTAAGTTATTTACTTTTCAATACACACAGTGTGCACTGTCAAGAGTGTGAACTTCAGCTAACTTAAGTTAAATCATCATAAAACAAATAGTTTCAATATTTCTCTGGAATAATTAACATTTTGATTTTTGGTCCACAAATGTTTCATCAAGTTTTATTCATAAAATGTAGCAATAAAGCTCATGCTTAAAGAGTTGAATCCCTTTTATAGATCTGATATTATTTTTGTTGTTGTTCAATCTTAAAGCCATAGAAGGCTAACAGACATAAAATATTAGTCCCTAAAACTGGTTCACTTTCAGAGTCCAAATAGTGAGACTGGCAACAGTAAAACTCCATTAATATTTTGGTCATTTTAATCGTTGATGCATGTGCAGATATTACCAGAACAAAAAAAGCTAGCATTGAACTAGGTGCAAAAAAAAAGAATAAATAAAGACATATTCCAACTGTAACATATTGTTCCTAAACTGACAAAATGCTCAAAACTCCAAACATGCCAATGCCCTTTTTCCAAAGTAATGAGTAAAAATCCTGGTCGGCACTTGCAATCAGATTCATAACCAATCCAACGTCAGACTCAATCACTCAGTCAGTCAGTGACAGACACAGAGAGAATGTCAGAATCTGACTGCTGAGTGAGCCTATAGTTTTTTATCTAACCTGTTATATTATAAAGACTTTATCTAAATGGCGTAAATAAATATCAGTTTATACTAAAAATTGGTAATAAAGACGAAAGATCACAAAACTGGACATAAATACCTCAAGAAAATTGCCTTGTTTGTTATCTTTCTCACCGTCTCGCACCTGCAAAAGTTATTGTGTTGTCTTAGCTACACTTCCGCTAAGGGAGGCTACCTAATGATCAACCGTAGTGATTTCCCGTGGTTTCTGGAGCGCATGCGTACATCGATCTCTTCCATTTGCCGGTGAAAAGAAGAAGGTGCATTAGGTGGGTTGTTAGAAATTTTTTATGTGTTTCTGCTATAGTTCGCTCTGTCTGTTTTCAAAACATCGACTGTATGTTTTATAATATCTTATCCCGTTTAACTCTTGTTCGTCTCACTTAAAAATTTCGTTGTTTAAAAAAGAAAAAGGGATTTATTTCCTGTGATTATTTGACCTGACAATTTTTTGGACATTCGATATTCTAGTGACTTTAATGTTTTAAAGTCGCAGTTTTACCTAAATTTTACATAAACCTGTAAGGTTCAGCCTGTTTTTACCAGCAATATACCATTTCTTCGGACCAATTAAGGTATTGCTGAATTGGCATACTGAATAGAAGTCAGAATCAGACGACCTTGAGTGTTACAAGGTGAAGGTCATTATCACTGTGCACTGTAAATGACTTTGTGAACTTGTATTTCTTGCCAGGATTTACAGACAGGAGGTTAGGTAAAAAATGTGACTAAATATTTTCATATATCTAAAAATCAAATTGAACTAGCTTTTATTGAAGTTTAGGACATTTCAATTAACTGACTTTGTGCATTTTTTGTTGTCGGTGTTTCACTGAGTGATATGTTGAAATTATAAACATTTATTAATGAAAGCAGGATATAAGTCCATTTACAGTAAAATTCTTCATTGTCATGAATAAATTCCTTTGAATTGAAGGATTTTCTTGTCTGTGCTGTGAACCTTGATTTTATTAAATGTTGGTGGTGGACTAATCCTGCATTTAGAAGTGTTGGTACAAGTATTTGGTAATAGAGAACATTGCAAGGAAGTAGTTTAATTTGATGATTGCATATTTATTTTTCCACTAATTTCTGTATTGTCCAGATCATGTCATCATGTTTTACTGCATGGTGAATAATCAGAACCATGTGTCAGTTACCAGTTAATCACTAAGTGGCATATTGAGAACATTTTTTAGAGGAATTATAACAAATATTTGTTTATTGGCAGAGGCACAAAATTGCACAAGTAGTGATTTCATTTATGATGTCACTCATTACATTAGATAGCATTGGCATCAAATACAACAAGAGGATGATTTGTATATCTCAGATATTGTATGAAAATATTTATAAGTGAAAAAAACTGAACTTAGTTCTTAATCATAATGAAGGTATTATAAGAAATAAAATAAAAAAAACTGAACTTAGTTCTTAATCATAATGAAGGTATTATAAGAAATAAAATAGTTCTTTCACTGTAGGAAATAAAAGTTTCTCTGTTCATTTAGTCGAGTTTTACTGAGTTACAGTTTTAAATCTGACCTTGACCTTATTATTTTAACAGTGACTGTGAAAGATTGTATACATAAAGTATGTATGTTGAAAAGTTGAACAAAACACAGATGAACTGACTGAAGATGAATATCAAAATCGTCATAAATCGTAGACCAATGATCTTTTGATTAACATAGAATTCGTTCACAGAGGACTGCTGTCATTAAAGCGAAAAAACTTACTTTGTTTTGGACTTTAGGACAGCTTTGTTCAGTTTTGTTTCTTTATGAGTTATTTAACTAACTTGAAATGAGTATTCACTGTTGTTAAGATTTAGATATTGTTGTTCTGTATAAAGTTAAAGGTCAGTATAGAAAGTTTTCTTTAGAAACCATTTTGTAATTACATGCAAGTACTTTTATATTTCAGCTAATTAAAATGGTCAAGTTAGGAATAAATGGGTAAGTGAAATATACTTAAATTTTACTCTAATGTTGTAGGCCAGTTTTGAATAATTTAAATGAGAAAGGATAGTTGATATCAATTTAAATTGTTGTGTATTGTTGAAATTGAAAATATAATTTTTAGCCAGAGGCATTTATAATGTCGATTTGCTTATTGAGTGTTTTTGTTATTGTAATTAACATCTCGAATCATAGGCATCTGACAAAACTTTCAAACATTTTCTAATATGCCAGTCTGCATGGTGATGATGATCTTCTGGTAAAAACCTAAATATCTCCATTACAGATTTGGTCGTATTGGCCGTCTGGTATTCAGGGCAGCCATTGAAAAAGAAGATAAGTCAATTGAAGTGTTAGCAATCAATGATCCCTTTATTGATTTGGACTACATGGTTAGTATATAAATTTTAGGACATAGAAATACCGTAGTCAGAAATAAAAGAGCAAATTAATTATATTGTGTTTCATTGAAATGAAATTATTTAATTAAAAATCTTGTAAAAATTTGGTTTCCGTTTTTATCTTGCTATAATGTATTTAAAAAATAACTGATGCAGCATGTAAATAATACAACAGCGTCCTGTTTTCAGAATTATTTTTAACATTTCTGTATAATTTCTAGGTGTACATGTTCAAGTATGACTCAACACATGGCAGGTTCAAGGGTGAAGTTAAGGCTGAGAATGGAAAGCTAGTTGTCAATGGACATGCCATTAGTGTATTTGCAGAGTATGTTCTTACAGATAGTTTCAGCAAAAAGTTTCATTTTGAAAATACTGATAAACAAATACAGTGAAAACTACCCATTGCAAACAAGTGGTTACAGATATTTGAAGTCAGTAGCATATATTATATAACTTAGCAGGCTCTTAGCGGACAGAATTGTTGTCTTTTTATTTTTAAAACATTTTTCATTGAGCTAAAAATTCATATTAGAAATAGGATGAAGAAAGGCAACATCTACATGTATATCAGATGCTTCTTAAGGTATATAGGGTAAAATAAGAGATAATATCATGATGTTTTTAGTTGTTTTATTTTTCTTATTACTGGATACTTTCACTAGCAGAGACTGATTATTTATTTTACTTTAACACATGTGTTATTATCTGTAGGAGAGATGCAGCAAGTATTCCTTGGAGTTCTGCTGGAGCAGAATATATTGTAGAATCCACCGGTGTTTTCACCACCACAGATAAGGCTAGTGTAAGTATACTGACCCCAGTCCCTCCACATTCCTACGAACATGAAAGTCCGCAACAGAAAGATGCAATACATCTTAGAATACACAACCCAGAGCGGGATTCAAACTCTGATCTCCCGCGTGACACACCAACACTAACCACTGAGCCAAAGAATCAATTCCCTGAGGCAGTTGTCAGAGGTTGTATTTATACAATCATAGGAAGGTGTGCACTAGACCGTAACAACATATACTCACATAATGCAATATTGGTTTTGGTCTAGAGTGTTGTTTGGAGTCAAGTTTCCAATTTTTTAAAGACCTTTCTTCAAATTTTAACATTAAGGCAGATGATTATATTTGATTTGGATCTCATATTTTGTTCTCTGGTCTTGGAAAATTCCTGATGTAATGGTATATCAAATGTAGAGGAAGATCAGATCTATTTTAATAGTTCCTTTTTATGTATCTTCTCTTGATATCTTTTTACCTTTTCTAGCTATTCAGTTTCTCAGTGTCATGCTTTTCAAGACACCTAGAGACAAAGTGTAATTGGAACTTGACAAAAAAGCCGTGAAAAGGAGTAACTTTCGGCTGAAAAATGTTTAATTAAAATGGTAGATTATTTACGTGTAATTCTTCGTTGACAGGCTCACTTGAAAGGAGGAGCACAGAAGGTTATAATCTCTGCCCCCTCAGCTGATGCACCAATGTTTGTAGTCGGTGTTAATGAAGAGAAGTACAAATCAGATATGAACATTGTCAGGTGAGAAATTAAAGTTTTGTAGTTTTTATGCCCCCACAAAGTGGGGAGCATATAGCGTTGCACTTGTCTGTCCGTACGTCCCAAAATCTTGTGAACGCAACTCCTCTTAAACCGGATGGCAGATTTTGCTTAAACTTCCAGGGATGAACAACCTTAATGTGTAGATGGTAGTAAAGGAAGGAATTTTCGCTGCGACCAAATTTAACAGAATTATGGCCCTTTGTTGATTTTTTCACTAGAAATTTTGTGAACGCAACTCCTCTTAAACCGGATGGCAGATTTTGCTTAAACTTCCAGGGATGAACAACCTTAATGTGTAGATGGTAGTAAAGGAAGGAATTTTTGCTGCGACCAAATTTAACAGAAATATGGCCCTTTGTTGATTTTTTCACTATATACCATATAGAAATTTTGTGAACACAACTCCTCTTAAACCGGATGGCAGATTTTGCTTAAACTTCCAGGGATGAACAGCTTTAATGTGTAGATGGTAGTAAAGGAAGGAATTTTTGCTGCGACCAAATTTAACAGAATTATGGCCCTTTGTTGATTTTTTTCACTATATACCATATAGAAATTTTTTGAACGCAACTCCTCTTAAACCGGATGGCAGATTTTGCTTAAACTTCCAGGGGTGAACAGCTTTAATGTGTAGATGGTAGTAAAGGAAGGAATTTTTGCTGTGACCATATTTAACAGAATTATGGCCCTTTGTTGATTTTTTCACTATATACCATATAAATAATTGAACATATAAATTTTACATTTGTAATTTAATTTAACATGTACATAAGGTTACCTGTAGATCATTTTAGGTATATGTACAGAAAAAATCTTACATACAGGATATACATGCTCTTGTTTATGAGCATTTATGCATAGTGGGGGGCATCAGTGTCCTATGGACACAGTTCTAGTTTAACCTTGTCTGATTGTCTGAATTTTGTCCATCAACAGTTCTAATGCAAATTGGGTAAAAAGCTTGTCAGTTTCGAAGAAAAAGTCGTGCTATTATGATTGCTGTGTTGTCATTGTTGTCGTCATGGTGCAAAAACTTTAATATATCCCATTACTCTAACAATTTAAAAGGTATCAATATGAAACTTTAAATGCTCGCTAATCGTGACAAGAGGCAGTTGTAACACAAGGGGCATTATTCTGAAAGTTATATTTTTGGAGTTATGTCCCTTTTTAACTTAAAATTTTTGTAGAAATTGCTTATTAAGATGAAAATGGCCCCCATTGTAGACATGTAAAGCAGACAAGCGCTGGCACCACTCAGCGGAGCTCTTTTTTTAGTTGTAAAATTGGTGTCTCTTAAGCAAGCTTACTTTGACACATCTATTTGGGACAAACTACCAAAGTACTCCTACTTTTTATATCAAAGTTGTGTAATTGTATTTATTGTGTAATATGTGTATGTGTGTTTTAACCAAAATAAATATCAGTCAACAATTTTTACACTTAAGTTTTATAACTCACCTGAGCTGTAGGCTTATGGTGAGCTATTAGGATCGATCAATGTCCGTTGGACGTCCACACTTACTTTGTTAACACTAGTCATTTTTGCCTCAGTTGTCGTGAAAATTAGTCAGGATATTTATCCCAGTGATTACTTGTATGAGTTTGAACATGGGTTATATGGGATGAAAAACTAGGTCACATGGTCCAAAAATGGAAAAACCTTGTTAACACTCTACAGGCTACTTTTTCAGTCCAGATATCCTGGAAATTTGTCAGAAAGGCTGTTTCGATAATTTTTAGCTCAAGTTTGAATATGGGTAATCAGTGGTCAAAACTAGATTACAGAGCCCAACTATGGAAAAACCTTGCTAACACTGTAGAGGTAACATTTTCAGTCCAAATAACCTGAATATTTGTCAGAAAGGTTGGGTTGATGATTTCTAGCTCAGTTTTTAGTATGGGTCATCTGGGTCAAAATCTAGGTCACAGAGCTCAAATATAGAGAAACTTTGTAAACACTCTGGAGGCTACATTATCAGTCCAAATATCCTGGGCATTTGTCAGAATGGTTGCTTTGATGATTTCTAGGTCAAGTTCGAATATGGGTCATCTAGGTTCAAAAACTAGGTCACAGAGCCCAAATATGGAAAAACCTTGTTAACACTCTAAAGGTAACATTTTCAGTCCAAATATCCTGGAAATTTGTCAGAAAGGTTGTTACGATAATTTCTAGGTCAAGTTAAATTATGGATCATCTAGGGTCAATAAACTGATCCATGAAAACTTTTGTTAAAAGCAGTCATACTCAGGTGAGCAAAATAGGGCCATCATGGCCCTCTTGTTTTTTTCAGTCCTGTTAGGTGTTCATGTTTTTGGTGCAAGAAATTTATAGGGTTTTTTTTTCTGAAATTAGGTTATGTTCTTTGAATATCCAGGAGAACATGTCATGACTTTTACAAACGCCATTTGGTATGACTGTGTTTGTTTTGCTATATTTTATGTACTGTCCAGCATACATGTATGTCATTTTATGCTGAAAACCTTCTGTTACACTTAGTCTGTGTTTCCTGTTTATTGATTTTTTAAACAAAGTCTGAATAATTGTTAGCTCTTTATAAGCCAAGTTTTCCTAAAGCCTGTTGGAAATTTTATTGACAGCAATGCGTCCTGTACTACAAACTGTCTGGCTCCATTAGCCAAAGTGATCAATGACCAGTTTGGTATCAAGGAAGGACTGATGACCACTGTCCATGCCTACACTGCCACCCAGAAAGTGGTAGATGGACCGAGCTCCAAAGACTGGCGTGGTGGCAGAACTGCAGCCCAGAATGTTATTCCATCCTCAACTGGTGCTGCTAAAGCTGTGGGAAAAGTCATCCCAGAGCTGAACGGGTAAGTTTTTCAGAATATAACTTGTTTTAATTACTTAATATATGTGCAGTGCTCCATACCATAGGTAGGTCAGTGGTTGTTGAAACAGTTCGGTAACATAGAGTAATGCTTTCCAGCATACTATGTTGAGAAGGCATAAGTCGGGTGTTGACAGTGATTGGGAACTGCAGTTGATTGAATAGTTGAATGAATTTTCAAATTATTATCATATTCTGTTAGTCGTATCTGTATGGAATTGAACAATAAGGATGCAGTGGATTTTCCAGTACAAGAACACTTTACATACCAGTAACTGAACTTCTTTATTTTTCAGCAAATTGACTGGTATGGCATTCCGTGTACCAGTACCAGATGTGTCAGTCGTAGATTTGACTTGCACACTCAATAAAGAGGTGGGTCTGTATAATCAGTTAGGAGAATGTTTATCCCATTCACTGTGTCATATATGTCAATAATCACAGCACGTGTTGTGTATTATTCATAATTTCTTTTGTAACCAGGCTTAAGATCCTGATCATTTTAAATTACTCATAATTAAAGAATGATGAATTAAAACATTCAGGGAATATTTGATTGCTTGATAAAGGTACATAGTCTAATGAAATACTCCATCTTTGTTTTAGTAATTCCAGGAGGCTTCTTCTATATTATAAGAAATCTAAGATGCATAAATGAAAAGATCCTGGCTTGGTATGGATTGTAATTGTATGGTTGAGATGTTTTTATGATTTTTAAATTTTAATCAATATTGCTTCAATATTGCTGTTTCTACAAGTGTAACTGAGTAACTATGGAAGCAGTCCCTGAATGCTAGTGGATTTTAAACATTCACAAATGGCACTTCAAGATAGTGAAGCTGTCATAACACTTTTGCAGGTTAGTTATGATGACATCAAAGCTGCCGTGAAGAAAGCAAGTGAAGGTCCATTGAAGGGAATTCTGGGATATACTGAAGAAGATGTGGTTTCGTCAGACTTCATTGGTGATTCTCACAGCAGTATCTTTGATGCAAAGGCCGGCATTGCCCTTAATAAGACCTTCGTTAAGCTCGTTTCATGGTATGTTTTTCTAGTCAGTTCAGTAGTGAAAAAAGGTCTGCTATGTTTTGTTTCATTTTTCTGTATTGCCAGTATGGTTTGATTTTTCCTAATATACAATCATCAGAGCAATAAAGAATCCTGTTTCAATTACATTGGACATTGCCTTTTGGGTAGAGTAAATTTCAGTATGCTGAATTTTTTATATCTTTATATTGTCTTTGACAAGGTTTCCTGATAGATTGTTCCTTACTTAGACTGATTTTTGCAATTTTGTGAAGGTATTTAGCATACACAATATTCCTTTCTTTCTTTTAACTGAAAGCTGAATTTCAAAGAAAAGTAATTCAGCCTTTTTCTTTTATTTTTGACATTAATAAAAAAGCTTCTCTCACAAACTGTGTACACGTTACTGAGACTTATTCCCAATATGCCAATGTGATATCAGTACAACAAAATGAATTTACAGAGAACTTCAAATACATTTTTTAGTTCTTTTACTACGTTTTACTAGGCAGAAAATATCAAGTCCTTTGGAGTCTTTTTTTCGCCCCATCTCCAACAGGTTTTTTAGCCAAAACCTGGGATGGACAGTTTTTGACCACTTTACAGTTAGTTTGAAACCTGTATAATATTGCCATGACTGACCTCTCTAATTAAGACAAGTTATTAGAACTTTAGGGAAGTTTAAGTTATCAATTTTTAAAGGAGTAACTAGAATACAAGTTCATATGTGTATATTTACTACGTGTGAAACTTTTGTAACAGTTTAATCCAGTTACTGTTCTTATTCTTGCAGGTACGACAATGAGTACGGATATAGCTGTCGTGTAGTTGATCTGATCAAGCACATGGCCAAAGTAGATGGCAAATAAACTGCGTGTGTCAGCTAGCAACTTCCAACAGTACTGTAGTGAGTTGGTACCAAGATGTGCGATATAAAATAAACTGATTATTGCATTAACCACCTACTGTTCAAATATTTATAAATTGGAATTACGCATTTAAAAAAAATGGGCATAATAATACAGTGAGATTTCTTAGCATTTTGTATTCAGTTTCTCTTTAGTTCAAAATTCAAAGTAGACAGGTACTATTGCAAGTTTAATTGTGGGCGTGACAAACAAAATTGACAGTTTACTTTTTCCATACACCAGTGTTGTTGTGTAGAAGTGTTATTTAATTATTCATTTTAAATATTTCTATGTAATTTCTGAGTGTTATGAGCATTCATCTTGGTTTTACAGGTTAAATTGTTTCTAAAGTCTACAATTATTTTGTGTATAGAACAAAGCAGCCAGTAAAACAAGGTGTTCTCTTCCCAAGCCAGGTTTTAGTGCTAAAAAAATAACCAATATTGGTTACTGTCTATGGTATATTGACATAGGGTAGGTTTATAGGTGTAATATATACTCCCAATTTGTCATGTACTTGGACATCTGTGTTTTGTTTTGTTTTCAATACAAAGATGAACAGGCTTTTCTTAACAGCTGAATTTGTAAATAAAAGAGCCAAAATATCTGTAAGTCTGTGTAAATAAAACACAACTAGGCTAAATAAATGACCTGTAAAACAATTGAAGACGAGAAATTAAGTTCAAGTGCCATACTGTGTTTTTTTATTTGACATTTGTAAATGTCGGCCATAAATACGTCATCTCAGAACACCATTTCTGGCTTCCCAGGTACCAGTCTTGGTAGTGATGAGTTGATAAGCCTCAGACATCAAATTACATCAAATGTATAAGGAAAAAATATCCAAAAAATTCAGCCGTTAAAAGATAACTGTTGTCCTTGGAGTAAATGTTAATGTATGATTGTTAGGTTCCAGGAGTAAATTGTACCAACTTTAAATTTCTGTCTGGAAAAATTTGAATGACTGATCTGTTTTGTCTCTATTTCATTTTGTAGCACAGTAAAGGTAAATTAAAGATACCAATTTTGACTTTTTACTCAAACCCAAGATCATCCTCCGTAGTTTAGTACCTGATTATCTCTATCAGAAGGTAGTACATTAGGTCCCACTACTGACATGACCTGTGTATAAGAAATATGGCAGTTTCTGTTGGAAGAAAGAAGCTTACCTGAACACTCCGGGCTGACGTGGAAGCTTGGTTCATAACTTCCGATGGAAACTGATGCAGTGAATTGGATGTTTTCTGCAGTATTACCAAATATATTCTAATAGGGAAATATTGTCTATCCTAGTCTGTCTTTGCCAATGAGGTCACGGGCTGTTAAAAACTGAAGTGTGATTGATTACCTTGAAATTCTTAACTCCTTATCTGAAGGAAAATACCTAGCAACCCAAATAAATATATACTGTTTATAAAAAACACCAGCCTACCTCTTTTAAAATATTTATATCCAACTTGCTAAGGAAATATTCTTGTCCATGTAATAATGTATCAGACCAATAATAAACTTACTTAGCTCTTTTAAGAAACATACTATGTTGTAACAAAGCCATTATAGAAGGGTTACTACTAGCTAGTCCTGGAAAAGGACTCCTGACAACAAATAGCATTGATTTATCCGAGTGCTGGTAAGGCTTTTTAGATCTAATATGTTGATTGTAGCAGAATATTGTTAAAATTGAAAAAAAAATCTCTGCAAAAACTTGACTGTCCAGAGCAAATGGTGTGTCCATGAAAAAAACTGGGACTCCCATTTGTTCAGGGGAATAATGTTCTCCCCTACAATGTTTTAAGTCCGTCTTGATTGCAATTATCAATTAAAATTCAATGGTTTAGACGTGAAGGTGGTGGGGAGGGGGGTTAAGGTATTTTCCTCTTTCAAGGTCACAGAGAAAATCAGCAAGTCATTTTCCCTGTTTGAATACGGCAAGTACAGGTGGATATATCTGAGGTCAAAAAAGTCGAGGAATAATAGAGATAACTTCCCCCCAAATAAGTGTGAGTGATGCCCAGATGCTCAGTTTGTAAATGTGTCTAAATAATTTACCAACGCCAAGCAAAAGTAATTCCCTTGATTGAAGTAGAATCTGCTATGCCTCAGAAAAAACGAATTGTCAGTGTAAAGATTCAAGCAAATTGAGCAAAGTCTTACAGACCTTGTTTTTTTCTTTCTTATCCTTGTCTTATACCTTCTCCTTGTTGACAAAGACGGTATGTGAATGTATGCAATATGTGTAACTGGAATTCATAAAAAAACTACGTATCAATTTTTTTTACAGTAAATGCTAAAGGCAATTTCTTTCTGCTGGGCTGGACTGTTGCCCAACTTGTAAAACATATGCGCTGCAGTCTCCAATTTCAGTACAAGGCTAACACACACACAAACAAAATTGCCAGTTAAGAGCTCTTAACCCAGCTCATCACTGGACACTTCTATCGCAATGTTTGTATCACCTTTGAATCTGATAACCTGCATTAACAATCAAATTTTGATGTACTCTTAGGAAATATATATTTCACCCCAGCAAAATTGGCACGTTTTATGCAGCCTCAGATTAGCTGATTTCACACACAGCAACACTGACATGTTTAATACAGCCTCAGATTAGCTGATTTCACACACAGCAACACTGACATGTTAAATGCAGCCTCAGATTAGCTGATATCATACACAGCAACACTGGCATGTTTTAAACAGCCTCAGATTAGCTGATTTCACACACAGCAACACTGCAATGTTTTAAACAGCCTCAGATTAGCTGATTTCACACACAGCAACACTGCAATGTTTTAAACAGCCTCGGATTAGCTGATTTCACACACAGCAACACTGGCATGTTTTAAACAGCCTCAGATTAGCTGATTTCACAGACAGCACCACTGGCATGTTTAATGCAGCCTCAGATTAGCTGATTTCACACACAGCAGCAGGATGTAGTTACCAAGTGCGTCTTAATTTGCCAATCTGACTGACAGATATTGCTGTGAGTAGTAGCACACAGTTTTGCTTTTGCAATCTGATAATAATTATATTCTAAAAATTGCTTCCCCATCAGGAATTGAGGACAACTGATGAACAGACTTCTGGTGACCTTATCATCAGTCAATCACGCCAATGCTGCCACCATTTTAGATCTGTTATGTACTGTGTATTCAGCTGGTGAAAAATCTGTATTTAACTGGGATCCCAAATAAGACAATCCTCACATGTTGAGGGTTTTTGCCAGAAGCATACAGAGTAGCTCAAGTCAAATTATACTGACAAAACCTTGTAAAATATTAAGATAACTATCAATATGTGCTGAAAATGTTCAAATTTTATTTGGCATTTGGAAAAAAACTTCTTGTATACCGAATGATAAAGCACGTTTTCCTGAATACATGTATTTTGATCACTGTGTGTTGATTTTCAATCCATAAATTCAAACCAACACTGAATTCCAAGGACAATACAAGATGTATTTTCAAATTATTCAAGACATTATCTTTCTCTGATGATTTTAACATTGCAATGTAATCGAAGTAATGCCCATCTAACACAGTGTTATGTATAGGTAATCCATTGAGATACTACCTCATTGGCTGGGATATAAAAAAAAACACAAAATACTGGACATCAAGGTGACCCAGATAATAGAAAGAATGGGCTGCCTTCAGATCTAACTGTAGGAAGATGATGTACTTCAGTTCAATCTTTGCCTTTCATGATGCTGAATATACATCATAAACTGAAGTGATACGCAAGTACCATATAATTTTTCAAGGAATAGTAAAATCATAACTAACTGTATTTTAACAAATGACAGCTTCTTTCAAATAGCTTTAATCTTACAAATAACATTCAAATATGCAACAAATTTAAGCAGCAGGAGGTCAGTGTCAGAGTGGTCAGTGTCAGAGTGACCGAGTTTCACATAGATTTTTCTTCACTGTTTAGATTTCCAGGTGTAGCTCTTCTGTCCTCTCTTTATATGTGCTTTACTTCTTGTGCCCTGTAATGATGAAACAGAAGATTTTTCATAAGATAAATTGTAAGACGACAGAAGACATATTATGAGACATGTCGTGAAAACAGAAAGACATACAGTCAACTTCTGATGTAACTATATCGCTTGTAACAAAATTCCGGATGTTACGTTGCAAATCGTTAGGTCCTGACCAGTTTCCTGTAAAATTCAATTTACCAGACTTCCCTTGATCTCATTAACATACTGTGGATGTAATGTTACAGTTTTGAGGTCATGGGGGCAATTTTCATTCCTTTAGAGCAATATTGAAGAAAACGCGCGTAATCAATGAAATTCTACTTTTTGACTCTGTATGGAGGTTGTGTTTTCTGACTGTGGTTTTTCCTGATATGCATTTTTCACTTTTTACTCAGACTGTTCACCTATTAAATTAATGCAAAATTATAAAATTGTGGTCAGCTGTACATTATTGATTCAAAAGTGGTTGATTTACTGTAGACAGCTGTAATTTAACAAACTGTGAAACTAATTTCTAAGCAATGTTGTGATTTTTGATAATTTCAAAACCCAGTGGTGCATGTTAATTCCACAAAAATATTTTTCTTACCGGTAATTTATTGTGCTATATTTTATGGACTTTTTTGTATCTTATATAATTATGATACATAATGCAAGTGAAATAAAGCAGACGACGCTTACACTTCCAATAACACAGTCAGGTTTAGCCAGAAAAATCTAAACTATTTTATACTGTACATGGACATAAGGTATATCCATAAACACATTTATGAAGATACAATTTCATTTCAATATAAAAATGCTGGAAAATAAATCCAGAGAACATATTCTATGTTAAGTACCGGTAATAGGTGGTGTTTTAATCAAGCAGACCTTTCCACTTGTTTCATTCATTTTAATCGGACGGCTCAAAATGGATGTAATGATACCTGGATGTAACAATATACAATAAATCACCGGTCCCTTGAATATAGTTACAAGCCGAGTTTACTGTATTTCTTTTTTTATTTTAAAGAACACTGAAATACGTGTTAATGCATTCAAGCTTTCTAGCATAAATGGAACAAATTTCATCTTATATGCAGGTAGAAACATCCTAGCCTTCCTCACAAACAGAAAAATCTGAGCCTTGTTATGCAAAAAAGGAATACCCAAGTATATGTTTTGTAAACAGATACAGATGGGCCTATGTGTGAACAGCTAAATACAAGTCTGGTTTACAAATATAGACATACAAAACTTAAACAGTCCCTTTAACAGAAAGATACAGGAAATAAACCTACCTTATTCTTGCTTTTCAACATCTGTAATTGAGGATTATAGTACTCGGAGTCCTTTGATGATGTACCTGGAAAAATGAACTAAGCTGATTAACCCGAAAATTTGGAGTATTCTGTTTTCTTTAAAATCCTGTAAATGTGAATGACATTGTAGACAATATAACCAAATGTTAAAGTGGTCAGTACAAAAATTCTCCATTGTAAGTACCACAGGTAAATTGAAGTCAATAACATTACCCTTCAAGTAGAAAGTTGTTGTACCATTTTTGGTGGGGAGAAATTTGTTCCAGATGAACACATTTTTTTTGAGTCTAAATGCCTAGAAGAAAAGTTTTCTTTTAATTATCAATTATTTTTCATTTTACACAGAATTAGCCAGAAAGACAGATATGCAGTATATCTTTGGTTAATTTCAGGATACATTTAAAAACAATTTAGGATGAAGTAATGCTTGGACCTAAAACTAAGAAAATAAAAGCTAACAACATTTTTCACTTCTCAAATTGTACGAGATACATTCAGAAACTTCAAATACAAATTTTATCACTTGTTTCATATCTTCATTATTTTCCCCCCAAATTATTTGGCCAATAATACATACCTTGTAGTAATTTTTTAGCACCTTCAGCGTAGTTATATGGTTTAAATTCTTTACTCTCTTCTTTACTTTCATTCACTTCCTCATCCGATATCACAACTGTAACTTCGGTTCGTAACTTTTCCGTACTTTTCTCAACCTCTTGAACGTCTCTACTATTACCTACTTCACTTTGTCCATCTTTTTCCTGTATTTTCTTGTTTCTTTTCATCTCCTTTTTCAACTTTCTCTGTTCAATTTTTTCTCTAACCTTCTGAGTCAAGTTTAAAGGCTTCTCGTCACCAGGCCGCTCTCCAAGAGCAAGATTACTTGACTTTTCTAACATTCGGAGATGTGTTAAATGTTTCTGTACACTGTCTATAATGTCAATATCCTCAACCTTCTCTTTCTTTTTCTTCTTTGACGGCACCTGTGAGTAATCAGTAAAATGAGGTTATACTTCATAACTTCTGGAACTGAAATTATAACTTTAGATACTGAAAAAATCAAGATAAAAGATTCAACATAAAGAAATATTTTTCATACAGATAAAGGGAGAGAAAAACTGAGACTTTCAATATTTGTTCCAGATACTTCAAAATTGAGTTAAGTGATCTCGAGATAATGAGAGTTGATTGTATATAACCACTGATTACAGTAAGCAGTAAATGCATGCACGCTCAACATTTTGATCAATGCTGGGAAACAAAAAATGTACCAGAACAGGCTAACAAAAAAATACCATAAATAACATATAACCTACGACAAAAGTTAAAATTCTTTTTGCTGAAAAACATAAATCGCATTACATTAAAACTGACCTCAGCTTTTAGATTTAAATGTTTTTATCATAATTCTAACTTGTGTTATTCTGCCAAATAGCGTATGATGCTGTCCAGACCATAATGCCTACATGAAAACTAAAAAATAAATGGTTAATTAGCTAATAAAGCTTGCCTAAATGTTTATAACAAAACTTAATACATTTTACCTTATTTCATCAATATAAATGAACAATACAAGAGGCTGAAACTGTTCCATAAATGTTAATATTATTATATATGATTTAGTTGAACATTTTCTTTATAATCATGACTGCATAGAGCCAAGCAGACAAGCTGTATGATGACCGTAAATCACCTGAAATCTCAGCGGTATCTCGAGATCTTGTGGCAGGGCCTTCTTATCATCTTCTGTCTTCTCTGTAACCTTGCTGTCCTCTTCTGTAAAGCGGATATGCTGATTCCCTGAGCCTGAAGATTTAGCTTTTAAATCTGTACGAGACCTCTTACTTGCTGGACCTGGATAACATATTTGAAACAAGTCAAATGCTGTTATATATTTTTCCCAATGTAAAGCTCTTAAATTGTGCTTCAGTTTTATAAACAATGCTTATGCAACATTTCATTTCAAGACCATACATTTCCAATAACGACATTTCAGTGCAAAACCAGTTTCTCTTTCTTGTTTTATGTATACTTACAATAGTTCTACACTAAGCCCTGAGTTATAACGCAGTTATAGTTGCATTTATGACAGGGCAAACTGCATCACATATAGAGCCAGGTCTGCAGTGGGGCTTAAACCAAAGCCCCTAAAATGATGATACCATTGTGAAGCTCTACTTAGGCTATGAAATAAAAGTATTTATTTAAATACCTTTTCATTTGCTTAACCCAAGTAAAATTTGTAAAAATGTGGATGAAATGTTATATTAACAATACTGTTAACAACTGACATAAAATGTAATATGAAAAAAAAAATTGATTTAAAACTTTTTTTTTCTGTTCTGAAATTTCCTGATCTAGTTAATTACTCAATTAACAAGCCCTTCATTCAGAAAAAAGAAAGTACCATTGCGATGGATAAACTGCCATTTTACTGGAGTTTCAAAACTGGTGTCAAAATGTTTGAAGAGTACAGCAAACACTTACCAGAAACAGACGGACTACTTTCTGTGCCGTTTTCACTCCGTTTTCTCTTCACTGAAGCAGGTAATAGTTTCCAAGAAGGACTTGTCTGAAATGAAATAAGAAATATTCAAATATAAGTACCTGCATCACTGAAGAATGTGTATTTCTTGAAAATCAACAAAAAAGAAGACAATTTGATTTTGAAAAAATGGTATAAGTAAAAAGGATTTAAGAATGTGTTTTTCATAAAAAATACTGACGTAAATTCTGCCGGTTTATGGTCTGAAACCTGTTAGGGACCATGTGAAGATTTGCATTTAACTTCAGAATTTGATTACTACACATTTAAATACATTAAAGCTTTGTAAATGAAGCTGGTGTTGATAACGAATTACTCTTAATTAACAACATTTTTTTGTTCTGAATGATAGACTTTGTCTCTTTAAAATAGCTGATATTTGTGGAATTTTTTAAATAATTAATGTGGTCTTTATAGCAGAACCTTACTCCGATATGAAAATAACACCACCTTGTTTATACAACATTTCTCTCTTTTAGTCACTTGCAGATAGAAATGAAAATGAAAGTTTCTTATATTTACTATAAGGTAAAGGAGGCATTCACTCTCTGAGTTTTTTTGTGTCTTGTACTATTATTAGTGTAATTTATAACATGAAATATTCCTTCAAATAAAACAGCAAATCAAATTTGGCTGTAAGGATTCTCACTGCTTATTTCTATAACAACCATTCATACACAAGCATGGAAAAAGTGAAAACATACCAATATTTTATCAGGGTCACTACCAAGCTTCCTGGCAGGTCTAAGAACTGTAGAGCCTTTCTTGGATTCCTCTGGCAAATACTGAAATACAAAACAGACATACATGTATACATGACTGTGTTAGCGGTTAACATCTATTTTTAGCACTTAAATGGCTAGGAAAAAACCCAGCTGAATCAAGCAGCTCAATGCATTAGTATATATTTTTTGCTCTCTTTACTCCTACATGTATTTCAAGGTAGAGTTTGTTAACAAAGTGTAGCAAGGTATAACTCCTTCTTTAAAGTATCACAAATACACATGTATCGTGCCCTTGAATGCAAATGCTTCTTGCTTTTTTTTTCTGTGGGTAACCACTATGTAACAATGCTTAACAAACAATACACAATAAGGATAAGTACAGGTACATATCTATGGCTCAAAGCAATATTACAGTAAAACTTTCTTTATCTATACTTAATTACCATACTATTGAACTGAGCCACTAAAATTATCAACCCTTAGCCTGCTAAATATCTAAAATTGTCTATAATTCAATCTGAACAAATCCATTATTATTAATGGTTATTATTATTGATTATTTATGGGGGTGCTTATTAAAAATTTACTGACTGAATGGCCAATAGTGCAGACCATGATCAGACTCCACGGATGTGCAGGCTGATCTTGGTCTTGTCACAAAGGCAAAAACAACTTCAGCCAATAGGGTAAAGGTTAAACTGACAATATTTACTCACCTGAAGATATGGACTTATCAAACTGGCCTTTATTTCAGCTACTTTTTTCTGTACAGCTGACATTGCATTCTTTGGCTGGAAATCAGAGTTGTAAGTAGTAATTTTCACATCAAAGCATATGTATTGCAACAACATATTCTCTCTTTTATATCAATGAAGTACAATTCTGCAATTACGTGTAGGTCAAATTTGGTTATCAATTACTGTGAAATCATTTTTGTTCGCGTAGGACGAATTTTCGCGTATTTCGCGCTAGGAACAATGCGCGAATTTAAGACCGCGCTTTTATTAAACTAATAAAACATTTACGTTATCCGAATCTTGATCCTGTCCGAAATACCTGCATATATTTTTCCACTCACTTTTGACCATTAGTTGTTTTTTTAGCCTATATAACTCGAATAATCGGATGTTTTGGCAAATTCTAAATATCTAGCAAAATGAAAATGAAACTTATTTTGTTTTCTTTTTAAGTATGTTTCGTTTGAATTTTCTTGAATTGTTGAACGCTTGTTTGAAGCGTTTACTAATAATTATTGTATCGTTGTCTTAATTCGTTAATTTTTTTTTTTAGCGTAATTGATTAGGGACCGGTTACAAAAGACCTGTCGGTATCGATCTTTTAATCTGTGCACACTTAACCTGTGTCAATCAACGTCAATTAACAGTTGGACCTGTCAGTTTGTATATTCAAAAGCGGACCGCGGTATTGACACGTATATACTCGTCGGTGGTGATCCAGCGTCATGCAGCTGTCGTCTGCTTTTTATGCTGATAAAAAAAATTGAATCTGAAATTGAAAATGCGCGAATTTAGGACTGCGCGAACGTACTCTTTTTGCCGTTTGCGCGAAATTTCATCCCAGCGAATTTAAATGATTTCACAGTAAAAATCACATAAAAATTTAGCAATCTTAAAGAATAAAAATCTAAAATGTTTCTCAAACAAGGTGAAATATTAAGATCAATTCTCAGATATTTTATGACCGATCTTATTTGTGGAACTTTGTTCTTACCCAATTTTGTCTCTTTACCTAATGGCTACAATATTTCACAGTTTACTCAGCTTTGTGAAAATCTGTCTTTTTCATCAGGACAACCATACCTGTTTGTTGACATTTCCACTATTGTAACCAAATTTTGTCTGTTTAATTCAGAGAAAAAATTGTCACTCTCAATTTCAACAGAGTGAGTACGCAAAACCTTACCTTTGCACTAAATGCTGACACCAAAGGTTCTGACTTTACAATCACAATACCGTCTGGTGTACCTGGGAACAAACTTGATCTGGTAGCAACCAGCGAAGAATCTAAAAGCAAAGAAAGTAACTAAATGTATACAACTTGCTCCTGCCCCGATAAGTCTGCTATTTTTGGCTTTTCTATCCCAATGTCGGCCAACATAGCTGCCTGAAGCTTAAAGTTATATTAGTGGTAAAAATGACGAGGATGCATGAAGGTTAAGGCAAGTGCTGACAGACAGAGAATATTCAGAAATCATCATGTATATCAGAAGCAACAAAGAGTTCCTTCACTCCCAAAATAAATGTAAGTGAAAAAATACCTTCAATATAGTTATACATTTAACTCAAGATGGGGCTAGTCATGATTTTTTAAATATTAAAATATACTCAATGTGGTAAAAAGAAAATTTCTTTCACAATGAAACATTAGAGGTAAAATAATTTGTAATGTTTTTTTTTGTACAAATACCCATTGGTGCAAACTGAAATTTCACAAATCATTATCATGAACAGTTAAGTATATTCAACATACCAACTAGTTCACCAAGTCGGAAAAGCAAGTATATACAACTGTAAAGTGTTAAAAAATATTCTGTTACCAAAGAGACAAGTCTGTGTGTCTGTGTCCTTGACCTTGTCCTGATGGGAGAGGTCATGTGGACAATGTAACATACTATCAACATTATACTTGGGGTGCTGGTATTGTGTTGGTCTTCTTCTGTCTTCCTTTACCAGCTCCACCTGAAAGAAAAACAAAATATTTCTTAAATATTTTCATTCTACTTTTGCTTCTGACTACAAATCATTTATGTTAATGCATTTTAGCTCAGTTGCAACATAACTCTGCATAATTCGCTGATCTTTACTTTGTAACACCAAAGGGTCATTCCAGTAAACATTACATGCATATCCCACCTGAAGAAGGCATTTTCAAAATGGACCATGCCCCTGTAGTTTATTTGACACCTACCTATATAAAAGGTCCACCCCTGACAGAATTTCTTTATTTTACCTTCTTGGGGTGGTATATATCTTTTTCTGGAATGACCTTAGCTTATGACAACATTAAAACAAGAGGGCCATGATGGCCCTGGATCGCTCACCTGAGTACTTTGGCTGTAGGTTTGCTGTTAAGCAGTATTTCATTTTTTAATTGAAAATATATAAGTGCCTTCAAACCAAATATGTAAAATATCAATCAATAAATAAAGGCTCTATGACAGAAAGTAGAAATATCTATTATAAGCTATGGTGACCTTGACCTCGACCCAGTGACCTCAAACCCTACACATGGGTAGAGGTCCATGCAAGGAACCTATATACTGAATATCAAAGATATTGGTCTATAAATGAAGGCTTTATGAGGTACAGTAGATAAATCTATTTTTAGCCTCCGTGACCTTTATTCTTATCTAATAATGTGAACAACCAAACAAGCTTTCTGACAAACTGCCAGGATATTTGGACTGAAACAGTAGCCTCTAGAGCCTTAACAAGATATTTCTATTTTTGGGCTCTGTGACCTAGTTTTTTACCCCAGATGACCCATAATCGAACTTGACCTAGAAACCATCAAAATAACCTTTCTGACATATTTCCAGAATATTTGGGCTGAAAATGTTACCTGTAGAGTGTAAACAAGGTTTTTCCAAATTTAAGCTCTGTGACCTAGTTTTTGACCCCAGATGACCCATATTCGAAATTGGGCTAGAAATCATTGATACAACCTTTCTGACATATTTCCAGGATATTTGGGCTGAAAATGTTACCTCTAGAGTGTTAACAAGATTTTTCCATATTCAGGCTGTGTGATCTAGTTTTTGACCCCAGATGACCCATATTCGAACCTGACCTAGAAATCATCGAAACAACCTATCTGACATATTTCCAGGATATTTGGGCTGAAAATGTTACCTGTAGAGTGTAAACAAGGTTTTTCCAAATTTAAGCTCTGTGACCTAGTTTTTGACCCCAGATGACCCATATTCGAAATTGGGCTAGAAATCATTGATACAACCTTTCTGACATATTTCCAGGATATTTGGGCTGAAAATGTTACCTCTAGAGTGTTAACAAGGTTTTTCCATATTCAGGCTGTGTGACCTAGTTTTTGACCCCAGATGACCCATATTCGAACTTGAGCTAGAAATCATGGAAACAACCTTTCTGACATATTTCCAGGATATTTGGGCTGAAAATGTTACCTCTAGAGTGTTAACAAGGTTTTTCCATATACAGGCTGTGTGACCTAGTTTTGGACCCCACATGACCTATATTCCAACTTGAGCTAAAAATCATCTTAACAAGCTTTCTGACAGTTTTTCAGGAAATTTGGGCTAAAAATGTAGCCTCTAGAGTGTTAACAAGGTTTTACCATATTTGGGCTGTGTGACCTAGTTTTTGACCCCACATGACCCATATTCAAACTTGAGCTAGAAATCATCGAAACAACCTTTCTGACATATTTCCAGGATATTTTGGCTGAAAATGTTACCTCTAGAGTGATAAAAAGGTTTTACCATATTTCGTCTCAGTGACCTAGTTTTTGACCCCAGATGACCCATATTCGAACCTGGGCTAGAAATAATCCAAATAACCTTTCTGACATATTACAAGGATATATGGGCTGAAAATGTTACCTCTTAAGTGTTAACAAGGTTTTTCCATATTTGGGCTCTGTGAACTAGTTTTTGACCCCAGATGACCCATATTCGAACTTGAGCTAGAAATCATGGAAACAACCTTTCTGACAAATTTCCAGATTATTTGGGCTGAAAATGTACCCTCTAGAGTGTTAACAAGAATGTTCTATTTTTGGGCCATGTGACCTAGTTTTTGACCCCAGATGACCCATATTTGAACTTGAGCTAGAAATCATAAAAGCAACCTTTATGACAAATTTCCAGATTATTTGGGCTAAAAACATTACCTCTAGAGTGTTAACAAGATTTTTCTATTTTTGGGCTCCTTGACCTAGTTTTTGATCCCATATGACCCATATTCGAACTCGTTCGAGTAATTACTGGGAAAAACATCCTGACCAAGTTTCGTGACAATTGAAGCAAAAATGTGACCAGTAGAGTGTTAACGAACTAAATGTGAACGGACGACAGACGACGGACGACGGACGACGGACGACGGACGACGGACATTCATCGATCCTAATAGCTCACCCTGAGCCAGCTCAGGTGAGCTAAAAAGCTTTACCCAAATGTTTGTCCCAACTGTTCAGTAACAGCTGTTGCATCAATGACTTTAGATGTCTGTGCATTTATCTACAAACCACTTGATTCTTCCTACAAATTACCTTCAAACATGATTACAAAGGTGGAAATATACACAACTGTCCTCACCTTATGTAGTGGAGCCTCTCTTGCTTTCTTGATAATGGCATGTATTTCATTCAGATACTGTCTAACTAGAGGTGGTATTGGGTTACAACATGCCAGTATGCCTTGCTTCTCTCTAGGCAGAATATCACATATCTGTAACATCATGTGATTGGGCAACACATATCTAAAACAAACACAACAACAGATATACATATACATCTGTAATATTATGTGATTGGGCAACACAACTAAAACAAACACAACAACAGATATACATCTATAACATTATGTGACTGGGCAACACATATCTCAGACATTTATGAAATAAAAGCCTTAAACATTAAGTGCTGGCTGTAGATATCTGTTACCTGTGAGAAATAATCAACAAAACGGCAGCAATTGAAAGACAGCACTCCTACAATATATACATTTTTGAGCCAAATGCAAAGAAATTTAAGTCTTTAACAAGTTTCATAAACAGCTGTTTCAAGTTTACTCTATTCATGACAAAAATGTTCTACAGAAGACAAAAACATTACCCGTAACTTTCGTCCTCCATCCTAGCGGTTTCATCTCTCCAGGAGAACAATTCACTGAGAGCGAACATCTGCTGGGAATTAAATACCCTTTTGTTTTTAATGTACAAGTCCTTGTAACCATCTGGTGTACACTGAGGCTTCTGGTAGACCTAAATAAAGACAACACACATCTCCACATTCAATGGCATTCAAACACTCACAATATTACAACACATCTCATTATCATATCCATGATTTAGCATACTAAACTTCAAACACATTTTTACCAGTACTTAACCAGGATTACTCCCAATACTTACAGACCGCTGTGAAAATATTTAATGGTTTGCTATTTGTCAACTCTTCAATGACAGACTTCATACGTCTCAATACTTTCAAGACTTCCTATAGCCTCAGACTGTCTAACAGATTACAGTCTATTAGTTTATATGTTGAAGGTAGATTTGTTCAATACAATATCCATAATACACTGCCAGCTTGCTTAAGACCACTTGGTTTCAAAGATGCCAAAAGAACAACAACTTACCTTCTTACAGATTTGAGCACTCCTGTTCAGAACAGAGAGTAGAAGGTTCTTTGACTCATTGCCCCTCTCCAGAAGTTCATTCTTCATTTTGTCATAGATATACAACAAATAGTGTGTGTCTTCTCTTGCATACTTCTTTAATTGTTCTGGCAAAGGCCTGAAAAGTCAAGATTTTGTTGAATCCTTAAATTATTCTTCTTGTTTGTCAAGGGAAGAAATTAAAAAGCTTACCCTGCTACCTTTAATATATGTAACTATGATTATATACACACTTTGACATGAAATTTTCATGCAGGTTGCTCCAAATGACATCATGCATTTTATTGCTAAATATTGAACATAAAAATCTCAAAATTCCTGGTTGGCCAAACCAGTGTTAGGTTGTCCCAGGCACCTGGCAACCCATTTAACATGAAGACAGTATAAAATAAGATGGCAAAATTCACATTTCAAAACTCTGTCACCAAGTTTTTTTCAAGCAGTTACTAAAAGAATTAAATTAATGTAATGTCAGTTTTGAGCAGTTTTGCTATTGTTACCAATTCAATTACTGTTCAGTACAGGGCAAATGTTTCTATACTTCACAATACAAATCACAATGCAATACATCAGTAAAAATAAATTAGACTATTTTCTTGCCTTATTTTCTAGTCTATTATTTCTATACTATTTCATCAAAGTTTTCATGTCTTTCTTTTATACATTTTTTTATGCCACCGAAGGCATATAGTTTTTGAACTGTCGGTCAGTCAGTCCATCGGATAACTTCAACATTGTCCATAACTTCCTTATTAGTGAGTGGATTTACTTCACACAGTACAAGCAGCATGGACTGTGACGTTGTTAACATTGTTGCAGGGGGCTGTATCGTCTCCGGGTGGCTAGTCGCAGTGGACTGTACATGTAATGAATATCTTCGGATGGGTCCTGTGACTCTGTTCGTTTTCGTTTTTTCTTTCGTCTCTGGATATGCACCTGCGAAGTTTGTTCACTTTGGGAACCACACTTTCCCGAAAAACAGTCTCATTTCCACCTCTGGGTAATAGAATTGCACATATTTCCGAATTATATTCTTGCGTACGCGGCACAATTCCTTCTTCTTAAGCACTCTACCTCCTTACTACCAGTTATACTGGTAACGGAGGTTAGCAACACCAAAAAGTTCCGGTAATAGCTTCTGTGTTAGGCGAGCTGCAAAGTTCCCAGCGCTAGAGCTCTCCTAAGCCATATCTCTCAAAATTTCAGTGTCAACAGCTTAATCCTACGGGATATTTTCTTTGTCTATATCCGTCTGGCTGATTGCCACTGGCACTCTTGGCCCTTGAGTTGTTCTGCATTTCCGACATTTTTGAAAGTAACAGTTCCAGCATCTGTTGTTGTTTGTGCTGATTGCTCAATATCTCTATTACTTCATACATTGTACTTGGACACAAAACCCCTCTGGACAAGACCTTTCCACTGACCTATATTTATTTGATCTTGACTCCTGATTGACCTTTACCTTGAAGATCCAATTGTCCAAAACTTCAACATTGGCAATAATTTCTTTATTAGTAAGTGGATTAACTTCATACTTGGACACAACACCCCTTTGGACAAGGCCTTCCCTTTGACCTATATTTGTTTGACCTTGGCCCCCGAATGACCTTCACCTTGAAGATCCAATTGTCCAAAAACTTAAACATTGCCCATAACTTCCTTATTAGTAAGTGGATTTACTTCATACTTGGATACAACCCCCTTTGGATAAGACCTTCCCATTGACCTATTTTTATTTGACCTTGACCCCTGAATGACTGATTCTCAGCTCAAAGGTCAAAGCACCACCTTTGGGAGCATTGTCATCTTATAGTGACAGTTCTTGTTTTCATGTATTTTGTGTATGACTGTATGTCATCAAATTATCATTTTTCACAGCAAATCAGTGAGGCAGTAAAAACAGCAGACCATCAAAATATGTAGCTAGCATATGCATTTCACAATAAATAGGGAATAATCTAGAACCCCAAAAAGGGCAGGGTGCTGTAAAATTAGGGCAGGGGGCTAAGGTATAGGGGCAGCATATTATTGCGCGTGTTCCGACTTGAAAGCACAGTTATGTCTGCCTATAAGTAGTATAGGTTTTGTGCTGTATTTAACAAAAAGGAAGAGATTATTCAATAAAACTATTATTTTTCATACTGATATGAAATGTTTTATTTCATTATTTAGTGAGAATGTACAGGCACTGAAGATCTGCAGAAAATAATTACTGTTACTGTAGCCTTACACACATATTCAATTCTTAGTTAATAGAAAACTTTTCCAATGAAAAACTGGCACTTATAATAAAATCATGACCACTTATCTAAATCAATTAATTGAATGTTGTAAGTTTGCCATATAAAGAGTTTCCAAAACACTGTTTTCTATTAATATTAAAATACGACAGGGTCGCGGAAATATATGACAAACGGAATTTATCCGTGATTTTCACTCGCTGCAAAAATAGGGCAGGGTGCGTTAATGAACTAAATATTTGCTGAAATTGGTTTCCTTCAATTTGCTATCTTTTCTTACAAATTAATCCTAGAATTGAAACAAATAAAGGTGAAGTCAGGGAGATTTTGTGACGATTTCGCTCAGGTCGCCCGCTCGTGAGAGTCCTGCTCTGATCATGATATGGGCGGTACTGACAACTTACTGAAAATGTTTTAACACCTGTCCAATTCAATCTTCACAATGACCATAATTTTAAGTATTGCAGTTTGCTTAATCCCTGTACATCACACGGTGTTAATTGGTTGACTGGTGTCAACTAAATAAACAAACAAGTGACGCACATGATTAGGCGTGTGCAGATCAATCATACATCAATCAATTTGACAAATTAATAAACAGTGGGCGGGACATAATTAAACTAGGCCAATGCAAAAGGCGAATGGGCGGTTCTTAAAAGGCATAAGAGCAGTGGAGGAGGGGCAGCGTGGTGCTCAACATCATGTAAAGGGGTGCCGGCAAAAAGGGGCATGGCGCCGCGCCCCGCTAACACGCTCTAGATTATTCCCTAATAAACAACATATTCATTTACCTTATTCTCCAGTGCCAATTTCACTACAAACAATGTACATCGTTCATTTACCTGATTCTCCAGTCAGCCAGCTGGTACTGTTTATCTGCTGTAACATCACAATAATGCTGCAGTAGATGTGCCAGAGAAAAACGTGCCAAGTTCATGACCCGTGCGGCTTGCCCGGTATCAAACATGTTCACGATATAAACGCCAAGATCTCGCTGTAACCATTCAATATCTGCGTCTGCACCATGTAATACCTGCAATGAAAACATACATGCATACTGTAATACAACTGTCTTTAAAAAAAAAATCTGGAAAAAGTGCTTCAAAAAATCATTTTTTAAAATCATTTTCACACAAGGGCATCAAAATAAATTATTATCTTTTGAATTACCGTGTATCGTTCTATCAAATAACAGTATCTATATATATTATACCCCGATATGCTTTAAACATTTAGTATATATCTGAGGAAATGTTACGATCAGCTTCACTGTTACCTCCTTTTTTTCTTCTTCTTTTAAAACATCAAATTATGTGTCACTCTCATAGGTCACTGACCGAACAAAATGACAGATAGTATACTGTCTCGTGTTTTTGTACTGGATACAAACTGAGAATTTTTCAAATAAACTTGAAACTTGAAAACTTCCACAAACAAATTTTTTCAATGTACCATCTCACCTTTACTATTTTAGGGTCTGTGAAAACTTCATTCAGACACTGTAGGTCACTTCTCAACTCAAGAGTATCTACAAGATAATCCTTAGATCGTGTAGAAATCTGCATTAAACACAGTATCCCCTGGAATGTCCTGTAACTGTGATGCTGAAAAATACACAGTATGTTTTAAAACTTTGTTAAGAGGTCATGTGGTAAATACAGCCACCTGCTCTGTCTAAAACTCCTCTGCCTTATGAACAGAACAAGAAATGGCTGCTATTAATCGCACTAAAAAACCATATCAAAGAGTAAGGCATGCAGACAGTGCAGTGAATCAGTAAACTGTCAATCACCTAGTATTAAGATCCGGCAGACTCTGCCGGTGACTTTTCTGTACTAATAACAGTCAGAACCACAGGTAGGAGGCACAGAGAGTAACAAATACAGGCTGAAAGAACTGCAGTCAAGATCAATATCAATTTAAACTAAATATTACTTTGAAATTGTTTCTACTACCTTCACACATCACATCTAGAATAAAAGAAATCAAGAAAGAAAGAAAGAACATCGTGACACAAAACTGAATTTCAGATTAAGCTTAAAACATATCTAAAACAAAACTGACCATTGTTGTCTAATTTAGGGTACCAAAAAGAAAATTTCCTTAAAGAATCATTTAACTTCTTGTATTTTACCTCTAAATCCACAGCTATCTCTGTCTGTTTCTTCAGTTCTAACACAAGGCCTTCCAACTGCTCAGGTTTATTTATGAATACACATGGGGTCTCCTCTAAGCTTTGGGTCTCAGTTGTTGCTGCTGGTTTCAACTGATCCTCACAGTATGTCAAGTTGTCAAGCTCAAACTGATATGGGTGTGGGTACCTTTACAAACAGTATAATTCTGATTTAGAAAATCATACTATGCATCAAAATCATGACCAAAAACAGTTATTAAAAAATGTTTGAAAAACTCTCTTACCTACCTTTTGAGGAAAATTAGACAATTTAACCCTTTACCACATGGTTAAGTGTTAAATCTCATATGCGACCAGTGCAGATCCAGATCAGCCTGTACATCCGTGCAGTCTGATCAGGATCTCCACTGTTCGCTTTTCAGTCAGAAATACTTTTATGGATATATAAGCGAACAGTGGAGATCCTGATCAGACTGCACGGATGTGCAGGCTGATCTGGATCTGCACTGGTTGCATATGCGTTAAAACACGTATCTATGGAGTAAAGGGTTAAGCAAAAGATCATCACATGGCAACAAATTTATAAGGATATCACTTCTATCATATCTCAACTGAAAGAAGACTCATTCAACAAGATACACTAACTGAAAATAAATAATCCATTATCAACTGTTTTAACATATTTTCATAAAAAGGCAAACTCAAAACACCAACTCAGTTCTAATAATTTTCAGTTTTAAACTAAAACTTGCATATAAGATGATGTTCTTTGACCACTGGTCAAATTAGACTGCTGAAGTCAACCAGGTATTTTGCATTACACTTAATATTTTATTGTCTTTCCTGATATAATGTGACATACATCTATACAATCTGTTTGCCACACACTTTAATCAGGGTGATGTATAACACCTTATCTTCATTTCCACACACTTTCTCCGCATTTTTATACAATAATTCAGGTTAAACCTTTATAAAGGGGCTGTATTAAGGCTGTAAGTTTAAATCCAATGCAACATTAAAGAACCTGACAATATTTGTTAAGACAACACAGTTAATGTATACATACTTAAAGTCTGATTTCTCCGTCATCTCAACAGTCACCTCTTCTGATAGTTTCAAACTCTCTAAAAAACATGGTTTCATTTAGATTCATCAAATTCTTAGTGAAAAAAAGAATCGACAACTTCATAAAGATGGGCTTTCACTGGTAAACTAAGTTAACTAACAGTTAATACTTATTTTTGAGGTGCATTTAAATATGCCTTAGTGCTTTATAATTCTGAATAATTTATGTCATTTTAAATCATATTATCGAGAAATAAAAATACTGTCACTTTTTGTCCTCTCAATTACATACAAATGATACCGTGCACTGAGCGAACACAAATGAAAATCTATACAAGGATACTGTTTTCCAAATATAACAAAGAATAAGAGCTGCCAATTCCAATTTGATTCCAGTTTGGTCTGTAGGAAGATTCTGTCTGGTAGACAGACACACTATCACATGACCATAAAGACAGCTAATTGGCAAGGCAGTATGTGGTGTTTTACCTCTACTATGACTCCTTAAAATTTCAAACCTTACATAACAACTTCTTTACAAAAAATATCTTAACGAAATTCACTATAACATATCTAACTCAATTCTATACCTTCCAGTGACTTCTGAGCATTGGGTTTACTTCTGATAACAGGTATGAATGGTAGTGGTCTGTTGTCCACCTTGTCCCTGAACTTCATCTGAGGTCGCTGGATGTTTCTTGCAGACAACAGCTTAAAACTTGGTGTTGATGATGAAACTGGACTCTAACATGATAAACATAAAACTAATGACTTACAACAAAAATAAGACACAAAAATCCATAAAGGATAGATGCCCCAACTTACCAGTATAATTTGGGAATTGGGGAAAATGACCATGACGGCCATTCAAAATATGGAACTCTGTATCAATAAGGAAAACTTTTACCCCTGTATAATGCCCCTCATGCGAAATTCTTCCTTTTCTAACCAATTATAGTAACCAATTGTTCAATTCTTTGTGTCATTTTGAAGATGGTCTTCCAAGTATTGCATTAGCAGCAGAATTCACATACACTTCTTAACAAAATTAATGAGAAACCAAAATAGGAAGGGCTATATGCCTTTCTTTCCTATGTACATGCTATATGCCTTCCTTTAAATCTACAAGCTGTCTTTCTTTCATATACTTATGTTATATGCTTTTTTTTTCCTATCTATATGGATTTCTTTTCTATCTTCTATATGCCTTTCTTTGAATCTACATGCTTTATGACTTTCTTTCATATCTACATGATATATGCCTTTCTTTCATATCTACAAAATACTATTATCTGTTACACATTAACTTAACATCCATAATCCAGACCTCACCCAGTAAATGATATATTAAATTTTCAGATAATCAAGTGTGTGTAAATAAATGCAAAACCTTCTTGTTCCAACTTGCAGATGTATGTTGTTTTGGTGTTGCTGTGGCGATGACCAATGAGCTATCATCTTTCTTAATACCAGATGCTTCATCCAACCAGGTTCCCTGTGAAGTTAACTTATTGCAATGAAAATTTGCATCAAGTCTTATAAACTGAATTCATAAATCTAGCTACAACTAGTAAACTTCCGGAAATTCACTGTTTGTTCAACAGTACTTAAAATGTGGTTAAGTACTGAATGATAGCCAGCCATATTTTCTCTTTCTGTATGTAATCCATTGTAAAACTATGTTTCTAAAAAATTATTTTTCCCTAAATTTTTCAAGTTTCTAAAAATTTGTTTTCATTAGGTGTATAGTCATACGGCTTTGAATTTAAAATCAAATTATCTAATCTGATATGCATTCATAACGTACTTATCAATGACTATTTTCCATGAAATTTTCTGAAAGTTTATATTTTTCTTACTTCCAGTTTTGCCCAAAAGAATGGGTTTTCGATGAAAAATGACATTAAATAAAAATATGATAAATCAATAAAAATGTTAATAACTCACCACTCGTTCAAGAATTTGGTCATTGGCATCCATCAATAGGTCAAACTTGTCTTCTATATCGGCAGCCCCACTAGCTGACCCCAAGTTGACCTTCACATTTTGATGCTTCAGTATATTCTGAATCCTGAAGTATTATTAAATATCATGGGTAACTTTCAAAACAACCACATCCTGTGCAAGTAATAATGCATTTGAAACTTTCAACAGAAACAGATGAAAAGAATATTCTTATCAAACCAAAAGGTAGTATGGGGTTATTGTTACACAGTTTACAGATTGAAAGAAATTTGAATTTTGTGTGGAACATTAAAATGTATTATTTTCATCCTTGAAAATGCATTCTTTTATCAACTGAAAACAGTTGAGGAAATACAGCAATATCTTTACTCTCATTTTAAAGATAAATTTCTATTGTTAAGAAATTAATATGTGACTAAGCTGTCTCCTGAAGGTACAAATAATTCCAAAGGTTTATTATGAAAACTGTCTTGTTTTAAATGTCTTCAAGGTGGTCTGCAATTTTACTGAACATAGATGTTGAGATTGATGATTTTAGATGCCAAGATACTCACATATGAAGGATTCTCTTCCCTTCAATATTCATCACATCCTGAAATCCCTGGAAGCTTGAGTAATAGTCAAAGTCATCACCTTCTGCTGGCATCTCATTTGAACATTTTATAGCATGAAGTACATTTTTCAGCACTTGCTGAAATAAGGATAAACCATGGTCAAGTAAAATGACCAATCTTAACAGAGGTGTTTGTAAAAACATGGTAATTACAGAAAGAAGCGGTGGTGTTAGAGACCTTTTTGGTAAAGTTCACAGAGTTTAAAAAAAGTAGCCAAATATATAAAAAAAACTATCTGCCAGCCTCCAGTGCCATTTTGAAAGATCTGCTACCATTGTTTCTTTGACAACTCATTCTGACATGGATTTTTCATGCAGGGATTTCATAAAGTTTTTGAGTTGGAGGGACAAGATGTAAAGTAGGCGAGGGATTTGCTGCCAGTTTGTTATAAAAATAAGCTTGATTTTAAGAAAAGTAGCCGCAGGCAGATCGCAAAATAGCAGGGGGAAATCCCCACCTCTTAATGAAGCCCATTCATGAATACAGAATATGAAATTATTTCTCAAAATTTGCAGCTGAACATGCGATAAGATAAAATTTTGTTATAAAGTACAGTACTTTGTTCTTTAACACTAACACATATTTATGTACTGGATTCTTTCACTGTGTAAAAATACAAATTTTGGCGGGCCATAGTCTGTGCGCCTACTCATGGTGTGAACTGGATGTAGATGGACAAGTAAAAGTGATTTACACGATTTTACATTACAATATTCTTTTTTCCAAAAAAACAATATATATATATATATAACTTGTCCAACTACAACTGAACGCTCAAGTGACAGTGTGAATTTGACAAAGATATTTAACGTTAGTTCGTTACTGAAACAACAACAATCAAAATGGCGTACACGATGATAACGCAAATTTGGTGAAATAGTTTCTTTAATGAATAAAAAATTAAATTTGGCATGCTATTTGATATTTAACTGTTGAAAATACACTTCTTTAAAAAACTTCCGTAACCGTAGCATTTTCCAGAGGGTTTGTCCAGGACTGCGGAGACTCGGAGACTAGGATTACGGTTCCGCAACCGTAGCCACTGACTATGTCTTAGCCTTCACTGACTTCAGCCTGTTTATTATTTTACTACCACTTCAACTAATTTGTTCAACCTGCTAAGATTTCAAATTTAATAGTCAGTTATATGTTAACGCAAAAGCACTTTGTAAAACTTCAAGAATCTAGACAACTAAGTCAATGCATTCTTTATCCGAAATCAAATGCGTCCGATTTCTTCTCACCGATTTTGACATAATTTCGAGTTAATGCATAAAGAATTTTGCCTGAATCCTATAAGTAACAAAGCTGAGATATATAGTAAGCATTTTACCGGTACAAATTGATTGACATCTGCGCAATTTGGAAGAAACTGTGACTTTTCTTCCGATCCACATGCTTCCGTGTCCGACATGATTGCTCTAACAGCCGTGCCGTGCCGTAACTGAAAAAAATACCTTGACTACTGATTTCTTTCTTTTCTTGTTTTAAAATTTTAAATTCCCGGTTGAATCATAGTTTTTTATTTCAAATTGTGTTGTAAAGATATAATTTTATCCATTCATGTTCAGTAAAATGAAAAAAAATAGCAGAAACAACAATAAAAAAATATATAAAGAAAGAAAGAACACAGAATGGGGTTAGGTAGCCTAATTTATTAGGCTTAAAGTGTTGAACCCGTATATTGATCTGATATTTTTTAGTTGAAGGTGAACAACTATAAAATATCAGCCTATAAAATGGGTTCACTTTCGGAGGCGAAATAGTGAGACTAGGGGTTAGGTACAAAACAAGAGCCACTCCAAGCCAACCTCATTTATCACACAAAGGCCCAATCCAGAAGGGCCCTTTAATAAACATTAGGATACTCTCTTTAAAGGTTTTACTGTTTACAGGAGCGGAGAAGCATTCAGTACCCTGAAGGTAGTAAATGATACAGCTTTTCTAATATTCAATAACAATTATCTTAGTATATTATACAAAAGATATCACTCGTTATTATTTTCTTTAATCGGGAATGTTTTACTCGTACTTTCTCAATAAAACGGTGCATGTTCAGTTGCAAATTGAATGCACCGGTTAGAATAGAAAGACCCTGATCCATGCAAATAAATATTTTGATATGTTTTTGATAAATAACAACAGTATTAGTAAATAAGTAATTTCATTTAAATATGATACAGAACGTTAAACAAACAAAATTCCATATTACTTTAGGACAAACAATAAATATATAGCTAAACGGGATATTCTTACAAAACACAAAGACAGAGATGAAAAAACAAAAATGCATTTGTATCAATTTTTTTTTTTCACTGTAGGAAAAATGTTTAAACACATAATTACATTTGAACTAACACGCGCGTTTCGTCGACTTATAAAGAAAGGCGCGTCAATAGAGTCTCCATTGTTAAATATCTATTTTTTTTAAATATAGTTTTGGACATCTTCAATAATACTCTTTCTGGGCGAGCTTAAGATTATAGAAGCTTATCTTTGAACTGCTGATTTTTTGTAGCAGACTTTGCTCAAAGAGTACATTCTAATACTATACTACTACACGCATGTGATAAAAATTAACTGACAGACGCGGCGCTTATAATGATATAGGTATCAATATCTAGTCATTCATTCAAATTACAATAACTAGATTTTTTCCCAAGGAACTAAATACCTTGTAGGTCTTTTTTTTCAAATGCAATTTAACATAATATCATCAGATAAGCAGTATCTTGAGTTGATCTTTTAGGTGACAAGTCAACTCGGGCAAAACCAAGTCGCCCATTTTTGGTCAGCATTGAAATATATAGAAAACGATAATGACCTATCATTAGTAATTATCACCTCTTTATGGCCGTGAGAACATGACTGATGGTGCGAACAATACTCTATATCTTCGCCCCTGTATCGAGTGTCAGTGAATTTATACATAAAAAGTCTTTTAAAATCTTGTTTAAAATCAATGTTTATATACACATAACTAAACAGAATTATAACCCAAAAGCACAAAAACCTAAAATGGTATTTTAAGTCTGTGACAAACATAAAGGTTATTTTAATTTTTACGTTTATTTTCTCTTTTTTTTTTAAACAGAATTAAATAATAAATTTATAAAAGTTTTTATACCTTGTAATACTGTTTAAAATGTAAAAACAAAATATTTCTTTTCATCTTTGATCCAAATGAATGTTCTCACTTAGACAAAAGGTGATAATGGTCATGATTGATTTCAGTATATTTCAATACATGGAGTGAGTTTACCAAAAATGGGACGAGTTTTACCTGGGGCGACCTGGTTTTGCGCGAGTTGACCGGAATTCACCAGTATTTTTAATTGGCTGATACTGCGCACACCTTTTCTTTGCGCATTTAAACAGAACTTACTTAATGGAAGTACATTTATATAAAAGAAAATTTAAAGTGCCAGCATAGAAAGAAAATATTGCTTTCTTTCAAGTAACGACAAAAACAAAAATGATTTTAAAGCCTGGATAACCAAAGTACTTTGGGACTATTTTCTCTTCAGCAAACGACCTTGACCCGTGGAAAAATTAGTGAAACACGTATTACCAAAGAAGATAAATATGTTGCTTGCTCGGAATTTTCGAACTGTCAGCAGGACATTGTGAGTATTTAAGTTTTCAAAGTTTTCCAAAAAATTAATGCAATCATCGTTTTTGTTGTTATCAATTTTGTACAGAGACATTTCGCTATTTGTGTACCCCACCCACCCGACATATCTTTGAATGAAATCAGATACTGTACTGTGTTAAACTGGAGATTCCAGTGGACCTGATCAACACATTAATAAGTCACCTTTACAAGTCTGTCAACACTTCCCTGCCTTGTAATATTTTTTTTGTTTAAATTAAGACACGTCACTTGCCAAATTTCAGAGCAAACGTGTTTTTTTCGTTGTGTTGCCCTCCTGTCAGATGGTGTTTATTTGCACGTACTTGCACTTTATATTCAGTGTATTATTGTACTGTAAAATCCACATATTTAATTTCGTGCATATTATAATTAAGTTTGAGTGATATAGATGAAGGTAAAATTAAACTCTTTGTTAAAATACTGTGAATTTTCAGAAATCATGTAAAACTTCAACTTCAGCCTAAAGGCAATACTGACTATACTAGGCAGGGGCCTGTCAGGAACATTAAAATTATAAAAAATGATAACAAAGAAAACAAGATTTTATTAAAGATCTTGCTTAATCATTTATTTTCAATGTTTAAAATCTATAAAACTTGTTCAGTCCACTGATAAACACTGGCACAGTTGGGGTAGCCCTAATCTTGGTCGGTAATTCGTTCTTGTTTCAGTTTTAACCGAAGGTAAAAATGTCTGGATAAAAGAAGTTGCTTTTTACCAAAAAATTATACTTAGTATAAATGTATTAGACTGTTTAGATAATGATTCAGTCGAAAATTTGTTTGCTCAAAGAATAAAATTTAGATAAAAACTTATCAAAATTTCGTTTGACAGAAGGTCACAGCTTTTAATTGATGTCAGTTTACTCTGTTTTTTTTTTCAACAAAATTATCATAGAACTTAAAGGGAATGACTGGAAGTTATTTGCAAGATACATCAGACTAGATTTCACTGACTTGATTCTTTAAATTTTTCATCTGTCTTTATTCTTAGCTCACCTGAGCAAATGCTGAGGGTGAGCTTCTAGGATCACCCTGTGTCCGACATGTCATGCATCGTCAACATTTTACTCCACATAATACCTCCTTCAAAACTACTAAACCATTTTAAACCAAACTGGACAGGAATGTTTTGTTTGTTTTTGCTGTTTTCTAAAATTGCTCAAACCATTCCACTCTATTGCTCATAAGAACTGCAGAAGGTAAAAATAGAAAAAAATTCAAAAAAACATTTTTCCCTGAACTGCAAGGTCTGACATTATTCCACAAAATTTCACAGAATGTTCCCTTTATAACCCTCTGTTAAAATTGCTCAAATGGTTCTGCCTTGTTGCACAAAATGGCCACCAGAGCTAAAAATAGATTTTCATCAATATATGGTTTCAGATGACATCCCTTGCAAAGCGCAAGGCTTTTTCCAACAAAACTTAACAAAAATTTTGCATATATTGCAATTTTCTAAATTTGTTGTAACTGTTCCACTCTATTGCACACAAGGGCTGCAAAATAAAGACAAAAATTCACTTCGTAAGCTGCAAGCTCATTTTCAACCAAATTTACAGAAATGTTCCTAAAATATTAAAATTGCTCAAATCATTCTGCTCTGTTGCAACAAAATGGTCACTGTAGCTATTTTTTGCTTCAAATGACATCTTGTCACAAAAAGCAATGCAATTTTTAAAATTTTTTTCTTATATTGCCCTTTTCTAAAATTGCTCAAACAATTCTGCTGCATTGCATTTAAAGGCTGCAAGAGCTAAAAAAAAAAATCAAATTACTTTTCCTTCTCAACCCTGAGGTCTTGTTGTACCAAATTTCATAAAAATTAATATTCCTTATATTTCCATTTTCTTAATTTGCTCAAAGGTTTCACTCCATTGCACATAGGCAGCACCAGAGCATACAAAAGAAAAATATACAAAAGACATTTCATTTTGTACAGCAAAGTCTTCTTCCATCTAATTTCACAGGAATGTTCGTTTTATATCACCTATTAAAATTGCCCAAATGGTTCCACTCCATTGCACAAAATGGCAGCCATAGCAAAAAATAGTTGTCAACATTCTGCTTCAAATGACATCTCCTTACACGCTTCTTGTTCAAGATTGCCTCTGACCAAGGGGTTTTATTTTATAAAGTATTAGATCTTTCAAAGTCTTCAATTAGAAAATGTAACATTGCTTCTGACATTTGCTTAAGAGCAGACCCACAGCTAAAATACTCATGTGAGCAATCGAGGGCCATGATGGTCCTCTTGTCATGAAAAATATTGAGGACAAAATCTGGAATAAAAATTTTGTACTTCATGTATCTAAATATGTTAAGTATATCGTAATAGACTTTTTTCACAGTCTTAAGTTTTTGAAATTATATATAAGTAGACACTAGATAGTGCATAAAATCATGTATATTAGTTTTACTGAAACTTATACTTCTGACCTGTATTTTTGATGCTGGAATGAAATATTATATTAGTTTCATATATCTCAGTATTTTATAAAGAAACATTTAATGTATTCAGTATATTTTGGTTTATGTATCTTGTTATCTCTGAAAATATTACTTGGGATACTCGCAGTTTAGGATTTCAGAATAAGATATCATATTTAAGAAAAAAAAAAGACGGTATCCTTGTGGTGAACTTAGATGAATAAACAAGTGAATTCATCCATCCATGCAGTGTTTCAGATGACTTGTCATTGATAGTAGTTTTTACCCTAAAAAGGTATAACCTAAAATTCCATTTCCATCAAAACCATGTAAATCTGAATGTTTGTAAATAGATTATTTTTACCAGATGTCAAGGTGTCAGTCAAAAAATACAACAACAGAATGCATTAATATTAGTCTTAATATAGAGAATTGTTTGTTGTACCATCTTCGAATGGATAGTATTTATTACAAATGAGCTATTTCTTAGTGAATATATGCCTTAAAGAATCTTTTTTGAATATAGTGTTCTTCTGAACATTATCAGTTATTTTTTGTTTTATAGTGAATGAGCCACTCAGATACATAAGTCTTTAAATAGGACGATGTTCAAAGCAATTGCTTTAATCATTTAAACCATTGCAGACCATGATTGGTCTGTACATCCATACAGTCTGATCATGGTCTGCACTGTAAGCTTTTTACTCGAGTTTACTATATATTCCTGAACCTTGGTTGTGATGCTGGGGGGATGGTGTAGGGGGGGGGGGGGGGTTACCTCTTGGTGTTGGTATTGAATTTATTTAACATTACAAGGACATTTTCAACATTAAATGGGCTATTTTTAAGAGCAATTCTAAGCTGGAAGGATGGTGTTGGGGGTTTGCATGTGTCTTCCATCCCTCTCCCCCGCTCCCCTCCTCTTAACCTGTATTGGGGATTGTTATAAATGGGTAAAGGCTCTGTCCAAATAAAATGATTGCCAGGACAGCTGTGGAGATTTAGTAGAGTAAATGTTTACTCCAAATTTGTTCATCATTTGTGTACCTTTATATCCTGTAACTTTTGCAGGTCAAATGAAAATTGCAAAAGTTTGTTGATCTATATTGTACACATTGTGAAGAATAAAAGTTCAGCTTTGTAAACATTGCGCTTGTAAATAAAAGAACTTAGCTTTGTGTTTAAGTTTAATACATGTTTTAAAAATACGACTTCATTTCAGACTTTCATGTTTCATTTAGAGAGTTGAGGGTATAACTGTTGATACCACGTGTGAAATAAGGGGAGATAAATAGTTTTCCACTGACCTTTTGATATATTTTTTTTATGCATTTCAGAAAACATCTGTCTGTCAGAACATTAGCATCTAAGACATTTAACTTTGACACATTTGTGGCAGAAAATGAGCCAATGCACTCATATGGTCCTGATACAAAGGAAAGACAACTCTTGGAAGATAAGTTGAAAAGTTATGAGGGAGAAGTCCGAGATATCCCAATAGTGATTGGTGATGAAGAAATACGAACCAAAGAAGTGAAACATCAAGTTTGTGTAAGTATTCAAATTTTGTTTGTTTGATATCGTTTGCCATTTACTTTTATAGATCTATAGGAAAGAGCTGTAATATTTAATGGTGATTACGAAATTCAGGATGACTTGAAAATAAAACCAGACATGATAATTTGATTTTGTTTGAGACTTACTTTCTGTTTAGATGACCACTTACTCTAAATTCAAGAGTGGCAGTGTAACATGGGTTTTAATGGTCCTTAACTAATACTAGACTGCTTATTATTGTAAAGATCCGCTAAAAAGACTGATAAAAAAGAGGGCTCTCTAAAGAATCAGTCTTAATAACTGACCTTATTTTTGCTATATTGTAGATTTTGGTTCTTTCTAACTGCGTTTGTTTTTTTACATAACTGAACGCAATAGCAGAATTTTACCATGTTATTGTCATTTCTTCTGCATTTACTATAGATCAAAATAAATTACTAAGATGTCAGAAACAGAGAATTGAATGCCTTTCTGTTTTTCATTTCAGCCATTTGATCATCAAAGAAAAATTTCCACATTTTATTATGCAACACCAGTAAGTTTATAAGCAAACTTAATTTTTGTTATGTATTTTATATATCCTACTTCCTGGCTTTTGGAGGAGTGTAATGGTTTGCTGTCAGATCTGATATAGGGTACCAGTATATCTATAATTCAATAATGGAGATCAAGAGTCGAGGTTACATTGGTCTCTGCAGTAAATCCCTCAAATGAAATAATTTTGGTTGAAATACATTGTCCATGTATTGAATATACGTTAAAAATGTATTTTATCAAATTTAGAGAAAAAATGCAATAAGAAGATAATTTATTGAACAATTGTATAAATGTCAGTCTGTTGTGCAACACTAGTTCAGTGTAATTTTGGTGAAAAATATACATTTCTCGTTTGATGTATGATTCAAAACTTCTGTACTGTATTTAGTTCTCACTTATGCAATATCTCAAAACACAGATTGTATGGGGAAAATTTGATGTTGATTGTGACTTCTGCCAGTTGCTTTTTTCATTTTTTTGAAAAAAAAAATCAAAGGCAGTTTTACTTCTCTACCATATATTTGAAGTCACTAATTTGGATCGTAACTGCCGAGATCTGCCTTTTCTTCAGGACATAATTCAGAAAGGGATAGATAATTGTTTGGCTGCTAGGCGGGACTGGGAGAGAACCCCACTGGAGAAGAGGGCCGAGGTGTTCTGGCGTGCAGCAGAACTCATGGCGGAGAAATACCGATATTATCTACTTGCTTCAACTATGCTCGGTCAGGTATGGAGTGTTCTTTCTTACAGTGGTAGCTTTCATATTTATCTTTTGAATAGCAATTTATTTGTGAATTTTCTGCCACCTTGTTTGTCAGATTACTTGTCTTTCTATCTATCCTGTCAACATTATGACTAGGGGAGAAATCAGTTTTTACGAACTTCTTTTGCTCTGTAAAGACTTTACTTTCATAGGCAGTAATTACTTTGTACAGGAAATTACTACTGATTTAATTTTCAGTGCCGCTAAATCAGAAGGGTTAAAAAAAAGAAATCCGGAATTGTAAATCAGTACAGAAATTATAATATACTAGAAAAAAAATCATCAGTCTTGTCTGTAATATTTGTTTGAAATGAAATATGCAGTATGATGAAAAATGGGATTCTTTCAAGGAATTATGTTTAAGGCATTGTGTATTCAAATTCTGGCATTTGCTTGTTCCTCTTTACAAGTTTTAAGGCCATTTTGCACAATACATTTTAGGCTACTAAGTGAAGTTAGAATTAAATTATCATGACTGATGCTCACTGTTCATTGTGTATTTTAGGGAAAGAACATCTGGCAAGCTGAAATTGATGCCGCTGCTGAACTCATAGACTTCCTCAGGTTTAACATAGAGTTTGCAAAGGTAAATATGGCAAAGTAGTTAATCAAAGGGAGGACACTCTTAGGGGGAACAAGAGTTCAGTCCCTTATACTGGCTGAAAATTTGAATGATATTAAGTAGCAAATATTTTCTGAAATACAGATGAAACTGCGACCATCATAATTAAATAATGGAAGGACTAAAAATAAAAGTTCATTGACATGTTATCAGTCTCTGTGATTTGTTTAGATGGTGACTGTTTTAACAAAAGTATAACTAAACATTAGGTAATCAAACAAGATATAAGTATAATATACTTATATCTTGTTTGATAACATATTATGTCAAAATAACTGTGTATAACATCAAAACATTGAAATTTTTCTTGTTAGTTAGTAGAAATAAACATGGTTCTTTTACTTGCTACTCTGACTTGACTTGCATTGAAATTTGAAAAATGTGAACTTTTAAATATACTAGTATGCACAATCACAAAACTTGTGTCAAATCTAGTGTTGCCTTTGTTTTGCTTTGTGTGTCAGAAACGATATTTCATCGAATGTTTATTTATAGGGCGGGGATACCTGATTGTGCTAGAAGCTTAGACTGTGTATTTGAATTAGTTAATTTTGTTTGTAGGAAATAACAAAGTACCAGCCACTCAGTCCAAACCCAGAGGAAACCAACACTATTGTGTACCGAGGAGTTGAGGTACAATTGTAAAGAAAAATGACTTAGATTTTTTTTTTTTTTTTTGAAAAAGAACCAATAAATTTTGAATTTGTTTTAAAACAGCTTGCATTCTGACATAAAATTAGATAATATTAGTGATTTTGGGTCACTGGTTTGAATCCACCTCTGTCCTGTGAGAAAGTTGACCATTTCTTACTGCAAATTTTCAGTATGGTTCAATTTCTGAAAGTTATTGCTTCCAAATTCTTAATTGTAATTTTTATGATTTTACACAACATAACAATTTGTAAATACTTACATTCACAAATTACTTAATTGTTCAAGATTAATGAATTTTATGAATATATCTAAATTTAGAGTACTTAGGGGAGTGAGTACTACATGCATTTAATACAAGTACTTTATAGAAGGGATTTAGGCACAGATTTAAAAGTGGATATCCACATAGATAGCTCAGCTGATTGTTGAATTGGGGGCTAAATAGAACAAACAAATAGTGTATGAAGGAAGCTTATTTCATTATTTTACAGATATTCAAACATTCTTCAACACTGTAACATTCACACATACATTTCAGGGATTCTGGGCAGCAGTGACCCCTTTTAACTTCACAGCAATTGGGGGACATCTCCCAGCAGCTCCAGCTTTAATGGTAGGAAAACTTTGAGTTGAAATAGTTTCTCATGCTAGTGATTGTCGTGGTAACATTTACTTGTTTTATTAAATAGCAAGTTTCTACAAAGTTCGATCAGTTTGAAATACTGTTTTTTTTCCCAGTAGTACAGCTAAAATTAGTTTTGTAATTCCATCAATACAGTCTATACTCTAAAGGTATTTATAGGTTCTGAAATATTGGAATGCGAAGAAAAAGGGTTTTTGTTTTAATGGAACTGATAATGATTTAAAGCCAGTTGAAATTATAGCTGGAAGTATTCTCAAATGATAAGATATTATGCTTATGAATATTGATTACCTGAATTTCAAAATTCTCAGATATTACCAAAGTACATAGAAATAATGAATTAGATTCTCTTTGTTATCAGGGAAACGTAAGCTTGTGGAAGCCCTCAGACACTGCCATGTTGTCTAACTACACAGTATTTGAGATATACAGAGAAGCAGGTCTTCCCGCAGGCGTCATCAACTTTATACCTGCTGATGGTCCGGTATTCGGTGATACAGTCACCGCTTCACCAGACTTAGCTGGAATAAACTTTACTGGTAGTGTAGGGTAAGTAAGTATTGGATGCTACAAATAGAAAACATTTGGAGTAGAGCTGTGAAATTTACAGAATATTTGGTGTTAGTCGAGGAATTTTCTGCTCAGTTTTACCTTTGGATTTCGTACTTTGAAACTAGCCTTATGAATTTCTGTCTGTAACAGAAAGATGTAATGCATCAGATAGAGACCACCCTTGCATTGGATTCGAACTTATTCCTGCTGGGTGATGAGTACTGTGAAAACCCAATTCTCTGGACCAGAAGAATCTATTCCCTGTCAGTTGTCAGAGGTTGATTTTTAGCTCACCTGAGCATGCTCGTGAGCTTTTAGGATCCTTGATTGTCCGGCGTCCGTCCGTCCGTCCATCGTCCACAATTCATTTAAACGACATCTCCTCTGAAACCACTGGGCATAATTTAATGAAACTTGCCTAGAATGTTCCTTGCATGAAGCTCTACCAAGTTTGTTCAAATGGTTCCGGTCCATTGCATTTCTGGGTCACAGGAGCTAAAAACAGATTTTAAAAGTTGGATCTTTAAAAATCTTCTTATCAGAAACCACAAGGTTTGGAGCTTTGATATTTGGTATAAAGCATCATCTAGTGGACCTCTACCAAGTTTGTTCAAATTATGATCCTGGGGTCAAAAATGGCCCCGCCCCAGGGGTAACTTGTTTTACATAGAGTTATATAGGAAAAACTTTAAAAATCTTCTTGTCAGAAACCCTAAGGCGTAGAGCTAAGATATTTGGTGTGCAGCATTGTCTAGTGGACCTCTCCCAAGTTTGTTCAAATCATGGCCTCTGGGTCAAAAATGGCCCCGCCCCAGGGGTAAATTGTTTTACATAGAGTTATATAGAAAAAACTTTAAAAATCTTCTTGTCAGAAACCGTAAGGCATAGAGCTTAGATATTTGGTATGTAGCATTGTCTATTGGAACTCTTCCAATTTTGTTCAAATTATACCTCTGGGGTCAAATTTGGCCCCACCCCGGGGTCATTGGTTTTATATCGGCTTATATAGGAAAAACTTCGAAAATCTTCTTGTCTGAAACCACAAGGCCCTGAGCCTTAAGATTTGGTATGTAGCATTGTCTAGCGGACCTCTACCAAGTTTGTTCAAATTATACCTCTGGGGTCAAATTTGGCCCCACCCCGGGGTCATTGGTTTTACATAGGCTTATATAGTGATAACTTTGAAAATAGAAAGAGAAGTAACATTTTCAGTCCAAATAATCTGGAAATTTGTCAGACAGGTTGTTTCTATGATTTCTGGCTCAATTTCGAATATGGGTCATCTTCGTTCAAAAACTAGGTCACAGAGCCCAAAAATAGAAAAACGTCGTTAACACTCTAGAGGTTACATTTTCAGTCAAAATATCCCAGAAATTTGTCAGAAATGTTGTTTTGCTGATTTAAAGCTCAAGTTTAAAATTGGGTCATCTGGGGTCAAAAACTAGGTCACAGAGCCCAAATATGGAAAAACCATGTAAACACTCTAGAGGTAACAGTTTCAGTCCAAATAACTTGGAATCTGTCAGAAAGGTTGTTTCAATGATTTCTAGGTTAAATTAGAATATGGGTCATCTTAAATCAAAAACAAGGTCACAGAGCCCAAAAATAGATAAAAACTTGTTAACACTCTAGAAGCTACTTTTCAGTCCAAATATTAGCCAATTGTCAGAAAGGATGTTTTAATGATTTCTAGCTTAGATTCGAATAAAGGTCATCTGGGGTCAAAAACTAGGTCACAGACCCCAAATATGGAAAAACCTTGTTAACACGCATTGAGGTAACATTTTCAGTTCAAATAACCTTGAAATTTGTCAGAAAGACTGTTTTAATGATTTCTAGCTCAGTTTTGAATATGGGTTATCTGTGGTCAAAAACTAGGACACAGGGCCAAAAAGTAGAAAATCCTTGTTAATGCTCTAGAGGTTACATTTTCAGTCCAAATGTCATTGAAATTTGTCAGAAAGGTTGTTTGAATGATTTTTAGCTCAGATTAGGATATGGGTCATCTGGGATCAAAAACTAGGTCACAGAGCCCTAAAATGTTAAAACCATTTTAACACTCCAGAGGTTACATTTTCAATCCAAATATCCTGGAAATTTGTCAGACAGGTTGTTTTGATGATTTCTAGCTCAAGTACTAATATGGGTCATCTTTGGACAAAAACTAGGTCCCAGAGCCCAAATATGGAAAAACCTTGTTAACACTCTAGAGTTAAGATTTTAATTCCAAATAACCAGTAAATTTGTCAGAAAGGTTGCTTCTATGATTTCCAGCTCAACTTTGAATATCGGTCATCTGGATTAAAAACTATGTCACAGAGCCTAAATATCGAAAAACTTTGTAAACACTCTAGAGGCTACATTTTCAGTCCAAATGTCCTGGAAATTTGTCAGAAAGGTTGTTTTGATGATTTCTACCTCAGATTTGGATATGGATCATCTGGGGTCAAAAACTAGGTCACAGAGCCCAAATATGGAAAAACCTTGTTAACACTCTAGAGGCTACACTTTCAGTCCAAATAACCTTGAAATTTGTCAGAAAGATTGTTTCAATAATTTCTATGTCAAGTTCGAATATGGGTCATCTGGGGTCAATTAACCAGGTCCATAGCAACTTTTTTTAAAGCAGTCATATTCAGGTGAGCGATATAGGGCCATCATGGCCCTCTTGTTTACAAGTCTCAGCAGGTGTGCAGGCGACCATACCACACTCCCACTTAAGGTGGTCATCATATATGGTAAAGAATGGTCATTTTAAATCAGAGACCATGAGTTTTTTATTGTTTACCTCCATAGTAGAGAGTAAACATATACTTGTCACTTGAGGAATAGGTGTCACTACAGTTTTCTTATTGACTGTTTGTTAACACTACAAGAGAATAATGGTAAGACTATTGTTAGTGTTTATGATGATAGGGGCAGTGTACCAAGATACTGATGGAGGTGATATATATTCAACATATCTCATTGTTTCCTTCAGAACATTCAGAAGACTGTGGAAACAGGTTGGTCAGAATCTAGACATCTACAAGAGTTACCCCAGACTTATTGGAGGTAATTAGCTGATAAAATGAGGCAGAGAGACTTTATGCATAATTAGGAAACAAACTCTCTCTATTTGAGTTTATTTAATGGATGTAGTGGTTGTCCATATCACTGACACCCCTCACAGAGTTTAGATATTTTAAGTTGTGGGGGATAGTACAAAATGCAAAGACACCTCTTATTCTATCCATGCTCATTGTATGGCACTGATACATTGGACCTGGTTTTAACATCTCATCTGAAAGGTGGTTAGTAATGTTAGTGGAGGAATGGATGATAGACTCGTGACCCCTGGATTACCAGTCCAGTGCATTACCACTGAACCACTGGTCTGCACTAGGACCCAAAACTTCTTGGGTTTTGCCAAGTAACAAAAGAGCTAAACTTGTAAAGTAACCACCAAATCACTGAGTAGAGAGGCTTTCTTCACTATCACGAACCACACTGTCAAGGTTTCAGCAAATTACTTTAGAGTCAGACTAGGCAAGTAGTCCACCAATTTGAAAACTGAAACCCGTATATTATTAATAGTTGTTGCAGTAGACAGAATTTATTGTTCAAACGAAAACTGCACTGTGTAACCATATTATATTACTTGAATGAACTCTGGTAAAATTCCATTGCGTCATGCTTAGCTACACTGGTCAGCATTTCTTATACACTGTAGATTTCCCGCCAATGCTCAGTCCATTTATTCAAGTTGCATTGAAAACACACTTGGGTTTTTAGCTCGTTATATCCCCACATTTGTGGCACATGGACTAAATATACATATATTATTGGAGCAATTTTCAAAACACAAATATATTACACACTGTTTTCTATCTATAAGTTACTTCAAGCATTGTCACCAGTGGATATAGATGAATTATGGTAATTTCTGTAAATATATCAACAAAAATATTTGCCTGTGAAACCACTACATTATTAGCAGTATTCCATTCAAACAAAATTTTTCACAATGCCTTATTGTTGACAGAATGTGGGGGTAAGAACATGCATTTTGTCCATCCCACTGCCAAGATAGACCAGGTCTTCTATGGTGCTATACAGAGTGGTTTCGAGTACTCCGGTCAGAAATGTTCTGCGCTATCCAGAATGTATGTCCCGCAGTCATTGTGGCCGGAAGTTAAGAAGAATTTATTGAAGATTCATGATGAGATGGTTGTTGGAACACCTTTGTATGGGAAAACATTTGTTTCAGCTGTGATAGACGATAAGGTAATTGACTGGACAACTTATATGATAAAACTCCCGAAAGATGCACTGTTACCTTTTTTAAGTCTTGAATGTTTTGTACTTCTTGTTAAAAAATGTATTGTTATTAATGGTGGATTTTCAGTCATACACAATTCATTGAGAGTATGCATCTGTTGCTAATAATGAGCATTTTCAGACTGAAAGGATAATTTAGAAAGATTTCAGAGATGTGACAACCTAGACCTAATAATGACTGGTACAAAAAGGATATGATCGGTTACAAACACTCTCACATGAAATTGGAAGGACTTTTTGTGTTCATTTTTGCTGTTTCCTTTCATATAAGATATTTGTTAAAAATTATGAAATCATTAGCCTAGTCTAGCATGGATGATAATTAATATTACATTCAAAATTCTTCTTTAGACATCAGATCCTATTGACAGAATATTTGCAGTTCTGGTCATGTGTGAAATGTAAAATATTCGAAAACAATGGCTATAATAGCGCATAGAATCACGGTAAACAATTTATGTATTATATACATACATGTTTATATTATGAGAGAGATGAAAGGTCAGAGTGGATGTAGAGAAAACCATGGGTTATGGACACAGGTGTAGACACTTATTTTTGTGCTTATATTTATTTCAGGCCTATGCAAGATGTAAGAGCTACTTGGAGCATGCAAAGAAATCTTCAGATCTCAAGATAGTTGCTGGGGGAAACTATGACGACAGGTATTCAAGAATTAAGGCTATTGCATTAAGTTTCAACTTCTTTATTTTAAATCAAAATTTCGAAGCAAGTTCTTGCAACTTACATGTATTTAGATCCCTCTTGGTGACTGCCTCTTGGGTTTGTCATTGGAGACTCTCACCCATGATTGGATTCGAACCAGTAACCTTAAATCAGAAGTCCGGTATTTTACCACCTCAGCCCATACTTTCCCATGCTTTTCCACATGAATGCTATTGTATTTGTTCAAAGTCTTCAAATTTAAGTTTCAGTATCAGAAGTTTGTAGTTTTTACCACACAGGAGAAATCTTAAAGCCCCATTATTTCTCAGATATGGGCATTTTGTTTACATGACAGGCAAGTGTGATTGTAATCATTTATTGATTTAAAAAGACCTTGTAACTTGCGCAGTGTTTGATTATCCTTCACTCTCTAATAATTAATTCAATTTCAAACCTCTAGACAAGTTTTTGTTTACTTCTGAGAAGATTTCTGAAGAGTTACAATTGTTACCACATAAGGGTAACATATTTAATTTTATGCAAGAAAAATGTTAATGCAATATTTCATGGTGTAATTTATGCAAGAAAAACATTTCTGCAGTATTTTATGGTGTAATTCACACTCAAGTCCATTTTCTGCTGTAAACTTGGTTTGGGTGAAGTTGCACTGCCATGTACAGTTCTGAAATTTTACAGACCATCTACAGTATATCTGTTAGGTTGTATAAAATTTGCTGACCAGGATTAAACTAATCATTTAACAGGCCAACAATTTTAATTCTTCAACAGTAGAAAAACTTTCAGTGGTTTCACAAGTTACTGAAAACATTATTGATACCTTTCAGTAAAGGATATTTCATAGAACCAACATTCATAGAGTCCTTAGATCCTAAAGAGAAGATTATGGAAGAGGTAGGTATAACTTAAAAAAACTTTTTTACTTTCTTTAGTATATCGCCATCATGAATTCTGAAAAACATAACAAAAAGAAATGAAAATGAGAAAAGGAGTATGTCAAAAATGAGTAAAACCAGATTCTTTAGATGACAGAATTTATAGAAAATTACTTCTGCATTTATTTTTTTATTAAAAGTTATATTATTGTTTTTAGCAATGAAGATAAATGCTAAAATCACAGAGTATATTCAGAAACCACTTAAATTAAAAGTACCAAAGACTTCTGTCACTTCTAAGATGGTGTAAACTAAGATTTACATTCAAGAATTATTGTACTCCCAGTTTCTGACTGCTGCAGTCATGTAAGATTTCTACCATGTACTCTTCTCGGAGTTAAAAAAAAATTCTAATGAACATAGTATATATTACAGCAGTAAATAGATCGGTAATGTTTGTTTTGTCAAAGGACACGTTTCACTTTGTATTTATTTCCTATTTGAAGAATTCTGTTTTGACTATAGTGTGTTGTTTTATACTCACAGGAAATTTTCGGACCTATAGTAACAGTGTACATTTACCCAGATGAGAAGTACATGGAAACTGCAAAACTAGCTACAGAAACATCGCCTTATGCCCTTACAGGGGCAATATACGCCGAGGATCCGTAAGAATTAAAATTTTTATGAACAACAATCGGTCCAAAGAAAATGTTTTCTTTTTTTATACATTCAAAGGGACCTATTGTCGATTGGGTCATGTTGTCCATCAGACCATTGTGGAGTTACCTGTCCTTAGATATATGCATTCTTGAATTATCTTCCCTTGATTCTATCTAGAAGTGTTTTTTTTAGCAGGTAACTCCTACAGTTTTCAGTTGATTGAAATGAAACTTACTGTACATTATCCTCATGAAAAGTATATTTGTGGTTTTTGGTGGAATTTTCATTTACTATGTGTAGGAAAGGTCTTTTATAGTTTAGTGAAGTAGATTAATTATACATTTATTATGGTTAACTTTTATATGAGTTTTCTGTTTCATCTGTAGAATAAAAAAATTTGCAAATAAGAACTTTTTGTTGCAAGTCACTTGTACGAGTATCTTGTCTCTTTTTTTTTCAATTTGAAATAGGAGTTTTGTTACAGTCTTGTTTATGTTGTGTCACTCATTACCTGTGATTTCAACACTATTAATATTAACTACACAGGCTTGTAAGGTTTGATTGCATGTGGAAAACAATTGGTTGTTTGCGATGTTTTTTAGTACATTTTGACCCAGTTGTATAGTATTACACTTTTCTGCTTTTTATCTTTTGCACAGGAAAGTCGTTGATGAGTTGTCAGACATTTTCAGAGATTGTGCCGGAAATTTCTACATTAATGATAAATCCACTGGGTCTGTTGTAGGGCAGCAGCCTTTTGGTGGTACCAGGCTGTCAGGTAGTACAGATATTATGTAATAATTAGATTTTCATAGTCTTAACTATCTTACGAACATGAGTCTATAATAGAAAGATGCAATGCATCTTAGAATACACAACCCAGAGCAGGATTCGAACTCCGATCTAAGCGCATCGAAGACCAACACTAACCACTGAGCCAAAGAATCGATTCCCTAACACAGTTGTCAGAGGTTGTACATGTATTTATACAATTATAGGAGGGTATGCACAAGACCATAATACATCCCCTCTTGAGAAAGTCATCATTTATGACGAATGACGAATGGTGTTGTCTATTTTTAGATCAGAAGATCAGACAGAAACCTTGAAAGATTTTTTTTCTGTTTAATTTTTTATATCTAAGTCCAGGTGAAGTCAATCTCAGACGAGCCCCCATCTTACGAACATGGAAGTCTGTAACAGAAAGATGCAATGCATCTTAGAATACACAATCCAGAGTGGGATTCAAACTCGGATCTTAGCACATAGAAGGCCAACACTCTAACCACTGAGCCAAAGAATCGATTCCCTGACACAGTCGTCAGAGGCTATGTTTATACAATTATAGGAAGTTATGCACTAGACCTTAACAACTAGCAGTTTTACAAGTACTGATATTACTTTAGAATGTCTCTTGCTTAAAGAGGATTAGCCTAAAGTATTCTTTTCCTCCAAAATCATGGTAAAGTGAACGATATTAAATGAATTATGATCAGATGTAGATGTCAGGTAGAAATTCTGAGTACAGAAGGTAAACTGACAGCATTAATATAAGTCTTTATGTATTGTTGTTGTTGTTGTTGTATTTTTGGTTTGATAGTCTTTTATTACAAATGAACGTTTCTGGGTTGCTTATTGCCTCAAGGATTTTTTAAAAGAAATTTAAGTTTCGAACAAATTTGAAAGATAAGTATGTAACAGACGTGTTTCATAGAGTGATGGGTAAAAATATTAAAACCTGGAAAATTACCTGAAAAACATGTATTGTTTGGCTTACATCTAACTCTGGACTACAAAAGACTCAATAATATATTCAGTTGTATTTGTGTAAACAAACTTCTGGATAACCTAGATCAGTTGTTATCTAGACATCACTTGACAAATACATAGAAACAGATTAAGTGCCCAGAAATTTTTGATTTCTGGTTAATTTATTAACCCTTTCCTCCATATATACACCTTTATGGCTTGAGCGAACAGTGTAGATCCAGATCAGCCGGCATATCCGTGCCATCTGATCAGGATCTACACTGTTTGCCTTTTGATACATTAGGTTATTTCTTACCAAAAAGTCACCAGTGCAGATCCTGATCAGACGGTACAGATATGCTGGCTGATCTTGATCTACACTGGTTGCACATGCGTAAAAATGCATATATATGGAGCAAAGGGTTAACTTTGATTCATTTTCATTTAAGGTACAAATGACAAGGCAGGTGGGCCTTACTACTTGCTGAAATTTGTGTCCCCTCAGTCAGTGAAAACACGTAATATCCCGAAAAGTACATGGAAATACCCGAGTATGGCAGAGACGTCACCAGAAGAATAGTAAGTATATGAAATATTTACAAACTTTACTGTGTATGAATATTTCTGTAACTAATAATGGTAGTAGGTTGTCTTGGTGTAAAGATATTTCAAATTAACATAATTAAGGTTTTAAAACATAATTTTCTTAATTCTGAAAATGGGTTATAGCTGTGCCTGTCTTTTCAATGAAAGATAAAAATAGAATGTGGTAATGGAATAGTCTATTATTCAGAAAGGTGACACAGCTTATAAACTCAAAAGGAGGTTTTCTTTTAGTGCAGCAAAGCTTCAGAATGGATTAGTCTATTTCCTTGTTTTCAGTCATGTAAAGTATCTGGATTTAATATCCCGTGTAAGATGAATCATGTGCATCCCTTGATGACTATTAAGCACAGTTCGATTCACACACTGATATATACCATATGATAATAAAAAATTAGTACAACATGAAAATGTTTATTATAAAATACATTCTACATTCACAAATATTTTATGAAAAGGTCATTCCAGGAAAACATATATCCCACCCCAGGAAGGAAAAATAAAGAAATTCTGTAGGTTGCAGGGTGTCTTTTTAGCTCACCTGAGCAAATGCCCAGGGTGAGCTATTGTGATCACCCTGTGTCCGGCGTCTGTCATCAACATTTTACTTTAAATGACATCTCCATCTAAACCACAAAGCTATTTTTACCCAAACTTTACAGGGCTGCAGAAGCTAAAAAAAGAAAAAAAATTATACAACATCTCCTCCTAAACGGCTGGGTGATTTTCCACCAAATTTTACAGAAATGTTCCATACATAGCCCATTAAAATTGCTAAAATGGTTCCGCTCCAATGAACAAAATGGCTGCCAGAGCTAAAAATAGATTTTCATCAATATATGGCTTCAAATGACATCTCCTCACAAGCTGTTATCATGAAATTGCCTCTGCCCCATGGATCTTTTGTGTATAAGATATGAGATCTTTGAATATCTTCAGTTAGAAAATGTAATGTTGTATCTGATGTTTGCTTAACAGTAGACCAGGGATGGGTACAATTACAATTATAATTTAATTAATTACAATTAAGTATGAAAAATCATATAATTAAAAATAATTGTTAATTGAGCCAAAACTCAATTACTTTAATTGTAATTAATTAATTACTTTGTGAAATTCTTCATTTAATTGTCAATTAAATTCAATTAAATTCAATTAATCTGAATTCTGTGCACATTAACCATTGATCTGATTTAGGTAAAATGCATACATGATACTTTTTCACCTGTATTGTCTGATATAGATAATCTTCCAAGAAGTGATAATTGATAATCACCTGTCAATGATTTTAATACAGGTAGCTTTTCATGGGTATTGTCATGATTGATATAGCCTAAGGTATATACTGGCAAGTGTTTGAGAGTAATGCTTTGTGTTATTCAGAAAACAGACTGATGAGTTTGATTTAATGTTTTCAAAGTGAAAATAATTTTTTCTGTGTCTGGTGTGCTTTGTAACTATGTTATTTTCATATTAAAGCAGTTTAACTAGAAAATAATTAATTGTAATTAATTATTTTTTTCAAATTTAATTGTAATTAATTAATTACAATGTGAAAATTCATGTAATTGTAATTGTAATGTAATTGGGAAGTTTCCATTTTAATTGTAATTAATTAATTACTTTTAAAAATAATGGTACCCATCCCTGCAGTAGACCCCCAGGCAAAGTACTCAGGAGAGCGATCCAGGGCCATCATGGCCCTCTTGTTATTTAATGGAGTCTATTTTCTTGTCAGAGAAACCTCTAAAGTGGGTAGGCCCATTTTGAAAGTAATGTGGTCGGCCCCAGTACTGAAATGGCCCTATGCAGAAGTACCAATCATGTGTGAGATGGTTTGATTAGGAGATAAGGACCTCTGGCGGCTGCATTTGGTGGTAAATCTGCATTACAAGATGCATGTTGATACAGTGGCTCTTGGCTGAATCACCTGGTCTGAATTTCAAGAATATGAATGATACTTGAAATAAATTTGTTTACTGTTTCACTAATTTTGAATGCTTGTTCTATTTCAGTAAAGTGGACAAGACATCCTTCCCTCATGTGGAGTAGAAAAACAGCAGAAAAATCTAAACAATGATGAAAGGATCCATTAAACAAGTAAAAAAAAAGGGAAAAGATAAATTGTTAGCATTGCAGAAGAATGTATTTTGATATAATAGGTAATTCACCAAAGAATAAAAGGGAGATAAGTGTGTAATATTCTAATGTTTGGTAATAATCAGTCAGCATAACAGATGAGGGATTGAACAATAGTGGATATGGTTTATTAAAAAATTTGCAATAAAGATAGGCAGAGGCATATCTGTGAGATTACAATGGCATTTATTAGGAAGAACATTGTTCATGTTTAGTGAATCACATATAAAGTTGTTATAAAACCTGTTGAAGAAATATTGAATGATGTAAGTTTTTAGAAAATGAAATCTTGAAACTTTTTTTATATTCAGTCACACAAAAATGTTGCAGGGAATGTCCTAACTTTTGTGACATTTAAGTATTTTTAAGCCAGGTGTTTGGAAACTTTCAATTATTTTTACTTTTTATGGGTGATATTTAAAGTTTTGAAAACTTCCAGAAGATGAATGTACATGACTCCAATGAAACATTTTTATTTGTGCTTCCAGTGTTTATTTCATGGTTCCTGCCAGATTTAACTTTCCTAGACAGAAACTTTTTAACAGTGGAAAATTTCAAATGGTTTAATAAGATTTTGATTTATGAAAGTAAGACTTTCTCGAGTGTTATCTAACTCACCAAGTTGCTCAGTATTTCAATATTGCACCATCAGAATGGGTGTACGTTTTCCTGTATAGGGCTGATTATTTCTTAGAGTTGTACTCTTGTGCTTTTGTTTCTTGTTTATTTAAGCCACATAATAGCTCTCTTGATATTATATTGTATCTTATCTTGAAGATCCAACACTTTGCTGATATACATGTGCTGTTTATATGTATGTACACACTTTTTTGTTGCTTTTTGACAATTTTGACAAATCTTGAACAAACTTTTTTTATTACAAAATAGCTGCTAAATGAATGTTGAACAAGTTTTACATAGATTTATTTTACTTGAACTTACAGATACATGTACATACTTAATGAAAATCAAAGATAACTGGGTAAAGTAATAGTATTAAAAACATTTAGAAAGTTCAGGTATTTGTAAACAAAACAAAAAAGATAGTGTTTACATTGCGAGGGTTCAGTGTAAAATATTGTATCACCCTTTATTTGATCCTTATTACATAATGTGCTTTGGAACAAAGTCCATGCTTGACTGTTTGAGGCACTGACTTGCTGAAATATGTTTTCACCTTCATACCATTTCTAATTTATTCTAAACTCTGCTATGAAGTATTGACTTCTCATTGATTTGATATTTTGCTTGGTTATAACCTGAAAATCCATTTACTTGTATTTAGTTTTTGCACAGATTGTAACAGTTTTTGGCAAAGTAACTGTTTAAAAATGGTTTGGATATTTGTTAAAATTTCATTAGAACTTCTTTCATTAAAAAGGGCCTTGAACTTTGTAAATGGTTTGTAATGGAATACTCTGTTGAACAAAGATTATGATATTTGAATGCATGTTTTTTAAGTTGTGCATATATGTACTTAATTGCTCCAAGTTTTAAGTTTACACACTGTTGAACAATCATTAAGAAATTTTTGTTAAAGTGATGTTTTTAAAATGATGTTTATTGTTTATAATGTGAAATACTCGGCAAATGTTTTATTATAATTCTTATTAAATCTCTCAGTTTGAATCTCAGTAGGAAGGAAGACAACTCAGCATTATTGTAAACGTGTATTCTCTTGTTTTATTTGTATACATGTAATGTTTTTGTTTATAAACTATTTAGCTGATGTAGAAAAATAAATGAACCGATAGGATAATGATCAAACCGTATTATTTCCACTCTAAAACTGTTGTAATATGGCTTTTTTTTGTATTTGACTCATTTCTTCTTTAAAAGGCATCCCTTATTTTTTTTGAAATAGCTTTGAAAAAAAATACTGCACTATATTTCTAACATGTTCATTGATCTAAAAAGCAAAGTTAGAAGAGGTTTTGTTACGAATTAAGATCATTTCTTCCAGTAAGACATCTTTCTTGGTAAAATAAGAACTACTTGGACTTATATATATTGGAAACAGTAGGACGAGTGTTATTAAGTATGACGCAGATATGTTTACATTAAGGAATTTTTTTTGCCAGCTGAACAATGATAAATGACTTACATACCAGGTTCATCTATTCTTATGTTGATTAAGACGATTACTTATGTTGTAGAATGGGGTAAGTGCCTAATTGATGGATCCCTGACCCCTCACATTTGCATGGTTTAACAAAGAAGTGTAGTTATATTTTCACCACAAACAAGTATAGAACAAAACAGCACATGTAATGTTTGTGGGTAAAACCTACTGTTATGAGATTTAAGAGTCATGCTGTGGTTCCATGAGTGTCAGTATTATCTTGGTGTTGAAATCAGCCTCTCTTTCTCATACCATTGTCAAACTAGTGCTGGTCAAACTTGCATGCAATGGTTAGTTGGTATTTTAAGCAGGTAATGTAAATGACAGTATTCCGACTATAGAATTATAGTTTGATAATTTTGTAACCTTATTTCTGAAACAGTTTTGGGAGAATTACTAGATTGTGTATGAAAATCTGTGTTAACTATGATATATAATTATTATATATTATATTCTAATGCATAATATGGTAATATATATTAAAGAAAATCTTCTATTTTCGTAATGTTTTTATTCAGTGAATCTCTCTTTTCTTGTTTTAATTTCTTACCTTTAGCACATATACATTTTACATTAAACAGATTTTGCTCTTCAGTACCGGAGGAACAAAGTTATATACATAAAACATTAATTTCTTTGGTGTTTTTTTTTCATGATTTATTTTGAAGCTGTTTTATTGCATAAATGATTTTGGTGTTCAGAGAACAAATGTCACATGCTTTTTCTTTCAGTTTAAAAATTTGAAGTGGCTTAAACTCCATGTAAGAGTGAAATTTGCTGTTGGGTGGGTGACTCATAAAAAAGTTTACTGCATATTTTATTTTGTTAATGAATACATCTTCAAATAAAATTATGGAATGAAATGTTTTTGTTTTATTCTTTACCAGAGACCTCAAGTACCATTATAAGTCTTTGTCAACATTAAAGAATTACCTTTATAACTAAGCATGTGTGAAAGTTGACACTGGCTGACAAAATGGGGTCGTGCTCTGTGAAAGCACTCATTGGAGGTAAAATGTCGCAGCTGATTAGATAACCTATGTTAAATTGTTAGATGGATATACCGGTATGCAGCGAGTATATGAACTCACTGCAACCAGGACGAAAAAGCTAACAAGGTCTAGTCCACAATGTGCATATAGGTGTTACCCTCATAAAAAATAACATCTGGATATGACAAATATTCGTTGCAAGTTACTTTCAGATTTCTAGGAAAGTAAACATTAATGCGATGAAGGAATTGTATACAGTCTTTTTAATGTTCAACAGTGAACTTGACCTTTCCAGATAAATATATTGTGACCATGACCTTTGCCCTGTAACACATCTATGACGCTGAACCACCATAGTGAGAACTATATCAAGATGACTGCAAGTGGGCATGACAACAAATAAACTGATGATGTTAAAACTTACTGATGAGTAAAGATGCGATTATCATGCGTCAAGACAAACACAAATTAATATAGTACTTACTAGATTCTACGAGGATACCTTTTCGTCGTGATACGGTAGACTACACTTCATTTTATTAATGAATTATGAGCAGAACATTTTCACACTGAGGACAGTCATATTTGCTTTCGTCATCACGTCGGTACGTCGGAAAAAAATCAAATTTTATTGCAATCAGTAGACATAATAACAGCACATGTAATGCCTTTATTCAAAAAAGGTGACAAAGATATCCCTTCCAATTATAGACCTATATCACTAATAAGGTGTCTGGGCAAAGTTATGGAACGCGTCATGTTCAAACATCTTTTTAATTATCTTGTAAGTAACGACATCATTTATAAAAATCAATCTGGTTTCCTCCCTGGTCATTCAACTGTATACCAACTTATTGACTTATATAATCAAATATGTAAAGCTTTTGACGAAAAACAACTCACTTGTATTACCTTTTGTGATATATCTAAGGCTTTCGACAGAGTTTGGCATCTTGGACTGTTATTCAAACTAAAACAATACGGAATCATTGGTAAACTAAATAAATGGATTGAAAATTACTTAAGCTACAGGCATCAACGAGTATTTATCGGGTCATCCTCTTCTGAAATTAAATATATAACTGCAGGTGTTCCACAGGGCTCAGTTCTAGGACCTCTTTTGTTTCTTATCTACGTTAATGATATTGCTGACACTTTAGAAAGCTCCACTAGATTATTTGCTGACGATTGTTCACTTGCAGTATCTTCCACGAATAAACAACTTATAGAATCAAGGTTAAACTCCGATCTCGAAAAGATTTCTAACTGGTCGAAACAGTGGTTGGTAAATTTTAACCCCTCTAAAACAGAGGTAGCAGCCTTCTCGCTTGCAGAAAGAGACCTTCCTAATTTGAGTTTTCAAAATATTGAGCTTACTTTTGTTGAAAGCCATAAACATCATGGTGTAACTCTAAGCAAGGATGGTTCATGGCACGAACACATGCACATCACTAACATAATTTCTTCTGCTTCCAAAGTTCTAGGATCTATGCAAATGCTTAAGTTCAGGTTAAATCGTGCAACGCTTAACCAAATTTGTGTGTCATATTTAAGACCAATACTAGAATATGCTTCAATTGTGTGGGACAACTGTATTATACGCGATAAAGAATCTTTAGAAAAACTTCAGTATGAAGCTGCACGAACCGTAACTGGTCTAACACGCTCAGTATCCATTGAAAAACTCTTAACTGAAATTGGTTGGATATCGCTATCTGATCTACGCAAAATACTAAAGCTAATTTTAGTGTATAAAGAAAAACATGGGTTTTTGCCAGAATATCTTTCAGATTTATTTCCGCCTACAATACAAGAAACTATTCCTTACAATTTAAGATTCAACCCTAACTATGTCACTGTTCCAAGACGCTTAGAAATTTTCTCCAAATCAGTAATTCCTTCTTCTGTTAAGTTGTGGAACGAATTTGATAATGAAATAAAAAACTCACCAAGTCTCTCAAGTTTCAAAGCAAACCTTAAAAATCACTTTAAACCACCTATTGTTCCAAAATGGTTTTTAGCGGTGACAGAACGTTTTCTGTTTACCATGCAAGAATTAGAAATCAGTGTAGTGATCTAAACGATGATCCATTTCGAAATCATATTAGGCAGAACTCTCTTTGTGACTGTGGAAGTCCTTGTGAAGATGCTAACCATTACTTCCTAGTTTGTTCCAGATTTACTCGTCATAGATATATTTTGAACCAGTCTACGTTTATTTTTCAACCTCTAACATTACATGACTTATTATTTGGTAAAGAAACTCTTTCAGAGGAAGAAAATGCATATATTTTTATTGAAATACAGAAATTTATAAAGCGAACAGAAAGATTTAAGTAATATCTGTGATATTTTTTGACATATCATTTTTACATTTTTGTTGTATCCCGCCATCGGTATTGACATTAAAGGTATGGCATCGGTTGGAGGGTTTGGCATGTTGGGGGCAGCGTAGCACAGTTTTTTGTTGTTGTTTTTTTTGGAGCAATTCCTTCTATCTTATTGTTGATTTAATCCTCATTTATTAAATTCTAGTATTTTGCCTTTAGGTTTCTTTCTTTCCTCCTGCTTTTTGTTCCTTCTTCTCTATTGACTAAAACATATTTTCTCAATTTCGATTGTATAATTACTAAATCGGTTATATAGACTATAAAACAGACACTTAGGAAAGGGCTGTTCCTAATGTTGTTAAAACTTGTAGCCCAATCCATTTGCACGTTTTTTTCGATTTATGTTTCTCTGTTTTTATAACAACAGGATGGTGTCCTCAACAATTCTATTGCTTGTATTTTAAACGAAATAAGTTTTCAAACTCTTTACAAAGTCACTAGGATACTTGTATACATCAGAACCAGGCGCGTAGCTAGCCTATAAAGAATGTGGATTCAAAATAATCTAGGGGGGTCAGGGGGCATGCCCCCCCTGAAAATTTTGAAATAAATGGTGCAATTTGGTGCGTTTTGGGGCCTCCGGAGAGCTTTCTTTACTAAAAAAATTTTTTTTTGTCAAAATAATGTGGATTCAGCTGCGTACTCGCGTATAGGCAGCTACGCGCCTGACTGAACAAGTCTCATTTTCATGAAAGTTTTAGAATCCGGTTTCAGTAAAGATATTTCTTCCATAGTAATAAGGGGAGCAACTCAATATGAGAAAGTTTGATGTCGTATCTGTATGTCCTTTTTCACGTCGTACTGACTGGCTTTTTACAAATTAATGTACTTACTGATACTAATTTTCTTAAATTATGAGCCTGAGGGGTGCCTTGGTGATGAAAATTTATATTGCTTAATTCATACAATCAACGGATAACCAAAACATTATGCATGCGTGCAAGTACTTAAAATAGAAACGCATCCAACGTGTTTGAAACAGAATGAGTCAAATACACGTAATTTTTGTCCTGCATATTTTTTACAAGTTTTCTGAGCATTAATGAGAATACCTTTTTACCTATGTAGAACTTTTGGGGGATTAGTGGTAACTTGCTGGGCTTTTGATCCAGGGGTCGCGGGTTCCACCTCCTGCTCCCCTACTTACACTCAGTGTTGTCTCTAAGCCGAGGTCCTATTTACAGGTTATATACACTTAGCATGTAAAGGAAGTAGGGGTGTCTCTTGAATGGGATGTTTTCTGCAACTTGCTCCGCCCCTCACAACTTAAGATAATTAAACTCTTCAGGGGGCGTCTGTCATATGAGCAACTGGTACCGACAACTATTAAACTCTCTCTCTCTCTCAAACACACACACACACACGCACGCACACACACACACACACACATCGTCGGTACACACGGTCGGTCCATTACGTGACACTTCATTGTATACTGTTGTGTAAACGGAAACAGTGCGTATCCGACGACGACATGGAGATAAAACAGTAAATCTTCACTCATAATCGTCATGTTTATTCTGACTGTTTTACAAATGAAAATAGACAGATTAAGCACGTAACTCTGGGTGGAACTATATCAAGTGTCTTGAACCTAGTTTCCCTATTTTTCAGACCTCACAGGATCAGGATTTGAGAACAGGCGGATGAAGTTCACTTTTGTGTTATGTTGATAGGGGAGACCGAAAAACTTATCAGTTCATACCAGTGGTACTTAAATCATCAGCCCTTATTTCGACGAGTTTTAATTAAAACTTTAGGAAACAACCGTCACAAAAATTCTTCAAACTGCAAGACTGTGGTATCTTTTTGGGGGCTCTAAGATGCAATATGGGTTCACATTTTTCAACACATACACATTGTTTTCTCCATTTAGAGAAATAAATAAAAGGCCAAAAGCCTTAACACAAAATACTTTTGGAATCAGAAAGTGTCTCTTGTTCGACCTTTCATGGCGTCTTTCCGTAAGGATTTTGAACAGACATTTGTCTCTGTTATCGTTTTAGCCTAAGCCTGGTCATCACTAAAAGGTGAAATGGACTTGTTTTTCATCACTTTTTCATTTACGTTTCTTTTCTTTATTCCTTTATCTTTTCTTTGAGCTTCATCTTCTTTTCAAGGCAACACTTACGCTGTGTCATGAACTGAGCCACAGGCAAAAAAGGGCACAGGTTACAAGCTACCGGAGCGGATCAGTGGTACAGTGGTAACGCGCTGGACTGGTAACCCAGGGGTCCCGAGATCGATCCCCCGCTCATCCACTAACATTACTAATTGTCTTTTGGTTGAGACGTTAATTCGAGGTCCCATTTATCAGTGCTGTACACTGAGCATGCAAAATAACCAGGGATGTCTCAGGAACGGGATGCTTTCTGTATCTTGCACTATCCCCCGCAACATAAAATAACTAGTCTCTGCAGGGGTCGTCGGTCATATGGGCAACCAGTACCGACGATAAATAAACTCAAATAGAAGCTACCGAAGTCAATGACCTGTGTTAGAATAAGCTGTATCGTTCCCGAGCACAAACTGTGGTATGTGGCGTGACGTTCAGAACTTTGTTGTCATATGTAATAACTTCTTTTGTTTTGCCAAGAAGAATAACTCTTTTAGTAAAGCCTTTATATATACCCCCGGTATATATGGTCAACACGTGTATTTTTCATACAGTAAAAGCTCACGATGCGACCAACTCAATATACAGACCAACTCAATATTACGAACATTTTCTTCTGGTCCCGATTTTTTTACTATATATTCTATTGTTAGTTAAACTCAGTAATAAGACCAACTCAATATTGCGTATTGCGACCGCAATTTCCGGTCCCGAATGAAAATACAAACCTTTTTTGAACTCGAAATTACGACCGCGACCAGAACGGAACAAAATGGGCAGCTGTTGACTTTAGCTATTCATCAAAGGTCGAGGTCGGCAAACTTGTTTACCCAAACATGTACATAATGGGCACCTCGTGTTAATCGGTGTTAATTGATAATTTGACAGGTCAAAAGGATCCAGGTGTGGATAATTTACTTTAAGGTTGGTTTAATTGTTTATGACACCCTTATTAGAGTAGACTGCGGCTTACTGCACGATAAATTTTCTATTGTTATAGTCACTAATTGATGCGCAAACGAATTAATGCAACACTGAATATGATCTCTTTAGTTAAGAAATACAAAAATGATAGCCGAGCAAAAGTTACTTAACAGACTGAAAGAAAAGTATACCCAAACAATATTTTTTGCAATTTATATAGATTTAACTATATATTGACCATTATTCTGATCAAATCATTAGTTATCAAAGTAAGGACAAATAAAACAAATAAGTTATGCTCAGTGACACTACAATTGACGCAAAACACACACTGGGTCGATAAATCTACCATACACCTCCATGTCATCATCTGAACTCAATTTTAGGACCAACTCAATATTAAGACCACTTATTGCTGGTCCCAGAGGTGGTCTCATTATTGAGTTTTTACTGTATTAGTCATTTTCCCATTTGATTACTTTAAAGGAAATTTTCGACGGAAATTCCCTAAGTAAACTAAGTAAAACGAAAGTTGGAAATTACACGTTTGTGTTCAAGGTACTTAGCGATATCGAAACATAAATATACTTCTTCACTGACAATCATATTTCTACATAAAGTTGGTCATGAACAATCAACAACAAAAAACAAACAAAAACAAACAGGAGTGACACGTACAGTATCCGTTTTATACGTGAGGATAACTTTTGAATTTTCTGGAATTAAAAATAGTAACACGTTATCCGGGCTTTCGATCAAAATGGCTGCGAAAGAAGGTGAAAAGGAGACTGTTCAAAGCTTAGAAATTGATGCCGCACCAAGTGTTGGATATATAAACTTACCATTGCTCGATATAGGGAGTGAATGCACGGTTGTGACTGAACCGAAACCCAGAAGTGAAAGTAATTCAGAGGAAGGAGATGGCGGAACTGAGCCTTCTGCTAAGATTTACGACGAAACCTCATCTACTGAAGAAGCGGCTGATACGAAAGAGCAAGAGGCGGATAAAAATCTTGAAGTAAGTGTAGGAAGTCTCAATCTCAAGGACAGTTTTACTCCGGAAGTTACAGAAGACGTGGATGTCGCGACCCAGTTGTTATACCGGGATAGCGACGGAGACACACTATTACATGTTGCAGTATTGTTGGCACTAGAAAATATAGCAAAAAGCTTAATCAAATTAATGGTTGAATTGGACCTCCCCCTTGATATTCCAAACCACCTTCATCAAACCCCCCTTCATTTAGCCGTGCTCTCGGGCCTAAGAAGCATTGTTAAGGAACTTTTGCTTGCTGGGGTTTCGCCTTTTGCTCGGGACCACAATCTTAGAACAGCGCCGTTCATTGCCTGTGAGAGGGAAGACTTGCAGATGCTCGATGAATTGCTTCAGAACGTGAACTTGCAAACGAGAGACCATTGCACCACATCAAAATGGCTAAATCCTGATATTCACTTCCTTGACATACCAAACGCAGACGGAGAGCGGTGCCTTCACCTAGCGGCAAAACTCAACAACACTGAGATGGCGAGAGTGCTTATAGACAATGGCGCTGACGCTAATCTCCCAGACAGGAGAAGCGGGCGTACTTCCCTGCACATCGCTGCTGATATTGGAAATGAAGATATAACGAAATTTTTGATCTCACTGGAAAATATTGACATTAACCAGCTTTCATACTATGGAGAGACTGCACTAGAAATTGCGCACATGCGCGAACGACCGGAAATAGTTGCCTTGCTCAAACCACGGAGCTTTCCCATGAGGACGAAAAAGACAAAGACTGAATGTAGCTAGGTCAGTAAGTGGAGTCGTATCTTTGGGTTGATATCTTATACAATTAATGACTATAAGCCGCGAAGATCGTGGTATTAAGAGCGCATTTTGCAATCGCATCCAAAGCTCAGCTCATAAACCCAAAACTGAATAGACTCAACATTTTTACAGCATTAAGGTAATAACTAATAACGCATATAATTTTAGGATATGCAAAGAATAAGATGTTTGTGAATATATGATGTTTTTAAAACATGTCCGGCTATGATATCTGCATTGTGATTGTGAGTCTAATAGTTGTTACAGCAAGTGGTAGCAGACGAGCCTGCTATAGTCTTAAAGGCAAGGTTCTACTAGCAGAATTACGTGAAATGCTATATACTTTTAAATATGAAGACAGTTGACATCGGGTAAGTTGTGGATTACAAGATAAAAAATACACGTTCTCCATAACTCCACACAAGTGCCGGAAATAACGTGTCATACTGTTGTCAGCATTTTATGGCGATCGACTTTATTTTATATAATTACCTACAATTCATGATCATATATGCATAACATGTATGCATTTCTTTTATGTAAATTATTAAATTTGTTAAGTTTCATGAAATAATGTAGTGTGTGGATCTGATTCATTTTTACTTTACTTCCGGATTGTTTAAACAGCATAGGGCGTCTGAATGCATATATTAGTAAAACAAAATACGTTCCATGAATTGTTAAAAGTTTAATTCAACAAAAAGTACATTTTTCTTATAGTTGACCTAATTTCCTACCGTACTATGGAATAACACCGAACAATTGTTAGAATAATAGATATTATTAACTATTATTATATTAAAAGGTTTTCAATCAATAACTGACAGATCAATACATTGCATTATATCATACATTCATGAAAAAATCTTAAGTAGACTTGCAAAGTATGCAAAGTATGCCTATTTGTACGGTCAGCAAGAAAATACTAATTTTAATATTCTTAAGAATAAAATGAAATTAAAACATGATTTTTTTTAAATAAACATGGCATTTATTTTAATAGATGTATCAGTTTGTTTGGATTACAATTTAAGTTATCACCCGAGATGTTTTGTTTTTTGTTTTATTTTGTCTTTTTTTCAAATTTTCTATTGCTGTATTTTGTATTTACACATAGTTAGATTCCTGTGTAAATTATGCATATTTTCTACATACTTTGAATACAATGTATATTTCAACGTTCTTAATTCCTTGCTCATTGTGTTTTATATCATATCATAATTTATTATGTTCTGTTTGTTCTATCATTGAAGAAATATATATTTACAGCAATGCATACTTAAAGTTTTACGATGTATAACAGATAAAAATCTTAAAGATCTATTTTTAATATCATATAACCTGTAAATTTTTTAATATTTGTATTATGTAATGGTTTGGTTTTTTTTGGAAGTACATAAAAGATTTAAGGGGGATCAGTATACTAGTGCTTAAATAAGTAATTAAACACCTCACGGACTTGCTTTTTTTAATTTAAAAGTATTTTACTAAGGAAATACGGATTGGCATTTTGTGGTATACACAAAGCAACACTTGTGATCTTTCTCTTTGGTAAAATTTTACAGGCTTTAAAACCTGTATATCTTCTGGAAAAAAAACTTAAATAACCGAAAATAATCTTTGATTTTCACTCCAAACCAATAATTTTTTTCAGACTGTTTCAAGTGTCAGTTTAAAGCAAGTAATAATTGTAGAATTGTATTCTTTCCCCTATGAAGTGTTGTTATTAGGATACCGCTTATGCTTGTTTCATCATGAGTTTTTCAGAATGCTGAAAAGTTACCATACCACATAGGTGTTTGCAGTAGTGTTCACTTCACGTAGTCAAGTTTTTTTGACAAGTATTTCAGCAAAACTGGCCTTTACTTTCTCTTTATTTTTTGATAGATTACACTAAAAAGCCTAATTTTGATAGATTGAAGCATTTATAAAAATAATAAAAAAAAAACTTTATTTTTTGTTTAGGCCTGCTAGGAGGCTTGTATTAATTAATCTGGACATGTATTACGAAAGACATTTCGATATTTGAATGATTTGGGTTAATTTAAGCCATTCGGTTATACTTGTGTCCTTGAGTTAGACTAGTTCCTAAGATTAATATTGATATATCGTGATGTAACAAGTTTTGTGACGTTGTCATATTGACAAGTAAATAAAAATTCTGTTTTGTTTCTGTTGTATCTATCAGGGTACTTTTATGAAATGTTGAACTGAACTTCGTTATATCTGTCAAATTAAAAGTGTTTTTTTTTGTCTTCAAAACAGAAGAATACAGTAATATCTGAAGTGTGTATATGTATGTATATCAATGTATATAAACTATTTATGTATAAACAGACCACGTCACCTCCTTGTGTACGGGTTTAAAAGTATCTAGGAAAAGTTCCAGTCGTATTTTGTGTCAAAAATTATGAATGGTTGCTTTTTTAGTAAATTACTATATATTAAAAGTTATAACAGTGAAAAATAAATAAATTTAAAACGTAAACTGAAAAAATAGATGATTTTTTTTTAAATACAAGATATTTAACTTCCAGTTTCAGGTTGTTCTTATATGATAAGTTGGGAAATTATTGTATAGAAATTTCTTACTTTGTTGTGAAAAGATTGTGAGTTTTGTAAATCCTTGAAAAACGATATAGTAAAAATTTTCGTGCTGAAAAAAGTCGTGTTATTATCTTAGTTTAAGAATTAAAACTTATTCTAATAACATCTGAATGATATGGTGACAACCACAGACACTTGGGGTAAAGAAAATAGTATTTGTTTCACAAATGCGAAGACATAAGGCACTCGTATACCAAGTTTGGTTTCTGTCTGAGAACGTTTCAAAAATTGCTAAAATTCACGAATTTGCATTAAAAATATAAAGATATAAATGTTTGTCACATGTAAACATTCAACACGCGTTGATTTACATCGCGTATTTTTCTCGTTCAAAGTATATCACATGCAGTACTGATGTCATGCGACGCAGAAATGATTTATCTTCACGTTCCTGTAACTCAAAATACCTGTTATCCTTGTTTGCCAACACAATTCGTAGCGAAACACCAAAATTTCACAAAATTTCCTTCATTTACACAATCTTTCGAGAATTAGTCTGCTTGAAGAGAATTATAATCAAAGAGAACATATTCTGTGAGGAAACTGTCAAGTGTGCAGACTTAAAAATCACTTTAAACATCATAATAAATATCATAAAATAAAAAGAGAGTATTGCTTTTTTAAAAATCAAAGTCAGTGTTTATTGGTGAACATTTTTTGTTTTAATTTTGAATGTCAGTGCAAGGAAGAAAAAAAATCGATTTACATAGTGATTACCGCATGGGTTCTTCTAGTTCCTACGTGTACCGCGCCGTGTATTAAAGAACTAGGGAAGTTAGGAACCAGCAGAGTACCTGTCGAAAGATTGTGTAAATTGATGAAAAAACGTTGAAATTCGAAAGAAATTAGATGTTTTCTCTTGGCTAATTCTCACAGCGGGTCTTTTCGTGTACATAATCCTGAAGATAAATCATTTCTGAGTCGAAGGACACCAGCGGTGAGTGTGAATAATGCTGAACGAGTAAAATACGCGGTGTAAATCGACGCGTGTTGACAATTTTCGAAAGACAAACATTTATATCTTTATATTTATAATGCAAATTCGTGAATTTTAGCAATTTTTGAAACGTTCTCAGACAGGCACCAAACTTGGTATACGAGTGCCTTATGTCTTCGCATTTGTGAAACAAATACTATTTTCTTTACCCCAAGTGTCTGTGGTGACAACGGCAAAAAAACATATCGTGTGTAAAATTTTAATTCTCGCTATTGTCATCCCTGTACCGACAACTTTCGTACACTTCCAGCATTCTTGCTGAATCTTTTGGCGTAGAAGCGACCATTGCTGATTTGGAAAAAGTCTTCTGATTCAGAGCAATACTGTCCATCGGTAACTACCCCTCCCCCCGCTCCCACCCCTTTTCAGTGTTGGCTAGACCACAAGTTTTATACCTCAAAGAAAAAAAGGAATTTAATTTAGGCACATGTAACTACAGATGAACAGAGACGTATATTACATGCAATCTATGTCATAGAAAGAAAGTGTTCGAAGACGCAGACAGACGGCAACCGTTATCTTTCAAGAGTTACAATTCAAACCAAATTATCGGCCTTAACATAAACTTATAGTTGTCGAAGTAATACAAAAAAATAAATATTAGAGAACAATTTTGTGAGTTTTACTAATAGATTTTTATTAATGAAGAGTTCTCTATTCTTTCAGGTTCAAAACACCGAGGCAAAGTAGCACAAACAGATTAATAATTATTGCTAGTATTACTATTGTCTTTGTAAATAGGCGGGTCTGTCTTCATATTTTTCCAAGGCTATTACACATTGCAAATATTGATATGACCTTGAACATGAATGTGTCCTTCCTTCACGAGGGTCGAAATTTATGGTATTTATTACAGTAAAAAGAAGGCTATAACCAGACTATTTGTGATGCAGCTCTGTTTGATAACGGAAAAAGAAGAAAATAGTAAGCTATATACATGTATCTATTTATTTTTTTTTGGGGGGGGGGGGGGGGGGTGAGGGGGAGGGGTGGGGGTTGGGGGGTGAAAAGAAGAAGTGGGAAATGTTCGGTTTAACAAGATAAAGGAAGATAGAAAGAAAGAAAGAAAGAAAATGAAAGAGAGAAGAGAGAGAGAGAGAGAATGCGATGAAAGAAAGGAATTTTAGTGGTTTTCCCCATGAAATGAAATTTGGAGCTTCAACATACACCTACGTCATTATCTTCACAATAATTGAATATATTGAATATATTATACACGAGTATATTGATTTATCCTTTTGCCTACCTGACATGATATCTATGTTATATCAAAGATCGGAATTATATTGAGTCTATTTAATTCTTTGGTCTTTTTTTAGTAAATTAGGAAATTAATGTCGCTTTATAAATATACTTCAATTTAAAAGGAAGTAATTTAACTGTTTTAAATGGTTATTTTGAATGTTATTTTCACCGTTGGTCTTTTGAAAGTACAAGTAGATGACTGTATTTATATTTACTAATACTTTTAACGATTGTTAAACTAAATACTCTGAATAATGAAATATTTTTTTTCTGTAATTTTGATCAAAACTCTTCTTTATCCGTTAAATACTCCAGAACTGACCAGTGATATATTGGTTGTGTATTTTGTTACACATTCTCCATTAGATGAAATTCACATGTTAAAAATAAGTCTTTAGAGCATTTAGTAACTAAGAACTTGTTGATTTTATCGTTGCTATTCACTCTAAAAGGATTTTTTTAATGCGGATTACTATTAATGTACTCCGTTTACCTTTTGTGCCTAGAAAGTTTGACTGACACCTTTCCATCGGGTAACAATTCGTTGAATTACATACAAAACGGATGATCCTTTTCAAAAGAATGGAATCCTCTAAATTATAGAACAGCATCATTAAGACCAAATACAAAATGGCTTAGTGTACCATCTTTATATAAACCGCGATCTATCTATCTATCTATTTGAGTTGATTTATCGCCGGTAACGGTTGCCTATATGACCGAAGCCCCCTGCAGAGTTTATAGCTAATTGTTATTGTGGAGGACAGTGCAAGTTACAGAAAGCATGCCATTCTAGAGACGCCCCTGGTTCTTCTACATGCTCAGTGTATAGCAATGATCCTCAATTTAACGTCTCATTCGAAAGACAGTCAGTATGTTAAGTGGGGGAGCTGAGGATCGAACTCGATACATATGGATTAACAGACCAGTTTGTTACCACGTGACCACAGATCCGTCCTGTAACCGCAATTTCTCGCTGTATCATAATTATGGCATTGATCAGTATTTAACTTGCTAATGTTGAGCTTGTGTATTAACCCTTTGTCCGTCGTAGTCCACCGTCAAACAACAAATTGCTTGAAAGGACATCTCCAGTACCTCCGAGAACTTTGCAGGTATTTGCCTTGCATTCAACTACTAGTCACTAGTCAAAGGATTTCAGCCCATGACACAACTCTGGCTGCTATGAAACATGTAAAAAGCCTTTTTTTCTGGAACGACAAGACCTCTAAAATTTGAAAAGCATTGTCTAAGGGATCTTTAAAGCATGCCTCTGGAAGCTAAAGGGTCATAATCCGCGCCGCATTTGGGTAATAGAATAACCAACAGCTTTGAATAACAATTTCTAATTGTCCGCAACGGAGACTTTCAAAATGTGTCCTTAGTAAATTCTGGTTCAGTCCATCGAGTCACGTGTTTTATATAGACTGATAAAAGGAAAGACTGGAATTTAGTCTCATCACACAAGGAACATGTTTAATTATAGCCTAGAAGACCTTTGCCATGAAACATGTACCATTATTTTAGTAGCCTCCGCATATTGTTTAATAAATGTCCCTGGACTTATTGGCTTCTTAAAACATGGGTGAAACCACAATTCACAGTTTTCTGGAACTGAAGTGAGTCATTTTCTACTTAACCCCTACTAAAATAGTTTACAATTTGTTCTTGGGGTCACATACATTTTACGTACATGTATATAGGTGACCTCCAATCAAATTGCAGGTCTAATTGTTTAATAATAAAGAAAAATGCTGAATCATCCTAAATGAAAAATATTGTTAGAGATAATGTTGTTTATTGTTGCCTGTCTAGCTTTTTTAACCACAACATCCTTTTATTTAAACAAAAAAGTCAAGGTTTCGTCACATACATCTAGATAAATACATTATTAAAACTGAGCAAGAAAATGAAATGTATCATGCGCTTTTTCACGAGACCGTGTTAATTACAACGCAATATTTATTCATAATCCAAATTTATGCAAAAAAGGCGATCCGTTGTGTAGCAGTGGTAGTGGGTCCGTTACCGTAGCCACATTTCCTCCTACCGCTGAACTGCCTGTAGAAATAAAAGCCAATCTGACTGAAGTTCACGATCTCCCTACGGTTAGCATAGCGATGTTTAGGATATGATTTTAATCAGATTGAAATAAAAGCGTAGAATTTGTCTTAGAAGAATTTAAACCAGTTTAAGAAGTTAATGGATTATGTCGGCCAGACTTACGCATTTTACTGTTAACATCTAAGACCTCATAAGTGCCGTACACCGCTAGAGACTGATACTTGCAATCAATCAATCAATCAATCAATCTAGCTATCTATCTATAGATCAATCAATCAATCCAATCGATCGATTGATCGATCGATCAATCAATCAATCAATCAATCAATCAATCAATCAATCAATCAATCAATCTATTCAATAAATCAATCGACTGATCAATCAATCAATCAATCAAGCTATCTATCTATTGACCAATCAATCAATCCAATCAATCGATCGATCGATCAATCAATCTATTCAATAAATCAATCGACTGATCAATCAATCCAATCGATCAATTAGCCCGTTTTCCGTACACAGTATAGTTGTACATATGTCTAATGTTACTCATCTATTCATCCAACAAGATGGCAAAAACTTCTTTACCGAAACTCATAATTAAGTTTTGAAAATTTCTCAGGTGTGTTATATTTAACTAAATGTTAATCAGTTATTATAAACCTCGAGCTTTTTCAAAGTCCATGAACCGTGCGCTGGATATTTACAGGTATGCCCTAGAAGTTATATTAGGTTAATACAATAATGTTTAAAATTCTACCAAGAAAGGTATAAAATATATAAAGCCTGTTTACAATTGTAGCAAACTAAACACGGATCACTAAATCATATTTACAAACAATGTTTTCTTAGGGACCAACAAAGTGAAGACCCCTATTAATATGCAAATAGATGTACGCAGCGATCTAATTCAAACACGTCAGCGAAAAACAGTAAATATTTGCCCGTCTCTCTATCGCTTGAAAGTTTAATGAGAAGTATTCGACAAAGGAGCAGTTTAAAAGAAACACTTGCATTGGATACCTTCGTTTATACCGCCGTAAGTGTTTTCATTTTATTTATCACATGTACATGTTGAGTAAAATATAAGCTCAAGCGTATATGTAGATTTGTAAAAGCTATAATCGGTTGAAGTCAGATTGTCACTAGTTGATTTGGCGAAAAGATCAAATTATTCACCTTTTCTTAAAAATCTCAAAATGCTGATGTATTATACAATACAAATTTCATCGTATTTTATATTGCGAATTTAAACTGGTATATCTGACATAACATGCAACCTTAATTAACACTTTAAGAAGTTTGCAGACACAACGATCCAATATGCATATTTATAAAGGACAGTTAGTTTGTATTTTAAACTCGTCTCTACATTGGGTTAGTTTTTGCATATCAGATCAGTATACAAAATGTACTTAAACACAACATAAATTATATTATGACGAAAAACAATTTTTCTCCGGAGGGGGGGGGGGGGGGGGGGGGGGAATATGCAGTTATTTGTAAATCTATATACACACCCTTTTTACAAGTGCGTAGTTGTGTGCAACGTAAGCCTTTTTTTCCGACAGAACATGTCCAATCTTTCGAAATGTTTGACAAAAAGCATTTCAAATCATCTTATACATATGATGCAGTAAACTTATAAATTTAAATATTTTGTTTCGGCTTTATTTTATAATTTAAATTCAATTGTAGCAACAAGTATGAATAGGAAATGAAGGAAAAACGTCGCGAAATTGAATTGCTTTAACAAACATAACGATATTTTCTTACAGGACGGAAAGTAGAGAAGAGGTTATAAGTAAAGATCACGGTCATGGCCACCTTCGAGGAGAGACTGGCGTTGTTTAAGACCGAGTATCCACATACGGACAATGTATCTCTGACAGGGGCAGATCTGGGCGTAGTTGCGGGATACTTCGTCATCATTATCGCAATTGGCATTGTGGTGAGTCCTATCTTATTGACGAAAAAAAAGATTAACTTGAATTCAGCACAATATACCACAACACGCATACCAACCAGCCAAGCAAAGATTCACGTGACCAAGCTGTACACAATAAACGTGGTCGTGCTAAAAATAAACCAGCAAGAGCGGATCACTGGTCCAGTGGTAACGCGCCGGACTGGTAACCCAGGGGTACCGAGATCAATCCTACGCACCTCCACTAACATTACTAATTGTCTATCGGATCAGACATTAAACCGAGGACCCATGTATCAGTTCTGTACAGTGAGCATGCAAAGTACCACGGGTGCCTCTGTAACGGAATGCTTTCTGTATCATGCACTATCCCCCACAACATAAAATAACTTGTATCTGCAGGGAGCGTCGGTCATATGGGCAACCGGTACCGACGACAAATAAACTCAAATACATGTAGATAGATAGAGTAAACCAGTGTAGTTTGCACTGTGAATATATCTAAAAGTGGTACATTTTACATATGAAGGCAACAAAACCAACCGAACCGGTTTCTCCGACAAGAAAAAAATCATTTCTGGTACCAAAAAAAACCCCTGAGAAGTTTGTCTCGGGGCTCGAACCTCTGGCTACTTTTACGAACACGAAAGTCCAAGACAGACTGCAATGCATCTTAGGTTGCAGAACCTAGAACGGTATTCGAACTCCGATATCCCGCTCGACAAGCCAACACTAACCACTGAGGAATCAATTTCCTGACGCATTTGTCAGAAATTGTATTTAAACAGTTATAGGAAGGTATGCACTAGACCGTAACACTACGTGAGACGTTACAGTGGAATCATCGTCGGATAGTCCCACGGTTGATTATTACATGTGAGAAATGTTAATGGATTGGCCGTGGGTATCCGACGATGCAGTGGGGCAATCGTAACAACTCGGCCTTTTCCGACTTATTGAAGTCGCCCGAGGTGTTCCGAATGTGCAGTGGGGTACAAGTATAATAGGTTTTTTGACGAAATAATATTTTCATCACAAGCAGGCTGTTTTCAAATAGTTGCTTTTATAGAGACAGCGTTGAAATATCCTTGACATTACGATTCCCTTGTCATGTATTCTTGCTTAATTAAAGCCATCTTAGAATATAGAGACAACCTTGTCGACCTTTTCACCATTATAATATTTTTCTGTTATTCGCGTGGATTGATCATTTTAACCCAAGTTTGTTTACAAAATAGATAAGAGAAAATATATAAATTAAGGGTTACATAATTGAAATCATAAACTAGAAAAAAATATATGTAAATAAAAGAAAAGAACTGGAGAGTAAACAGATAATTCACGATATATCTTCTAAACTGTGGACCGGGATTGTACACCGTAGCTCGACGCCGTCTTGCTATCGACAGAAATATGTGCACAAACAAAATAAAATATGCACCATCATAACACTAAAGTAAACCAAAATCATTTACTTGAGAGCGATTGAATGCGTGTTTAAAAACTGTCCCTGTACGGAAGAGGACCGTAAGCTGGGTTTTATAGTTTTCGCAGTGTTGACCATAATTATTTCTGACATTTAATTCATTCAAACGGTCAGACCGTGTTAATATATTACACAAGGTCAGTAGTGACACATAAGTACGTGATGTGAATGTTAAACATATGTCAGTTATTTGTCTTAACCCTATGACCAGACTGCAAGTAAAACTTACTTCAGTAAAAAACTCACTAACCCAAGAAACTGTTAAAATCGAAACCATTCAAAATTTGAATGTCTAAGTTCTACAATTTCATTTAACAAACAACCATTTGTAAGTTATGGTTATTATATGTACTGTTGAGCCAGTGTTAAGAGTTAGTAAGCTTTCTTCTTTGTAAGACCATTATTAACCCATTCTATATACTGAAAGAACTTTACCTAAAAGATAAACATTTAAGTGTTTTTTCCAGCATTTCATCGAGATCTGCTGGAAGTTTTACAACTTATTTCTAGAAACACTGACATTAAATGAAAAACAGGTCTCATTTCGATGAAATGCAGAAAAAAAGAACTTCAGTTTTCACAATAACTTATTTACATTTTATAAGTTTATTATTCTTTCAACTCGTTATTTTACGCGTCATGTTTAAAATGTAAGTGTTCATCTATCTGTCTGAGCTTGTATGGTACGGTTTCTCACATGACCGACTTCCAAAGAAGAGTTAAGTTATAATAAGTTGTAGTTGACAGTGCAAAATAAAGAAACCACCCCATTCCAGAGAGACTTTTTCATTCCGTTTTAAATGGACAAATACATAGGATCTTGGTTTAAAATCTCTTTGAAAGACAATAAATAATATCATTTAATGGAAGAGCAGTGGATCGAACTTGGCGACCCCTGGATTACAAGCCCTGCGCGTTACCACTGGACCACTGATCCACTCCTGTGAGTAATCTGAACACATTTTATAGCTTATTGTCGCGTATTAATCTGGCTGTCCATGTTATATCGACCAGACAGATTTCGGACATCAGTCAGCTGGCAAGGAAAAAAAGAATGCACATTCTAGCTAAAAAACCTACATTCGGTGTAAACAACACGCTTATTTTCAAAAGCGGAAAAAGTAGTCCGTCAATATAGAGTTGCATAGCTGCTTCATCATAAATTTAAAAAAAAGTTCATGGCTGGTTAAGACCAAGTAGAAACGAGAGTGATATTTTTGTTTTGTTAAAAATACATATAAGCAAGTTGTAACGATTCTTTAATAAGCTGCTTTCATTTTCATGGCCATCCAGACAAAATGTTTAAAACAAATACAATCACAAACTCTATCGTATAAAATGCATACATGTAACGAAAAATCGTTTTCTGTCGAGTTTTTTTTCTTCACCAGGAAGAATATGCATTAATTTTGTTCTGATGTTTATTGCACATTATACTTGAAATATCTTAGTGGTTGCTAAGCAGTTCTTAATATACCTTTTTGAATGGACCAATTTTTCATTACAGGCCATGTGCAGATCAAACCGAAGCACGGTTGGAGGCTTTTTCCTGGCTGGAAGATCCATGTTTTTCTTACCAGTAAGTAAGTGCATCGTTGTTAATAATGTATCAAATAAAAAGGGCGACAATTTTTCAATCCTTACATGAAATACTCATTGAAATTCAAGTCCTAAACAATTATTGGGACGGTCTTACATTATGACTAGGCAATGTTCCAACAAAAACAAAAAAATAGATTGACTGCAGCCGTACTTTATATAGAAGGCCATAGAACGACATAGGGCCTACCAATTTTTCATGGATATTTAAAAAAAAAAAAAAAAAAAAAAAAAAAAAAAAAAAAAAACCAAAACAACAACAACAGGCGTAACAGATGACACTATCAAAACGTATCTTTTTCTAAATAAACGACAATGACTATTTTTGCAGATTGGCGCCTCACTGTTTGTAAGTAACATTGGCACAGAACATTTCATCGGACTGTCGGGCTCCGGTGCTGCGCAAGGGATCGGCGTGGGGGCATGGGAATTCAATGTACGTGACTAACAAAAATATATACATGTACTATAATATGTATTCATTTAAGTTATGCGATTAAAAATTTTTTTTAAAAGAACAAAAAGTATATTATTGAAGATATTTTCAAGTTTCTTAATGTAATTTTTTTTGCCGTAGATATATCATTGTACATCGTAGAATATGTCTCAAATTGCCTGATCACTTGTTGTTCAAAGTAAAAACAAGATCAACAAAAGAACAAACGATTGTTGCATATTTGTCAGTTTGTCTTGTTTTAAAATTGTCATAGTAAGGACTTTGTATTTCCAGGCGATTCTGTTACTCCAGTTACTCGGGTGGATTTTCATTCCGGTGTACATTGCCTGTGGGGTAAGGTGTAATTAAATATAAGTAGATTTTCGTTTATCTGTATACTGTATATTGCTGGTACTCTATCTTGTTAATAAGATCAAACCCTCAGTAAGTATGGTATTTTACTCTAGTACCGTGAGGGGCGGGGCGGTAGGGGGTGGGGGGATCGGGCGCAAATAACATAAGGGCTCCCGAAAGCTATCCCTTTTTGTCATATGGTCCACAGCATTGAATACACATGTTACACAAGAAACGTTTGATTTGTGCATTTTAAATAATGAAATTGTCAGTCATGTTGAAATAAAGATTCACAATGAAATTTACATTCAGTTTATCGAAAATAGACAGCCAATGGAAAACATATAACATGAAATCTTTTATGACTAAATATAAACATATTTAGAAAAAATTAGTCATTCGTGCTTCATTTTCCTCTGAAAATTAAAATCCATAGCATTAATGGCACTTCACGTACCACCCCAGGCACGTAGCTGCCTATACGCGAGTACGCAGCTGAATTCACATTATTTTGACAAAAAAAATAAACGAAAGTAAAGCTATTCATCTCCATTTTTATGCTAAAATAAATGGATTTTCGTTGGTCAAGAAAGCTCTCCGGAGGCCCCAAAACGCACCAAATTGCACCATTTATTTCAAAATTTTCAGGGGGGGCATGCCCCCTGACCCCCCTAGATTATTTTGAATCCACATTCTTTATAGGCTAGCTACGCGCCTGCACCCCTGTACATCCATTCAAAAAATTACTCATATACAATATTCTGCTATATTTATTTGCGGATATTTCAGACGTACACAATGCCGGAGTACCTGACAAAAAGATTTGGCGGGGAACGATTACGAGTATACTTTGCCTTACTGTCTCTGATTTTGTATATATTCACTAAATGTTCCGTAAGTAGCATACATGTTGTTGTTGTTGTTTTTCATCAGTAATACATATAAAATTACGGTAAAGTACCGCAAACACGACCATTCAACAAAAAGTTTTAATAGCAGTCTATTTTGTTGTAAATTGTTCACTTTGTTTCCTTAAAACTGCTGATTTTCGCGTCATTTTTGAAATAATGAAAGTGATTTTAATAGCGGAACTTTACTGTTCTCATTTTTTCAGTTATTTTACTTATACAGTTTTATTGTGTCAGACTTTTTGCTTAGAAAACAAGTTTGCAAAAGTAATGCTTATTGTGCATGACCTCTAACATTTGTGCAGTAAAGTTAAAGGTGAACTGACAACTAGATTGTAGAAATATACCAAGTCATAGGCAATGTATGATCTCAAGTCATTCAAAACACTGAGTACATCAGCTGGCTTCTCTGTCACAAACATAAGAATTTTATAAATGAATCATGTGAAGACATATTGTCTGTAATGCTTACGCATTCTAGGAAAAACAAATGCTTGCGGTCACCTGTACACAATACTGCTTGTCCCTTGGCAAACGGTTGTAAAGTGGAGTTTTACAAGAGCCTAACATACTTCGGAGAAGTTCTAATAACAATAACGTTCTCATTCGGTAATAGTATATTGTAGATGCATGAAGTTGCTTTGTAGCATTGGTTTGTTAGCTTTTGTTATTTTTTTTGTATTTCCTCTACAGGGTGACCTATTCACTGGGGCGTTGTTTATACAGCAATCTCTCAAGTGGGATCTTTACCTGTGTATTTTTGTGTTGGTCACAATTACTGGAATCATGACAATGGCAGGTACGTTAGCGTGTGGCATGTATGGTTGCTAATAGGTGCCAATTTTGTCCTACCTTCCTGGTGCAAGTATAGGGGCTAATTGGTGCCAATTTTGTCCTACCTTTCTGTTGCAAGTATGGTTGCTTATGGTTTCTAATTCTGTCCTGCCTTCCTGTTGCAAGTATGGTGGCTAGTGGTTGCCAGTTCTGTCATAACTTCATGTTGCAAGTATGGTGGCTAATGGTTGCTAATTCTGTCCTACTTTCCTGTTGCAAGTATGGTGGCTAATGGTTGCCAATTCTGTCCTACATTTCTGTTGCAAGTATAGTGGTTAATTGTTGCCAATTCTGTTCTACCTTTCTGTTGCAAGTATGGTGGCTAATGGTTGCCAGTTCTGTCATAACTTCATGTTGCAAGTATGGTGGCTAATGGTTGCCAATTCTGTCCTACCTTCCTGTTGCAAGTTTGGTGGATAATAGTTGCCAATTCTGTCCTACCTTCCTGTTGCAAGTATGGTGGCTAATTGGTGCCAATTCTGTCCTACCTTCCTGTAGTAAGTATGGTGGCTAATGTGTGCCAATTCTGTCCTACCTTCCTGTTGCAATTATGGTGGCTAACGGGTGTTAATTCTGTCCTACCTTCCTGTTGCAAGTATGGTGGCTAATGGTTGCAAATTTTGTCCTACTTTCCTGTTGCAAGTACGGTGGCTACTGGTTGCCAATTCCGTTCTACCTTCCTGTCGCAAAAGAGGTAAAATCATATAATTACAGTATACAGCGCCATCAAATCGACGATAATTATGAAAATTGCAGTGATCCTTAGAAATTGACAGAATAAAAAACAATATCACTCCGAAAAAAGTATCACAAATATAACCTTTAACATTGTTAACAGGTATTTTGTTTTTTGTATTCTTGAAAATGGCGGCTTTCTTTGGGACACTTGTGCGCTTACAATGTAGGGAAGGGGATACGCCAAAAATGTAACAAGAATTAAATGTTTTTACCCCTAAAGGCGCTTGTTTACAACAACAGATTTTCAAACGAAGGTGTAACGTAGAATTCGTGAAAGGCAAAAGCATGATTCTTTGAAGAAAGCCAAAAGTATAACTGTGGCTTTTCAGTCAAACAGTCTAAGACAATTTTGCAAATGATGACTGGAAACCTAAAGAAATATGACAATTCATTCACCTTACTTTAATCATTCACTTCTTTGTTGCTGCATTTTTAGGTGGGTTGACAGCTGTTATATATACAGACACAATGCAAGCTTTACTTATGGTAGGCGGCGGTACTACTTTGATGGCAATGAGTAAGTAGGCACGTATTGTACACGTTAATTTCAATTCCCCATCAGAGTGACACATACAGATACAATGTGACCCAAGAATAAAATACATGCAAATGGTGACCACTAGAGGCAGCTTTCAAGTGTCTTTAATTGAAATTCATATTTACTATACCGAGAACAGCAAAGCATTTTTTATATCTGCATCTAAATGATAAAACTTTCTTTATTGAACAAAGAATAAGGCAATCGATGCTAGTCGCTTATTCCGAACTTAAACTTACAGCTTGTTTATATAAATTCAATGTTTGTTTGTATCTTAATGACAAAATTCAAAATGTTTTTGGCGTAAATACAGTGCATTTCTTGTCAAGAAGTTTGTTTAGCATACAAATAATTTTTTTATGAAATTCATTCTCCAAGTTTTTCCATCTAATTCAGGTTTTGTAAAGATAGGCGGTTATGATGGTCTAGCAAGAAGGTATCCGAATGCTACTACACAGGAGAAGTACAGAATGCCAAATACCACGTGTCACGAGACCGATCCGAACGCGTTCCGGATGTTGAGAGAAGCAGACGATGATTATATGCCGTGGTTGGGATTCCTTCTCGGACAGACCCCGGGATCTATATGGTACTGGTGTGCGGATCAGGTAATATAAGAATTAGAAAATTCTTTTTCAGATTAAATAACGGTGGCCTTTGGCTTTTTTACACACATAACCGCTAGTATTAAGTACATTGTATACTTGCAATTCTATTTTCTACAGTTTTGTATAAGGATCTTGTGTAAAACTGAAACATATTGTGTAAATTGTATTCATGAATGCAGCAGAATTTTAACTGTTCTGAAAATTTCCTCTCGTTTAACATCAACTCATGATATAATAGTCCAGTTCTACATGAATACATTTGCATAAAGTCATGTAGTTTTACAGAGCAAGAAAACGAACTCATAAATTTATTGTACAGGGCGCATAATTTGGGTTCTAAGCGCACGAAAGCCTCAAGCATGGCTAGTGCGTAACAATCACACTTCTCAATACCCAGTCAAAGTAGACACACGTGTAACATGAAATGTTTAAAAGCAAAAGAAATTACCCTTCTTTTATAAAAGATGCTTACCTGTTTTAGTAAATGACTCACAAAATGTATCAACAACACAGAAATACCTTGTAAACCTGTGGGAACACAATATCTTTTTTTTCCTCCAATTTTGCCTAAATATGTTTTGTAGGTGATTGTACAACGCCTCCTGGCGGCAAAAAGTTTGTCTCATGCCCAGGGTGCAACACTAATGGCGGGTTTCATTAAAGTACTTCCGCTTTTCATGATGGTGATGCCAGGGATGATCAGCAGAGTTCTCTACCCTGGTAACGGATATTTTTGACATTCTAAAATGAGTTTTAATTCTCCCATTGTGAAACAAAATAAAAAGTTTATTATGTAAACTGTAACTAAAATCTCTCAATACAAAGTCTGTGCGAAATAATTTTTGTTTTGCTGATAATGTTTCTTTGATGAAAAGAAAACAATTGGCTTGCAGAGTCGTTTACTTTGCAGAGGTGTCATTAAGAAGAACTTGGCTGAAGCAGAAGAATTCATAGTATTACTGTATTACTTAAATGTATTTATGTTTTTTATTCCTTTCAGACGAGGTAGCATGTGTAGATCCTGAGATCTGTAATTATGTTTGTCAGAGCGAGGCTGGATGTAGTAGCATCGCTTACCCGAGACTTGTACTTGGCGTTATGCCAGAAGGTAGAGTTTTAATTTCAAATCATTCTCCCATTTTATATTAACCTTGATATTGTTCTTGTGAATTTGTAAATTTAGTCGGCATACCATAACAAAGTGTAAAGACGTCAGGCATTATGTGTCTGTCGTTTAGAACGGTTGTTCAGATTATACCATTGCCCCTTGCATGCATTAGTTATATACACTGTATGCGGGAAGATGTAAACATAAACTATGATCTCTATATAAAATTTAAACTAAAAGGGTCATCTTAATAGGGATTTTCGTAACTCGAATCGAACCCCCTTTCTCCCGATTAAAAGCGGATATTACTTAACAAGAACTTGAATATCTTCTAGGATTGCGTGGGTTGATGATGGCGGTGATGATCGCAGCTCTGATGAGTGACCTTGACTCGATCTTCAACAGCGCTAGTACATTGTTTACAGTGGATATTTACACAAAAATTAGAAAGAATTGCTCTCAGAGAGAGCAGATGCTTGTTGGCAGGTAAGCATAGGTTTGAACGGAAGTTTCCGTCCGTAAATTGAGCAGAAAGAGATAGGATGATGTGTAGCGTTTGGTCAGTTGTGACTCTGTGAGACCAAGACATCTGATATCGGTGATACCATGCTTAATTTAAGGGAAGAGTTCTGCTAAAATGTTGATTGACTGAAAAGAAAAAACAACTTAACCTTAAATATACCGTAAACTGAAGAACGTTTTGGCTATGTTTGTAATTGTCTGCTTTAACGTTTCCCATTTAGATTGTTCATCCTTATAATGGTGGGTGTGTCTATAGCGTGGGTACCAGTACTAAAGGAGACCCAAGGAGGCCAAGTGTTTATCTATATACAAGAAATTACAAACTACCTGGCGCCGCCCTTTGCTGCCATATTTCTGTTAGCTGTGTTAGTACCGATGGTCAACGAGCAGGTAATAATTACTTGAGCTGTAGAAAATAAATGATGCTGGTGTTTCGTTGAAGACTATTACAATGCTTCTGAACCAACAAGATTTCTTATTATTACACTTTTACTGATGAAAATGGCCATCTTTAGGGAGTCTCTACTTTTGACCTCGAATTACGCATACACACTGATATAATGGAATACCTTAAACTCCACGTTAATCCCGTGCAGGACCGGTCACATTTCATATGTTGTATGCACGTACCAAAATTAACTCTTCTTTTTCAAAGTGCATGCGGCAGATAAAGCCAACAACAACTTACTAGCGAAAACTAGTAACGGACATGCTGTTCGGACGGAATTTTGCACTAACTCCCAGTCACCGGTATTACGTCTGTTACAGGGTGCGTTCTGGGCTCTGATGCTGGCATTTGTCACTGGTGTAATCCGGATGATCCTAGCATTTGTGTACTACAGTAGTGGGGGCTGTGGTACGGAAGACAAGCGTCCAGGGATCCTTAAGAACTTCCACTACATGTACTTTTCATTGTTTATTACGCTACTGACTGCTGCTACTGCCATCATCATCAGCTACTTTACCGGCAGACCGGAAAAGAAATATGTAAGTCTTTCTTAATGACGCTTGGGACAAGTTTCTTGGGAAGGGTGGAGTATGGGCGGGGTAGGGCGGCACTGTGCGGCGGCGGGATTACATGTGAACACAAGAAAAGTCCCATTTTTTTACACATATTCATTCATGAATTTATCAACCTCTCCTTATGGTATACTATAGTAATGTATTACGTTTTGCTGGTAGCCAGTTGTAGCTTACTTTTCTAAAAAATTTTGTGGCATGTTTAGACTTGCAAATCTACCATTATTATAAGTATATATGTACATAACAATGGAAGAATTATTAGAATGAAACTATAAGTATTACAGCGTAAGTCTGCTACTCAAGAGAGTCCATATACTTTGACAAACCTCAGTCGAAAATGTAGAGAGATAATTTAAAGAGAAGCAAAAAGTTGTAATCCTTGACAAACTTGTATATGTTTAATATAAAAAAGGATGAAGTATTTATTGGAGAAGCTACAAGTATTAAAAATTTCAGCTCACGCGTACAACATTCTGGACCCGGAAATGCGATCCGTACGTGGACGAGCATGAGCAAAAGGATTCACACAAGGACAAAGAGAATGGCTTCACAAACATCGCAGTCACTGGTGACAACAACATGCGGGTATTCTCCGTGGAAGAGAAACACGTGTTCAGGGATCCTAACCTTGACCTACCAGAGGAGGAGAAAGGTTTGGTGATTTGCTATAAAATATTTTTTTCATGTTTTCGTTTTTTGTCACTAGTTGTATTGAATTTTACAATTCGAAATTTATGAAACTTGCCCAATATAATGAATTTCTGCGGGTTAAGAATATATCTGGAAAATTTAAACAATATTATATGTTACTTGGGTTTTTGAGTGATATATGTGGATATGTTACCTGCCAAGATTTTATATCACCCGAGCCGTTAAGCCAGAGACAGAGACATAGATAACATAGATGTTATCTATGTCTCTGGTTAAGCGAGGGTGATTTTTTATCTTGGCAGGTAATATATCCACATATATCACTCATAAACCCAAATAATAATTTTATTACCCTTCCTCTGCCGAGTAAGACGATTTTAAAATAAATCATTGCTGTTTCAAATAAAACGTCGAAATAACATTCCCTTTAGGGTACCCTTTCACGGCAAAATGACGTCACAACATAATTTGTGCTGGCGAAAAGCGGTATTTTCCTAGAAGTGATCTGTTTGTTTGAATATTAAATATATATCTGTAATGAAAGCCATAAATTAGGGTTAATATTTCCGCGCATTCAGTACAGAGTATTTTCTTAAACTTTTTTTTTTAAATTTTATTTCAATAGTTCGTCTGTAGATCTACAAAAAAGTATTTGCTTTCGTACCTAACGAACGTAAACCAGAGAAAAATAGTATGTTGAAGACACGTTTTGTGATTAATATCAAGGTTTGGCGAGATCGTATTTGTTTCAAATACTGATTACAATAATATTTATCATTACTCTGTTCTGGTAAATATATTCTATTTGACAATTAAAAAGTGCTTGTATGTCGGAATTTACAACATCGAACCGTACGCGCATCGTCAAAACGCATGTTGTCTACAACATGGTGTAACCAGAGGGAAAATTTAATGTGTATATTACCTGTCTGGCTCGGTAATATCAATTTCTTTCGACGGATCAATAGCCAATCAAAAAAGAGAAACAAATCTGGAAGGGTGATAAATATATAAATATAAGTCTTGCCTGGTGACGTTTTTAATGTTATGGATACACAGTCAAGTTTTGGAATGTGAGTTTTAAGAAGTAATTTATAGCGTTAAAACAACTTTATTCAGAAATTTGGTTTCAGATAAAGAGCTTATATATTAACATATTTTTCCAGGATTACATTGTGCGGAGAAGACCTTGAACTATGTATGTGGCATTACGGAGAAGGTTGATGAGGAGAAAGAACGACAACTCAGAATACATATGGAGAAAGTTGCCGCCCTTAAACAGAACAAATACGCAAAGATTGGCCTAAATATAGGCCTAGTATTTATTCTGTCTCTTGGTGTCTTCTTGTATATATTTTGGTCATTTTGGAAATATGAACCCAACTGAGGCAAATGTTGCTGGATTCAAACTTTTCTACAACAATAGCATGTGTATTTGCTTACAAAATTATACTGACGTCACTGATACATTTGATGTATGAATAGTAGCTTGCTACACTGTAGTTCTTGCATCAAGAATTCGCATGGAACAGTTTGACTTGTTGCGTTATAATGTGCGCAGAACAGTTAATATTGCCCTAGTGACTATAGTCAATTTTTTCTTGATGTTTTAGTAGGTATTTTTTTAATTTTTACTTTTGTTATTAAACAGCTACTATAAATTCAAGATGGGTATGTTGTAATCTAAAAATAGTAAAATATAGGGTATTTAAAGAAATTATACGAGAACAGTGGACGAGTGTATATGCGCACATGTGGGCAGGGAAAGTATTTATGTATTTTTGGAGTAGTTCATTTTACCTCAAGTGAATGGGGCCAAGAAAAGGAAAGGTCCTTTTTAGAATTATCTGCTTTCAAGCAACTACCTGTTCCCATGGCTTCATTGTTCAGTTAACTGTAATCATTCTTCTTTACCCTCTAGTGAAACATGACTGCTACTTTCATGGAAAGCTAATTAGAGACCGAATTTGATATAAATATAGTACAGAAAAAAAATCAAACAAATGGTATTAGATAAAATTTTAAAGCCAGACAGTTATACCATAAAAACATTCCAGGGTAGCACTAGATTCACTCACTACAAGAAAATCTGCCAACTTTCTTATGAACACAGTGGTTGCAGTAACACGTTACAAACCTTGACCTTTTTACCGGGTACCTTTGGTATGCCGATCCAAGGCAGATTTCAATTTGAGAAACATTCAAAGAGAAAATCAAGGAACGATTCACTTGAAAATGCATTTATTCATACATAAACATAAATGCATGAATAGACAATAAGATAACTCTCATATCATATTTTAGTAACAAAGAAAAAGCATACTTAAACTGTAACAGTTTTTGTGTAAAAATATATAGACATGAAATATATCACAGTCTAGAATGGACATCCAACTACAAACGTGCTCTCAAAAATAATACATGTATCTTATCACTGTCACACAATAATAATATAAGTGACATTTGTGAAACTGTTAATACTTAATAAACACAATATTATTGTTAACATTTTATTAGTATTAACTCTGGTTTGTTCAAAAAGAAGGTGATGCAATATTTAAATTCATGTACAGGCCCAGTTCCAGATGGCGGAGAGGCATTGGGGGCATGTGTCCCCATCCCAGCTTGCCAAGACCTGCTCTTTAAAATAGACATTTTAAAGCTGAAATGGTCATTCAATGTTAAATCTAATACCATAACACCAAAGTGTGCCCCCACCCTTCTACTCACTCGTAGTTCCGGATCCAGGCCTGCATATTTTCAACACCCAGAAGATTTCTCTCTCATCAAAGAAGAGCTGATTTGTACAAATTCTAAAGATCATGCACATTATTAGCATTGGCTTACTTTCCAGGGTCACTCGCATAAACTTTTATACAGTACACAGGATATCTTAGCATTGGCTAAGGATTGTTCTATAGTAACTGGAGTGTAATATAGAAATACTTCTTTTTCTGCAATGAGTATGGTTGAAAAATAAAATACATATATCTTGAACAGTCTGTCTTAGGAATACATTTTAGGACTCAACATCTGGGGTCTGTGGAGGGGGTTTGTAGAAGGGATCTTTAGGTAACATGATGTCAGTTATCTTCTGTAGTAACTCATGACTTGATCTCACCCTGTTTTTCTGCAATGATAGAGTTACACTGTGTTACTTTCAGTCATTACAAATTTACACAATTTCAATACAAGAGAGCCAAGATGGTTCTGGATCACTCACCTGAGTACTTTGACTGTGGGTTTGCTGTTAAACAAACATAGGAAGCAGTATTTCATTTCTAATTGAAGATTTACAGGTGCCTACAAACCAAATATCTGAAATATCAGTCAATAAATAAAGGCTCTATGACAGAAGTAGATATATCTGTTATTACCTATGGTGACCTTGACCTGGTGACACCTAACCCCACCTAAGGGTAAAGGTCCATGCAAGGAACCTAAATACCAAAAGAAGCCTCTATGAGGTAATGTAGATAAATCTATTTTTAGCCTTGGTGACCTTTACCCCAATCTAATAATTTGAACAAGCTTGGTGAAGGCCCACTAGACAATGCTTCATACCAAATTTTAAAATTCTAGACCTTGTGGTTTCAGACAAGAAGATTTTTAAAGATTTTCTTCTATATTACTATGTAAAACTTGTGACCTCTCAGGCTGGGCCAATAGTGACCCCAGGGACATTATTTGAACAAATTTGGTAGAGGTCTACCAGACAATGCCTCATTCCAAATTTTAAAACTCTAGACCTTGTGATTTCAGACAAGAAGATTTTTAAAGATTTTCTTCTATATTACTATGTAAAACTTGTGACCCCTTTGGCTGGGCCAATAGTGACCCCAGGGACATTATGTGAACAAACTTGGTTGAGGTCTACCAGACAATGCTTCATGCCAAATTTTAAATCTCTAGGACTTGTGGTTTCAGTCAAGAAGATTTTTAAGATCTTCTTGTATATTGCTATGTGAAAGTTGTGACCACTCGGGCGGGGCCACATGTGACCCCAGGGACATTATTTGAACAAATTTGGTAGAGGTTCATTAGACAATGCTACACACCAAATTTCAGACCTCTGGGCTTAACAGTTTTAGACAAGAAGATTTTTAAAGTTTTTCATTCTTGTTGCCATAGCAACCAGAATTCTTCAGGGAATGGAATTCTTTGAACAAAATGGGTAAAGCTTCATGCAAGGAATATTCCTGCAAGGTTTTATCATCTTTCACCTAGTGGTTAGGGAGGAGGTGTTGTTTGAAGCAAATGTGAATGTTCACTGGATGACAGATGCTGGACAATCCTAATAGCTTACGTGACAGGTGAGCTAAATAAAATCACAGCATCACAAATATGGTAAGAAATACTTTAGCTCCTACCTCTTGAAACACTGTCAGATATATAACAAAGTTTTGCAAAAAAAAAAAAAAAAAAAGTTCTTACTAAAACTTTGTAATAGCCCTTAAAAGACAAAGGATTTAATTTGGTTTAATTGAGTTAACGACTTCGACTTTATCCACAGGACCATCAACCACTGTGACTGGCCTATAAGATGTAGGAAAACATCTCAGTACAGGAAATGAGTTATCAAATTTTACCTCTACCTTCTATGTCTATTCAGTTGATTTAGAGGTTTCCAGTATGAAGGTTTCCAAAGAAATGTAGACTGGTTTCTGAGAACAAATATTTAAATATCCCAAAGAAGAGAACCTATCCTAACCAAGCCAATATTTCATATATTTACTACTGTTCAACCAGATGCCAAAGAAATGTAGACTGGTTTCTGAGAAAACTGGTTTAAATATCCCAAAGAAGAGAACCTACCCCAACTAGTAATCTCATAAGTCCTGTTCCACTACTTTTATTGTCCATACACAAGGTGGTCTGATATTGTACTGCCTTTAACAAAGCCTCTAGCCCCGCCTCTCCAATCTCATTTCCTACAAATATGGTTGAGAAGTGCTATTACACAAAAAGTTACATCAAGTTTATAGTAAGGTTTTAAATTCCAATGAAAAGTTACCAATTAATCAATATTGTGTTAAATTTCTTATCTTGACATGTCAATGTTTAAACTTGAACAGACCATTTGTGTATTTATCTAAAATTGCAAATCTATTTGATTAAACTAAATTACTTTATATTGATTCGGAAATAAATTCTTGCAACTATCAATCCTTCTGGATGACTGCTTCCTGGATTCAGACTGGTACTAAAGCCGGATAACACTGGATAGCCTTACCCAACATGCAAGAAAGCATCATCAATGATTGGTCATTCAATATATATATAATAACATCTGTAACCATACTTTGTACATCACACTACAGATAAGGCACAGACAACTGGAAGAATTCCTGCTTACTTGAAAGATTAACATTAATCAGGACCCTGTTGCCTGCCACCCACAGCTGACCATCAATAAAGTCTGCAGCTTCCAGGAGTGGGTTGATAAAGTCTGGGCTGTCAGATGGCTGAAATGTACATACTTTTTTCTGTGATTTCTTTTTATCTTGTTAATATCCTTATAACACCAAGCATTGCTGTTTTCAACTTTCAACCTCACCTGTACTAGACCCATAATTTGCTACAATTTTTTAAACATTAAGATTCAGGTTGGTTTGAAGATTAAGTAAGCAGTTACTTTTATTTGAAATAAAAGTAAAAGTAAAATAACTGATTTAAGAAGCAAGACAGTCTTTAACAGTTAGAAGTTTTAGGAACAATGTTTCTTTCATCAATCAAAGATGGGCCAAGCAAAATTTACTGATTACTGGATTTTCCTCCAAACTGATTTATCATTTTTAATCAAAGTGAATTTTATATTCATGTGTCAAAAGATAGGCTTAAAAAATCTTCATTTTGTTTACCTCATGTTCCATTGCAGGTTTACCTCCCTTTTCTTTTCCTTTAGCTTTACCTCCCTTGCCTTTTGCGTCTGCTGCCAAGGAGGCTACAAGAAAAAAGGTAAGAAATTGACAATTATCCATGCAGGCAAATTTCTCCCCCTCATGATCAAATAGCAATAAAACTAAGGTATCTAAAAATATTTAAGAAAACAATTTCTCTTTAGAAAAATAACTACACCATTACTGTAAAACTTTTTTTCTTAATTTCAAATACCTAGAATGATTATTTTAAGCAGCAGGTAACTACCAAGCTCTTAAAAGCAAATTAATTCAAAAAACATTAAAATATGCTGAAAGCTATATTGTAGAAGCATACACATTCTAAACACTTACAAAATATATTTATATAGAAAGAGTCAAAAGAGTAAATGAAGAGACAAAAAATAAACTGCATAAACTTGAAAAAAGCATATTCTTAGTTCAATTATTATTAAGCTGAAAATGAGTTAAAAGTGGCCATTATATATTTTCATCTTAAATTAATACTGTAGAATTGTCATACTTTGATATATAAAGGTAAATATTTCAAAATATTTTCAATAAATGTACGATTATGTTTAAGTTACATTTAATCACCTCTGGATCGGACTCTTACAACTGAAAAAAGATATCAGTGTAATTTGAAACATTTAATTTCTTACGGTAAGGATTTCAGTGATAATTTGTATGATTATGTGGTATAATATATACATGCATATAATTGTCCTTTCCAATTTTGAGCAGTTTGCTACATTCTTTGTACCACTGGATCAATTTCAAGGGTGGACTTGAGTGCATATTTAGATAATGATGAAAAATCTTCAGCTATAAATAAATACTTATGGAAAGAGAATACACAAAACTAGTCTTTTTTTCAGTACTGGCAGTATACATATAATCTACACATATTGAATTAGGTTTCAATGAGACAAAGTAACCAGTTCCTTTAAGATAAGCAGGATTAGATAATACAGAAAAAAATGATTGATTAAAGTTACTTCCCTTTACCACAAAATACCCCATTTGCAAGTTAAAAAATAAGTGAAAAATTTCAGACAATAAAACAGAAAAGTTTCTCAAAGATATTTATATGAAAAGATTTAACAGAAAAGAGAAAGTGTTTCCATTTCACCACATAAGCTTAAGTAGATTTATATTCTTGCATAAACAGAATACAGAGAGGCAGAGTGCTATAAGAAAATTTCAGTTTTGACAGAAAAAAATGACAACTATTTCTTTTCCTTTTATCAAAGTTCAAAACTGTATACTAACAATTATATATTACCTTACTGAATTATATGCATAAAGTCTTTTAACAATTTTTGTCTCTTTAATGTTGTATGACATGCAAATGAATGAACATAAATTAAGTTTACATGTACATCAAACAATTATCATTTTGCAATGTAAAAATTCATATTGAATCATAATATTCAAAATTTCCACATAGTAAGGAAAAACATTTAAGGCAATTAGTAGAACCAGATTCACTGATTGAAAAACAACAACAACACAATAATATAATTATTACATGTACTGTCAAACTATAAAAACATTATATTCCTTTTGGATAATATATAAAACGACATAAAATACTGCTTGTAAAAAATAAAATTTTGTTGTTTAATAAAGTCTCAAAGAACTTGAAGGAAAAGAAAGCTGTCATATAAAAGTATTGCGGGTGTTAAGGTAGGGGGAAAAGGAGGAGAGAAAAAAATGGTGTGTTCACTTTATCATACCACGTCTACTAGTGTTGCCATTAAACATATCTGCTTGTAAAATATGAAAACATGTGTTTATAAGCAACAAAATACTGGATTTTTCTTGTAAGTTCATTGGAATACTCAAAAATGGCGATAATATAAGCTCAATATGTAGCAAACAGTCCTGAGTGACCATCTGCAGTACAGTACAATGGTCACAAATCAATTTTTTTTAAAAAGAAAACCCACAGACGAACTTTCATGTGTCAATGTAATTTCATATGAAGAAAAAATTGCCCCACCAACCAATTTGTCTTGTATTCCTGAACTTACTAGGACATAAGGTGGAACTACTTTGCACATCTCTCAAAAAAGCTTGTGGCCTGGTTCTAAGGTATTAACAAGCAAATAAGGTGCATAGGTGAGGCTGAGGCAGGCTGGTGCAATACTATCTAACGTACATTAAATTTTTTTTTGAAGTAGTGAAACAGGCAAAAATATACTGGGACTGAAAAGAAACTAACAGCAAAAATCACGTGACAGAAAATACTTTCTCTAATGCTAATTACAACTTATTTCAGCACAATGATTGGTGTAACCAGACAGTCTTGTTTTTAAAATATTCCTGTTTTATTGACCGATACTACCAACATGTACAAACAGTTATACATCAATGATAATATGGTTATAACAAATAAACACATTGGTTCTTGTTCACAACAGTTTTTACAGAGCTGCTTAAATGCATAAAATATCAAATTTTCTCAAGTTTGCCAACACAAAATTACTTTTATACAGATACGGGATGATACATATCAGTGAACCAGAAATGCTGAACTGGGTGGGCACCTTGGTGGGGGGGTGGGGGGGGTCTTTTTATCTTTGTTAAGACATTGTTGTAATCAAAAAGAACATTTGTACAACTGTACATCAAAATAAAAATTTGTTCAACACACCAACATCTGCACAAGTCTAACATAACTAGAATCATTTCATGTACCAATGAGTAACATTTCGGACATGAAATATATATAGAGGTACAGATGAATGGATCAGGGGGAATGTTTGCTATTTGTGCCTCTGGTGAATACTTGTGCCAAGTAACTTCGAAAAGCTATGATGTATCAAAGAGTTGCAGTGCTGACTGTAACATAAAGACTGCCAGAATTCTACATTATATGGACAATGATTTGTGACCTTTTAATCATAAGTCTTGTCTGTGACACATAAACTCAGTGTAAAGAACATTCATGTCATGTTATATCAAAGTCCCATAAAATATGACACAATTTATATGCTGACTAAAGGATGGGCAGTGCAAAAAAAAGAAGGAAATATCTAGGACAGAAGTTCAAAGATTTTAAACAAATCTAACTTAACATAAAACTGTATAAAATGGTTCAACTTGAATATTTTTTCAAAATAATAACAAAGAGAATAAAAGGACTTTATGTTCATAGAAAATGTGTTTTAAATATATAAAACAATCTTGGTGGAGATACAATTATAATACTGTCTAATCACAGAAGAAGTTCCATTTCTGCCTGGCAAATGACCAGAACAATTTTGGAAATTGTAATACCGCTTATTGTAAATAAATTTCTTTTTGAAAGTCTGCCAGATATTTTGTTTTCTACAGACATTTATCTGATTTTCCAAAATTTAAATTGATGCATTCTGACAATCAATTTTAGATCTATGTAACTTCTTTTTCTGAAATTCATTCAACAAACAAAAAAAAAAGAAGGAAAAATAGTATACATTCCATTCTCTGTAATGAAACCATATCTACATGTACATTGTACTTACCTCCCGAACTTCGACCTCCTACATTTGACCCTGCACCTAGATAGTGAAAGGGAGATAATGCACACAAGTGAATATCAAAAACACTGCACACAGTGATTACATATAATGTTAAAGGTTTCTCCTCATACCAGGGTATGTAAAGTTGTACTGACTGTTACAGGGTGGCAGAGAACACCTTCTAGTCTTTTTACATATATGTATATAAACAATGTAAAACTTGTTGGGCAAAACAAGTTTGAAATGATATGTCAATGTAAAAAGTCTTTTCCGAACTTAAACATTCTGTTTTATTAAATTCAATTAAAACTTAAAACTCCAAAACAAACAAACAAATGAGGCAAAACAGGGAAAAATATGTATGTATTTACATGAGCCTTTAGGTTCATTAAAAAAACCCACAGTTGAAAAGCTAAATACAATATACATTTTTTTGCAATGAAGAAAATATTGTGCAGTTTTAATAATAAATGGATTTTCAAGTGTGTAGGCCAGGTAGAACTCTTCGGATTCCTATGCCTAATAACACCAAACTTTTTCTTTTCTTTTCTTTTTTCAGTTTGAGAGGTGAAAATTTTTTAAAAATTTTATTTTTACTAGTGAACCAAACTAAAGATAAAAATACATGAATAACGTGAAGTTATGTGCAGGGAAAAAACAACTATCAGTATTAAAACCACAATTTAGATGTTATATACATTTTGGAACGGGAATGCATGGAACTTAGTCGTGATTTTTATATTTCTTCAACTCTGTAGACTGCTTCTGTTCAATTAAGCCTTGTAAAATGTACATATTGTAAAATAAATACTGTAAAATCCAAGTATCAACTGATGATCGTTTTCTCCTGTCGGACTTTTTTATTTAATTCTTAAACTTGTTCAGAAAATTAATGTGTTACAAGCCTGGTTAAAATTTGTTCAATATACCATATTTATGTACATTTTACTATAGGTACTTGGGGTAAAACAGAAGAACAAAATGTGGATTAATTGTTCTTTTTTTTAAAGAATCCTACCTGCAATGGCCATTACACCTATCCACGCTAAAAACAGTGAAAATATTATCAATATCAAGGTGACTTTCAACATGCCCTAGTCACTTTATTGTTGTCTGACAGGTGACAGGTATAAACAAACTCTCCGTTAACGAAACTTATGAACAAGACAATTACAGCATTTTTTTCAATGTTACACATCTTTTTTGATGCTTTCGACGTCAGAACAAGAGAAGCTAAAAAGTCAGATCCTTATTCCAAATCATACGAGCGCTTTCCAGAGACTAAAATTCTTACATGCTTCAAACACTGGAGAAAAAACAACAAAAAAAACAAACTTAATGTCCACTTGGGGTATTACAGCAAAAACACTCCACTAAGGGAGAATAAGAATTATGCCAAGCAGTTTTAAATATGCTAACTTTCCATATACTATTCTTATATCCAGTAAGTCTGCACTTATTTTTTAAAATGTTGTTTCAATTTTCCTGATATATACAGATTACATGAAACTTAAAATGTTTACTTATACATGTATCTGAACTGTTTCAATTCAATTTCAAAAAGAATATGCTACAATGATATCTCTGAGAACATTTCAGTTAGCACAATTCCTGTTTGTACAACTTACATTAGATTTTCGAAATCAAAGTACTGCAAAGACTTTTTATATGCTGTAACTGTCTTGTCTTAGTCCATATTAAAAGGGGTAAGGTAGATGATTAGAAAGACTGTTCTAGATATACTTAATACTGACAAATATGGGGATCACTTGTCTTTGGACCAAAATTTCCTGAAATTGTCATACAAAGCAGGTGACTTTATGACTTCTATCTAAGTAACTACAACTACTATAAGAAAACTGACAGATGTCAATAAAAAATAACACGCAAAGTATGGTGAAAACAGCGTTAAGTCATGAAATCATGTGGCACTTATCACTTATTAACTTTTGTTGAAAAATCCCTTCAAAAGATTAAAAGCACTTGATGAATAAACAGCTGATGAAAAAATTGTCAGAAAAAATGCTATTCCATAACTGACTTGCTTGTAAACAAATCCCTTTAACATTACAAGAGACTGATATACATGTACTCTCATATAATCAAGTGGATTACACTGACCCTAATCTCTGTTCAGACTGTAGTCTTGTTCCTCAAACCCATTTGAGAGAATGATACTGTAATGCATTAGTGCCTCCCTGACAATTATGTATACAAGACTGTGACAATTAGTGACACATATAAGATCACTGCCCACCATGTAGAATACACTCTAGAATACAACAGCTAGGAGTCCCAACTGGGTAGCCATCACATCTATGACAGATCTAATTTAGGTGGAGGTTTTATAACGATTACATAATTATACCTTTTGAACCAGTTTTATGTCAACCAGGAAAATACATAAATATATATAGAATGACACAGGAGAGATTACAGACCCTTGCCTCAATATCTGATATTTGTAATACCTGCGAGCATTACGCCCATATACACTACAATGAAGGCAATATGATGATATAACATAATTCAATATACAACAGTAACAATGAAGACATAATGTTGATAAACAACAAAATAATCAAAATACTGTGTACAGGAATAAACATGTATGCTGTATATCATAATTCTATATCAAATTTAAGACAGCATGTTGATAAAAAAAAAAAAGATTCATATGTAGGTACCATGATGATAAAGAATTACTCAATTCATTGGAATTATGCTACAGCAATGGATGTAATGTGACAAAAGATATGGTAACATTTAGAGGCATGTTCCTGGCTGAAAAAGAACAGTCTTGTCAGACTGAGCTGAAATATTTCAATTAAAAAACACTTCATTTCTTGCTAAAAATGTACCTCTTTATTTCTTTAATTAATTAAAATTGTTTTTAAGGTTGTCATAAACTTTGACTAACAATAAAATCATATTGTTATGAATATATGTGGTTTATTAGGGAAAGAAGTTCAAATTTAATGTATTAAAGGGAGGTAAGCATGCAATATTTTGTATACTTGTACAGATATATACAGGAAAGATCCAAAGATAAACAACACTATAAATGGAATTTAGTAGGCTGTTGTAGAACTCTGTTAGTGTTGATGTTCAAAGAAAAAAGACTGCCAGTGTATGGTGGCCAGTGTGCGTTTGCCTATGGTGTACATGTGTGAATCTAGTTTAAATTACTAATAGAGCTATGACTTGAGCTATGACTTGAAGATATTTCCCCAAAATAGAAATTATTTATTCTTCTTCCCCACAACACATAATCCGAGATAAGGTTAGAGCAAATTAAATGCACTGATGACACCCTATCCTTCACTTGAAACCGTTAACCTCCTTACCTAAAAACTCAACGTCAGAGAAGGACTTGAATCAATGACCAGCAGTAAATAATTAGTGGTTACAGAGATTTGCAAGAAAGGAGTTTGTATTACTCTACCATGCTGAAGACTCTGGACAGGGTCTTCTTCTCAAATAAAGATAAATCTGTAATTTTCTGTCGCTTTTTTTAAATTCTGATATGCAGATATGTTTATCTCCTTACCATGCAACATTTCTAAATGGACTTATCCATCATTCAATGTGGAAAAACCTCATGTATTATTAAAAGATGCAGATAAACTAGAACTGCCACTGTCATGGCATGAATACCCCCGCATAGCGCTTTGTCAGAATCAACAGGGGTCATTTAGAGGTCATGGACAAACTCTCTGCCAAATCTGAGGGTAGTAAGCCAGTTTTTTGTAGTGACCTTGACCTTTGACCCAGTGACCTAAGACTGAGGGTCAAAGGATTCTTAAATTATTGGGCGGACAAGCTTTTTTAGTCAAAGCTCCTGTGACCATGACCTTTGCCCCAGTGACCTCAAAATAAATAGGGGTCATTTACTGGTCATGACCAACCTCCACACCAAATATGAAGACTGTGGGTCAAAGGATTCTTAAGGTACTGGGTGGACAAGCTTTTTTCAGTCAAGGCTCCTGTGACCTATGACCCAGTGACCTCAAAATAGATAGGGGTCATCTACTGGTCATGACCAACATCCACACCAAATATGAAGATTGTGGGTCAAAGGATTCTTAAGTTATTGGGTGGACAAGTTTTCTGTAGTCAAGGCCCCTGTGACCTTGACCTTTGACCTAGTTACCTCAAAATCAATAGGGGTTATTTACTGGCCATGACCAATCTCCGGACCATGTAAGATGACTGTGGGTCAAAGGATTCTTAAGTTATAGAGTGGACAAGCTTTTTATAGTCAAGGCTCCTGTGACCTTTGACCCAGTGACCTCAAAATAAATAGGGGTCATCTACTGGTCATGACCAACCTCAATACCAAATATGAAGACTGTGGGTTAAAGGATTCTTAAGTTATTGGGCAAACAAGTTTTTTGTAGTCAAGGCCCCTGTAACCTTGACCTTTGACCCAGTGACCTCAAAATCAATAGGGGTCATCTACTGGCCATGACCAATCTCCAGACCAAGTAAGATGACTGTGGGTCAAAGGATTCTTAAATTATTGGGCAGAAAAGGCCTGTGACCATGACATTTGACCCAGTGACCTCAAAATAAATAGGGGTCATCTACTGGTCATGACCAACCTCCACACCAAATATGAATACTATGGGTTAAAGGATTCTTAAGTTATTGGGCGGACAAGTTCTTTGTAGTCAAGGCCCCGGTGACCTTGACCTTTGACCCAGTGACATCAATATCAATAGGGCTCATCTACTGGCCATGACCAATCTCCAAACCATGTAAGATGACTGTGGGTCAAAGGATTCTTAAGTTATTGGGCGGACAAGGACGGCTGGACGCACAAGCTGATTCCAGTATACCCCCTACAACTTCGTTGTCTGGGGGTATAAAAACTGCAAGGTTTCGCAGGCTGATAATGGATTGAATTGTTCCAAGTGGCAAAAACTGGGTAAATGCATTGGTACTTAACCACTGACAAGATAAGGAGGCATCATACTTTGATATCAGTCTGATTATTCAGGAAGGAAAAGAGAAGTCTGCTCAGCACATGCTTTGTTAGATGATAAAAAAAGAAAACATTGCCAGTAAAAAATTTTGCCATGCTCTATACTTACTATGACCATGGTCATTATGCCTACCAGGACTTCCAGGTCGGTGATTATGGGAGGGAACTTTTAAATGGTCTATTGAGAAACATAAATGTCATTAAAAAGTATATGTTGAACTGCAGAGAATTATGAAAGTTTTACAGAATTAGAAAATTGGTTTTAATTTTTTAATTTGTTTTCAGTTTGGCAGACATTTTAATAATTTTGTATCAAAGTAAATATCAACCTGGTTGTAGTCCAGACTTAAGGAAGTCTTTCCTAAACACTTTATTTTCAGGGAAGCTGCAAAATGGTACTGATGTGTTTACACAGTGTCAAGAGGAATTGTCACTTTCTGCCCGAGAACTGGTTTGAACCCAGGAAGCAGTCATCGAGAGGGATTAAATTATAAGTTGCAAGAACTTGCTTCCCAATCGATGTAAAATAAATAAGTTTAAACTAATTGTCACAAACATTTATACACAATAAAGAAAATGTTTGTCAGTGATAATGAAACATGAACGGTAATAATAAATCATTTCATTGTGAACTAAATAAATCACACAAGACATGTAATCATTATGATGCATACTTCTTCTGAAATATTACCTGATGCATCATAATCTGTTTTCAAATGAATTTATTAATTTTCATCTTTAAATTGTCAAGTTTTGTAATAAAAGAAGTGTATTTTAACCAGGTTTATTATTTTGATATTTATATTTTTAAAATCCGAATTCTGATTCAAAAACTTACAAAATTTAAATAATTTTTCTTCATTCTTTTTTGTGTGAAAAAAGATACATTGTCAACAAGAACTGACCACAAGATGACAATGCCCCCAAAGTGGTGCTTTGACTTTTAGCTGAGGACCAGTCATTCAAAGGGTCAAGGTCAAATAAATATAAGTCAATGGGATGGTCTTGTCCAAAGTGTTGTTGTGTCCAAGTATGAAGTAAATTGACTTTCTAAAAAGGAGGTTATGGCCAATGTTAAAGTTTTTGGACAATTGGATCTTCAAGGTAAAGGTCATTCAGGGGTCAAGGTCAAATAAATATAGGTCAATGGGAAGGTCTTGTCCAAAGGGGTGTTGTGTCCAAGTATGAAGTAAATCCACTAACTAATAAGGAAGTTATGGCCTATGTTAAAGTTTTAGGACAGATCGACGGACGGACGGACTGACAGTTCAAAAACTATGTTGTTTCAGCTATATGATTATATAGCTTTTTCAGTTCAAATTAGGATTGGGTTCGTCTTCTTCAGCATTTTTTGTACCGGTATTTTAAAATTTGATTACTTTTCATACATGTCAAAATGTAACCTTTTACTTCTCTGAGAAGCCATCTAGAGCAAGCTGTGACTCATACTGCTGGCCAATCAAAGAAAACTATTCAAGGGCTGCTGAGAATCAAGAGATTCTTATATTATTTGTTGTTGTTGTTGTTAAAAATAGTAATAACTGGACATCCAGGGAATAAGTGTCTAAACCAAGCTGAACTAGAAATGGGTTTTTGATTGAACAAAAACATATGTCTCCCCCCAGCCAGTTGCTGCAGGCAGTATTGAGTCAGACGATTTTAAAATTTGACATTTAGCCTCCAAATGTGACCTTGACCTTGAGACACCACACCCGCAAAGTGGTTTCTGCATGTCGCCTTGATGAGGTGAACATCTGACTCAAGTTTCATAAAAATCCTTCAAGGGCTTTTGAAGATACAGAGTGGACAAAATTTTGTGGCAATTGACATTTAACCTCCAAGTGTGACCTTGACCTTGAGACACCACACCTGCAAAGTGGGTTCTGCACGTCGCCTTGATGAGGTGAACATCTGACTCAAGTTTCATAAAAATCCTTCAAGGGCTTTGGAAGATACAGAGCGGACACGATTTTGTGGCATTTGACATTTAACCTCCAAGTGTGACCTTGACCTTGAGACACCACACCCACAAAGTGGGTTCTGCACGTCGCCTTGATGAGGTGAACATCTGACCAAAGTTTCATAAAAATCCTTCAAGGGCTTTGGAAGATACAGAGCGGACACGATTTTGTGACGGACAGACGGACGGACAACCAGGGGAAAAACAATATGTCTCCCCCATTTTTGGGGGTAGACATAATTGTGTTAGAAACTGTTTGTTTCATTGTGTTGCTGTCAATAAAAATCAGGATAACCTGTGTTGTTGGAATAGTAAAAGTGAAAACTTTAACAAAGAACATTGTCCATCTTTGTGTTCTGCACAGACACATTGGGAGACAAAATACCTCTTTACTTTATAATTGTATATTTATTGTCTTAAATGCTTTTTTGTAAATGGACTAAGTCTAGTTTTATTTGAGTATCTTGTATTTGAAAAATCTTAAATAAAACATTAAGATAATTTGGTTTTCATTTCTTTTGTAACAGATCATCTGTGAAAAGTCTGTTTCCTAGAATTTTATCTCACTTAACTTTCTCTTTATTAAACTGAATTTTAATAGACCAGTGGTGTCTTATATATGAGCTTTGAAACATTTTCCCCCACAAAAAATCTGTATTGATAGCTATCTTACGGTTAGGTATTTGTATATTTTGTCCAGTTTAAAGTTTTATTTTATATACATTTTTTTTATATACGTTATTAAAATCTTTACAGCTTGGTCCATGTAAGTAAATACTTCTAGCCAATCAAATTAAAAATTCTCTAAATGAAGCTGGTTGCAGTGGGATGTAATGACAAAAAAAAACAGCCTGTAACACACTGATAAAAAAAGCCAACTGGGTAAGTTCTGCTAGCAATTACATGAACGGGTATACCGCTTCCTAAAACAGAACTATAAAACTAAAGACAGTGAATTTAATCTACTGGCAGTTCTGACTTAGCTTTCATGTCAAATTCTACAGAAGCTGGTTACAGTTTATATTCTCTACATATTATTAACAAATGTAATCTATGTGGTTTAATTGAAAAAAAAAGCTATATGCCTCAATTCGGCAGCATAAACAATATATATGATAATACAAGAGCAAAAAAAATATTTCTTCCAAGATGTGCTGTTTTTGAAAATTTTGAGACAAATATTAAAACTTTTGAAATGTGCAAGGTGTCCAAGGGCCTATAATTAAATGTACTAATACAAAGGGGGTCTCTTTTGAAGCACTTTACAGGGAACAAATGACCATTCTTGTACCAAAGCTACTTGGCAAACTTGTTTCAGATGTTTGAAATGATGATGGAATTTGGTGGTGACTTTAATATCTCTATTGACTGGTCAAACATAAGTTTAAAGTAAGTTTCTTATAAACTAACAAAATACGTACAGTTTGCCACAGCATCATCCCAAGTGTACTTTTATGGAAATGGATGAATTTTTTCATTCCATTAAACATTCTAATGCATTTGTTTTGTTTTCTATACAAAAAATGATTTTTTTTCAATACAGCAGCACAACACATTTTGGAAATATTTAATAATTCATCTATTTAGTTTAGAATGATGACTATTATAAATTATAACAAAAATAAATATTTATCCACCTTTTCCTTTTGAATCTAAGCAAGAGAAAAAATAAAGTTTTTTTTTAAAGTGCAAAATGTCAAAATGAATGATTTTCACACCAGAAAGCAAGCAATGCAGCTACAAATGTACACACTGATTTTTTTATAAGCTTGCTTCAGTATGTGTAAAATACAGCTGAAATAAAATATTTTCCCCTCTTCATGAGAGGTGTGTCTAACTTCTTTTAAAAAGTTAGTGTACCACCTAGTAAAAACTAGGACATTTGTATGTTAATTCAGAGTGATAGCATTTCATTTTTTTGTCAAAAGAGACTTCATACAATTTGCTTGCAGAATAAATGAATGTACATTCCCAACATCCCTCCCCTCCCCCAATTTGCTTCTGAAAGCTGGGTGTTTGTACTGCATCCTTTTGTTTTATGAAAACTGAACTGTCTCTCATTGTGTTATGAAAGTTAAAATTAGCTTGTGCATGGTGAATTATTTATTTATTTATTTAAGTCTCATCTATACATGATTTACATATATAAAAACAGACATAAAACTGATATAATATACATACATTTCAAGTATAGCCATTCTTATTATAGAATTATATGAGACTATAATAGCTTATAAGGGGGACACCTACACAGACATATACTGTCTATATACATTACGGAGTTGTCTCCCTTATTTATATAAACTTTAAAATTCTTGCTATCATACATTTACAAGTTAAAACACCGTAAAATAGTAATTAAAAGGGATAAAATATCACTTAGAATGGTTTAAAAATTCTGAGTTAAAACATACTAATCATCTGCTAAGATCTTATTTTCTTGAGTTATTTGAATATAACATATTATTTCTTTTAGTAAGAATGTTACAACAGGTTTTTGCAAGTAATCTTATCATATCTGGGTTTGTAAAAAGAAAAACCAGTTTATCTGTTTCATTCATGGTATTGTAATCTTCATTTAAACTATAAGCCTTATTTGTTAATGCAGCTCTATCTGATTCATACATGGGGCATTCCAAAAGAACATGTTTTTCATTTTCTATGCCGACTTTACAGAACAAACATAGTCTTTCCTCTTCTGGGATATTTTCATAACGACCTGTTTCAAGTCTTAGTGGCGCTTAGTAACCCACATCTGAACCTAGACAGTGCTGATCTATGAGGATATGACATATGCATTTTACAATAACTTTCAGGTTCATATACACTTTTAAACAGTTTATAGGTTCGGAGCTTATTTCTTCCTCTACCATTGACTCCATTTACTCGTAAAATGTCATTGTGCCACTGAATAATATGTTCGTTCATAATACAATTTGTAATATCTTCTAACAAGCTTCTATGTGAAAATGGAATATCGACATAACTATGTAGTCCACTGTTAACCAATTTTTCTTTAACAATAAATGTCCAGTTTTTACAGTTTCGACTTCCTTTACTTAAACACCAATTAAAAATTTTCTTATTAATCCTATAGTCATAATAGTTAAAACAACGGCTCCAGTGATTACAAACAGCCTTCCATTGTTCAACAATAATAGGTTTCCATCCCATATCACCTTGCACAGCCGCATTAGGTGTATACTTTCCGGTACCCAAGAAAAATCTCATTGCTCTGTGATGAACGGAATTTATACATGAAAACGATTTAGTGCCCCAAATGGCCGCTCCATATCTGATAATAGGTACTACATTTGAATAATATAATTTTGTGTAAACATCATAGGGAAACCCACCAAAATTTTTATATTTAGCAATGAGAAGTCCGAGGGCACTTCCAGCACTCTGCGCAACCATTTTTGCAGTAGAATTAAGATTCAAATGTTCAGTTAACAATAAACCGAGATATACATATCTATTTGAATATTCTAGAACAATTTCACCACATTTAAATACAAAATTAGATCTTGGTACAGACATTGGCCTAAAATGGACAATATGGCTTTTCTTTGCATTAACAAACATTTTATTAGTTGAACACCAGTCGTTTAATAAATTCAGCATTTCTTGTAGATCACTTTCATTTTCCGAAATTAAAACAATATCATCTGCATATAACAAGATGCAAACACGTTCACCATCAACACACACTCCTTTGCCCAGATTTTTTAACATTATTGCCAAATCATTTACGTAAATATTAAATAGTATCGTTGATAATGAACATCCTTGTCTTACACCGGTTGTGACATCAAACCATTCTGTATAATAACTATTCACACGTACACAACATGAAATGGTGAATGTATGAAATGTCTCCCACTGTCTTGTGAAAACTGAATGTATGAATTTCCTCCACTCTGCTTGTGAAAATGAATGTATGAGTTTCTCTCTTCTGCTCGTAAAAATGTAAGCACGAATTTTGTCCCATCTGCTTGTGAAAACTGAATCTAATGAATTGTCTCCAACTATTTGGCAAAAAGTTAATGTATGAACTGTTTATTTGCTTTTAAAAAAACTGAATTTATGAACTATCTGCCTTTTACTGATGAAAACTCAATGTATCAACATAGTCCCCATTTTATTTGCAAAAAGCGTTTGTATGGGATGTCTTCTTTTTGTTGCCTCTTTTTCAAAAAGTAATATTAACTGCTATCACCTGAACAACTTACAAATATCCGGAACTTAATTCGATCAAGTGACACGCTTCGGCAGATAACAGAAAGATGCAAACAGAAAAAATAACTGAACACAGCAAAAGAACTTCATAGAACACAATGATGTATTCACCTCTTCTTGCTTGCGATTCTGCTGCCGTAGCTTCAAAAAATTCACAAAGGATGAAATTTAGTTTATTAGAATTTTTTTTAAGAAATGCAGCACATACTATGCATTGATTTTTCTGTTATATTTTAATAAACGTATTAAATAAGCGTTCAGCTGGCCAGGCTGCAAAAGCTGTAATTGTCACTCATCCGACTTTAATCACTAAAGTGAAACCTTGTTTTTTTTGTTTTTGTATTTTTTTTTAAAAATAATTTTCACTCATCCCAAAAGTAACAGAATTCTTAAAAGGCAAAGAAAATCTACGGATTTTCCACTAGTGATTTTGACTTTGAATGTTTTTTATATGTGAGCAAAATTTATGCAGTTTGAATGTTGTATGTAAATGAAGAAAAAACCTAGAAAATTTAATTAAATTAGAAATTTTCACTTTCTTTGAAATCTCAGGATCATTTTAGAAAATATCTACCTACATAATTTAAGTACAGATAAAACACTCCAACTCACATTCAATTGGTTGTGTATCCAGGCATTAAAAATCCATAAAAGACTTTCAAATTAACAATTTTTCTTGCTGCAATCTTTAATTTAAAATCAGTTGTTCATTTTTCCTGTATGATTAAAATGATGTATCAATCTTAAACAGTTTGACCATTTAATTTTGAGAGGTGAATACAACAAAATCAAAATGTAAGTAAAATATTCATGCTGTCAAAAAAAGAAAACGTGACGATACCTTCGGAATCATTTCCTATTACAGTTATCCATATCCAATCATGCAGTTTATATATTTCTAATCCTTGAGAAACCTAAATGTTGTTTGTTTTATACACAGTTGTTTTTTTTAAATGAAACAAAAAGTCTGGCTTCTCAAAAATTACAAAAAAATGTGCATGCACACGACAAATGGACATCACCTTGATACACTGACAATGCTACATCTTGTTTTGAATTTTTTTAATTAAGTATATTTCATAAGGTACTTACGAATCAAATTTCACTGAACAAAGTCAAGTTCATATCGAGGGTGATTCTGACAGTTGTAATTTCTAAAGCAAATTTTGTACAAAATGGTTTGGCTTTTTTCGGAATGAAATTTAACTGATAGCCTTGTATTTGTCCATTTTTTTCTTTAAACCAGTGAAGATTAAATTAAAATGATACAACTTGATAAACTTTATGCATTTTAGTACAATCATTATAATCATAAAAACAGTTTTGTTAAAATTTGGTAATAATAAAGAACTGGTTTTAACAAAAAATCCAGGCACCAACCAAGAATTCTAACCATTTTTAATCTGTATCAACTAAACTACAACACAGTACCATAAGAATAAGATATCAGACAAACTTGCACTGTCAATGTATCAAGTTTATTTTCAACCTTGAAAAAGTTTACTAAACCTAAATGACCCAAAGTAAATGGAAGAAAGAGAAAGAATTACCTTTCTTAGCAGCTGGTTTTTCTTCCTTTTCTTTCTTTCCTTTTGTTTTCTCGTGTTTATCATCTTTCTCCTCTTTTCCTCCTTTTGCATCCTGTTACATTAATCATCATTATTATGTGATTCAATGATAAAAAAAAAAACTCCAAAAAACAACAACAACAAAAGGAAACAAAACAAAATGTGGCATATAATTAATGACAGAGGCTAACTAATTCATTGTAAACATGCAAAAATAAATGTTTGTGAAGATGCTTTGATGATTCAACATCATTTTTTGAAATGAATGTCAATTTGATTAATGAATACTATTTTATTTCCCTTTTAAACTGAAATCAAAGAAATAAGAAATTTACAGCAGCTCTGAAAACAGATATCTACGTAATCCCATTCGGGCCACCTTAAAAATCACCCGTTTGACAGGCAAGATTTTTAAAAATCTCTTGTCTTGCCCTTTCAGGGGAAATTTAAAACATTATGAATACAGGCAAAATTAAACATATGCATTCTTGCATTTGTTAGTTTAATCAACATGAGACTCAAAATCGGGGACAGTTAACTGATTAGTTTTCTCATTCATTTCATTATGAGGATTTAACACAACATTTCATTTTGAGCCTCACAAGGATTAAAAAGAAACATGCAAACATTTTAATGTTAAATTTTGCCAACATTTCCTCGTGAGGTTTGAAATTCTTGCTGGAATGTATGTTCACTGAATGAGTGAAACAAGAGATTTGTTAAAATCTCGCCTGTCAAACAGGTGCTTCTTTATGTGGCCCGAACAGGATTCAGTAGTAATCTGCTGAAATCTCATAAATATAAATGTTCCTTTAACTGCAAATTATTTCTGAAATATGTTTATTGTTAGCTGACTTTTCTTAACACTGGTCACAGAAATCAACATGTTAATTTTTCACACAGGGAGGCGTCATAAGAAAATATAAGTTGTAACCATGGTAACAACACAGGTTAAAGTTAAAGGTCAATAGTCTGTTTACCTTTTTAGCTTTCGCTGAAGGCTTCTCATTTTTCTTACCAGCCTTGTCTTGGTGAGTGCTACTTCTGACACTGCCTGGGCGGTCCTTGGAGTCCGCCCGCCGGCTCAGTGGGGGCTGTGAGAAGTGAACATATACATGTGAAGTGAAACAACAACAACAACAACACAGGGTGTAAACATGCAGCAAGAGATAGGATAAACTGTGAGACTGTTTTATACCATTTTAAAAACTGGTAATTTACTCATTTCATACAAAATTTTATCATAAAGAACAAGAAAATAAAAAAACAAGAGGGCCATGATGGCCCTGGTTCGCTCACCTGAGTACTTTGGCTGTAGGTTTGTTGTTAAGCAGTATTTCATTTTTTAATTGATATAATATGTAAGTGCCTACAAACCAAATATGTAAAATATCAGTCAATAAATAAAGGCTCTATGACAGAAAGTAGAAATATTTATTATAAGCTATGGTGACCTTGACCCAGTGACCTCAAACCCTACCCATAGGTAGAGGTCCATGCAAGGAACCTATATATTGAATATCAAAGATATTGGTCTATAAATGAAGGCTTTATGAGGTACAGTAGATAAATCTATTTTTAGCCTCCATGACCTTTAACCTAATCTAATAATTTGCTTCATAAAGCTTGCTTCATGCCAAATTTTAAAATTCTAGGCCTTCTGGTTTCTGAGAAAATTTTTAAAGATTTCCTTTTTTACATATTAAGGGCCACCGGGGCGGGGCCAATTTTGACCCCAGGGCCAACATATAAACAATACTGGTAAAGTTTCTCTACACAATACTCCACACCAAATATCTAAGGTCTAGTCCTATTAGTTTTGGAGAAAAATGATTTGTCATGTTTTTCCTATATAACTATATGTAAACCAAGAGAACCCTGGGGTGTGGCCAATTTTGACCCAGGGGACATAATTTGAACAAACTTGGTAGACATCCACTAGACAATGCTACATACCAAATATCAAAGCTGTAGGCATTGTGGTTTCTGAGAAGAAGATTTTTAAAGATTTCCTATATAAGTCTATGTAAAATGAAGTGACCCCTGGGGCGGGGCCAATTTTGACCCCAGGGAAATAATTTGAACAATTTTTGTAGAGTTCCATTAGAGGGTGCTAAATGCCAAATATCTAAGTTCTAGGCCTTGTGGTTTCAGACAAGAAGATTTTCAAAGTTTTTCCTTTAAGTTGCCATAGCTACCAGAGTTCTTGATGGAATTGAATTCTTTGAACAACTTTGGTAGAGCTTCATGCAAGGAACATCCTAGGCAAGTTTCATTTAATTTGACCCTTTGGTTTCAGAGGAGATGTCATTTGAATGAAAAGTTGACGACGGACGGACGACGGACAAAGACTGATCAGAAAAGCTCACCCTGAGCACTTTGTGCTCAGGTGAGCTAAAAAACAAAAGAGAATTCTTCACCACATACATGTTGTATTTCACAGTTTTCCAGTCTCTTGCATACCTTCCATGAACTGAGATGAGCTGAGACAAATATTCCTATTTGCACAATTGGTTCTAGCAGAGATTTCTAGTTCAGGAAACATTATTCTATAGAAATGTCAACATATAACTAGTTAACTGGTTACTCGATCACTGTACTGATAATCAATTCCAAAAATTAATATTCGATTACTTGAAAAAAAATAAAAAAATAAATTTTTTTTTTAACTTACTGGCATTGTCAATTCAGCTGTTTAAAGCAATAGATAAACAAATGACACTTTTTGACCACAAGATGTGAAAAGATAGCATTAACTTGCAATAATTCTTCACAGATTGGCACATTTTAACAGATCATTTGAACTGAACTTCTTATATTGTTGATGTGAATTACCAGCTATTGTTATGAAAACTTACATTTAAACAAATCATTTCATTAATACAACACATGCATTTATCACAGATGTAGTCTCTTTTTAAGTCTATCATTTTATTCCCGAGGAAAAAATGAACGTATTAGCAATAAAATTATGAGCACATGCTTTACGACGACCAGAAGTGAAACAAGAGGGCCATGATGGCCCTATATCGCTCACCTGAATATGACTGCTTTTAACAAAGTTGCTATGGACCTGGTTAATTGACCCCAGATGACCCATATTCAAACTTGGCCTAGAAATTATTGAAACAATCTTTCTGACAAATTTCAAGGTTATTTGTACTGAAAATGTAGCCTCTAGAGTGTTAACAAGGTTTTTCCATATTTGGGCTCTGTGACCTAGTTTTTGACCCCAGATGATCCATATTCAAACTTGGCCTAGAAATTATTGAAACAATCTTTCTGACAAATTTCAAGGTTATTTGGACTGAAAGTTTTTCGATATTTAGGCTCTGTGACTTAGTTTTTGACCCCACATGACCCATATTCAAAGTTGAGCTGGAAATCATAGAAGCAACCTTTCTGACAAATTGTCAGGTTATTTGGACTAAAAGTGTAGCCTCTAGAGTGTTAACAAGGTTTTTTACATATTTGGTCTCTGTGACCTAGTTTTTGACAAAGATGACTCATATTAGTACTTGAGCTAGAAATCATCAAAACAACCTGTCTGACAAATTTCCAGGATATTTGGACTGAAAATGTAACCTCTGGAGTGTTAAAATGGTTTTTATATTTTAGGGCCCTGTGACCTAGTTTTTGATCCCAGATGACCGATATCCTAATCTAGGCTAGAAATCATTGAAACAACCTTTCTGACAAATTTCAAGGACATTTGGACTGAAAATGTAACCTCTAGAGCATTAACAAGTATTTTCTACTTTTTGGCCCTGTGTCCTAGTTTTTGACCCTACATAACCCATATTCAAAACTGAGCTAGAAATCATTAAAACAATCTTTCTGACAAATTTCAAGGTTATTTGAACTGAAAATGTTACCCCAATGCATGTAAACAAGGTTTTTCCATATTTGGGGTCTGTGACCTAGTTTTTGACCCCAGATGACCTTTATTCGAATCTGAGCTAGAAATCATTAAACCATTTTTTCTGACAAATTTCGAGAATATTTGGACTGAAAAGTAGCTTCTAGAGTGTTAACAAGTTTTTTTCTATTTTTTGGCTCTGTGACCTAGTTTTTGATTTCAGATGACACATATTCAAATTTAACCTAGAAATCATTGAAACAACCTTTCTGACAGATTCCAGGTTATTTGGACTGAAAATGTTACCTCTAGAGTGTTAACAAGGTTTTTCCATATTTGGGCTCTGTGACCTAGTTTTTGACCCAAGATGACCCAATTTTGAACTTAAGCTAAAAATCATCAAAACAACCTTTCTGACAAATTTCCAGGATATTTGGACTGAAAATGTAACCTCTAGATTGTTAACAAGGTTTTTCTATTTTTGGGCTCTGTGACCTAGTTTCTGAACCAAGATGACCCATATTCGAACTTGAGCTAGAAATCATAGAAACAACCTTTCTGACAAATTTCCAGATTATTTGGACTGAAAATGTTACTTCTCCTTCTACAAGAAGATTTTCAAAGTTTTAACTATATAAGCCTATGTAAAACAAATGACCCCGGGGGGGGGGGGGGGGGGGGGGGGGGCAAATTTGACTCCAGGGGTATAATTGGAACAAACTTGGTAGAGGTCCACTAGACAATGCTACATACTAAATCTTAAGGCTCAGGGCCTTGTGGTTTCAGACAAGAAGATTTTCGAAGTTTTTCCTATATAAGCCTATGTAAAACCAATGACCCCAGGGTTGGGCCAAATTTGACCCCAGAGCTATAATTTGAACCAACTTGGTAGGAGTCCACTAGACAATGCTACATACCAAATATCTAAGCTCTATGCCTTACGGTTTCTGACAAGAAGATTTTTAAAGTTTTTCCTATATAACTCTATGTAAAACAAGTTACCCCTGGGGCGGGGCCATTTTTGACCCAGAGGCCATGATTTGAACAAACTTGGTAGAGGTCCACTAGACAATGCTACATACTAAATCTTAAGGCTCAGGGCCTTGTGGTTTCAGACAAGAAGATTTTCGAAGTTTTTCCTATATAACTCTATGTAAAACAAGTTACCCCTGGGGCAGGGCCATTTTTGACCCAGAGGCCATGATTTGAACAAACTTGGTAGAGGTCCACTAGACAATGCTTCACACTAAATATCTTAGCTCTATGCCTTACGGTTTCTGACAAGAAGATTTTTAAAGTTTTTCCTATATAACTCTATGTAAAACAAGTTACCCCTGGAGCGGGGCCATTTTTGACCCAGAGGCCATGATTTGAACAAACTTGGTAGAGGTCCACTAGACAATGCTTCACACTAAATATCTTAGCTCTATGCCTTACGGTTTCTGACAAGAAGATTTTTAAAGTTTTTCCTATATAACTCTATGTAAAACAAGTTACCCCTGGGGCGGGGCCATTTTTGACCCAGAGGCCATGATTTGAACAAACTTGGTTGAGGTCCACTAGATGATGCTTTATACCAAATATCAAAGCTCCAGGCCTTGTGGTTTCTGACAAGAAGATTTTTAAAGATCCAACTTTTAAAATCTGTTTTTAGCTCATGTGACCCAGAAATGCAATGAACCGGAACCATTTGAACAAACTTGGTAGAGCTTCATGCAAGGAACATTCTAGGCAAGTTTCATTCAATTTTGCCCAGTGGTTTCAGAGGAGATGTCGTTTGAATGAATTGTGGACGACGGACGGACGGACGGACGCCGGACAATCAAGGATCCTAAAAGCTCACATGAGCATGCTCAGGTGAGCTAAAAAAGTTTCTCCAAGGAAAATAAAAGTCGCAAATATTTGTCATTTCATTTTCTAGAAATTTGAAGTATCTTTTGTTCTCATGATAAATACAATTACTGACAAACGTGTCAACAAACATAATATCATAGAACCATACGTTTCAAATTTGAATTACCTCCCTTTAGAAAGTACAACATAACATATAGTACAACTGCGATTTTTGTGCAACAAGTACAAAACATTTTTATGATGATGATAATGAGTAACTGGTTAACAGTTAAAAATAACTTTCTGACACTCAAATATTTAATTTGGTACATGTTGACATCCCTAATTATTTTGTTTCGCTGACCTTGAATTTTTCTGCCGGATCAATTAACCCTGAACCTGCTGAATTTTTGTAATGGATTTGCCCAGCTTTGAATTTGGAACAGTCCATTCAAAGTTTAAGGGATTTCAATATCAAAATACAAAAATTGAGCTACCAACAGTATAGAGCCTGGTCAGACTGCACGGATGTGCAGGCTGGCCTGGCTCTATACTGGTGGCAAAGGCTAATCAATTTCGGTTCCAGCAGGTTAAGGGTTAAAGACTGCTGTTTGTCAGAAAGGTACTGCTTTATTAGCAAATGTTCATGTACAAATTTCTGTTATCCAATATTTGTATCAGCCCATAATGCCAGTGAAAGTTGTTCAAAGTGAAATTAGACAAAAATAATACTCATTTTACTTGGTTATATGAGCTGAAAATCTGATCTTTTCATAAACTCTCTATCAAAGGCTTTTGAATGTACGTACTGAATACAAAACATGTATTCAGTTTAAATAGAACAGAGCAAGTTTTCTTTTCCCAAAATTAGTCTCAAATCAAATTTTCAACTTTTGTTACATGGGATGTTTCATATTCCAAAAATTTAGACTCAGACTTTCATTTCTTTCTGTTTGCTATGATTTCTATACATTTTTTTTATGAATATGTAAAGTGTTTTTGCAAGTATAAATTCCAAAACTTCTAAATTTTTAGGCCAATGATGCAAAAAAATGAGTGAAGCAGTGCAAAATGGCGTCTAAGTTTAAATTTTAGATACGGCTGATTTCCGAGAACATGGTAGAACAACACGATTTTCCAAATACCTCTACTTACAATGAAAGACTTTCTTTTACCCCCTTTGACATACTGAGCCACTGTGGCAGTGGATAAACTTGCCTTAAGGTAGAACAAAAGGAAAAAAAATGAGGCACTAGAATTTAAGCTTTTTGCAACTAGCTAATAATTATAATAAGACATGCTACATAAACTAGACATATAACACATACAACGAAGCTTTGAACAACTTTAAACAGCATCAAACCATTCTCTATATAATCTATTACTTATATTTTCAGATATAGCTCTTTGCATGCTTTCTTAAAATTTACACTCACTTTTTACACTAAGGTAAAAAATATGTATTTACAACAATTTTTTTCTTGTGTATGCTATAATTATGCTGCATGGTTGGGCATTTGGCCCATGTGAGTATATAAACTACACAGACTTGAAAGACTGTGCTGGATATAAAATAGTGGTAAATCTTATTGACAAAATACAATGACACAAAAGCATGTGAATTATTGCTTGACACTGGACAAGGGTAACATAAGGCATATTTCAATGTTTATCTGGTTACAATAAAATTGGCTGTAAAAAAATTTTTCTGCTAACATCGGACAATTACAACATTTCTGCAATAAAACACACCAGGTCACTTTTATTTTTTTGCAAAGAACAGCAAACTAACTCTTAGGACAAAAATATAGCAAATACAAATAAATAATAAAGACAATAAAATTTGCAAAAAATGTATCAAAGTATATACTTTATACAAGTATTAGTTTGCAGGCCATATTGAATTAACTGCTTGACTCAACAGAGAGGAAAAAACATCTGATTGAAAGTAAGGTCAGAATTCATTATACATTTAAAGTTTGCATAGGTTATCTTATGTGTATCATTTGAGTCATTATGTAAATGAGGCTCTTTCTTTCCAGTTCAACAGATGAGGTTATGTTTAAACTGACTCCTTATGCTGCTATTAAAATTTCCAGACACTAGTTTTCCAGTCTCACTACATTAGGTACAAAAAAAGTATTTATAAAACAACATTTTTAAATAAAAAAGAAACGATGATGTATTCATTAATTCAATATGGCCTTTAGCAGATTAAGGCAGACAGGTACCTTCTTCATGCTATGCATTCTATGGAATTTTTCCATGCAATTTTCTCATTCATAATATAATCATGTATAAATGAAGGTATGACAAAAAAGAAATCCACTTGTTACCAATAATATAAAATGTTTGAATTACTTTTTTACAGCAATTTTCCTCAAACATCTGACCTTATGGCATTGAGTAGTAGTACAAATCACTTATACATAACAAATCATATTGTTAACATATTTTGCCAAAAAGCATTTAACAAGGCTTTCGATGATTATTTTGTCAATCTGGTAAAATGCCAATTTTGAGATTTTTTTTTTCATTAACGTATGTCATGTACATAGACTGCTAACACAAGCACTCATAAAATGAAGTCATAAAAACCAAATGTGAGATGATTTTGCCCTGAAAATTTGTTCATCTGTAATCTACTAGAACAAAATGACATTTACACCAGTTCTACCTTCTGGTATCCATCTACCTTAATCTATGTATGTCAGCATGCAACCAGAGATAAATGCAACATACCTCTAAATCCTGTGTGTTAAAAATCAATCATTTTTCATTCACTTAATGTGAATAACACAGTGTCATGATAAATAAAACTGAACAAAACCAACAGTTTCAATTAAGAGACTTAATACTCCTTCATTCTATATACAATGTACATCAGGTTCTTCTTGTATTTCAATGGTTCCAGCAACGAATATGACAATGTAGCTTTGGTAAATAAGTATTTGTCATTTTTTTGGCACAACATAATTAACAGTAAGTTTACCTTAACAATATCACCTAGCAGTGATCGATCTACCATGCATGCATTTTTATACCTACCCTCATATCACAAAATTCAAAAGACTGATATAGCTTCATACTATTGTGACAATTTACTAGACCGGTCAATAAGCAATTACACATTCCAATCCCCAATCAAGTGTTTACACTCCCAGTAGTTTGGAAAAAGTTTGAAGCCAAAATCCTATTCACTGCACTGCAATGCACTATTTTCTTTTGTAGGCTGCCCAAGCTAATATTATCAAATGGTTGTATGTCAATCAAGCACGTACAAGTTTTGTTGTCAGGATGAAAAAATTAACAGAGATAATAATAAATCTTAATTTTGGACAAGAGTTACCTAACCTATAACAAAAGTCTTATTTAAAAATGCATAAATATTTCAAATCAGTGAAGTTTCAAAGTAGCAAAGATTCACTATATCATGATGTTTACAAAACTGGATATTAAAGTGGAAGTGAGATGTTTAACACTTTTGGAGTTAGGCCACAACTTCTCATATAATAAATGGGAAAGCTATAAACACTTCTTCAGTTAAAAGAATGATAAATTTTAATGACTTTTTTATTTGTTTCAATTCATGCTTCATGTTTGAACTGGCAAAGCCAAAAAAATTCATTTCAACAAAGGGAGAGAACTTACAGATTTATTTCTGTCAGGTGAGCTTCTGTCAGACTGTTGTCGTCGTCGTTCAACAACCTCCTCGTGTGTCAGCGGGAATCTAGACAGGACCTTTGTTACAAAAAAGTTATGAATACAATTACCGTACATTATATCACAAAAATAATTCCATTTCTTCAAATCTGCATTATTCTTGGAAAGGCACTTGAAATCTTTTTTCCATACACAATATTTAAAGTGGCCCATATCACGGCTAAAAACTAAATGTGTCAAGTATTTATTCTGAATGCTTTAAAATTCCATCATTTTCTGTAAATCGTATCAAAGAGCTACTTGGTTAAACTTCCTGGTGCAAGACAAGGAGAAAACCTTATTATATCATAAATGGTGTGTGTGTGTAATAAAGTCTTGTTATATTTCTGATATAACAGTAGTGTAATAACACTTAGACATCAACGTTATTAACAACAGGCTTAAGAAGTTCACGCGTATATTGACAAAACAAACAGTTTCGGTGCATTTCTGTCACCATTCAGTTACAAAACTTCTATGATATAAATAGAACATTATATTCGTGGTCATGTAATATGGGATTTATTACACTCGTTATTAGAAAATGATATAAACTCAGCAGAGCCTCGTTTCTATGGTTTTCAAATAACTCTAGTACTAAATCCTGTATAACATGAACACTCATTTAATAGCTTCTATTTATCATACAAAATAACACAGAATCACAAAATGTTCACCTTATCAAATTTAGGTCATATAGCATTTACAGAAATGGAGACACAACCCCTAACCAATGGTAAGCTATCAAAACACCATATACATACCTCTGAAAGTTTTATAGCTCCTTTATCACCAACTTCATTGCTCGCCAGTGACAATGACAACAAAGTTCTGTTCATTCTTAGACCCTGTAATTAAACAACAAATCAAAGCACTGAAAACACTTAAACAAGAAACATAGTACACAAGATCACTGTAGGCTTGATTCAAAAGTAAAGTAATTACATACAAAACAAATTGAAGCAACCATTGGTTTACAGAAATTCTTATTATGTGTTCAATTCTCTAAACCATGATATTTTAGAATCTGTTTTTTTTTCAAGGTCTTTATGCTCAGACAATTTTCAGCAAAGAAAGTGTAACATTATCTGCTATGTACAGACAAAGCAGAAAGAGCCATGTTATTGCCTACTTCAAACAAGCATTTATGAATTTCAATCTGCATAAAAACTTAAGTTCCGAAGTGCATTATCCTCAATATTCATTACTGATACACTGTCAAAACCAAAGAGATTTTCATTTTTATCAGTACATGATAGAAAATAGTTAAACTAAGTCACCCTCGATTAAAGTTGATGCAAAAGTTGATGTCTCAGACATCATACTGACATCCAACTAACAGGACAATTGGGATTTTCTCAACTGATCCAAAACCCATCTTTTTTTTCAGACAAAAATTATTTCTGATTAGTTTTTACAAAGTTAAAGATCCATACCTGTCTAATGGGACTCAAACCTTGGATTCAAATTGATTACTCCACAAGGGTAAAACCTGGGTAGGACAGGCACAGGCTATATCTGGGATGCTCCCCACTCAAGCCACAGAACTAGAATGCCAGATTCTCTGTCTGGAAGTCACTGGTTTAAATTAGCCTAAGAGACAGCCTAAAATGACTTTTTGCATTCCAATCTTTTGGGGCAAACACTGGTTTTAACCAAGTAAGAGGGATTTATATAAGTTGCAAGAACTTGAACGATAATCAATGTAATGATAAGTAAGTTTAAGATGAACTGAAGATTCTATGCGTGTTCAAAGGATGAGAAAAGAAAGGAACAAGAGAGCTGACTATCACAAAATAAGCCTGTCCTATGGTTACTGCATCAGAATGCCACTGCAAGCAAGTGTACAGATTGTTTTTGTTTCTACCTATCTAACTTCTTGTAAAAATAATCAACAGAGATGTACACTTAAAGTTTTTATGTAAGATCTTCTACTAAGAGAATGGAAAAGCTTATTTGGCACACTGTGTATAAGTCAAGGGCAGTAACTCTAGTGTTCCTGAAAGACTTTGACTCGTTACCTGACTTGGCCTTGACATTATGGCCACAAACATTATCAGCAAGACTGGTGAAGATCAGATCGGAACCCTAAGAGAGCATAAATGGCTAATTTTGCTGATTTTGGATAACGCAAGGGAATAACTATGAAGCACCTGAAGACTTTACCTGGTTATTTAACTTGTCAAGGATATTATACCCCAAAACAGTATCACCAAATTTAATAATCAGATGAAAATTGATGAAATGAGCCTGAAGGGATTCTACTGGTTATCAATCTTAGCATAGATATTTTGCCAACAAACATTATCAACAACTTTGGTGAAAGTCCAATATAAACTCTTTCCGCAGTTCAACAACTGCCTACTTGGCAAATAAACAGAATTTTAAAAAAATAGATCCCTCACCTGTGCAATTTCTATCAATCCCTGGTCCCCAATTTTATTGTTACTCAAATTTAAAGTAATCAATTTCATATTTGTACGTTTGGCACTTCCAAGACATCGACCAATCATAACTGCCCCTTTGTTGGTTATTCCGCAGTGACGTAAAGATAAATTCTGTACACTGAAATTGAAAAATAATAATTTCCTGAAATTTCTAAAGTATTTACAGAATGTACAATTTTAACATAGGAAAATGAGGCTTTTTTCCCCCCACAGACAGTAGTTTCTTCTTAAGATTAACAGATCTGAACACCCCATTGTAATTTGCATAAAAATATACATCGTGTTTAGAAATCAGGCAGTTTTCAATATGAGTGAATCCCTAGTCTTGGGTTTGTTCATTAAATAAAAAAGTGTGCATTATACACAGTATGTATGTAAATAACTGTTATCTAGTTATTAACAGCATGCAGAATGGATAAACCACTTCAGAAGTTTATTTAACAAGAAAAGACCCCCCACCCACCCCTGACTTCATCAGAATTTCCTTTTTACTGGAGTGGCCTGAAATATGCATCTACTTTTTTTGGCTGGAGTGCTATGCATGTTTATATGCAGTACTACTATCCTTTTTCATAAGAAGATGTCAACTAAACTGAAATCTACAGCAACCAGCCACTGTTGGGATCTATACTACCTCAGGTATATTGATACCACAGGTATAAGCAGCCAGATTTTCCAATACATAAAATATTTACAAACTGGTTTTTCTACTGTATTTTACCGGTAATTATTATTCAACTTACGGACTTTCCTCTGTGACCAGTTCATACCAGTTCTCTTCTTCCGCTGTATTACCATCTAACGTTACATTTCTGAAATGCAAAACAGAAAACAAATATTCAAACTCTGATGGCTTGTGATCCTAAGGCTGGAAATGCTGTTACAGCCATTCCAGTAAAACATGTATCCAATCCTAGGAAGGCATTTTCAAAATGAACCGCCTTTAAAACTTAATTTGACAAGGAGAGACCTACCCCTCCCTCGACAAAAAAAGAAAAAAAAAAGAAGACCACCCATACAAATTTTTTTTATTTTGCCTTCCTAGTGTTTCTACTGAATTTTCTGGAAAAAATACCAGTCTGCATCATATACAAATGTGGCTTAGATTACCTGTAACTTGAATCACAATACAAAGAAGCTATAAAACAGCTATTAAAATGCACCATTAGTAAATGAATAGCAACATATAAGTCCGCTAAACTAAACACAAATTTAAAAAAAAACAATCACTGTCAAATATGCATAGAAGGGCAGATGAGAGAAGAGGGTCACCTTTAATAATAATATAACAAAAGTAAGTTACACCATACCTATTCTCTTGTCTACCCACCAGGATTTCTGATAACATAATGAAATGTTTGCTTGAAAGAAAATGTTTCTTAAAATCAAACTAGTAACAAGCTGACACTGTTTTCAGTTTTCAAAAACCATTTAAAAGGTTACATGTAAGCAAGGGAAAAGTAGTCAGCAACAAACTTACCTTATGTTTGGACACTGGGGTAGGATTGTTGATAAAGTATGTAATGTTTCGCTGGTGAGACCTGTGTTCCAGAGACTGAAATAAAAAAATCAATCATCATTTACAAAACAACACCGAATCCCAGCTGTTTATCGATACAAAATATACAACAATGTTCTCAAATAGTAAGTAAGTAATGAAAAAGAAACCTATGGTGTACAAGGACCATGCCGTGGGCAGAACATTCCTTAAGTCTCTGATCATGGGTCGGATTATCATACAAGGTGATCACGATATAAATTTAGAGTAAGAATAGTTAGTACAGAGTTTACTGAGAAAACATAGCATCAGTTGTAATGTGTTAAATTAATTTCTGATCTTGAAAAAAGGACAATTTCACCATTTCTTGACCAAGGAGAAGTGAATCTATTGAGTCATTTTAACAGGTGCTTACAAAAGAAGAAATTCTTGACAAATGAAATATGGCACTTCACCAACAAATCGGTGAAAGATCAACTTCAATGGACAATGGAGCAATTTTAACAGACTGTGTGATTTACAAGTTCTTAATATAAAATGAGTATTGGCTTACTTGATTGAGTGCAGTTTTTCCATTGTTGGCCAGCACTGAATGAAGATGTCCATCATTACTGTGTCAATTTTCCATCCTGTTTTTAAAAAAAACAAAAACAAAAACAAACTAAAGCAATGATTTATCAAGCAATAAATAACAGTACAGTCAACAAGTGACTCTTCAACCAGTGATAGACCCAGTATTTTTTCTGTAAAACTGCAGTTACATAACATTTCAAGGGCAGATCCAGGATTCAGGTTAAGGGGGCAGGGGTAATATTCTGGCCAAATTTAGGTCCTTTTTCTACAGTGTCACAGTGCATAAGAAGTAGACACCCACTATGCAATATGCAAGCTGTGTAAGACAAAAAAAGATAGATCTGAGCTATATATTATACCAGAGTCAGTAAGCATTATTGGTACTGAATGATATATCATTTCTGTGAGTCAACAATAACACCTATAGTCCAGGAATGTAAAGGGGTGGAGGGGAAGGCACACACCGAGTCCCTCTGGATCCTATGGTCTGGGAATTAAAGGGGGGGTAGGGGGGTGGTGAGGCACAAACCGAGTCCCTCTGGATCTGCTAGTGTCTTTTGTTTCTTGCAAAATAAACTGAAGAATGTTTTCATATTTCACCATTATTTTCAACATTATATAAGTAAGAAGAAACACTGACTTAATATTGCCTGGCTTTCCTGATCCTGATCCATGATCTGATGTATTTTGTCTTAAAGGGGAGAAAAACCAAACCATAACAAGACAAAAATCTTGAAGTATGCATCAAGGACTCCACTAAATGATTTTTCCATTGCTTACAATGACAGAAATATATTTTTAAAGAATCAAAAACAATGGTAGCCTACATCTGTACTCCTTTTTGTATTAATTATACCAGGGTCTTTCAAATAGGATCCTATTTTGAAAGACCCTGATTATACTTTATGTTCAAATACTTCATTTTCTGAGAATTCCTTCTCACCTAAAGTTACAATGAAGCAAAGCTGCTCCAAGCACTACTATCACAAACACAGAATCACACAATCACAAAATGTGATCATGGGAAAGACAACTTCCAGTTATAATTTTTTTGGTCATTATTTTCCTCTTATAACAGTTATCATATTATATGGTTAAAATAAGAATGTTTCTGTATGAAAAAAACAACAACAACATAAAACTGTAAATACATAAGAACAGAAACCATAAGACAGCTATTCGTAGTTCATGTCTTTATCTCATTCGTCTGCATATATAAATGGTCACCCTTAGTTATTTATAAGACAGAACTACACATGTTTTTTCTATGCCATTTTTGACAAAATAAGGACACAAATGAAGATAAAACAAAGTTCTTGAATCCCAATGAAATTAAACGAAAACCAGAGCTTGACAAGAGCTCACCTCTGATGAATATTTCATTGACTGTATCTGGTTTATCAGGATTGTCCATTTCAACCTGCACTGATGGTTTAAAATACTCAAATTTATCTTTTGTTGTAAATGTTTTTGGTGGTGCATCCACTGGTTCTGTCAAAACAAAGAGCACATAACATGAACATCATGATCATTAAAACAAATTTAAAATCACTCGAAATTCCTCTGCAACTGTCACTCAGTTTAAATGTTGGCCTTGCAGATCAACATTATATATGTATACAAAACAGTTCTGAACTAGGTTTATATTCAATTAATTACAAATGATAACCAAATTTAATTGGTTGTAAAGTACAGGAATGTTTATAGTTATGTGAAACCCTCTACATGTCTTGGGTTCCATACTCACATCTGGTCAACACTCAGTCTACTCATACATCGCATGGCACTCTCGGGCACTCTCACTAACACGTGTTCTCTACAAAGAATATACATTTATTTACCTCCATCCTCTGTAGTTTCTTCTGCCTCGGGTTCAGGTTGTGAAACTGACGGTTTACCTTTATCCTTTCCACCTTTTGTAGGGCTCACTTCCTGCTGGACAACAGGGGCTGGTGGGCGTGGACGAGGAACAACAGGTGGAATATAGGTCATGTTGCTGCGGCGACACAGTTCACTGAAGTCTGCAGCAAAGTTTCCAGTACAAACATGTGGTTCTGCAAAAAAAAAAAAAAAAAAAAAAAATTTGTTTGATAGTTTAGAACAGCAGAAGACTTTGTACTTGACATTTTCTTGGCTGTTCATTAATTAGTTGATACATTAAACAGAGATAAATATGTTTAGGCTATCATGACTATGAATTTGTCTTACATGTATATAAGCTATTCAAATTTAGTGGTCAGAAAAAAGTAACATCATACACTGACAAATAGAAATCTCTGATGAAAGAACTAGGTGCTAAATAATTGTAAACTAAATATCAAGGGATCATTGCAAAACAATTGTAACTTCATTAAAAAATAAGGAGAGATATAGTAGTTTTATTACTGATCCCCTGATATGCAGTAAGAAGAAGCCTTTTTCAGCAACAATTTATCCCAATTTGGCAAAATAAGACACAAAAAATAAATTTCTTTAAAACATACCATGAATATGAAAAAATATATTTGAATGAAAGAACAGAACAGTAATCTTAAAGATGTAAACATTCAAAACATTCATGCAACAATTTACAATATCTACATAATAGGAATAAAAAGTGATTTTTGTGTATCACACAAGTTACAGGCCTTAAGAAATTAATGTTTTATAGTGCTTATTTAATCCTGAAACTGGATAAAAAAAACTTAACATGGGAACTGAATACAGATATATTATACTTCAGCATTGTTTAAGAACAGGCCTTTTTTCAATTATTTTAAGAAATAGTTGCATGAAACCTTGACAGAGGAATTCAAACTTGTAAAACAAAAAACAATGCTGAATATCGCACAACATGACAATGTACAATTATGGCTTGATGTATAATGGTAATATATCTAGAAAACCCATTTCAATTTTTTACCTTATGAAAGTGTGATACAAAATAAGCTAAAAAACAACAGCAAAACAATAAATACAAATTTAGTAGTTCTAAAATCCTTACCATCATTAGTGAGATAACTCTCATTTCCTGTCAGAAAATCAGCTATATTGTCTTACTTGATTATAGCAAAAAGTCATTAGATATAGTAAATTCTTGCTCATTTTAACATCTGCTTTAATTCCTTTCTCTATAAATGAAACCAGGTAAACTGATGATGAAACCTGCCTGTAAGCAAACTCAATATACAGTAAAAACTCACGATGCGACCAACTCAATATACAGACCAACTTAATATTACGAACATTTTCTTCTGGTCCCAATTTTTTTACTATATATTCTATTGTTAGTTAAACTCAGTAATAAGACCAACTCAATATTGCATATTGCGACCGCAATTTCCAGTCCCGAATGAAAATACAAACCTTTTTTGAACTCAAAATTACGACCGCGACCAGAATAGAACAAAACGGGCAGCTGTTGACTTCAGCTATTCATCAAAGGTCAAGGTCGGCAAACTTGTTTACACAAACATGTACATAATGGGCACCTCGTGTTAATCGGTGTTAATTGATAATTTGACAGGTCAAAAGGATCCAGGTGTGGATAATTTACTTTAAGGTTGGTAGTTATCGGTTTAATTGTTTATGACACCTTTATTAGAGTAGACTGCGGCTTACTGCACGATAAATTTTCTATTGTTATAGTCACTAATTGATGCGCAAACGAATTAATGCAACACTAAAATCCAAAATTTTGTGAGATTTACGTATCACTTTACATGTTTATTTTGATTGATACACATTGTACAAGTTGATTACACAAAATATTCCTCCTGAAATTTGACTAAAATGAGCAAAAAGCGGACAGAGCATGGGTCGATAAATCTACCATACACCTTCATGTCATCATCTGAACTTAATTTTAGGACCAACTCAATATTAAGACCACTTATTGCCGGTCCCAGAGGTGGTTTCATTATTGAGGTTTTACTGTACCAGTTAACAGCTGAATCTGAATCTATCAAGCCTGGACACTTTTACACACAATATCAAATATGATAAGTATGACCATAATATTTTGTCTTGACAGACTTAAGAGAAAGCTGGGAGAAAATTTCAAAATGATATCAAAATAAACAAAAAAGTACCCATCAATTTGAAATACTTGTAATAAATGTATTGACAGGATACAGAGAGACATAAGAAATTAAAAAAACATATGAATCAAGCATATACTAATATGTCTTTATCACTAAAACTACCAACACCCTTTCAAACTTCATTTAAAACCAAACTTTTAACCTAACTGGCAGCCCAAAATACAAGTTTTATGTATTTCTTAAAGAAATGGCTTACCAAGTGCTTTATTTGAATCCACATCATCTTGGCTAGTAGCTGACTGGTTTTTCTCTTTGTTTAAACCTTTCTCCACCTTCTTTCCCATTTTGACACGGGAAGCTAAGCTGAAAATATACATTGATAAACAATTGTTGAAACAGAGATAACAGACAATACAGAGTAGTTTTGCAGAGCTTTGTTAATATTCTTCTCTAACTTAAACTACCACTATGTAATTACTGAAATAATCCAGTGAACACAGATTTTGAACAGAGATTAGAAAACATTTAACATTTAGAAATAGGTAAGCAATAGGTCTTCAAATGTCATTCTACAGCTCCATTTGATAGGCATTATAATGATGGCATTCCTAATCTGATGCAATTTCTTGGTCACTGTCCCACTTCACTAAGTACAGAGTGAGGGCAATCGAGGATATGTAAAATCATTGATATTGCATATTTTGAGCATGCCTAAGTGGTCAATTCATATGTAAGTGTTTTTCTTTCAAAGTCCTGAACTCATTCAGTACCCGTAGTTTTCATATGTCTAAGAAGTTGGAGAGGGGTACGTATCATATATATATCAAATATACCAGAACATCATAGAAATAAATCTCCCTTCCTACATACAAAAACCAAACAGACCAACCAGGCACATGCATCCCCTCTGCTTAAGACAGATCCAAGTTACTTCAGATTATCATAAGTACTCATTCTTTCCACATAGTATCATCCTTTGGAATAGACTTCCTTGTAACATTGTAACCCTGCCTGATCTTGATCAGTTCAAGCAGCTTGTGATTAGGATTCGGTATTAGCCATGTATCCATTTTTTTGTCATTTTAACCCTTCTTAAACCAATCTTTCACTAACATTTTATCATTTGTCTTGGCACCCAAGCCCACCATGCATGACATTGTTTTCTGTTAGGCATTATATCTTTTCACATTCAAACTAACACTTCAGATGTGCCTGTAAGACTTGAAAGAGGATACAGTATGGCAGTAACCAGAGATAGATAGATCATAGAAGTGGCATAATTATACAGCATTTCTTCTGCCTTGCCTGTCAGCTGATTTTTATGGCAACATGGCAGTGTCCAGTTTTTCATTGAGGTATTTCAAACCCCACCCCACCTACACACAAAGAATATTTTGATTCGAAGATTTTTGTTTGACATAACACTGAGAATTTGAGCCAAGTTAAATTTCATTCACAGACTGACAACCATGACACTGACAGCAAAGATTCACTTATTTTAGAGACATTGAAAGGAATCAATGAAAACAAATTGAGGGGTAAAAGATAACGATATAGAAAAATTACAGAAAATAGATTCTGCTAAACCATTACGTTTATCGCACTGAATATTTGCCTCTCCTTTACAAGAATATTGGTATGCAGTAGTCTTCGTCAAGGACGTGTTGCTTGTGAAGCATTGGTCCGCATTACAATATTACCGGATATGACTACACTTAAAATAGTCCTTAACAGTATTATGCTTATTTAACTGTTTGAAGGAATGGTGATAAATGTTATACAAATTTGACTAAAACCAACTGGTTTTAAACTGAATGAAAGAATCTAAGGAAGTAACTTTTGGAAATCACAAATTTGTTTATCTGAATTACTACGCGCCTCGTTTTAAATATTTCAAAAGTATAAACATCCGCTTTCCGTAGAAACGAATGATAACAAACAGGTGCGCGCTGAAAAGGCGCGTTTGTTTAAATCACACATTTTCATTAAATGCAATTTTATTGGATACAAAACATTTTCAGCCCATTGCAATATTAGGATGTTAATTTCTGTAGTAGAAACATTGATATAATAATGACGATTCTTGTAAATAAAAAGATAGAATGAAAGAAAGAAAGGAAGGAAGGAAGAAAGAAAGAAAGAAAACATCTTACGGCTTAGATATCTATAAAAGTACATCATTCCTGTATTTCTTTTAGATTTTCTTCCTTTTTAAGCTACTTGCTTACTGATTTTCTTCTCTCCGACACTTCCATTTGATAGGCTATAGTCATCGACTCATAATTTTAAAGAAGAAAAGGCTAAATATTTATATAACTTCAATGTCTGGTGGTCTGATAAAGTAAAGTTGCCGAAAACTACCATGAACTTGTATTTTTTTTAATATAGACCCTATGTTTTATAATAAATGATTCAGCCACTTTTGCCTAGCCTACATTCAGGCAAGTTTTGTAGACATCTAGACCTAAACAGAAAATAAGAAGATAGGGGTCTCGATTAAATTTCCAAGGAAAACAAAATTTCTCTCTGCGTTTTCAAACCATATAAAGACCTCTTTCCTTCTTTCTTCCTTGAAAAAAAAATCGGTCCCAACTAACAATACGCGAATATCCCCTTAAGAATTTAGCATATATATCAGTGCATAATATTATAAACTTCTATAGGACCTCAGAAAAATGATCAGAAAATGAGACGACAAGCCTGAAATCCAAGTCCAAATTAACCCAGGTTAGTTATACGTTTATTCACTGTCCTGCTTCTCCATACAAGAATCGTCAGACCCATTTTTTCAACAGCACTTACCTTGAAAATGCCGACATCCTTATATTAGAAAGTGTCCTTCCGACTGTTAACAATTTAATTCCTAATTTTGATATTTTCAGTCAAGTTTAAAATGTAGGCCCCTATATGAAATATACACAGGATGTATATATTATATCATTCAAAATTCTGCTCGTACAACTTTGTATTTCAGCATTTAGAAAACGATCACTCAAGAGAAAATAGGATCCATTATTATATGATACATCCGTTTAAAAACTCAATGACAGCACTGGCTTCTTTTTTCTTTTTTTTCTTTCTTTTCTTCTTCTTTTTTTGCTTTTTTGCTTTACAATTTAAAATCACTTCAAAAAAAATTTCAAATTTCTTGGACTCAACGAGCAGTGACTTCCATTAAAAATACGGTTTTCTGAATGCTAGTAAATATTTCAAACATTAAATATTGTCTTAAAACACAAACATAATCCGCTTCATGAGTGAATATAAAATATTTTCATTTAGTTGAAATTCTTTCCTAACAAAACATTTATCGAAGTGATCGCATAACAGACTGTTCTTCTGCTATATAGGTTTTAATAAATATATAATTTCATCTGAAAGAATAAGTTGAAAGAACGGCTTAAAGTTATGACTTAAAAGAAAAAGAACATATCCACTTGACAAAATAATTGCAGTGAAAGTCACCATTTTAATTACGTAATTATACAATAATTACTTCTACAAATGCCTTAAACTTAGGCCTATACATTTGTAGTTCCCTCAAAGATGTAAAAAGCGTACTTTGAATACTTTGTGTGCGTTAATTCTCCTCTAGAAAGGATTTATTAGTAAACCTTTCTTTCTATACAGATTTATTATTATTCAACGTTTGATAAATTACGCAATAAGTACCTATTTATATTTACATACGATCTACAGGAACTGAGCTTTTTTCTCCCCTTTACAAGCAACATATAAAAAACAAGGAATGTCCATTCTATTAATTTAGCAGAATTATAATTGGATGATCCAAAGCTTAGTGCTGTGGTTATATGAAGTCTAATGCTACTCTTAGACTACCATGGAAATAAACCAAGAGTACTAGTCATTCTATCTATTTGTGCTTATTTATCGTCGGTACCAGTTGCCCATATGACCGACGCCCCCTGAAGAAATTAGTTATTTTACTACAGAAAGCATCCCATTCCAGAGACACCCCTGGTTCTTTTGCACGCTCAGTGTATAGTACTGATCGGTTTAACGTCTCATCCGAAAGACATTAGTAATGTGAATGGAGGAGGGGGGATCGAACTCGGGACCCCTGGTATACCAGTCCAGCGCGTTACCACTGGACCACATCCGCTCCTTACTAGTAACTGAACCTTCACATTGCTATTTGAAATACCCTGCATTAATTAAATAGTAATTATCACTCTCAATTATTTTTCACCTAATCCTGCTAATATCTAATAATTATTAAATTACCAATATTAATACTAATAAACAACATTATATTATTTATAAGCAATTTTGCATGTGTTTTCAAAAAGCTAAGTCCTTTCATAGTTTACTCAAATATAATATCAAGATTGGTTGGGACGTTTCAACTAAAAGGGAGGCCGTTTTAACCAAAACTGTGGCCATTTTGACCAAAAGTGAGGCCGAATTAACCAGCAAATAAAACATTGAGGCCGTTGTAACCAAAAGGCGAGGCCGTTTTGACCAAAATGAGGCCGTTTAAACCTGAGGCCGTTTTAACTAGCACCCGTTGCTATTGTTCTCGTTCCACGTTACAAAAGCTCACGTCAACATTATACATGTAGGCTACTAACTGCCATTCATGTGAAGAATTATATATAAGGTGTTACAGGCATACGCGTGATTTGGTTACTGTAGATTTAATTAGTGTACGAACTATTGTACCACAGTTAACGCCTATACGCTTTCTGTTTCAACTAGGTACATTTCAGCCTTACATATACACAGTCGAAGATGTAAGAACAATGCTGTTCGCTTTTTAAAAGCAATTATACTGCACACCCTGGGTCTTTGGCTCTCGTGCGCGTATAAATCGCACAAACTTACTTTTTTATGCCAACCTACCATTTTATTTTATATATATATTTTTTTTTGGAGGTGGGGGGGGGGGGGGAGGTATAGATCCGTCGTCCCGCTGTTCCACTGTCCCGCTGGTTTGTATTGCGTTTGTACTCCAACCATGGAACCAAAATAGTTGTCAGCATGTGAACTTATGCACCTGGGTATTTTGACGCAAATTTATTGGATATCGGCAGAGTTATCCCCCCACCTGATAAAGCAAAGAAATAGCATTTTCAGACTTGTGTCGCGTGTAACTCGAAATCTATCACTGCAAGAGCCTTGAAACTTTCTTAGAATAGTTGTCAGCATGTGACCTTACGCACTAGGGTATTTCGACGCAATTTAATTGGAGATCGGCAGAGTTAAGCCCCGTGATTAAGCAAAGAAAAAAACAAACAAACAAGAAAAGCATTTTTAGTCTTGTGTCGCATGTAACTCCAAATGTATAACTGCTAATCCATGAAACTTTCTAAGAATAGTTGTCAGCATGTGAACTTACGCACCTGGGTATTTTGACGCAAATATATGTTAACTGGGCAGAATTTTTTGTGACAATACAGCGGAATGTGGAGGCATCCGTGTGCTATGGACACATCTCTAGTTTTGGTTTGTTTTTATTGGGGTTTGACGCCAATTTCAACATCTTTTTGGTGGTATCCTGGTGGACAGTCCACTTAACACAAGAGTTCCCGTGTATCCTACCACTTTACTAGCCAGTCTCTAGGCAAACGATTGACTGCTTCCTCACATGCTAACGAATCTCTCCGCAAACAATTGACTGCTTCCTCACATGCTAACGAATCTCTCCGCAAACGATTGACTGCTTTCTCACATGCTTACCAATCTCTCCGCAAACGATTGACTGCTTTCTCACACACTAACCAATCTCTCTGCAATCGACTGACTGCTTTCTCACATACTAACCAGCTCCGCAAGTGACTGACTGCTTTTTCACATACTAGCCAGTTTCTCCGCAACCGACTGACTGCTTTTTTAGACACTTACCAATCTCTCCGCAACCAACTGATTGCTTTTTCACACACTAACCAGTCTTTCCCAAGCAACTTACTGCTTTTTCACACACTAACTAGTCTCTCCGCAAGCGATTGACTGCTTCACTTACTAACCAGTCTCTCCGCAAGCGACTGACTGCTTCACATACTAACCAGTCTCTCCGCAAGCGACTGACTGCTTATCATACTAACCAGTCTTTCCACAAGCAACTGACTGCTTCACATACTAAACAGTCTCTCCACAAGCAAATGACTGCCTCACATACTAACCAGTCTCTCTACTAGCGACTGACTGCTTCACATACTAACCAGTCTCTCCGCAAGCGACTGACTGCTTCACACACAAACCAGTCTCTCCGCAAGCGACTGACTGCTTCACATACTAACCAGTCTCTCCGCAAGCGACTGACTGCTTTTTCACATACTAACCAGTCTCTACGCAAATGGCTGGCTGCTTTACATGCTAACCAGTCCCTCCGCTAGTCATTGGCTGCTTTTTCAGATACTAACCAGTCTCTCCGCAAATGGCTGACTGCTTTACATGCTAACCAGTCTCTCAGCAAGCGATTGACTGCTTTTTCACATACTTACAAATCTCTCCGCAAGCGGCTGACTGCCTTTTTTTACATACTAACCAGTCTCTCTGCAAGCCATTGACTGCTTTTTCACACACTTACCAATCTCTTCGCAAGCGGCTGACGGCTCTCTCACGCACTAACCAATCTCTTCGCAGGCGGCTGACTGCTTTCTCACACTCTTACCAGTCTCTACGCAAGCGACTGACTGTTTTCTCAGGTACTAACCAATCTCTCCGCAAGCGACTGACTTCTTTCTTACACGGTCTCTCCGCAAGCGGGTGACTGCTTTTTCACATACTTACAAATTTTGCTGTAGACAGAAATGCCGGTAACGAGGCATATATGTAATGTTGAAAACGTCAACTGGCAACAGTAACCCGTTTGACTATTTTTGTGAGGTAAAAAGTATAGTTTTATATTTGCAATTAGCGTGTATATGAGAAATATTAACTGAGCTACACTGGGTTAATTAAAAGATCTTAATCTTCCTTGTCTGCATTATTCATATATATTCTGATTTTGTACACGAGAAATCGGTATTTATTAAAAAAATATATATATACTTTAAAAGAATAAATAGAAAAATAAAATTGAGCTAACCCACAATTTTAGCTGATGTCTTTTACAAGTAGAATTTAGATTAACTTACCTTACTTTTTTCCAGAGGGTTGACATCCTGGATTTTAATCCTGATAGTTGCTTAACGTTTTTTTAAAGGTAACGGAGTACACCCTTGTCTTTGTAGTTATTTTCTATTTTAGTAAAACATTCACCGCTTTATACAATAAAAATTTATCGATGTCTCACGAACATTTTCATAACTGTCCTGCTCTGTAGAATTTAGAAAAAAAATTGAAGAAAATGAAAGTGCAACTTATCCATACAATACTGTTAAGAAAAGAGTCAAATCTCGCCACGATTCATTAAAAATATTAATTATTCTCAAGCAGTTTTTTCTCTGGAGTTAATCTTTAAAAATCCGTATAAAAAACATCAAGTGAAATCTATTTGAAAAGAAAACTGTAATTTAACACCCCTTATATTTTATTTAGTTTCTTTCAATATTTTTCAATTTTAGAGAATTAGTGTAAATAAAAGTATTCAATGTTCTTTATAATTCACACTTAATTAAATAGACTTGGAGTCCATTGATAATTAGCATAGCTTAACTGAATTTCAAGAGGAAATCTTCCCATCTGAACAAGGACGAAAAGTGGATTAGCATTGTTAATACAATAAAGTAAATAAAAACTGAATATTATAAATGCGTTTCTAAAGCCTAACAGTGTTCTCAGGCGATATAAACAAACTAGCCATAAACTTTGTGACCGAAAACACTCAAAGTGACCAGTACAAGAGACAGCGGAGAGTGACAAATTCTAAAATCACACCGCGGTAGTTATGAGTGATTTAGTATCCTAGGAAATCGAGCATTGCACTGTAGCCAGTGGACTCAAATCCGGAGGTAATCAGTCCTAAACATATCGACAGATGACCTTTGGTTGCGATTTTTTTTATCAAGAAAATTTTAATGAACTTTTGAATTCAGTCTTAAGCTCGAAAACTAACAATGGCAAGAATAAAAAAATAGATAAGAAAGCTTTAAGATTAGATAAACAATCTTTAAGAAGGCTTAAAAAATAGGTTCCGCAGTCCCCGAAATGACAACTAACACGAAACTAACACGAAATCAGCAGCTGGTGTATTTTCCTATTATTTTCTTATCTCATTTTTAAATTTATAACAAAGCGATTCATTTTCCAATATCATTACAGAATCCATAATTCAAAACTTAAAACTTTAACCTAGAAAACAAATATACACGTTTAATCTTTAAAAAAGCGCCATGCACGGGTTATACTGATAGAAAATATTTTCACGAAGAAATATCCGGTCAGCTACGTAGTACACAAATAAAATCCAAAGTTTCTGTATTTTTTTTGTCTGCTGGACCATTTGGGAATATGTCACACTGTTGAACCCAGTCCGAATGGAATTAGGACAATTTTGTCAATTACAGGTCCCGATAATCGATCACATATTCTATAATGCTGTTAAGTCTTCAGATACATTTTGTTAAGTGTAGCTTTCTTAGATCGGAAATTAATAATCATAACTCCCGTAATAACTTTAGCGATATAAGAACTGCAAGTGAAAATCACCTGTTTTTCTAATAAAAGGGAAACTTATTGAGAATAATGTTATAATAAAGGCAGACAAGTGTTTATTACATACAATAAATATTTTGTTTGGATTCATAACGTATCGATTTGTTTCTCATTTAAGCCAGGACCATGTTTTGTTGGTGTTTGTATAACCGCTTTCCGTATATTTCGCTGTTTTTTATACTTTGATATTATCAAATTATACAGTGAAAACTCGATTTTATAATTCAATAATTCGCAATAAAATACTCTCATCAATGTTTACTTACATAGTGATTTAATTGAGATTTCGACATTCTTACGCTTCGCAAACAATTAAGAAATGAAGCGTGAATATTTAGTTAGGTTCGTGTGCACTTGATGCACTTATTATAGTGATATCAATCATATTGATATAAGTTTAGTGTATCATACATATTCTATACTTATATCCATCACACTGATTCTAGCTTAGTGTCACATACTTTGTTTTTACTTATATCCGTCATTCTGATTCTAGCTAAGTGTAACATATTTTGATTTTACTTATATCTGTCATTCTCATACTAGCTTTGTGTCACATACTTTGTTTTTACTTATATCTGTCATTCTGATACTAGCTTAGTGTCACATACTTTGATTTTACTTATATCTGTCATTCTGATATTAGCTTTGTGTCACATACTTTGTTTTTACTTATATACGTCATTCTGATACTAGCTTTGTGTCACATACTTTGTTTTTACTTATATACGTCATTCTGATACTAGCTTTGTGTCACATACTTTGTTTTTACTTATATACGTCATTCTGATACTAGCTTAGTGTCACATACTTTGATTTTACTTATATACGTCATTCTGATACTAGCTTTGTGTCACATACTTTGTTTTTACTTATATACGTCATTCTGATACTAGCTTTGTGTCACATACTTTGTTTTTACTTATATACGTCATTCTGATACTAGCTAAGTGTCACATACTTTGTTTTTACTTATATCTGTCATTCTGATTCTAGCTTAGTGTCACATACTTTGTTTTTACTTATATCTGTCATTCTGATACTAGCTTAGTGTCACATACTTTGATTTTACTTATAACCGTCATTCTGATTCTAGCTAAGTGTAACATATTTTGATTTTACTTATATCTGTCATTCTGATACTAGCTTTGTGTCACATACTTTGTTTTACTTATATCCGTCATATTGATACTAGCGTTGTGTCACATACTTTGTTTTTACTTATATACGTCATTCTGATACTAGCTAAGTGTCACATACTTTGTTTTTACTTATATCCGTCATTCTGATACTAGCTTTGTGTCACATACTTTGTTTTTACTTATATCCGTCATTCTGATTCTAGCTAAGTGTAACATATTTTGATTTTACTTATATCCGTCATTCTGATACTAGCTTTGTGTCACATACTTTGTTTTTACTTATATCCGTCATTCTGATTCTAGCTAAGTGTAACATATTTTGATTTTACTTATATCTGTCATTCTGATACTAGCTTTGTGTCACATACTTTGTTTTACATATATTCGTCATATTGATACTAGCGTTGTGTCACATACTTTGTTTTTACTTATATACGTCATTCTGATACTAGCTAAGTGTCACATACTTTGTTTTTACTTATATCCGTCATTCTGATACTAGCTTAGTGTCACATACTTTGATTTTACTTATATCCGTCATTCTGATTCTAGCTAAGTGTAACATATTTTGATTTTACTAATATCTGTCATTCTGATACTAGCTTTGTGTCACATACTTTGTTTTACTTATATCCGTCATATTGATACTAGTGTTGTGTCACATACTTTGTTTTTACTTATATACGTCATTCTAATACTAGCTAAGTGTCACATACTTTGTTTTTACTTATATCTGTCATTCTGATCCTAGCTTAGTGTCACATACTTTGTTTTACTTATATCCGTCATACTGATACTAGCGTTGTGTCACATACTTTGTTTTTACATATATACGTCACTCTGATACTAGCTAAGTGCCACATACTTTGTTTTTACTTATATACGTCATTCTGATACTAGCTAAGTGTCACATACTTTGTGTTTACTTATATACGTCATTCTGATACTAGCTTAGTGTCACATACTTTGTTTTTACTTATATACGTCATTCTGATACTAGCTAAGTGTCACATACTTTGTTTTTACTTATATACGTCATTCTGATACTAGCTAAGTGTCACATACTTTGTTTTTACTTATATCCGTCATTTTGATACTAGCTTAGTGTCACATACTTTGTTTTTACTTATATACGTCATTCTGATACTAGCTAAGTGTCACATACTTTGTTTTTACTTATATCCGTCATTCTGATACTAGCTTAGTGCTTAGTGTCACATACTTTGTTTTTACTTATATACGTCATTCTGATACTAGCTTAGTGTCACATACTTTGTTTTTACTTATATTCGTCTTTCTGATACTAGCTTAGTGTCACAAACTTTGTTTTTACTTAAATCCATCATTTTGATCCTAGCTTAGTGTCACATACTTTGTTTTTATTGTCATCCGTCATTCTGATACTTGCATACTGTCACATACTTTGTTTTTACTTATATCTGTCATTCAGATCCTAGCTTAGTTTCACATACTTTGTTTTTACTTATATCCGTCATATTGATACTAGCTTTGTGTCACATACTTTGTTTTTACTTATATCCGTCATTCTGATACTAGCTTAGTGTCACATACTTTGTTTTTACTTATATCTGTCATTCTGATCCAAGCTTAGTGTCACATACTTTGTTTTTACTTTTATCTGTCATTCTGATACTAGCTTAGTGTCACATACTTTGTTTTTACTTATATCCGTCATTCTGATTCTAGCTTAGTGTCACATACTTTGTTTTTACTTATATCTGTCATTCTGATCCTAGCTTAGTGTCACATACTTTGTTTTTACTTATATCCGTCATATTGATACTAGCTTTGTGTCACATACTTTGTTTTACTTATATCTGTCATATTGATACTAGCTTTGTGTCACATACTTTGTTTTACTTATATCCGTCATATTGATACTAGCGTTGTGTCACATACTTTGTTTTTACTTATATACGTCATTCTGATACTAGCTTAGTGTCACATACTTTGTTTTTACTTATATCCGTCATTCTGATACTAGCTTTGTGTCACATACTTTGTTTTTACTTATATCCGTCATTCTGATTCTAGCTAAGTGTAACATATTTTGATTTTACTTATATCTGTCATTCTGATACTAGCTTTGTGTCACATACTTTGTTTTACTTATATCCGTCATATTGATACTAGCGTTGTGTCACATACTTTGTTTTTACTTATATCCGTCATTCTGATACTAGTTTTGTGTCACATACTTTATTTTTACTTATATCCGTCATTCTGATTCTAGCTAAGTGTAACATATTTTGATTTTACTTATATCTGTCATTCTGATACTAGCTTTGTGTCACATACTTTGTTTTACTTATATCCGTCATATTGATACTAGCGTTGTGTCACATACTTTGTTTTTACTTATATACGTCATTCTGATACTAGCTAAGTGTCACATACTTTGTTTTTACTTATATCCGTCATTCTGATACTAGCTTTGTGTCACATACTTTGTTTTTACTTATATCCGTCATTCTGATTCTAGCTAAGTGTAACATATTTTGATTTTACTTATATCTGTCATTCTGATACTAGCTTTGTGTCACATACTTTGTTTTACATATATTCGTCATATTGATACTAGCGTTGTGTCACATACTTTGTTTTTACTTATATACGTCATTCTGATACTAGCTAAGTGTCACATACTTTGTTTTTACTTATATCCGTCATTCTGATACTAGCTTAGTGTCACATACTTTGATTTTACTTATATCCGTCATTCTGATTCTAGCTAAGTGTAACATATTTTGATTTTACTAATATCTGTCATTCTGATACTAGCTTTGTGTCACATACTTTGTTTTACTTATATCCGTCATATTGATACTAGTGTTGTGTCACATACTTTGTTTTTACTTATATACGTCATTCTGATACTAGCTAAGTGTCACATACTTTGTTTTTACTTATATCTGTCATTCTGATCCTAGCTTAGTGTCACATACTTTGTTTTACTTATATCCGTCATACTGATACTAGCGTTGTGTCACATACTTTGTTTTTACTTATATACGTCACTCTGATACTAGCTAAGTGCCACATACTTTGTTTTTACTTATATACGTCATTCTGATACTAGCTAAGTGTCACATACTTTGTGTTTACTTATATCCGTCATTCTGATACTAGCTTAGTGTCACATACTTTGTTTTTACTTATATACGTCATTCTGATACTAGCTAAGTGTCACATACTTTGTTTTTACTTATATACGTCATTCTGATACTAGCTAAGTGTCACATACTTTGTTTTTACTTATATCCGTCATTTTGATACTAGCTTAGTGTCACATACTTTGTTTTTACTTATATACGTCATTCTGATACTAGCTAAGTGTCACATACTTTGTTTTTACTTATATCCGTCATTCTGATACTAGCTTAGTGCTTAGTGTCACATACTTTGTTTTTACTTATATACGTCATTCTGATACTAGCTTAGTGTCTCATACTTTGTTTTTACTTATATTCGTCTTTCTGATACTAGCTTAGTGTCACAAACTTTGTTTTTACTTAAATCCATCATTTTGATCCTAGCTTAGTGTCACATACTTTGTTTTTATTGTTATCCGTCATTCTGATACTTGCATACTGTCACATACTTTGTTTTTACTTATATCTGTCATTCAGATCCTAGCTTAGTTTCACATACTTTGTTTTTACTTATATCCGTCATATTGATACTAGCTTTGTGTCACATACTTTGTTTTTACTTATATCCGTCATTCTGATACTAGCTTAGTGTCACATACTTTGTTTTTACTTATATCTGTCATTCTGATCCTAGCTTAGTGTCACATACTTTGTTTTTACTTTTATCTGTCATTCTGATACTAGCTTAGTGTCACATACTTTGTTTTTACTTATATCCGTCATTCTGATTCTAGCTTAGTGTCACATACTTTGTTTTTACTTATATCTGTCATTCTGATCCTAGCTTAGTGTCACATACTTTGTTTTTACTTATATCCGTCATTCTGATCCTAGCTTAGTGTCACATACTTTGTTTTTACTTATATCCGTCATTCTGATCCTAGATTAGAGTCACATACTTTGTTTTTACTTATATCCGTCTTTCTGATACAGTAAAGTCTCGCTATTAAGACCACTTTGGGGACCTCGGAAAAGTGGTCTTATTATCGAGTCGGTCTTAATTCCGAGACCCGTGCTAGCCTTCAATCAATTTCTCATCTGTTGTAAAGGGTTATCATTAGCTATAATAACCTTGTTGAAAAAGTAAATTATGGAAAAATACGCAAAAAAGGGTCGGTCGCAAAGCGAGACTTTACTGTACTAGCTTAGTGTCACAAACTTTGTTTTTACTTAAATTTATCATTTTGATCCTAGCTTAGTGTCACATACTTTGTTTTTATTTTTATCCGTCATTCTGATACTTGCTTACTGTCACATACTTTGTTTTTACTTATATCCGTCATATTGATACTAGCTTTGTGTCACATACTTTGTTTTTACTTATATCCGTCATTCTGATCCTAGATTAGTGTCACATACTTTGTTTTTACTTATATCCGTCATTCTGATCCTAGATTAGTGTCACATACTTTGTTTTTACTTATATCCGTCATATTGATCCTAGCTTAGTGTCACATACTTTGTTTTTACTTATATCCGTCATATTGATCCTAGCTTAGTGTCACATACTTTGTTTTTACTTATATCCGTCATTCTGATCCTAGATTAGTGTCACATACTTTGTTTTTACTTATATCCGTCATTCTGATCCTAGATTAGTGTCACATACTTTGTTTTTACTTATATCCGTCATATTGATCCTAGCTTAGTGTCACATACTTTGTTTTTACTTATATCCGTCATATTGATCCTAGCTTAGTGTCACATACTTTGTTTTTACTTATATCCGTCATTCTGATACTTGCTTACTGTCACATACTTTGTTTTTACTTATATCCGTCATATTGATACTAGCTTAGTGTCACATACTTTGTTTTTTCTTAAATCCGTCATTCTGATACTAGCTTAGTGTCACATACTTTGTTTTTACTTATATCTGTCATTCTGATCCTAGCTTAGTGTCACATACTTTGTTTTTACTTTTATCTGTCATTCTGATACTAGCTTAGTGTCACATACTTTGTTTATACTACGTCATTCTGATCCTAGCTATACTTATACCGAATATATTGATAGTAGTGTAGAGTCACATACATATTTACTGCAATATTATTTGAACTTTATAAGTTACCTAAAACATCACATGTATAAAAAGACTTATCATTTTTAGAAATAAACAGTTTGATAAAAGAAACACTTCTATTTTTTGACAATAATTTCGTATTTTAACTAATTCAAACAGCAGTATTATGAAAACCTATCAATTTCATCTCCGGATTTTCAAATCGCCAAAGAATGTCCTATGAAAATAAAATTATATAAAAAAATAAACATGCACATGTGAAACAGGAAAAAAAATATCCATCTTTGAGAAACGTATCATGATGAGGAACAAACCACATAGTGCTGAAATATTTCTATTCTGAGAAAAGTGTGGATTATCTCATCTAAAATATTTTTTATAAAATCTATACACTTGTAAGTATGTTTCACGTTAAGATATGATCGAAAAAATTTCGTGAATGGACATAAAATAGCATTTGATACTTTTAGAAAAAAGCAGTTGGTCTTTTTGATCCAGTCTTTATCAGAATGATATTGTAGTAAATTTTGTTTCTAGGGTAACTTCCTGTCTGTCTTTGATTAATGGCTTCGCCAGACAGTGGCACACAATGGCTTAAGTCCTTTTAAGTAAGCGCTTTCTGCAAGTAAGATTTATCGGAAGAAACACAATGGCTGTCTCAACAATAAGATGTTCTCTACCTACCTTTTCGCACAGGCAGCGTGTCGGTAGGATTTATGTATTACATACAAATACATTCATAAACTGCTCGATTTAATTTGTTTTTTAACAGGTCAGTTCCATACAGAATTACTCTATCAGATCATAAGGGATATCACACTGATAGGATCTTTGCCCGGTTTTCACCGTACCTGATATTACCTTAAAGAGAGACGGTTAATTTCAGTCACTATTTAGTTAGATGTAATAATTTTGATTGGGAAAAAGGTTTTATACGTCTACCAATGGTCTGAGTTACCAAGTCTTTTTCCCCTATCGTATGTTGAAACGGAGATCATCCCGTATGTTGACACAGAGATTATTCCAGCCAGGCTGACCATAATATAGCTAAGGATATTACACGCGTAGATACACGTCTGCTATTGTTAGTGCAAATGGATGGTGCACTATATTTAAATTGTTTTTTCATCCAATGTAACATTGTTTACATTTTCAACATATATTATCTTTTACAAAATATATAGCTGTTATATTTCAGCAGTGACCTTTAACTCAGGTATCAGCTCTGTTCTAAAGAACATGCCATAGTAACGGTCGTCAAGAAACTTGATACAAAATAATCATTTCTACGAAGAAAATATCCAGAGTATTTTTTTTTTCACTTCAGCATAGGATTTGAAGATGGTTGACAAGATGGCAATTTTTAAAAACTGATTTTCAGTTCACTGTTCTTAGATAATATAACAAACTTCCAAGCGCCATTTTCCATGTGACGTCAATCTTTCGAACACTGCCTTCATCGCCTCCACCGCCGAAGAGCTACAGCTAGGAATACATAATTGTCGGATACCCACGTCCGACCTATTACGTTAGTCTCCATTCATCGTCGGTACAATTTAGTGATAACGAAATAAAGTACCGTGGATATCCGACGATGTGAACACATAAGACAGTCATTAAATGCGACTGGGATTTATTACGAAGAGAATGACCAGCAGTCCCTAGAGTATCAGTCTATTGATTTACCACTAGACATTGAATACAACCAGTATTGTGAACAGAAAGAAAATAGGAAATGGAGATTTCTATGTGGCACGTGCCTATACCCCTGTTTTTATGATAATTAACGTTACGGGGGGGGAAAACGATTTTGAACATTGCGTGATTGTCAATTTACACAATAGTTTACAAAGATCTTATAACACTACTTGGTAAATATATATTTAATTATATCTGTATGTCATTCTCGCTGTGCATGTAAATAATAAAAGACGAGGAACTTTTAATCTGTCAATAAAATTTCTGTTGTGTTGTGTTGTGTTGTGATAAAGTAGTGTACATATTTTTTCTTACTGCTGTATTTACACGGAAGACGCTGAGAACATCTTTCTTGAAAACAGTGTAAAGACAAATACGTAGATAAAAGCCACCAATATATTTTTTAAGCAATGACTTCTAAACCATGTGTGAAATATTACAAATAAATAAATGGAAACAAATTGTTAATGCTTCCTTTCCTGCTACCATGTATTTAAGACATATAAAGAGTTTGCTGTGCTTTGATTTGTTTTTGTTCTTCATAAATTGTACAAGCATTCCCTTTTTATACACATATAGGCTTTTGCAAGAAAAGTCAACAACCATAGGATAAACATTAATTAATACTTACAGTTCATCTAGCTTGGCACTACGACCATTCTCCGAGGTCACGCTGCAGATAGAGTTTGATCTTGCCGACCGTATTGAGCGAGGCATGACCACTGGTTGTTTGTCCAAAACGAAAGTTTAATCCTCAACAATCCACAACGCAAAAAGTATCGATAAATTTGATCCCTTTTTGTCTCTATTTTAAATTCTCCTCGATAGCTCAAAGCATTAATCCATTTGCACAGACATTATTTATTGTTTTCAGAGTCAAAATCACAGTTTACATTAAACATTTACAGCGATTAAGATTCTAAATTCTTATTATCTAGTCATCAAACGATGGAGTATAAACAAAATTTGTTTGTAGAAGTTCTTATAGCATCATAAATGAAGTCGAGATCCGATTGCTTTAACAATAGGGCAAGCCCTGAATCTATTGACACATCCCATAAGGTATAACATTTCCATCATTTATTATAGTTTACAATACCCGATATCAATACCTAGATTTCATTTAGAGAAAAGAAATTATAAAGAAATAATACACTACGCTTTGATCAAAAGAAAAAAGCCTGTCCAAACATTGGCACATTATTCGCAAATGATAAAAATAAATTTCGAATTAAAATGAAAGATATAATTTAGTTTGTCCATGCCTTATCGTAAGGTTTCTGTGCTAAATGGTTGCTTTAACGCATACAATGTGGCATGCATTATGTTGGGATTTATGAATTCCGTTTATTATATTGACAGGTCACAAAAGACGCAATAAAGAGCTGTTTAACTCTCAAATACAAATCTATTAAAGTATAAATTATATCAATGAAACACGGCCGTTTATTGATTAAACTTGAAGAATTTCTATTATGGTTAAGTGTAAAATATCAACCTTTTCAGTACTTTCCTTTTTGTTTCAGACACCTTTTCATATTGATCGTATCCTACTTGTTCTATAATCACCAGGTTTTTCCACTTATATTAGTCCCATGGGAAAGTATTAATTAGAAATACCATGTGACAGGTTGGTTACCTGGTATGAGAGCAATTGCTTGGAAAAAAAACTGTTTTTAATTTACTTTTCTTTTATAAATGTATTTGGTGTATAAATCATCTACGTATACCAGGGTCACGGCAAACGAATGGTTAATTTGCAGACTTTATAGATAAGGGTGAGTAATTCCGAGTACAGAGCGTGACAGGCTTAATATCTACATTTAGTTTTTTTTTTTAATTTTCTATGTGAAGATAAAAACCTTTTCAACTACACTTAAATTATACTATTGTCAGACAGAAAAGAAAGAAAGAAAGAGAGAAAGAAAGGAAGAAAAGGGAAAACAAGAAAGAAAGAAAGAAAGGAAGAAAGAAAAATAAATAAATAAATACTATTGGATTATATATTAATATTTTATTATTTAAACTGAGGGCTTTGCTTTCGCATTATATGTGTACTTGTGATTTAAGTTATTTCAGTGCATAGAAAACTGAGTTTAAGCTCTTCATATCTGTTCATTGTGTGAGATCAAAATGTCAGTTTTTAACGTTAAAAATCTTAAGTTATGTAAAAGAGTCTTCAGCAGCCTCAGGATCTAGATAAATAAATTAACAAAACAAAATAACAAAAAAGTTCATACAGTCTTTCACAACTCAACAATTTAACGTAAGGACTTTTAGAACTGCCGACAAATATAACACTTCTCTCTTCAAGCATTGCCTCCGATTTTCCCTTTTCTGTCCCTTTTAAAATGATACACTTAACACTTTTTCTATTTGGCCAGCCAATAGAACATTAATTTACCAAAACTAAATTTGGAAACGACTTAAAATTTTGCAGTATGTCGTTTTCCTATCTTCTCCATTGTTTACAACAGTTTAATATGGCGTATGTATCACAATCACGAGGGGGTGAACACTGCCCCCTTTCTGTGGCAATTAAACTGTTAAACTGTTGAAATAAACATCAAGTGGTCAATGAAGTGTACTTAAGTAAAAAGCGGACAAGGGAGGTAACTAAAGTAAGAACTTGAACAAATTTGTACGTACACTTACGTATAGCACTAGCGGATCCAGGGGGGGCGCACCCGGCGCACGCCCCCCCTAAAATTCCCGGAGCTTACATGTTCTTTGGTATGGAAACAATAAAATATACTATATTTTCCTATTTTTTCTTCGCTCGCTTCGCTCGCGTATCTTTATACAACATTGCCTTTTGAGATGTACTCGTACACAACACAGAGTGCACGCAATTTAAACGTTCCCGCTTAGAGTGATTAAAAGTTACGCCCCCCCTAACCCAAAATCCTGGATCCGCCCCTGTATAGAGCCCTCAGAAGTTCCTTTTTAGAGGTCTGCATTGAGTTTAAAAAATTGCATCAATTGAAAAACAATTTATTGGAACTTAATCCTACTTTGTGACTACTCTCTAGGTTGTTACATGTACATGTACTTGCATTGAAAAGGTCACTGGAGGCTCTCCAACCAATTGGGATTCGAACAAGCGACCCCCGGTTTGGAACCAACGTTCTTTCGGTCGATCAATGCTCATCCACAATATTTGCTTTTCACTTCATATCAAAATTTGATGCCGCAGCAAATTTTCAGGGTAGAGGGGATAGAGGAGGGATTTTAATGGAATGGAGAAAGCCCTTCGGAAATATTGTGTTGTATAAAACTTAAATTTCAGTAGCAGAGGTATAATACAGTACTTCTACTCCCTTGCCTATAAGCTAGCTAGTACTACGTGATGGTGAGAATTGTTTTTGATAACGAGGTCCATATATTTAATATGTTCAAGGCATTTACCATCTTGTCGTGCAGCAATTCAATTTACACACAGCATTGTGCGTTGTTTTCGTTTAACGTGCTTTATATATTATAAAAATGTTGAATACATTATTTCCGTCATTATAGTTTTTAACCGCATAAATTAATTTTTGCCTGTATAAAATTACCTTTCTTCTTTGTATACTTAAAGTACAGAGGCCCACTCTGTCAACACCTGTAACTGTTAATATTTTCCGATCATGCCTTTTTTATGTTCAAACATAGTTATTACCAAAAAGAAATAAAATAACACATACAAATCAATATTCTAATGTATTTAAAAAGGTAAGAGTCTAGTTTTTGACATTAATTTTACGTAAGTTAGACTTGTATTGTTAACAAGGTAAATATCAATTTTTAAGTTAAACCGTAATTTACCGTAATTTACTGGCTATTTACCACAGTAACTTTACATCGTCTAGACTTTATCATGGACATTTTCATTACCAGTGATTTTGGATTGTTTGATCTTGCTTATGATTAACCGGTTTTCAATCCTTGTCTTAGTCTGGTTCTTATCTCAATGACAATGTTCATCGAAAGCAGGGAACCAGACTAGTCATTTATTTTGTACTTTTAGTATGGCCGAGACATAATTTTATATTTGAAATCTTATTTTTACAAAAGGTAGTATGCTATATCATTACATCTGCAATCATTGTTGTTGCTTTTTTTATTGTAAGCACTACACTTTTTTGCAGTTCATTTCTCTATTAGTAAAATATAAGAGAATTAATGAATAATTATTGTATTACTCGTATATCAAATTTTACTTCAGTTTGCTGTCTATGTAATTTCATCTTCAACTTCAATACTGACAAGAGAATTTAATGAAACATTTGTAAATAGCTCTTATATTATCAAATTCAATCTGCATAGGAATATCCTTTGATCAAATATTATTTCAAATATTATAATTAAAAATAAATTCCGCACGAATCTCTTTTCTAACTACGAAAACTGATTGTATTTATTTTGAAGCTCGTTTAACTCTGCTGTATTTAACAATGTAGATGGGATTCAGCTGTCTGGCATGTGTTCTGTACACTGTGCATGTTTCACAGGCAAACAACAGATCTAGACATATTTAGAAATGCTTAACAAAGAAAATATATATCGAGAACAAGGAAACAATTCTTTTAAAAGATTCAGTCTAAATAGTAATGCTTATATATCTCTGCCTTTTATGAAAAATGATAAAAAAGAAAAAAACTTTTTAAAAGGCAAAGACACATCGTCAAATTGCGTGTCAGCATGTGAACGTTTATAAAAAAAGAAAAGAAAGAAATTGATTTGATATTCGCATCACATTCAGCTAGGCAATAGCTCATTTCTTTGATTTAACATTAAATGCTTTACATTTTTTAGAGGATGTAAAACACACATTGCCGCTAATGAGAATCTTTTTGAACACTCAAACAAATGAATTAGTCTATAATTATCATAAAAAGTGAACCACACGGTCATAAACTTTTTGTTTGTTTGCATAAATAGCAAGTTAGACCTGTTTATACCCTCCAGAAAAATGTATCAAAATTTCATCTTGAAAGAATGAGTTTTTTAAATTAAATGATAAATTATAGTGTTTGAATTATTTACGTATTTATTGTTTATTTCGTTGCCGCGATAATGCAATTTTATCAAGAAAAAAAAAGCGAACTGCATCTTCAAAGCCGCGGCCTGTAAGCCATTTTTAAACGATTCTTGGTTGAGATTAATTTTAAAAACTGACCTTGACCATATGATTGGATGACATATTTGATGTTGAAAACTCGACTTGACCAGAGACATGGATGACAGACCACTGTGTTGATTTGACAATTGTCTTGGATGAAATGCCCTTTGCAGAAACCCCTCTTGAGCTCTGGCGTTTATTTGTCTCTGCTGTATTACTTTTTCAACTCGCAGTGTGCCTTGTTTGAAATACATCTTTCGCATAATGCTACTTGAAAGCCACACAGGGTCAATTTTATAAACTGAATCAGATATATATCCTGTTTTATCTGTATACGTTATTTCATGTTTAAATGGTAAGTAGAAATGGATGTCTAGATATATGAGTAAACTCCTCCTCCTCCTCCTCCTCATAATACCACTAGACCTACTATCTACTTACTCTGACGCCTTCAGTGATTCCCTCTGAAAATCATCATAGTAAGATACAGACATATTGGAACTACTTTCATTCCATTCTTCCTTTATCTTGCTGAATTATAAGTATTTGATATTTTGGTGTATTCTTGAGTCTTATTTACGTGACAGGTTACTCTCACGGAAATTTCCGGAGATGTCCGAGTTGATACGATCGCACCACTGCTACAGCTATCGTCACCACTCCACAACAGTAACTATTATTCGTCGTCTCACCGACTGCACATTTTTTAAATATCCATTAAATAAAACCTAAAAAAAGTTACATATTTCATTAGATCGATATAAAAATCTCAGCCTAAGTTATGTATCAAGTTGACCTGATCTACTTTCAACTAAATATTCTGCTAAATCACATATGATAATATTATTAAACTTTATAACACATTAATTTGCTTTGATGATATTTTCCAAAACTGAGGCTTACCTTTGTCCTAAGTATTCTATGATTAATGCGAAAATAACTGCTGTGGTGATCAAAGCTTTGAACAACGTTAAACAAAGTTGTATAAAAAAGATTATGTGACCCAAACAGTCATTTTTTTGAGATATTGAAAAATATGTGCGAACGACTGAAACGGCTGACTTTTGAACACAACAGACAACCATAGGAAGACGATAAGAATACAGTTGTTATCTGTACCAGTCACACATTGTTACGAGGAACACACATGCACCAATAAACTATGGCTTTTTAAGACTTCAAGTCATGTCAAATTACACGCGTTAATTAGATTGATGAAGCATGATTTGGTTATAATCGGTTTGCGGGTTGATCAGCATACTAATATTACGTAAATGATGAAAAAATACCAGGCGACGGTACAAAAAAATATATATCAAAATAAACCGCAAATGTCTGTCTGTTTTGTGAAAAAAAAGATATCGGTAAATTATTGTTAGCATTTCATAGACAGGGTTTGTACTGTTTGACAGTCGTAAAGAAAGACATAACGTGCATTCTTGTCATGCAACTGCCCAATTTCATGAGACAATAAGGTAATCTTGTATATTTTTAGACTTCTGGTTACTGACATATTGGCTAATATACACACAAAGTGTGTGTTTTTATTCGATTAAATACCAACAAATAATTCTTACAATTTATGTTATTTGCCGGCGTTACTTTGGAGAATCGCAAATAATCACCTTTCATCATTAAGATATATCATTATAAAAACAAAATATGCAATGTCAGTAGAGGGGCTTTAGGGTACGGCCCTTCAAACATTGAGAGATCAAAAACATTCCACAAGTGTATCTATTTGAGTTCATTTGTCGGCGGTACCGGTTGCCCATATGACCAATGTCCATTGAAAAGTTTAGCTTTTTTTATTGTTGATAACCTCTTATTCCAGAGACAATCCTGGTTCTTCTACATGCACAGTATATAGCATAAATTGTGTTAGCGCTGGAGCAAGGGATCGAACTTGCAAACCACCAGATTACAAGTCAAGCAAATTACCACTGGACCACAGATCTGTTACTCTTATTCAGTTTCCAAATATATCATATATTTATTTTACATATTATATTTAAAAAAACTAGTTAACTGTGCGATGAAATTTTGCTTTTATTTTGTTCGTTTACAGGAGTGGATCGCATGTATTCAATTTTCGGCATTATTCGTCATTCACGAGCTTACTCAAACGGAAAAACCAGAGGAGGGTTGACCGCGTAGTTACAGCAGCTAATGTGTTTGGGCTGTTAAGGCAGTGTGACTGTCACAATTGAAAACAAATAAGCTCAGAAGATTCAAAAACTTTATTTTCTATTTTGTACTAACGGCGTAATGACTACTTTTGCGAAATATTATGTTGTCATGCAAATGAAGCCGATTGTGTCAAAAATTAGAAAATGGAAACCCTTGTATAACTAACGTAAATGCATTTAAACGCTATTTGCAATATATAAGCTTACCCAAACCCTAGAGTAAACTTCATTTAACTGAACAAGCTGTATCTCTTTAAGAATCGGAGATCGTAAAACGCTCTAACTAGGAATTAGTGAACAAAGTACATGCATTATATCACACATTAATGTCAACCGCATGAAAAGATAATGCTTTAATTTTGATGCTAGAATACATCAATTTTGTGAAAGGTTGGGAAAAAGTGCGCCAATAAATCCTTTTTAAATGACATAAACATGCTCTTTAAAACGTGTAACATGGTCGCCCATTGTTTGATAGTATTCCGTATTTATGAAATTGCTGATTTTAGATCAATCATAATTCATGAGGAAACGAAACAAAGAAAAAAATTTCTCCAGATCGTGATATTTGGTTTTGGTTACAGCCGAGCCAATTGCTATAAAAGTCGCATGGATTTCTGAAATCAACAGTTGCCCTGGTAACGCACAACCATCAGGATGAAAGCTTATACCGCAGTTCTCGTTGCCTGTTTGGCAATGCTTCTTGTGCCGTCAGCTTTCGGTAAGTCTGCTGTATTTTATATTCTCAGTGAATCTGACAGGTTTAATTTCTTTCTGAAATGAAGCTATTTTAAAAAACAAATTTAATTTTTCCAGACATTTTTTTTCAAGATCTGGCGTAGATTTTTTTTCTCACAGAAATGGTTATATTCATTTAACTTTGAGTCTAAGACCACTTTTGTAAGCATTTATAACTTTGACACAACTTAATGTTTGCCTGCAACAGAGAAAATAAGTTTTTTTAAATATTTTGTTTATATTTTTTTTATCTTACTCAATGGTTAAATCGCCGGTTTCGCACGTATCTTTATTTAAATGAGTGAATTACTCAGGGTTTGAAAATTAGCTTGGCAGAAAAGTATAACGACATTCATAAATACTTAAGATATTCAGTAAGAAGAAACAACGACATAATATTATTTCTTTAACTTGGTTTCTGATGCCACCTTAAAAAATATATAAAGTCGTGACCAGGATCAACAGTTAACGCCAAATTTAATGAACTTTTATCATAGAGGTACTTTTAAAGTAGACATACTTAAGCATTCTATTTTGTATTAGCGCCTACAAATAAACACCCTCCGACTTAGCAATTATGAGACACTCAACACTATTTTTCAACATTAAATCTAAATCTAAGAATTTCTAGTAAATTTTAAATTATCCTGGTGTACCGATAAACTGTCAAGAAATCTGACAAAATACAGATGTACTGCGATTATGTGATTTGACAAAATCTTATTTCAGCCATAAGAACAAAAGATTTTCGTCGAGATCTTAATTTTATATTCGCTTATCACAATGCTTGGAGAGTGATGCGATATCACTCCATCTTAAAACAAATAACAACAACAATTTGCAGTAAGGAAATGACAGATTTATATTTCAAATAGAGAATGACATATTATACTGAACACAAAAATCTCAAAAAGAGAATGACTGAACACAAATATCTCAAATAGAAAATGACATACTATATTGAAAACAAATATCTCAAATAGAGAATGACATACTATACTGAACACAAATATCTCAAATAGAGAATGACATACTATACTGAACACAAATATCTCAAATAGAGAATGACATACTACACTGAACACAAATATTTCAAATAGAGAATGACATACTATACTGAACACAAATATCTCAAATAGAGAATGACTGAACACAAATACAGAGCTGTTAACAAAATCTAGATAAAAGAGTTTGGTCTTACCTAGAATGACCGTTAATATTGGTCTTACCTAGAATGACCGTTAATATTGGTCTTACCTAAAATGACCGTTAACATTGATCTCAAATAGAGAATGACATACTTTACTGAACACAAATATCTCAAATAGAGAATGACTGAACAACCTAGAATGACCGTTAACATTGGTCTTACCTAGAATGACCGTTAACATTGATCTCAAATAGAGAATGACATACTTTACTGAACACAAATATCTCAAATAGAGAATGACTGAACAACCTAGAATGACCGTTAACATTGGTCTTACCTAGAATGACCGTTACTATTGGTCTTACCTAGAATGACTGTTAACATTGGTCTAACATAAAATGACCGTTAACATTGGTCTAACCTAAAATGACCGTTAACATTGATCTCAAATAGAGAATGACATACTTTACTGAACACAAATATCTCAAATAGAGAATGACTGAACACAAATACAGAGCTGTTAACAAAATCTAGATAAAAGAGTTTGGTCTTACCTAGAATGACCGTTAATATTGGTCTTACCTAGAATGACTGTTAACATTGGTCTAACCTAAAATGACCGTTAACATTGGTCTAACCTAAAATGACCGTTAACATTGGTCTAACCTAAAATGACCGTTAACATTGATCTTACCTAAAATGACCGTTAACATTGGTCTTACCTAAAATGACCGTTAACATTGATCTTACCTAAAATGACCGTTAACATTGGTCTAACCTAAAATGACCGTTAACATTGATCTTACCTAAAATGACCGTTAACATTGGTCTAACCTAAAATGACCGTTAACATTGATCTTACCTAAAATGACCGTTAACATTGGTCTAACCTAAAATGACCGTTAACATTGATCTTACCTAAAATGACCGTTAACATTGGTCTAACCTAAAATGATCGTTAACATTGATCTTACCTAAAATGACTGTTAACATTGGTCTAACCTAAAATGACCGTTAACATTGGTCTAACCTAAAATGACCGTTAACATTGGTCTAACCTAAAATGACCGTTAACATTGGTCTAACCTAAAATGACCGTTAACATTGGTCTAACCTAAAATGACCGTTAACATTGGTCTAACCTAAAATGACCGTTTACATTGGTCTAACCTAAAATGACCGTTAACATTGGTCTAACCTAGAATGACCGTTGACATTGGTCTTACCTAGAATGACCGTTGACATTGGTCTAATCTAGAATGACTGTTAACATTGGTCTAACCTAAAATGACCTTTAACATTGGTCTAACCTAGAATGACCGTTAAGATTGGTCTAACCTAAAATGACCGTTAACATTGATCTAACCTACTAGAATGATCGTATAAGTTTAATGCCATTCAGTTTTTGCCATTTTCTTATTCATTTGTTGTCTTTTACCGAACTATTTCATATAGACTTTAAAATCCCTTTTCAAATTTTCATTATGAAATTAGTCATGTATTTTATACAGTTAATTGAATGTAGACGTTTGGACATCATCTAAATTTTAATATACAGTTTTTTCCACACCTAAGATGGATATGATGAAAACAAACCCTCGTGAACAGTTGTAAATTTATGTTTTCACTGTGCCTATCAATCCTTTTATTTTTAATTCAGCCTTACTCAAGGGAAGTGAAACTGTTTACTTAATGATTACATTAAAATAAAAGGACTGGTAATGTTTGTTTTCCTAAGAATGTATAGTAAAACGATTTTGAAAATAAATTTCACGGTTACTATAAACTACTAATATTGATTAACATTCTAATGAAAATTTAAAATGTTGATTTTAACAGATAATGAATGTATGTAATTTATTTAGTATTCATACAGAGCATTTGATAATTACGTTTATTTGTTGAACCCTGTCCTATTTCTTTACTTATTTTAAACATGCACATCACACATCTCACAACACGTTATTGAGATGCATAAGATATACACAGACATTCAAAATAGCTGCTTTATGTTTAAAAAAATGCATTTACTTTATGTCCGGTGCATCGCGATAATTGCGAAAAGTAAACATCATAGAATGCGGTTTTTATATTCTAACACACTTTCAGCGCTGCTTCGACAGGTTTTTTCTTTATTTCTTTTAAATAAATCCCCGAACAGAAATGCAGAGCTTAAGGCAAACAATTCTTCAGTCTGTCAGATAAACCTTATTTTGCAGAAAAGTCAAAAGCTTTTGATCAGAATAATAATTTGTTAACTGTGGTCTTACATTAAAGGTCTGTCAAATACTTGATATTCAGCTGTCCAGTGGTGAAACTGACTGCATACGAAATATAGTAAAAACCTGCCTATAAGATCACTATGATTATTTCAAAATGTTTCGATGATTGGCTATTTGATAGGACCAAATTATAATATACAGAACAATTGAGACTGCTTTTAAGACCGATTCCTGAATAATAATACTATTTGACTGGTCTTTACTGTATTAAAGAGAGCTTCTATGTAGCCTCACTCCAATTTTAGATAATGACACTTTACATAAACCGAACTACACCTATCAAGCCTATAAGAGGTTATTTTGTAAACGAGTAAAAAGAATATATAATCAGAATGAAATCGGTTTATGTAACTGAAAGTATAAAAGTGTTATATACAGTACATAATACAGCTACATCATTATAGCTGATCACCATATGTCTGCGTGCAACCTGTATATATATCATAAGTCTTAAGCAGTCTCCTTGTCATCCACCTTAAGTCTTTTAGAAAACAAATTTTGACTAACGGACACTCTGCTTTCCGTTGTAAATTTAACTCTTAAATAAGAAAACTATACAATTCAAGGATGGCGCAAGAAGTGCTTTAAGTGGCCTTGCTATGGAGGAGGTTATGGTGGCGGATACGGTGGTGGTTACGGAGGTGGTTACGGAGGTGGATATGGAATGGGATATGGCGGAGGATACGGTATGGGATATGGCGGAGGATACGGTATGGGATATGGCGGTGGTTATGGTATGGGTTACGGAGGCGGATATGGTATGGGCTATGGCGGCGGTTACGGTATGGGCTATGGTGGCGGTTCCGGTATGGGTTATGGCGGCGGTTACGGTATGGGCTTTGGCGGTGGGTTCGGAATGGGAGGAAGATGCAGATGTAGATACAGGTGTTGGTGGGGAGAGATACCTTCGGGCAGATGTCCCTGGTGTAAGTGGTGTAAGAAAAAGATCTGGTGCTGCAGAACGAAGAAGTGGTAAAAATTAATTGGATATGGACGGCAGGTACAGAATTCTTGAAAAACTTAAAATATATGTTCTTTGTTTATCATACTAACTTAGTGATTCTGTTTATTTAGGAATGTACTACGTACATTCACAATGATATCTTATGTTTTCATTGTATATCTGATACGTATTCACACTGATAGTGTTTCGTTTATTCGTTTGTTGATGTCAGGTTCTTACTCAGATTTAGTAAATATTTGACACTTTTTAAAGCTGAAAAGGAGACGTACCGGTCTGCGCATTGAATAAAATTTAGTTCACTACAACTTTGTCTAACATTTTGTCTGCCATGCCCTTTCTATGCATTAGAAGTCGTTGAAAGTTTATTTACACCGACAACACGTTTTCATTGGTATCTGTAATGTCCCTGCTTTTGCTTACGTATATAAAGTTTTAATATGTCGGCATTTTTATTACACATTGATTGATAATATAAAAATTGTTTTTCATTATTTCAGACCTACTTGACGGAACCGGACCCCTGCGATCGACTGTGATTTTTGAAAAATACTCGTTTGTTCCTTTTTGCCTTGAAATAAAATGAACCAAAGAAATATTGTTTTGTATCTTGAGTTGAAATGTTATTAATACCCAAACGTTTGCCTAAGCCACGAACACTTACATCATCTTTTCGCTGAAAAAGATTTTAGACTATTATCATTTTCGATTATAATGTTAATGCGTGAAATTATAACGGTCTAAGACTGTAAGTATTAACCACTTTCTTACACGAACTGAACCATCACATGCCCCGTCTCCACATCTCTATCTTCAGTGTTCCTCGCCTATCTTTTTACACGTGTAAGGGATACATATATTTAAACAAGAGGGTCATAATGACCATATACCGATCATCTGACTATCACTGTCCTTATATAAAACGTTTCCTCGAATCATACACACAGGTAGTGTTTCCTTCATTGTAATATTCTTACGATTTTGAGTCTCAGTCTCTTCCAAGAGATCTTCTAGAAACTTTCCTTCAAGTCCATCAACTTGACCATAGTGTTCACATATTTTTCTTAAGATTCTGCATGACCCATATTTAAATTATTCAAAGAGAAATTACCATAACAAACATTCTGTCCATGTTTCAAGAAGTTTGGACAAAGATTGTGACAGCTGTGGTTTCAAAAGGATTTCCACTGAGCTAAGCTTAGTGATCTTATTTTGTCCCCACAAGAAGTAATCCCAAAACTGCCAGAGATAACAAAAACAAAAACTTCTGCACATGTCACTCCAAGATTAGGCCAACAATATGACTTCAAAGTTTTTATCTGCACTAAGAATTTAGCTTAGATTTTTATCTTAAATGGCATTGCTCAATTTTTACCCTGTAAACGTCAAAGTAATATTCTTTAAAAGTTTCATGAAGATAGGGGCTAAAACGTGCCCCCTATAATGTTTGCATGATTTTCCACTGTTCTGATTAGTGATATAGTCTTTGGCAACATACAAAACAAAATAAATAAACTGACTAAATTTGATTAACTGTAAGAAAAATGTGACAACAAAAGTGCTTCCAATGTTTCCCTTCGTTTTTAACTGATCATTTAGTTTTTGAACCTACATGATACAGTTTCAAATTCGTCTAAGATTAAGGACAATCACTCTTCAAAAGTTTTATGAAGACAACGCTTAGAATTTGACCCTTTGTGGTTACAAGTTTTATCACTGATCTGAGATAATGTGACACTTTATGTTCACAAGGTTTATCACTGATCCGAGATAATCTGACACTTGGTGTTCACAAGGTTAACGACTGATCCGAGATAATGTGACACTAAGTGTTCACAAGGTTTACCACTCATCCGAGATAATGTGACACTAAGTGATCACAAGGTTTACCACTGATTCGAGATAATGTGACACTAAGTGTTCACAAGGTTAACTACTGATCCGAGATAATGTGACCCAGTTTCACAAGGACTAGCGTCCTGAGCAGAATTCAGTAAACTGGAAACAGTTGCTTCGAGAGTGGTTGCATGGTGTTCAATTGAATTAAGCTGCTGGCATAGTGTTTTGACAGACCGGACAAGTTTGTTTATCTCTCGTCCGAGAAATCATAAGAAAGAACATTTTGAGCAATATTTTTGATGGCAGCATCAAAACTGTAGACTTTAAAGTGTTCGCAAGTTAAAATGTTGATGGACGACGAACAAAGACCAATCAAAACAGCTCACCAAGAGTGCCCCATGCTCCATGCTTAGGTGAGCTTATTTAACGAGTTGGTCAGAGTCATTCAAACTTTAAAAGCGTTGATATTATTAATGAGCGTAAAGGGTGGCTTGCAAACCTCTGAGGAAGGAGTAACATTAGCATCACACTTAACTTCTGCTCCATCACACTTAACTTCTACTCCTTAACTTCTACTCCTTTTAAGGCAATGCCAAAGTACTGGATTTTATTCAAATAAATATTTATTCTTTATCAGAAACAAAAAGTATTTACGCTACAATAAACATTTAACAATGTACAGACAGGTGTTAGAAAGATTTGTTTCGATTTTCATTAAATATTCAATGAGATCTACAACTATGTTTAGTATGCAATGTTTTATTTATTCAAGGAAACAGAACAAAACCGATGTGAGGAAGTATCTTGTTAAAACATTTAGTTTGAAGAGTAAACAACAGATACTTGCATACATTTATGTGATTTATTACACTGTTGTATAATCAATTTTATAAGATAAATGCCTAAATTGCGTATTGAAAGGTTGCTTCCAGATTTCTCCTTAGTATTGTTTGACACACCATGTCCGATGGCTTTTTGCCTGATTAAAATCAACAAAAACAACATGATTAAAAATAAAACAACACAAAAAATCTTTATAATAAAACCAAACAAAAACAATAACTTTAGAATAAAGCAACACAAAATAACAATAACTTTATAATAAAACAACACAAAAATAACTTTACAATAAAACAACACAAAAAACTTTATAATAAAACAACACAAAAAACAACTTTATTATAAAACAACACAAAAATAACTTTATAATAAAAATACAACAAAAAACTATAAAATAAAGCAACAGAAAAAAACCCAATAACTTTATAATAAAACAACACAAAAATAACTTTATAATAAGACAACACAAAAAAACACCAAAATAAATAATATAAAGCAAACTTGTTCTGGTGCTGTTTTAAGTTTCAAGCAGTATCATAAATAACCTCTGACACTGTTTACTTATCTAACTTTCTTTTAAAAATATTAATTAATCTGAAAACAAAACTATTAAGAGTTACCACCAGTTCTTGTCTCATGTGCTTCTTGTTAGGGTCATCTAATCATCTTTAAAGTTTGACTTGGAAGGGTTGAAGGGTTTTAAAAAAAGGAAAATCGTTAACTATGCTTTTTTTACTGTGCACTTTGGCTCAATGCCAGCTAGCTTTCATTAAAGCTTCAAGGAAATACATGGACCTGGGAAGTGGGTGTTGTTTTTTTTTATTAAAACATCTCGTCTGTTAAATAAATAACTTGTACATTTGTTATCAGTTTCTCTGCAATTTAATTCATCTAGTATTCAAGGAAGTATAAATATATTTCCACGTAACTTTCTGGTTCAATTTCAACTCTTAGTTTTCATGATTCTTATTTATTCGTACGTACTCATGGACCTTACTTCTAATTTACATTCAGAGAGCCACATGAGAAATTTAACCAACAAAAAAGGATTACGAACTGCTTATGTGATCCTGCTGTTCAGATATGCAATTATCTACACTGATTGACCAGCTTGACAGGTGAGCATATGCACTTAAGATAAAAATACATGCTACTACGCCCCTGTTAACCTCTTTTTTCAACTCGTTAAATCATCACTTGTAAAGAAAGAATAATCTATCATCTCTTTATCAAATGTTGTATAATAGTTTTCGTTTATGAATGTGAATGCCACAATAAATAAAAATATCAGAGTCTAGAGCTTATTCTCATTGTATGGGAAATCGGCTCCGCCCACCCTGGAACATTACTTAGATGATTTCAGCATACCTGAAAATTCTAATACGACAGTTACACGTTGCTAGCAGTTTGTTTTTTTTATTTCGAAGGTATAAGCCCCAACACCCTACACCCACTAAAAAGTCTCTAATGAGTATATGCAGGTATTTATTTTTTTCAAAATGTAAAATTATCCGTATTCACATGTCTCACGTCTGAAATGTTATCACACTGATACACTAAAGACATTCGTTTAGAACACATTTTCATTGGTTGAGATATCAACAACAAAATTGTCAAGGACATGTTTGAATATGCTGTCATCATTTAGAGTTGTTCTTCAGTTTGTAATTGAGTATATATCAATTTCAATTAAAGGTAATACTATATACACGAATGAGCTAGCTTTTACTTTATGATTCAAAAAGTAAAAACTGGAAAAATAATTGACCAGAATGGCTTATTTCGAATCACTTGGTTGTACTGAAGAGAAGGGAAAACGTTTGGAATTTTGTCGCTTGTGTTGCCGTAATACTTTGATTCATGAAAGGTTGCTTACACAATAGTATCAACAACTATAGTTATTCACTTGTCTTATTGTGTGAATTCCTTAGAAATGCTGAGATCAGATTAAATACTTGACAAACTACCTTCCTCCAAAGCAACGGCAGGCGAATTACATCAGAGGCAAAGTTTTAAACATTATTACACCATTTTTCCTTCGTTCTTTGTTCATGTCTAGAGTAGACCACCTCGTTGATAACACAAAACATTTCTTTGTTATGCATAATTTATTGTCAATATTTGATTTGTGAGGTTTATTACATTTGATGGTAGGTAAAATCGAAATCAAATATCGATTTAACAAAATTCTTTTCTTGAAACTCATACAATGCAAGGGTGCAACACTAAATCAACAGTACCTGTCTGCCATCGAAGTAAGAATATATAAGTATCTGTGTATAAAAAAATCTACCGATAATAATAATCTAGTGTCAACGGCTACCTGTCAGCAATGAATATCATTATGTAATCATAAAAATCAATTAAGAAATCCATTGACAATTTGAAGCTTTGCAGTAAGTTTTACTGGGAAAAAACACAATGCATAATTCCTATATAAAGACCCTCTGTCTTCTCCTTGTCAGAGTCATAGGAAAACCGCAACATCAAAGACATGCTGTATATAGGTATTGCTCTGTGTGCCAGCTTGGCTATAGCATACAGTGAGTATCTTATAACACCTTAATATTATATGTATTATATCATTATAATATTATATTATCAATATACTGTAACTACACAATCACTTAAAAACGTTTAAAACAGATTAATTCTACATGTAACTTTTCCAACCTACTGAATAAGTTCTTGATGCCAAGTTAGCTTAGTAAGAGATATTCATGCTCAAGATACTACAGTAAGTAAGTAGCTTTGATCTGAACATGTTCTTGTTGGGAGGGGGTGTCAAATTTCATATTTGTAAAGTCTGTCTACAGAGACATGTGTAGAGTTTGCAATCATGGACTAAATTTTGATTCTGTAATGTTCTTACCAGTGTGTCTACGAAAACGTCTTTTTTAGTATTGCTATATTAGGATGCGCATCGACTTTGTGTCAAAATGGTTCAGTTCGAGAAGACCATGGCAACTTCAAAGATATGGAAGAAACAAATATTGTATTGAATAATCTTGTGTCAAGCAAGCGGCAAGACGTACGAGGGATGATCCGAAATGGACAGGATTTCCCTAAAAGAAAGACCGGAATTGGAATTTTTCTACTATATTTACATAGATATAGTCTAGACTTTTAATAAAGTCGTATGGTGTATGCGGATGGTTAAGATATTAAATAAAGGACAATGACGCCTCTCCATCACATCAATACAGGCAACCCCAAAGACATCGCGCGCTTTGCCTTAAGAAAGTTTTAAATATACAACTTCAGCTCTTTTCGAAGTACTTACCGCTGGAGACAAAAAAAACTGTGAACATGTTTCGATACACCACTAGATAAAGGAGAAACTTCCTTGGATGTATACTAGCTTATAATGAACTATATTGTTTTCTTACAGCAACTCCTGGATATTATCCTCAGCCCCCGATTGGAGGAGGAATTGGAGGTAAGTCCCCCCAACTACCACCTAAAAATGCCAAGAATATTTTTGAAGAGATAAATTGAAAGTTTTTTAGTTTTTTAGTAACAATGTTTCAGTAAAATATAGCACACTTACTGAATAGCAAGAGTCTGCTCCGGCATAGAAAAAGAAGACATCAAAGAGACTTATCTATGTTTGGTGAAATGGACGGACGAATGTGAAGTACATGTATACGAAACCATAAACGTCAATTTTTTTTGAAAATATTTATACATTCACTGAAACCTATAAAATATTTTGTTCGTGACGTTTCTTTAGACTGAGTTTTGGCGTCACAGTGTTTTTCTTTTTTAAATATCTTAAGCCCTTTTAATGAGAGTTTTGGATCGTTTTAGTCAGAGCCCATAGTCGCTTACAGTAACGTTTGTTTGATATTTTTGTGTTCAGTTTTATCAAAACTAATAATAGTTATTTAAATTAGTTGTGGAAAAAACTCGTTACTATGTGATATATTATAGTTTAACGGCTATATGTTGCCATCTATACACATAATATGTTATATTTCTCTATTCAGAATTATAAGATTTAGAACAGTTTTACTTTTAGATATATTTAATAAGTCAATGCGTAATATCTACCGTCATATACTTGCTATTCCATCAGGTTCTTGATATTAAGTTTCTAATGGAGAACTTATATTGAGAAGCGTTTCTCTTAGCCACCACCTTTTTTGTCTTAAGTTGTTCGTAGGTAGCGCTTAAAATATTATAGAATAATCAGCTTGATCGATGACTTTCAATTTTCGAAGAAAAGGACGCGTTCATATAAAAACAAAAATGTTTGGGTTGAAAGAGTAAACTTTTTCACAGCTGCAAAGCAATACGAAGTAATATAGAGGTGAACATTCTAAAAAAAATCGATGGAAGTACAGTGGTGCTTGTCAAAGAAGAGTGCTTTTTAAAGTGCTTCAGATCTTTTCAAACGTTAATTAATTTTTCAATTAACTTGACTTTCAGAATACTCCTTCAAATACGAAGGTTGCCAAACGAACCTATTTATACAACTGGCATCTGGAAAAGTGTGTTTAGATGCGCAGTTGGAAAAAAAGTTTGATGATTTCTTTTCATAATTGTTGATGTTCAGCATGGATATTTGCAAAGCAGGCAAATAACTAGAAGAAATTAGTAATAAATGTGTGTCCATAATTCATAGGTATTGGTTATGGCCCATACTATATGGGATATGGCGGATTCGGACCAATGGGAGGTTACGGGAGCTATAGAAGTATGGGAATGGGCGGAAATCCAATGATAGTTGGCGATATGGGTAGAATTGGTGCAATAGGCGGACCTAGAACTATCGGCGGAATTGGGGGAATAGGCGGACCGGGAGCTATAGGCGAAATGGGGACAATAGGCGGACCGGGCGCTATAGGCGGAATGAGGGCCATAGGCGGACCGGGAGCAATGGGTGAAGCAGACGAAATGGACGGAATCGGAATGATGGATGACATGAACAATGGTAGAATGATGCGTTACGGCGGGTCCGGTGTTTATGGTGGCTATGGCAGCTACAGATGTCAATGCAGGAAGTTCTGCCGTTCATGGGAAAGATACATGGGTAAATGCTGGTGGTGCAAATGGAAGTGGTGCAGAGTGTACTGTTGTAGACTTTGGTAATGGAGTATTTGAAATAGAAGGTAATTATTTTCATATAATTATGCTTTTCTGAAATAAAGAAAATAGATTGATTGAAGTTTGATATTAAAGATAAGCAAAGACCCTTGTTATATTTTGAAATGATATTTTTTAACAATCATATATCTTATTTACATGCAATCATTTTGTCTTAAAACTTTGCTCACAAAATGTTAAAATGCTTGTGTCAGTTCAGCAGATTTGAGCATAACAAAAAAAGAAAAACAACTGGTCACAATGAGAGGTCATTATTCAATACATTTGCAAAAACCTTCTTATTACTTAATGGTTACAAGTGCTCTAACTTTCAGATTGATGAGATGTGATGTCGATCTCGGCTACAAAACTGGACTGTAAACTTTATCTGTTTTATCAATTTGGTGTTTTTTTATTTTTGACTATTGCAATAAATATTAACTTGCAGAATACTAACTTTTTTTTGTTATTCATTACCCTCATCAGATTATATCTCCATAATATGACACAAACTTCGATTTTCTTATTAATTTCAATCAACGTATGGATAACAAAACGTATAAATCCTGAACTGATTTGAAAAATACAAAAAAGTATTATTTTATCTCAACGCCGCCAAAGGGTCACCAAGACGGTGTGGTCAGAAATACATTACAAAAGTTTGTTCCAACGCTATTCGAATCATCGGTGCCAATATTCCATTAAGGTCTTGAAAACTGAAATTCAACAAGAGGACGGCAAGATCAGACTAGGATATTTTTTTCTTACAGACAAGGAGGCACCAACATATTACATCATCTGTTAAGAGTCTCATAAAATATAGTTAGAGAAGATTAACAATTATGAATTTATTTACAAATCTTTGCAGATGGAACATGATATATTATTGTGTTCATACCATTTAACTTTGGAACATATCAAATATCTATTATATACTAGACCTGCGATTTTGTTACAGCTCATCACGTGCATATCTACAAAAAACTGGTCTTGCAAAATGTATAATAAAATGTATGCTTCTCAATAAGCATCGGAAACATATGTATAATAAAATGTGTGCTTCTCAATAAGCATCGGAAACATATGTATAATAAAATGTATGCTTCTCAATAAGCACCGGAAAGATATGTATAATAAAATGTATGCTTCTCAATAAGCATCGGAAACATATGTATAAAAAAAATGTATGCTTCTCAATAAGCATCGGAAACATATGTATAATAAAAGGTATGCTTCTCAATAAGCATCGGAAACATATGTATAATAAAAGGTATGCTTGTCAATAAGCATCGGAAACATATCCTTGGAACAAATTAAGAAGACTGAGGTGGGTGTTATAACGTTGTGCAAGGAATCGTGGGCATGTAAATAGGTTATGTGAGGATATATATCTTAAAAAATATTAAAAAAAACCATACATTTTGATAAAGTATTATGCACCACGTCTGCCTATGTGCACAAAATGTATTATATTTTTTTTATAAGAATTTATGTGTTTGTTTGTTTACAACCATTGTCTCGAACATGATTGATTATTTCGCGTTAAGAAATTAAATTGACAACATGTCTCTAGAATTGACAATGATTTGTCATTTCTAGGATACCATGTAATAACCAACATCTTTTATAAATAGGCTTTGCGAAGTGCATGCAATTGTTAAAAGGATATTGCATAATCACAGACGTGATGTATCTCACTGTTGCTTTGTTTTCCTTCTTTGCTTCTTGGCTTTAGCCTACAGTAAGTATTTTAGTACGGACATTTTTTTACTTCTTATGATTATTATTATCACGTGATATAAATAAATAAAAATATGCATTGGGGACATATTCTCTATTGGGCTGGGTGTTCTTATTGTATTGGTTATCATATCATGTAATATGTATATGATAAACTAATATGTAACCATATATTGTATAACACATGTCACTTTAAGAAACAACTTTCTTCCTTCCTTACTTACTTACTTACTTACTTACCTATATTTCTTTTTAGAAATTGTTATTAAGTTCAAGCCGCAATCTAGAAAAAGAAATTGTAACTTAGAAAACAATAATGACTTTATCTTGAGGCATATTAGAACTTATTCGAAAATAATTAATTTTGAAACGGAATGTTCAGAAATGGGATGAATTTATGATATAGCTATCTTGAATCGCTTGGCAGACTTTGGATGAAGCAACTTAGCAAATTTTATAGCAATTTCTACGTAGGACATTTTTTTCATATATCACAATACGTTATTTGACGAAGCAAATAATAAGAAACAGGTCTATGATCAATAATATATGAATTTTCTCCTAACGATATATCTCATATTATCTTTCGTACTTTTAAAATTACTTAAGATACTTAAGAAAATTAAAAAAAAGTCATTTGTAAGTTTTGCCTGTTTCAGGTACAGCCGCAAAGGTATGTTCGGAAGGATGTACGCATTTTAAATACATCTATATTTGTTTCCTAATTGTATTACTAACAAGGTTGAACTAATCTATTAGACCTAAGAATTATTACTAATTTCGGAATAACCGACAGCCATTGTACGCACCTCAGAATTGTGGTCTTTAATTTCATTAATATGACCCTTTCATGGTTAATTAGCCATTTTTTTCGGCTGGATAACAGTGGCATGTATATTTCTTTATTAAAACAACAAAATAGTGTATAAGACCACAACACAGTTTTTATCATTTGTTAAACAGATATAGTCTAAGGTCCAAAAATCTTCTGGTTATGGCGGTTACAGACCCATAGTAAGTTTCCGAGGTTACCAGAGCTACAGCATGAGGACGAAATGACTGTATTATAGACGGAATGGCCAGTTACCGTATAATGGACTACATAGGTCAGGATCGAATGATGAGTTGAGTCCAGGAATTATGCTGGTTATAGTGGCTACGGACGATGCCAAAGGTGAAAGTATTTCTAGAAAGATGTGACAAAAGCCGGTGCAGTAAATGGAGATGGTATGAAGTGTACTAAAGCAGAATCTGGCAAACAACTTAAAGAGACAGTTTCAATTGCAAAGATAAAATATACATATAACTGGATTTATATATGTGCCACAACTATATTGTTCTAATGAGGATCTAAATTTAAAACTGAAATCAGACATTTTGTGATTAATTTAGATCCCCTTAGGGTCTCGCGACAACATACATGTTCGTAGCTTATTTGCATTTAGTTGATATTTCATCAAACGAGTGAGCTGTTTGGTGTTTCATGCTGATTTATAGATATGATTTTGTATTCAGTTGTTTAAATTATTTGAATGTTTGAAAGAAGCATAGATACAGTGTATTTGTATTAATGCTGTTATTTTATAATATTTTGTCGTTGTAAGTGAAACTGTGCCTTTAAAGTGTATAAGGTAACTTTTGTCTAAATACATAAATAAATAGAAATTTATACAATGTGCACTCAAATCTTTTCTTTGCTAAATGTGTTTAGTTATAGAGTTTTTTTTTGCTATTAAAAGGATACAAACAATACATTGTTATTCTATTTGAAGAGTCTTTCTGATATCTCTAGATGTCAGTTGTGCCAACGTAGGAGTTAGGTGATATTGATGACAGCCTTGACGATGAAACCTTATATTTAACCATAGGAGTGTTTGTGTTTGAACTTATCGCAGTAAGCATAATCTGTCTAAGTAATGTTTTTGCTAGAATGTATCCACAATTGACGACGTAAAATTTGCACGAGGCCATGCAGACCTGTTGACAAAAAAGCATGCTTACAAACGTAGGTAAGCATATACACTCAGAAAAAAGACCAAGCAAAACCCTGATCAGAATACTAAAAATTGCGTCATAAACTGTAATTTGACGTTCGTATTAAACTCATATTAATTTCCATTTACGCTTCCTTGATAGAGTTGGTTTTCTGTAGCTAAATTTGATTTAGATTTCAAAACTCTTCAACCTTTTCAACACATTGAATCTTTTACAAAACTTACAAATGTTATTTTTAAAAAGTGGCCTATCATTCAGGTATCACCTCTTTTAAATAAAAAAGAACTGTCCCACAAAACAAATGATATAGAAACAGTCGTCAAGAGTTCTGATATATGAAAGTACAATTTTTAAGCTAACAATTCTTAAAACTTCGCATTTAAAAAAGGTAGAAAGTTTTTATTTCAATATTGGACTAGATGACCGGGGATTCCTTTTCCGTGACATCGGGAATTTAATACAATCTGAAAATGACAAAAACAAAACACATAATCGTGTAATTAAACAGAACGACACACATACGAGTCAAACGAAACATTGCCTGTTGGAAAGACTAGAAGATGAAATAATCCACAAAGCTCTACCTGTAATGATTTACCTTTAAAATCAATAAGATCACGAAAAAATATGCAAGCTTTTTATTATGCAAAACAGTTTCTCAGCGATTTCTTACAGTGATCAGAAACTTTAATTACACAAATCAATTTGAAAAACACAGTTTTGGTTTTGCCAATTCCTCGAAAACGGGGCGAAAATGTTCTGATTAAGCGGCCTTTTTTGGCGAGAATTTAGTATAAAAGCCAAAGGTGTAAGGAGTTGGACGAGCACAAACAGTAACCATGAAGGCTGTTGCAGTTTTCCTCCTCCTAGTCCTGCTTGCCACCAGTCAAGGTAGGTGTACTTTACTACTCTTTATTAAGTAGTAGTTTTGAATAATTTATTGTTTCAGTTTATGTCTTATCGACAATGGTCAAGACGTTAAGTGTAAACATATGAAACTTTATTCGAGATGAACTCAATCCATAAACGAGTTATATGACAACTGAATTATTACAGGTGTCTTACAAGTAGCAATTTCTGTACGTCTTGCTTTGATTCGTTGCATCAGACACAACATTTGCTATATTTCTAACGATTTAAACATTTTTACCAGACCTTACGTTTACAAGCTGTCTACCAGAAGAAAAAACGCTATCTATATTTTTAAAATATTTATGCTGCACATGAATATAAGATAAATAGGAGAGCAGAAAATGGTACTCGCCTTCAACTACATTTTGAGTTCATAATTTACAAATTCTGTTTTCTTTATTGACACCTTTCTTACCGAACCTAGCATTTTCAGATTCAAAAGAATGTTTACTAATTCTTAGTTTTGGATGTTCTTTCTAATACCTTTGAATAACATGAAGATAGTTCCCGTTCTTTAAATCTTTTCAATCTTGATATACTGCATCCAATAAAATTGTATTTTTGGTTATTGACATGAAATGTAGTTCAAAGTTTGAACATATAATCATATTACCATTAACATATTTTAACCCCTGTAATTTATTTTTTTATTTTGTAAAAATGTCATGTTATATTTGATTTGTAGTTAAGCATTAACAACGGCATTTCGTTTTAGTTAAGATATACTCATCTCTTTACATTTATTTGCAAAAACAATCAATTATCAATTTCTATATAATATGGACTGCCTTAGAAAATGTTCCATTCAAATTGTTATTTTTTTTTAATCAAATTTTCTCAGACCTGTTCAGCTTTTAAAGAGGGCGCTGCAGTAGTAATAATTTATAACGTCATCTTAGATGATGTATATAAGCCAAAAAGAGTTGTCTTCTCTTACAAATAATGTTGCACATTTAAAGATTTAAGACGTGCTTGGAATTTACCGAATTGTATTGGCTTAGTTTAAAAAGAAACTGCCAAATAGGTCGAATGGCGCTGAAAGAAATGAGGAAATGTGGCAGATATTAATTCAAAATGAAGCATATTATAAGATCATTGTATTAAAGTTTGTTATAAATTTACAGCCTTCGTAAGTATTATATTTTAAGACCAAGTATAATAAGATTCGTCGTGTTGTAAGACTGTAAATGAAAAATGTATTCAAAAGTACATGTTGTATTGCTTGAATTTGTTAGGACTTTATTACTTCTTCAATTCATACCGTACAAATCGAAATAATATCATCGGAAACGTACTTACTAACAGTAATTAATCTGTTAATTTGTTAGTATCGTATTGTTTCCTTGTTTTACTGGTGTCAAACATACGAGAGTTCTGACATAGAGTTCTCCAACTTGTTCTGAAATATATATTACACATAGAAACATAATCTGATGGTAAAATGAACTCACAAACTATAACTCACTGGATGCGTAATACTTAGTTAACGGCAAAGTAAGTTCTATCACTGATGAAGAAGTAATTCTTTTGTCACAGGAGAAATGTTCAAGAAACGTAAAAAACCTAAGAAACATCCCTGGCCTGGTGGACTTTATGGCTATAGCGGCCTAGCAGGTTTAGGCGGTTATGCTGGCTTAGGTGGTTTTGGTGGCGGACTCGGGTCTGGTGGAGGATTTGGTGGCTACTTTGGTGGATATGGAGGTAATGGTGGCTTTGGTCTCGGAGGGTCTGGAGGCTATGGTCTTGCAGGCTCTGGGGGATACGGTCTTGGAATGGATGGTGGCTACGGTCTTGGAGGGATGGGTGGATACGGTCTCGGAATGTCTGGTGGATATGGTCTCGGAATGTCTGGTGGATATGGTCTCGGAATGTCTGGTGGATATGGTCTTGCAGGCTCTGGTGGCTACGGTATCGGAGGGTTTGGTGGAGGCGGTGGTACCTATGGCGGTTACGGTAGAAGATGGAAACTGCCTTGGATCTGGGACAGATGCAAATGTATGATAAAATGCCCTAAACATAAGATTTACGTCGGCAAATGCAAAATATGCAGACAATGCAAACTTGTGATGTGCTGCAGATTTGTCAACAGGAAACACCATAAAAGGGGTTAATTACATATATTCAGTACGTTTCGTAGGTTTACTTTTCTATTAAATGCCGAGAGTTATTTGACAATTTATATTTGTTGAAGTTAATTCAACTGCAAAAAGAGTGTTCTAGTATTTAATTTATAACGACATAAAAAAGATCAATACCGTCAAAACTTTCAAAGGAAACATACATTTAAAAAAAACATTTTATGTTCAACAAAGTTTAAATTCTTTTAAATAAATGTTAAAGTATTATTTCTAGAGGATTTGTCAAAATTAAATAATTCTTACTTTCGCTCCAACTTACATTTCATGACAAAAAATATTTCATTCAAATAACAAACATGTCTAAGTCTTCAAATTTTATTTTATCTATTCACTAAGAAAATTGACGATGGCAAAACGCAATACTATTTAACGAATTCAAAAGGTAGTTAACCATCAGAAACAACATCTTGAGACAATTTAACCTTTCACTTTCTTTCTTCAGGTTCAGGACAGCATTCTCAATTTACGACTGCGACCCTTTCACCGACGCTGACTTTGTTTTTGTACACTAGTGTTTGTAATAAACTAGATGAGCATCGGGTTTGTTAATATTATTCCTTAAACCTGGCTTAAATAGATTCTAGACAGTGGATTTCAAAATGTATACTGGCCTGTCAAATTAGCAAGAAAACTGAAATTAGTTCAATATCCAATATTACAAATGCCTTTCTTGTCTGGCAAAGTTCAGGGACATGCCTAGTTTTTACAACGAAAACCCCACCAGGTAAATCAAGGGCATAGATTAGGTGATACCGTGCAAGCAATGCCAGTTCTAATGAGTCAGCATGAGGTACATAAATACACCCATGTAACTCATAAAATTGTAAATATGGACTTAAACGTTTTCTGTTCACTGACTTGTACCTTATTGACCCGATAATTAAAACGTACCCTTTAACAACATCATCCACACATGCGCAGTTCACAACACGCGGTCAGCGAAAGGTTATACAAAAAACCCACCATAACAGACAATATACATACAAACAAATACATGTAAAACAAACAAACAAGAAGTATCTTTTTAAAAGATGGACGGCGCAGTGAAGGTGGAAAATAAGTTACGTAGAAACTTACACCGAATTATGTATTTTTTTAGGAGAAAGGAACAAATTGTGTTTTGAAAACACTGTGCCTCCGGTGGAAGAAAAATTAAACATAAAAGGATTGTCAACATAAGGTGGTAAGTAAATATATGAGTAGATCTAAATGACAGTTACCAGATATGGGAGGAATGCGTGAAGACATGAAAAAGTTATGCTCAAAACTGAAATTTACTGAGTTTCTTTAGCTTAAAAGAACATTAAAGGTGAAGTTAACTTGTCTATAAACCAATGTAAAGGACAGGTGACAATAAATAGTATGTGTGGATATCGAAAAAAATGCATAAAGACATGAAAAGAAAAAGTAATGTCGAAAATTTGGTAAGTGATTGCTATTTAATCAGGTCATTTTGAAGGTCAAGGTCATTGCAAACAATGCTATCGCTGTACACTGAAAGCCTGCGACACTGGTCATCAAATGACCTGGATGAAAAGATCTTATCACAACACGCATTGTGTACGCTCAAATACTCACCATTTTCTTTTTTTTACTTTTTTTTGTTATTCTTGATAAAGGTTGAATCCATAAAATCGTGCTTCCAGACACTTCTTGAACTGTTTGCTAACGCCACACCTGTTAATGAGATACGCAGTAGTATTTGTCGTATTATGCCTCATATAGATCATTCAGGATGAATGCTTTACCATTTCGGCGAATTCTACTCCGCGTTGCACAAGACATACAGCGAAAAATTTGAATACTTTCTTCCAATCGGCAAGACTATTGCATAAAGTTTCCATGTTGCTAAAAATACCTAAGTTCGATATCAAGCAATTTGATTGGCAAATTCAGTCAATCGGCATAGGTCATGGTAGGTCAAAAAATCGTGCTTATTACGGCTGTGCCGAAAAAATAATTAAAAAAAAACATCAAACGCATTACCTTGTATATAATCACTTGTTCACAGATACCAATCACTTCATATCTTAAATATTTTTTTCGTGGACTCTAATTGGTCGTCTACTTAAAATACCACAACACCTAGGAATTGCAGACAGTGTTAGCCGGTAGAACAAATAAAACAACGATATTTTACACTAATTAACCAAAGTTTAAATGCATTTTCAGACAGATATTTAAGAAAAAAATAATGTTCATTGGGTTAAGGATCAAGCACATGTTGCCCAGTTAGATGGAGTCCAAAATTTACAACACAACTAAGTAGTGTCTGACGTAAATAGTCAGAACCCCAGAATAAAATCTACAAAGTTCTTAATTGAATTTAACTTGATCGTACATTTTACTGACATTTATCGTATCACTTTCTTTGAACTGCTTGTGACGGTATTGTCGTGATGAACGTGTTAGCTTAATTCAAGGAAACTTTTGGCTGAGCTTGTCTTGATTTTTTCATTTAAAGATTTAATTTCCTAATTCCTCCTTGAAATAATGTTTTAACACTGGCATATCTAAAGATCTTTCTGTCATTTTGTCTTCGAAATGCAAAATATGTAATAAACGTGCTATAAATATGTGCAAAGACTGTTATCGATATTTTGGGCAGACTAGTATAAGGGGTATTCGTTTTGAGGTAATTTTCATTGTGCATTTGGAATATATTAGTCATTTTCATTGGATAAAATGATACATCCCAACTTCATTGATCAGTATGGAATTTCATGAAAGCCCTTACTTGACAGAGTCAAGATATTCGTCAACTTCAGTTACACAATAGGCTGCAACACAGACAAAACACTTTGAAAATATTAACAGTATGTTACAATGATTTACTTGTTTATTTAATGTGTGCAAAATGTCAAGTTTTACAGTACAATAACACAAAAAAATCATTGTACATAGAATCTATTTATAAAAGACGAAAATATTGATATTTTGTTTGTTTGTTTCTCTAGAAATATCAATATAAATATTTCTGAAACATGATCAACTTATGATTGTGTATTACTTTTATTATTGAATTAAATAAAACTAAGTTGTCTGTTTGTCTGTCTGTATGTATATTCAACCGTCAGTTGAGTCTTATCACTATATATATATATATATATATATATATATATATATATATATATATATGAAAAAATAAAAACATCACATGGGTTTTTGAATATGTAATTGCCAACCGGTTTCTTTTATCATCAGGGCAATAAAACACATTTTGTTTTATTGCCCTGATGATAAAAGAAACCGGTTGGCAATTACATATTCAAAAACCCATGTGATGTTTTTATTTTTTCATATTTAATTACTTGCCCGGCACATTTTTAAACTTTAAATGCTCTTTTAAGTAAAAGCCGAAATCCAATTCCATTTGTAAAAAAATATCTTTTTTAAAACGTTTTCTTTGCTCTCAGTTTTGTTGCTTAATGGCTGACCTCGCTATTTTGTATCAGCAACAGCACCACCAATTCAACAGCAGTGAAAAATATAACTTTGAAGCTCAACCACCATCAAATTTTTTTTTTAAATTTCAATGCAATGCCAATTTAAAATCACGTCTGTTGCTGTAGATGTATAATTGAAACCCCAATAATAAAAACATTACGAGAATGATAATTTCTTACTACAAAATTGGAATTAGTTTCATAGGCTAGTTGCCAATGGAAACTTCTCAATTGTCGCTGGATATTATGCAAAATTTAGTTTCAGAAGATAAGTTGTTTTACTTTGAAATATCACTGTATTTATAGAAATGTAGTAATCTTTTTTTAATTATTTTTGTCTCATTATTCGTTATTGTTGTCTTTTTGGTTCTGCATGTAGCTGCAATGACAAAGACTCTCCTTTGTTTCAGATTGGCTTCGGTGACAAAGACTTTCCTATGTTTAAGACTGGATTCGGTGACAAAAGACTCTCCTATGTTTCAGATTGGCTTCGGTGACAAAGACTCTCCTATGTTTCAGATTGGCTTCGGTGACAAAGACTCTCCTATGTTTCAGATTGGCTTCAGTGACAAAGACTCTCCTATGTTTCAGATTGGCTTCAGTGACAAAGACTCTCCTATGTTTCAGATTGGCTTCGGTGACAAAGACTCTCCTATGTTTCAGATTGGCTTCAGTGACAAAGACTTTCTACTATTTTAGATTGCCTGCAATGCCAAAGACTCTCCTATCGTTCAGATTGGCTTCGGTGACAAAGACTCTCCTATGTTTCAGATTGGCTTCAGTGACAAAGACTCTCCTATGTTTCAGATTGGCTTCGGTGACAAAGACTCTCCAATGTTGCAGCCCAGCATCAATGCAAAATACTAATCTCTATTATAGACTGGCTCAATGCCCAAAGACTTTCTACTATTTCAGATTGCCTGCAATGCCAAAGACTCTCCTATCGTTCAGATTGGCTTCGGTGACAAAGACTCTCCTATGTTTCAGACTGGCTTCAGTGACAAAGACTCTCCTATGTTTCAGATTGGCTTCGGTGACAACGACTCTCCTATGTTGCAGCCCAGCATCAATGCAAAATACTAATCTCTATTATAGATTGGCTCAATGCCCAAAGACTTTCTACTATTTCAGATTGCCTGCAATGCCAAAGACTCATCTTTATTTTAGATTGGCTGTAATTCCCAAGATTTTCCTCTATTGCAGACTGGCTTCATTGCCAAAGACTATCCTCTATTACAGATTGGCTGAAATGCCAAAGACTCACCTTGTTTTAGATTTTCTACAATTCCAAAGGCTATTCTCTATTTCAGATTGCTGCAATGCAAAAGATTTGTCTCTATTTCAGACCAGCTGCAATGCCAATGACTCTCTTCTATTTCAGATTGGCTGCAATGCCAAAGACTCATCTCTGTTTCAGATTGGCTGCAATGCCCATCACTCACTCCTATTTCAGATAAGCTGCAAAGCCAAAGACTCCCCTCTATTTCAGAATAGTGGCCAGTCATTTGCATTGCAGCTAATCTGAAATAAAAGAGAGTCTTGGGCATTGCAGCTATTCTGAAATAGAGGTGAATCTTTGGCATTGCAGCTTATCTGAAAAAGACGTGAGTGAGCATTGCAGCCAATACGAAACAGAGGAGATTCTTGGACATTGAAGCCAATTTGAAATATAATAGACTTTGGGGCAAAGATGCTAATCTGAAATAGAGGAGAGTCTTTGGTACTGAAGCTAATCTGCATTAGCGGTAGGTCAATGTTAGCCAATCTGAAATTGAGATGATTCATGCGCATTGCACCAAATCTGAAATAGAGGTCAGTCTTTGGTCTTTGCCCATGACTCATCTCTATTTAAGATTGTCTAACCTTGCCCACCTGCTAATGCAGATTAGCTTCCATACCAAAGACTCTCCTCTATTTCAGATTAGCAACTATGCCCCAAATTCTATTCTATTTCAAATTGGCTTCAATGTCGAAGAATCTCCTCTATTTCAGATTGGCTTCAATACCCAAGACTCACACATTTTTTCAGAGTTGCTTCAATACCCAAGACTCAACTCTTTTTCAAATTGGCTTCAATACTAAAGACTTGCCGATTTTTCAGATTGACTTTAATGCCTTAAACTCTACTCCATTTCAGACTTAGCTTCAATACCTAAGACTCTCCCGTTTCAGATTTGCTTCTCCACTTGTCAGATTAGTCTGCTCAAATTTTAAGGTCATATATCAGAACACTGCAAATTGAACAACCACAGAGCTTGCCTAGATCTAAATGAATGTGTTGTTAAATAAAAGAAAAAAAATCATGCCAATAAGATATTGAAAATGTCTGCAGGCAAATTTCCGGTCGACTAAGGACACAACTTGTTTCACAAACTTCTGGAGATGAAAGAAACATTATTCAAAATTATGTTAAATATACATGATATATATAGATATATGTGGATATATGTGGTATTTCTATAATAGTTCGATAACCAAATGTTTAAAAAACATTTAGTAGAATTATCAACCATGTTGTTAATAATATTGTAACCTGGTTCCCATTTACTTCTAATATATCACGCACTCGTATTTCAAAATTACAACAACAACAACAAATATTTATTAGCAAATCAGCAATACATGCTTTTGGCTAAAGAAAATTACAGCAACTTTCAATCGAATATGGCAATATAAATATCGATTAAATCATACAATTGTACAAAAAAATATCAAAATCAGCAACACAATAAGTGAGAACAAAATAATAATAATGAATTATTTGTTTACTAAACAAATATATTTCAATCGCGCAGTAAAGACGCATGTTTAAATACCTACAGAACTAGAAACAGCTACATTGTAAGGGCTTTAGACCTTCTGTTTAAAGCTTCTTTGACAAATTTACTTAATTTTATTACTTTTGATTTGTTTTTTGAAGACATAATATGGGAAAATTTATTTATGGAGGGCCATGCAATATTACCTAAGTATAATTTTCTAATTTCAGTGTATCTTGGACAACACAGAACAAAATGATACTCAGATTCTACTACGTTTAGATTACAAAGTTTGCATTTTCTGTTTTCTCTTGGGATATTTTGATATCTACCAGCTTCTATTTCCAATGGGTGTGAACTCAGCCGCAAACGAGTAAGAGCTTTTCGACTGGAATCATTCTTAACATAAACCAAATATTCTTCAAAGGTAAAATTCTTTTTAAAATGTGAATAGTACTCTAACTTCGAGGTATTAAAAACTAAATGTGACCAATTTTGTTTATACTGATCCCTAATTCTTAGTTTTAAAGTTCGAAAGTAGTTTACATTTGGATCAAAATTTTCTAAAAGAAATGGAAAACCAAGGTTTTCAATATAACTTTTCATTGTTTTAGACCAATTTTTGTTATTTCTATCAAGTAATTGATCTTTGTATATTTCATTTATAGGATTATTTACACTCTTCATAATTTTAAGCCAAAATCTGATAGATCTTTCTTTACATATAATTTCAAAAGGTAGTCGCCCTAGTTCACCAAAGACAGCAATATTTGGAGTTTGGCTTTTAACACCCAAGATGTGTTTACAAAACCTAATATGTAGTTTGTCTATTTCTTTAAAGTTATAAATACCATAAACTTCTGAACCATACAGCAAAATTGGAACTACCATTCTATCAAAAAGATTTAATTTCATTTTAATATCAAAATCTACTTTGTCGAAAAGCTTTAAAAGATTGTGATATGCTTTAAGCGCTTGGTCTGAAAGAGAACTGATTGCCTTTGCAAAACTACCCGTATAATAGAACTTGATACCAAGATAAACAAAATCATCTACCATTTCAACTTTTTCCCCATTAATAAAGATATCCAAGTTTGGATTTTGAATATTTCTACGTTTTTCAAATATACAAACCTTTGTTTTTTTAATATTTATTTTAAGGCCCCATTTTTTAGAATAATTATTTATAGAATTAACTTGGGCTTGTAGACTTTCGTGGTCAGTTGTAAACAGTACAATATCATCAGCAAAAAGAATAAGGTACATGGAAAGCAAATTAAGGTCTTTATCTGTCAACTGATTAAAATTGATACTAAGATCTATATCATTGATAAATAAAATAAATAGCAAAGGAGACAAAGGTTCGCCTTGCTTTACTCCCAAGGTAATGTCAAAGAAATCAGACATGTTATTATTTAGAGTTGTCCTAACACAAGACTTAACATCTGTATATATTGCTTTAACAATATTAATCATTTTGCAGCTTATTCCGGATTTTAACAATTTTATCCATAGGGCATCATGTATAACAGTATCGAAAGCTCTTTCGTAATCAATAAATATACACCATAATTTTGAATTATTAAACAACACTTTCTGAATAGCAGCATGCAGCATAAAAATAGCATCAGAGGTTGAGCGTCCATCACGAAAACCAAATTGTGTATTAGTGAAGATTTGTTCTGTTTCACACCACTTATTAATTCTATTTCGTAACAATAATGAGAAAATCTTTGAAATAACATTTACAATAGTAATACCTCTATAATTAGACGGGTTATCTTTATCACCTTTTTTGTATATTGGTATAATAAAACCTTTCCTCCATGAATCTGGATAGTCTCCTGTATCATAAATAATATTAAAAACTCTACATAGATATGGACTAATAAAATCTTTGGAATCTATGAAAAAATCAGCAACATTTGAGTTCAGATCTGGACATTTGTTTCTTTTCATTAAAGATATGGTTTTGCTAATTTCCTCAATAGTAAAAGGTGCATCTAGCATGTCTATTTTTATTGGTTCCTCCCTTTCAATATCATTTAAATCATGTTCAATATTTCTGTCGGAAGAATTTGCCAATTGCTCGAAATAACTTTTGAAATCATTTTCTTTTATAATACCAGACGTTTCTTTTTTCTTACTATTAAACTTTTTTAGATATTTCCAGAATTTACGTGGTGTCTTTTGGCTCATATCTGATAATTTGGCTCTTTCTTTCATATTAAAGTTCGACCGTGCTTTACGTTTTACCATATTGAGTTTTTGTCTAAATTTTAAAAATTCTAGTCTATTTTCGTCTGACTGTGTATTTTTTAATTTTCGCTTACTTTCAAGAAATCTATGCTTTGCCTTTTTACAATCTTTATTAAACCATAAAGCTTTCTTACTGTTATTTTTATATTTTGTCTGAGATGAGACTCCAAAACAATCAAAAGATACACCATTCACCAATTTAGTGAAAGAGTCCATGTATAAATTAATATCAATTTCACTAGACACTAGGCCATTCAATAATTCGTCGAACTCACGCCTTTTATTATTAAGCATATCAGAAAGTTTTCCTTTATCTTTTGGATCCCAGCGAAGCCTTCTTTCTACATTCTGACTTTCGTAAGAATGGGTATTTAGAAAACATTTCATGTTAAAAAACAATGGACAATAATCGGAGAATTCCGTCTGTTCAATTACATACATATTATTTAATAAAGCAAAATTTTCTTGATTTGTGATTACATAGTCAACAAGACTTGATACAGGTTTATTTCTATACAATCCATGATAAGTGCATTTGCCCTCTTCTAATCTCCCGTTGCATATAAAAAGCGAATTTTTTTTCAATAAACTAAGTAGCTTTTGGCCATAACGGTTTAATATTTTGTCATTATTCTTTCGAACAGGTAAATGAGAACCGTTAGATTCGTCAGGTAAAGATATGTATCGATCAAGATTATTTTCCTCCGTGAAATCAAAATTTTCCCGTGTTCTTGCATTCATGTCTCCTGTTAAGAAAACATCACCATAATCACTATATTTTCTTATATTATTACTTAAAATTTCAAAAAGATCAACCTCAAACAAAATAGAGGAAACATTTTTGTATAAAGCGGAATCATCAGGAGGTATATAACAAGTACAAATATACGCATCTTCGTTTCGGCACATAATATCTTTTTTAAGTTTAAACCATAATATTCCTTTTGGTTTTTTTTCTACTAGTTGGACATGTTTAGATAAATGCGACTTAAAATACACGACAATACCCCCGCTTTCCCTTTTTGCTTTTCGATTATTATTTTTTCGCATGCAATCATAGTATTCAAAACCATCAATATTTAAATTTGTTGTATTCGAATGCCATGTTTCTGTAAACAAGAGAATATCATAATTGCACACTAAATGTAAAAAGTCCGGATCGCATAGTTTTCTTCTTAAGCCCTGGACATTCCAGAGAAGGAAACTTAACTGTCCCTGTTTGGATTCCTATCGTTGCGAGGCAGCTTCCGGTTTTTGAACATGAGGAATAGGCCTAGTCTGTTGTTCTTGTTGCCCTTCTGGAACGACGATATTCTCAAGCTCTCGTATGGGTAGACTGTTTATTGTGTACATTTTATTATCGATAAATAGTTTATCTCTATCCAGAAAAGCTTGTGTATTGACGAATCTTGCTTTTAACATCCACGGTATCAGATGCTTGCGCCTATTCTGTATCTCTTTTGGATATTGTTCGCTTACACTCTTTTTTGTTTGATCTTTTTTCTCAAATGCTGACTTTTTTACTTTTTCTTTTATAGGAAATTCGTGGAATTTGGCTACTATTGGGCGTGTTGAACCTGCCTTGTATCGACCTATTCTGTGCGCTCTTTCAATTTTGACACCCTCGGTTTCTAGGTCTTTTGAACAAAAATTAACAATTTTAGTCGCACAGTCCTCTGTTTTTCTACTTTCGATCACATTTTCTTCTTCAAAATTGAAAAATAAGAGATTATCCCTCATGGATCTATTTTGTAAGTCTAATAAATCTTCATTCAATCTGATGTTTTCAGCCTGTAGGCGAGCAAAATCAGCTGACAATTTATCACACATAATCTTTTCATCTTTCATTGACTTTTCAAAAATCCGCTGTTTAGACAAAATCTCGTCGCATACCTCACTATCATGACATCTGCTCACCTCAAGATCTATAATTTTACTGTTACATTCAGTCATGCGTTGTTCTAAAAGTACAATTTTCGAATCCATAGAGTTCATTTTCTGTGCCAAGGTAGAAACTTGAGATTCAATGTTATCAAGCTTTTGAAGCCTTTTTTCCATATTTTCTAACTTGTATAGTACAGTTTGTTGAAACGGGTCCTGATATTGTGTTTTAGGAGTCCTCGATCCTTGCTGATTGATTTGTCCGGAATAGCACTGCTGAGGTAGGGGTGGAGGTGGGGGAGGAGGTGTATACATTCCCATTGATCCAGGATATGTAGGATGCGCAGTGAATGCCCCTTGGGTGTACATTCCGTGACCCTGCTGTTCTTGATTATTAAGGATATTTTGTGTTTGGGATAAGATATCTTGTGAGTTTAAAAGTTCTTGAAATTGTCCGCTACTGCCGACATTACTGTTTCCCGACGTAGAAGAACCGTTAGTATTGTGTGTAACTTCTATACATTGATCAGTATTCATAGTTAACTTGCGTTTACTTGTGGAAACACTCACCAATTCTGGAGAAGATTGCGATTTAGTCCGCTTTTTATTTTTGTTTTTCTTTGTTGAACCCATTTAACATTGGTATAAATCCAAAATATATCCAAAATATATCCAGTATGAGTTAAATGGTTAGATCACAGTTTTCACTATTAAATAAATCCGAGTACATATCTTGTTGAATTCCGAAGAATGTTTATTTACAGATTTTTTTTTTTAATTTGTAAATATATTTTCTCCCTCAAATTTTTTCAACCGCCATATTCGACGCATGCGCATAACTACCACATAAAATACATGTAAAATACATGTATGCAAAAAAGTGAAGCACAGTTTTAATTGGCGAGAACATGCTTAATAATATAGTGTTTAATCTTATTATAAATATATGGTTTCGGAATATTTTTTTTATTTTCTAAAAACCAGTTTTACCAAAAGTCGACAATTAGCTGAAATAACAAACAACTATTAAATTAGAACACATGCTACTGTAAAAATAATGAAGTATGTAGGTTGATAGAGAAAATGTGTCAATTTATTTTTCTTCATTAAAAAACGTGATAAATGTAACTAATTTACGTAATTACATATGACGTTTTGATATTTGCAATTATTATAAGATGAATCGGCGACCAAATATTAAAATAAAATAAACCAATGTGTTGCTCTATTAATAATTATTTTTCTGTTATAATAAAATAAACATTTACAATTTCTAAATGCGCGTACAGTTTTTATGTACTTCAGGGTTGTAGCTGGTTATAAACAATGTTTTGGCAAATAATTCAATCCCCTTTCTTAAGGAGTTTTTATAGACATCCGCTTAGCTATCTCTCAGCAAAAAATCAAATTCTAACTCACTCTGATATTTACAATCATGTTAATCAATATAAATGTCGAGTTTATACAAATATCTAAACTAAAGAATAGTACAGTACTAATGCAGTATACAGTACTAATGCAGTACTCAGTATCTGAAAGTATTGTCTGGCAACTTTTTAAACTCTGCTAAGGTTTCCAAATTGCACGATGTTAAAATATGCATTTAAATAATGAATGCTTAAGTAAAATGTCAGAAACATTTGCGATATTTTAAAATATTCCTTCACTTTTATTTCTACTTGTTTCGGCACAGATTCATTTAAAAGTGTTGTTGTAAAGAATAAGGACGAAAGTGTTTTTTCTTTTATTTGATAATACAACACTTCATTTTATTTAACAGTTAAGGCAAGTTAAACGGTAAAAAAAGTTAGCTGCATCTTTCAACCGTGTATTGACATGCTCCTTCTGAATAATATTAATGCGCGAAACCCCCTTTTCAATAAGAAACGTGCTACGCGCCTTGGCGTTTTTATACTAGTTCTAAATTTAATAACACTTATCAATTTAAAAACCCAATTTGTTTTACTTTTTGTAATTTCTTCACTAACTTGTTGAAAAAGGACCCACAAAAACAAACATGTCAAATCACGTCTGGGTGACTTTTTTGGCAAGAAGCGTTATTATAAAAGCCGGAGGTCTGAACAGTTGCATCACAGAGGTGGTAACACACCAAACCATCACCATGAAGGTTGTCGCATTGATTCTCCTGGCTCTTGTAGCCTCCAGCCAAGGTAGGTTTAATTTACGTTCAACATTTACACCATGTTAAAGTACTTGTCACTTTCATCTTCCGAGATGACAAAGTTTGCTTGATACATAATAACTTCATAGCAAAAGAGAGAATTGACATTTATATATTGTGCAATATATTCTGATATCTGAGTAACGTTTAATAAGTACTGTTCAAATCATTCTACATTTTTATTTCTGAAATGGAATTTGTGTGCCAATGTGTTATGTTTATGATTAAATATAATAGTAATTGTGTAGTGGTTATAAATAACATATTCTTAAATGACATGCTTTATACAGAAATCGTCTTGCACATAAGTTTTCGTTTTGTAAATGGAATGTATTACATATAATTATATGTTATGCTTAAGGTATATTCAAATGGACAACTCGAGGACGTCAACGACAAGTTTTTATATTAAAAAGTGCATATATTTTTAAAACAAATATGTTTTATTATTATGATATATTGATATATTTTAGTGAATGAATGAAGGAATATCTAACAGTTATTTTCGGAAAAAAGAAAGTGGAAACAAAACAGTTTACTTCACGACAGAAAATAAAAGAAAACATTTTTACAAAATAATAAAAAGATCGAACGACACATATTTACATCAAAGACAATAAAAAAGTGTAAATCTACACCCTAGCATAAAAAGGCATTACATTTCTTAACATTTTGAAAGAATTGAAAGTGACAGTTTATTGTTTTGAAAAATAAATCAGAAAAAAGTGAACTGAAATTAATTTAAGCTTCATAATACTAAATGGCTAAGTCCTCTAAAGACTAATACATTTTTTTGTTTCAGCATTTAGCAAGAATCCCAAGAAATTTCCCTGGGCGGGTGGATTAATGGGCTATGGTGGCTATAGTGGAGGATATGGTGCTGGATATGGCGGTTTTGGTGGATTCGGCGGTGGTTTTGGTGGCTTTGGTGGATATGGTAGCGGGGGTCTTGGTGGCTTCGGTGGATATGGGGGTTGGGGTCTAGGTGGCTTTGGTGGTGGATCTGGCGGCTGGGGCCTTGGTGGATCTGGCGGCTGGGGCCTTGGTGGCTATGGTGGTGGATATGGTGGTTATACTGGAGGATTTGGTGGTTTCAAACCAAAGAAACCTAAAAAGTGGGGCGGATTTGGCGGGTTCGGTGGCTACGGCTATGGTGGACTAGGGGGTGGATACGGTGGTGGATATGGTGTTGGGGGTTACGGAGGCGGATATGGAGCTGGTTATGGTCTTGGAGGTTACGGAGGCGGCTATGGCGGAAACGGAGGTGGCTATGGCGGCTGGGGCCTTGGTGGATCTGGCGGCTGGGGCCTTGGTGGCTATGGTGGTGGATATGGTGGTTATACTGGAGGATTTGGTGGTTTCAAACCACAGAAACCTAAAAAGTGGGGCGGATTTGGCGGGTTCGGTGGCTACGGCTATGGTGGACTAGGGGGTGGATACGGTGGTGGATATGGTGTTGGGGGTTTTGGCGGATATGGAGCCGGTTATAGTCTTGGAGGTTACGGAGGCGGATATGGAGCTGGTTATGGTCTTGCAGGTTACGGAGGCGGATATGGAGCTGGTTATGGTCTTGGAGGTTACGGAGGCGGCTATGGCGGATACGGAGGTGGCTATGGCGGTTACGCAGGTGGATTCCAACTGCCATGGGCTTGGGACAGATGCAAATGTATGAGAAAATGTCCAAAGGACAAGATGTACGTTGGAAAATGCAAAATCTGCAAAAACTGTAGACTCGTCATGTGCTGCAGATATAGATACCCAAAATGGAATCCAAAGGGTTAAATAGACAGAAATGGTAAGCTTTAACAATCAAACTCTCTTTTGTTAAACATTTTAATATGATGCATGAACTTATTCTTCAGCGTTGACGAGTGGTGTTTTTTTGCATAATTTACTAGATTTCTCTCTTACTTTATAACAACCAAAAGCCTTATAAATTTATCAAGTGTGTTTGATCACTTCAAAAATATATATATTTTAGCAATATTAATATTTCGTTAACCGCAATGTGAAAATAAAGTTTTGTCTTTCTTTCAGCGGTAGAGGTCTGCTTCTATGGATTCTCTCTCAGGAAAAGACTACGATACGTTCACCGACTTCAACTTAGTTTTTATCTTAAAATGTTTTCTTGTTTAGATGTTTCTGTAATAAAGTACTTCAGCAGCAGTGTTGCTATTGATTATATCTTTTTATATATTGTTTTGTAGAGGAATTGTCTGTGAAATTTAAAAAAAAATACGCACAAGTGGTGAACTTACACCTGAAAAAAATCCTTGTTTTTTTCAAACACCCAATGGCATTAATGGAGCCAAACGCTCATTAATCTTCTTAAATAACATCGTAGGAAACCCACGCCCGATCCATTCCGTTTCACTCTATTTGTCGACCGTGGGACAGTTTTGAATATTTCGTACTCAAGAATAATTAATGACGTTTTCAATTGGTTTCCGAAATATTTCTGTTCGCAGTCTTAGCCAGTGAAGTAACTCGTTACATTTAACACGTGGCTATGTTTGAATTTCTAGGGAAATACGTCTAATAAAATAAAACATCATTGTTTGGCGTTACAGACCAACCTTCAAAATTGAAGAGTATTAATTTGTAATGCAGAATATCATTGAACGAAGAATTCCTTCACTTAGCTCATTAATATTTATGAAAACGAGTTACTAGCACGGTACAAAAGTAGTTCTACGGAATAGGTACCGTGGGTAACAACAGACGATACTTAAATAGTTGCGAAGTGTCGCAGTGTATTTTTAACACCGTTACAAATTCTGAACTCTTCGACTAAAAAAGTTAAATGAAAACCAATGTCCAAATAACTTCAATAAACGTAATATGCTCACGACCTCGGAGAAATCGCTTTATTCTATTTCCTCACCAATAATACTCGATCACTTCGAAGCGAATTTTTGCGCGCTCATTGGCCTTGTTCCTTAAACATTTGCATTAACAATGCTTTGAGATATGCCAGTGTTCAATCTACGAGATGTATCCCTGAATGATTTTGGTTTCCAAAAAGCAAAGCTACTTTGCCGAGTACTAAAGCGAACTACTAGTATTTTTGCTTACTATGAACTCTAAATAGAAAATAACATTAGGATACACCTTTTTGTGTCAGACTCAAGATTAGAGACAGCTATGACATATGTATTGAGTTTATATTAAGTTAAGGTTATGAACAATCAATGTATCTGAATATTTTAGGCAATAGACTATTAATAACACTTTCACTTAACCCTAAACAATAAAAAATCGGTTGATCAGAACACAACCTAAGAATAATGATACTTTAAAAGTTTTCTGCTTAAAAAGATTTCAAGGAAAGCCCTTGTGTAACACAACCGTTGCAACAGCATTGGTAAGGAGCAGCGTTTCAAATGACAGAAACATACACATTTATTTATTTATTTTATTTGAGTCTCATCTATATATAACAATTATAAAATGACATATAAAATTACAATTACAATATGGTCATTCTAAAAAGAATTATCTGAGACTATATATATACATATATATACAATTAATGAACACTATATTAGATGAATATACACTTGGCAGTGAGCAGCATTTGTGGAACACCAAAGTGTTAACCTTATTAATACCTCATTGTTCCACCCACACCATGACTGCACAAAACTAGACATCAGTATTTTCCATATAGTTAGGCAGTACAAAGAATAGGACACAGTTGCTAATCCAAACATAAAATTTATCTAAAATTTATCTAAAGACAAACTGACTAGTTAAAACACTTAAACTTTTGTCATAAGTAATGATCGGCCCCTAAAACCAAATTTCCTTACTTTAAGATTAAAAAAAAAAAAAAAAAAAAAAAAAAAAAAAAAAAAAAAAACCTGGCTATTATTAAGAAAATCCTACCTATGTATAAAATTAATTTATTTCGACATTTTACTACTATATATCTGAAGACACCGCAAGTCTGATGATATATATAAGTATTGTCAAAACAAATATTATCTTATATTTAATATAAAATACTTATCTTATAATGTTTAAAATCCTCTACTGGGTCTCACGTGTCGTGATACATATATCTATTTCGAATGTTAAGAATGTGATAACAGGATTTTGCCGCACACTTAACAATATTTGGATTGGAGAGTATAAAGTATAACTGTTCATCATCACTTAAGTTTTCAAACCCACTATCTATTTCTATAGCTTTTACAAACAAGTCGTTCCTAATGTCAGAATAAACATTGCAGTACAACAACACATGTTTTTCATTTTCTACTCCTAAATGGCATAAAGGACAAATTCTATCACTTACTGCTAGACGCTCATATCTACCAGTCTCTAGCCTAATAGGGGCTACTCCACAACGAAATTTAGCATATGCAGATCTATGTTTGCTATGCAGTATAGTTTTAACATATTCTTCTGTCTCATAGCTAAACTTGAAGTTTCTATATGTTCTTAGTTTATTAAGACCACAATTGCTAGAACTATATATAAGGTGAAGTGATTCAATCCATTTGTCTAGATATTCACTAAAAACATTGTCTACAACTTTTTCTAACAAATTTTTCTTGTATAAATGTACATGTTCCATGGCAATATAATCACCACAGTTGTATCTTATCAAAATATCTTGTACTCTATTATTCCAGTTTTTACAGTTGGTACCAGACACATATTTACAATGTTTAAAGATCGTTTTGTTCAGACGTGAATCTGGCATACTGGAGAATCTACATAAAACATTAATTACACATTTCACCTGCTTAGCAAACACTGGTTCCCAGCCCATGTCACCAGCAACAGCAGAGTTGGGGGTGTATCTACCTGTACCCAGAAAGAACCTCATAGCTCTGTTCTGGACGGCATCAATACAGGCAAACTGTTTTGTTCCCCAAATGGAAGCCCCATATGCTACTACTGGCCAAACTAGCGAGTCGTATAACTTTGTAAAAACATGGTAGGGCATGCCACCCATATGTTTGAATTTAGCAATTAAAAGGCCCAAGGCTCTACCTGCTGCAAGGTTATACATTGTAATCTAAAAACTCATTCAATACAAGACCTAAATAAGTATATTTGTCTGTATAGTCTAACACATTGCCATTACATTTAAATACATACTCGGATCTAGACATAGATGATGTTCTAAAGTGCATAATATTACTTTTAGACATATTTATAGACATATTGTTTATATCACACCAGTAACACAAGGTATTCAACATAGTCTGTAAATCATTTTCATTTTTTGCTAGTAGAACAATGTCATCTGCATATAATAAGATAGATACCTTAGTACCATCATTTAATTCTAAGCCCAAATCTAACGAGTTTATAGTAACAGCTAGGTCATTTATAAAGCAATTAAAAAGGACAGGTGACAAAATGCATCCTTGTCTCAAACCAATCTTAACATCAAACCATTCTGTTTTGTAGCCATTAATTTTAACACATGAACTTACATTAGCATACAAAGATTTAATGGCTTTAACATTCTATTATTAACACCCATGTTAGCAATACGGTTCCACAAAACAGAGCGGTCTACAGTATCATATGCCTTTCTAAAATCAATGTAAGCCGCAAAAGTAGCAGTTTTTCTCTTTAATCGTGACTCAATAAGTGTTGTTAGGCAATGTAAATGATGTATAGTACTTCTCTTTTTTCTGAAACCGTTTTGTCCTTCTGCAAGTAATTCATTATCTTCAAGCCATTTTGCAAGTCTATCATTGAGAATTAAACAATATAACTTGTACATTGTTGTGGCTAAGGTAATACCCCTATAGTTCAATGGATCCCTTGGATCTTTAGTATTTGATTTCGGAATTGGTGTAATAATACCTTTACCCCAGTCACAAGGGACATAACCAGTTTCAAAACATACATTAAAAAGCTTATGTAAAACTAAAAGTGCAGTATCATTTCTAAAAATTTCATATGGCAGGTCGTCAACACCACTTGCTTTATTTCTACCCGATTTTAATATTGCATCACGGACTTCAAAAATAGAGATATTCCTATTTAATGCAAATGCCTCAGGCTCAGACAATTCAGAAGTACTAGTACCATTATTTGCTGTAACTGTTACATCATTATATAAAGTTTCAAAACTATTTTTCCATGTATTAAGTACATAACCAATATTTGTATTTATAGACCCTTGCTCATCTAATACTTCTAGGGGTATTGGTTTTGATTTAGCACTAGACACACCAATCTTTCCTATTGTTTTCCAGAATTTATTCTGGTCTTGCTCTACATAACAATGCATATCTTCTTGCATTTTGTACCAAAACTGTCTCTTTGCTCTTTGCACAGCCCTATTAAAATTTTTTTCGACAAGAATTATAGTGCATTCATAATTGTTTTTTAATGTTTGGAACAGTACAGTTTACCCACTTTTTCTCAGCTTCACATACAATATTCCACAAGTGTGTTAGATCTTCACACCACCAAGGTTTCTTAACCCATCTGTGCTTATTTGAGCAACCAAAGTATACAGTTTTACTAGGTATTTTATCTAACATATCATTTTTAATAGTTTTACATAATGAGATATAAGCATCATCTACACACTCCTGTGTTCTTACATTTTGCTCTAACTTATCAACTACTGTCATAAGCTCATTATAAACCTCATTCTCAGACAGAAAGTTTTCTGGGATTCTATTAATAAGATACTTTGTTTGCTCATGAGACTGTTGGTCATTTACAGGTTCAAACCCCTTGTCAAACTCATAGCATATATTCCATAAAAGGAGGGAGTGATCCGGTATACCTACTGAGTGTGGAAATTGTACATTAGAAACAAGACTTGATGATCGTATAACTTGAAACTCATTAAACATGAATAAGTCATCATGACTTACTAAACAATAATCTACTACAGAACAGCCTTGTGGGCGAATGCACGTGTAATCATTTGTTTTATAATTTCTGCCATTTAAAATACAAAAATTAGCACTAATTAAAAAGTCAATAAAATTCTCACAATATTCATTGCAGTTAAAATCAACAACATGTCTATCAAGTATATCATCTACCCCTTGTATATAATCTGATTCATCCCCAACTCGACTGTTAAAGTCACCACATATCATAATTGTACCCTTTTCCTGATACTCAAATATATTGCATAATAAGGTATCAAAATACTGAGAAGCATCAACCTGTCTTGTTGAGTTCTTTGGGGGTAGATAACATACACATACATAAAAACACTTATTATTACACTTATCTTTCAAACATAACCATAAAACACCATCATTACTGTCATCAACAACAAAAATATCAAAGAAATTAAAAAGCCATCTTTTTACTAAAAACCCAACCCCGCCAGACCCTGACCAAGCTTTTCTATGAAGGTGTTTTCGATTATTTCCAAACCAAACGTAATTTTCTAAAGAAATATTTTCATCAAGTTTCAAATGTGTCTCTGCAATGCCAATTAAATCAATGTTCATAGAATTTATGCAGGTTTCTCTTAATTGAAAGCTAATGGAATCACTATCTGGATTCCATCCGTTAACGTTCCAAAATCCTGTAGTCCACTACCGACGGTTTCCCCCACGCTGTCCAAGTCCTCGTGCACCTCCTCTTTTTTGCCAACCGTTATCACAACAGTCTATGAATATATTTAAACCTTTCATAAAATGGTCTGTCTTATAGTTAACATGTGGGGAACTTTTGTTTGCTTCGAAATTTACTTCTAAGAATGAACTATTTTCCCCTCACAATACAATTTAGTTACACTGCATATAAATTCTTTCCTTACAAGCTTAGCCAAAAACTAAATGCAAATCAATTGTATAATGTATGTCATACAAATACGCTAAGATCACAGTAGCAGGACTCGTGATAATAAAAGTGAATTAGATGATGTTAAAAAACGAAATCTAACAGGGCTGTTCTTGGGCTGGTAAAAACAGACATCTCAGATTTGACAAATGCTTGAACTATTCAAGTCAATTCTCAGTAACTCAAGAACTAAAATAATTTTTGTCTTACACGACTGATCAGTAGTTGGTAATTTATTCCGTAATTAAAACATAAGGAGTTGTTGGGCTATCATAATGCACTCGTTCAATGGACGCCCCGATTGGTTACAAAAAATTTTCGGTTACTCGAAAGAAGTAAAATGATGATGATGATGATGATGATGATGATAGAACTGCAGTAAAAAGTACGGCCTAGATAAACAGCTGACATTTTCTCCAGCCCATTAGGTTATAACAAGTTTGCAATATGCAATATTCGGATGGTAAATGAGCGATAATCCTTCACAATGTAATACGTGATTGAAATCGATTATTTCAACTGATTGTTTAAATGTAATCTGCGTTATTGGTTTGAAAACTATTGTTCAAACAAATCTTAGGGATACTTGTAGCTCAAACTAGTTCCAGATATCTTTTTTCTATGTTTTGTATGCATTACTAGCTAACCTGACAAAAATCTTGAGCATTTGCGATGCTACGCCAGGACATTTGGTGAAAGAATTTGACATCCATAAAAAAAAATTAAGGGTACAAATTAAACCGATTCAGAAAGAACGATTGGTCTGTTTACCTGTCTTACCCAACACGGTCACGTATTATGTCTGTATTGCAATGTATATACTCATGTACCTTTGTTTGGTGTGAGTTAATAAAGTATATGTTCTGTTCTGTTCTGTTGATGTTTTATTAATTTGAAGAGTTTGATAAACAAAATACATCATTTCTAAAATACTTGAGAAAATGAATAAAACCACAATCTAACGAGTAAGTACGGTGGCATAAAAGTGACATTTGCACATTTATTTTTTTGTTTTTTTGTTTTTTAAACTTTTTGTTTTTTGTTTTTCATACTTATTTTTTGTTTTTGTTTATCGTACAATTTTTTTTTTAATTTTGCATACATATTTTATTTTAGTTTTGCACACATATTTTTTTTTAGTTTTGCATACATATTTTATTTTTGTTTTGCAAACATATTTTATTTTAGTTTTGCATACATATTTTATTTTTGTTTTGCAAACATATTTTATTTTAGTTTTGCATACATATTTTATTTTAGTTTTGCATACATATTTTTAGCGAATCAAAACAGCCGTTACATCTTATAGAAAAAGTTAACTCCCATAGTATAAATTACGCTATTTCCTTGTTCAAAATGGATAATCAAAGAGATTTATTGATATCTCAATATTTTCGCGAAGGGCTAAGGTATAGAGATATTGTGCATGTATTGTCCGAACGTCACGGAATCTCCGTAAGCTTGCGCCATTTGAATAGAATACTTAGATCGTTAGCATTGAGCAGAAGAGACTATAACGATTCTCGAAGGGTTGTAGACTTTGTCATAAGCGCGGTCAAGCAGAATAGCCATGGTTATCGAATAATGCGACAACGCTGTCTGGAAAGTGGATTGAGAACAACCCCACCCCCTGAGAAAAGCGGGCAGGAATGTTATTCTCTGCGTATCTCCGCAGGGCGAAGATTTTGCCAGAGGTCAGCTTGGTTTAAAGTTAATGCCCCCCGCTATTCCCAGGGGGTGGGGTTGAGTGTTACATATTCATGAAATAAACTGAGAGTATATGTTCAGCATTATCATTATCTAAATATACCAAGGCTTACCATCCGGATCACAAATCCGCAAAATTGCAGCCACATCTTGCATGCGTGTTCTCAATCCACTTTCCAGACAGCGTTATCTGTAAAATAAAATATGTATGCAAAACTAAAAAAAAAATATGTATGCAAAACTAAAATAAAATATGTATGCAAAATTAAAAAAAAATATGTATGCAAAACTAAAATTAAATATGTTTGCAAAACAAAAATAAAATATGTATGCAAAACTAAAAAAATATATGTATGCAAAACTAAAATAAAATATGTATGCAAAACTAAAAAAAAAATTGTACGAAAAACAAAAACAAAAAATAAGTATGAAAAACAAAAAACAAAAAGTTTAAAAAACAAAAAAATAAATAAATTTGCAAATGTCACTTTTATGCCACCGTAAGTAAGCGATTAACCATTCGATTATTTTCAAGTACTCGAATACTTTATTTGTTATTCTTTGACATCTCTGTTTATAAGTTAATTCGGTACAACTGATGGATGTTCCTATAGTAGCACTATTTCAAAATGGGTGTATTCTTTTAAGTATTTTTTCTAAGTGTAGTTTGAAGTAAAATACTGCTATAAAATATAACTAAAGTTTCCATAAAATGTGATCAATACCCTCACAATACCACCTTGTGCGATGCAAAAGGGGAAAATATAAAAAAGAACTAAATAAGCAAGGTAGAGTTACAGGTCTTGTGTACCAAACTTTCCCACAAAATTTTTCTACCAAACTTTTCTAAGAAAATGATAAGCTCGACACATCGTTATCATGTAGGCATCACTTGTGCCAAATTGTTTCAAAAATCACTTGATAAAGTCACAGAGTGGACACAAAATATGAATTACCTGTAAGAGTGACCTTAACCTTTGAAATACGGCGCTGGGAGTCGTATGCCAAACATGATCTCAATGTGTTTAATATTTGTGTCAACTTGTTTCAAAATCCCTTCATGCATGACAAAGTTACAGCCGGAACAATGAGTGGACCGACCGACTAACCCACCCTGTTTACCCACCCAAACTTCGTTTGTGAGTGTATATAAAAAGGAGACATTTAATAAACATGGCCATGTAGCGTTGTGATTTTTAACGCTACTCTTTTCTTCACTTCATCTATCTATTGTTTTGAATATCGATCATATATGTTTAACATTGAAATAATAAAGAAAGCTGTTTAAAAAAAAATTGGGCAAGGTTGTGTTATACTTCTCTGATAATGCATTTTCTCTATTTGTTCTTTATCAACAGATGTAATATCAACTAAATCCCTCGCATACCGTATACTGTAGCTGCAAAAACAACAAAAAAGTAGACCAGTAGGTCAATTTCAAAGTCAGCTAATGTCAAAGTTGAAATCTGCGCGCACATTTATAAGTATGATTCAGATTTCCATCCAAAATTCCATACTTTAGCTTCAAAAACAAGAAATTACGTCTGTAGGACAGGCTCAGGACAGCTAATGTTAAAGTTGTAATGCGCATGCAAAATTACAAGTACAGTTCAAGTTCCCATACTATAGCTGCAAAAACAAGAAAGGAGGTCAGTAGGTCAAGGTCAATGTGAGCCACATGCAAAATCGTTCTAGGTCAAATTTCCATGCTGATTCTACCAAAATAGGAAAGTATGTCGGTAGGTCAAGGTCAGGTTGGCTAAGGTTGCATTTGAAACCTGCATACAAAATTGTAAGTATAGTACTGTAGCTGCAAAATCAAAGAAGTAGGTCAATAGGTCAAGATAAGAAAAGGGAATTATTTGTTTTTCTTTATAAGTCCATATAAATTAAATGACCACCCACCCCCAGGCGGGGGTCAACTTTGACCCGAGGGAGAAAATTTGAATAATCTTTGTAAAGGTCAAGTATACAATACCAAAGACCTAAGTTCTGTAATAGCCTATGATTTCTGACAGAATGAATTTTAAAACAAATAAGACCCCTGGGGTGAGGCCAATTATATCCCAGGGGACATAATTTGTTCAGACCTGGTGGAAGTCTACTAAACAATGCTACATACAAAATATATGATCTCCATATGTACAGTTTCAGACAAGAAGACTTTCAAATGTTTCAATACAACATTATGTAAAACAATTGGCAACCCCCAAACCTATAGACGGAGTCGATTTTGACTCTAGGGAAATATTTGAAGAATCTTTGCCAAAGTAAGCTATACAACGCTACATACCAAGTATCTAAAGACTATTGCCTACGGTTTCTGACAAGAAGATATTCAAAGATTTTTTTATTTTACACAAACAAAACTAGTCAAGATGAGTTATAGTTCATGTGCAGTGCAATTGCTCTTAATGTCCTCTATCATCTTATGAAGTTATAAGTAAATCCCTTCGTTATTTTTTTAATTATATTCCGGACAAAGACAAAATCTGACAAGCATTAAAAATGTAATAAAAGGAGATAACTGAAACACGGGACAAGGCAGAGTTACAAGTATTCAATACTGCACTTCATGTATCAATATATTAAATATCAACTAAATCTCATTTTTTATATTTTTATAATTATTCTCTGGACAGTCATGATTACATATTAACAAAACTTATAAAAGAAAATAAATGAAAAATCTAAGGCAGTTAGAAATATGCTTCTAAAACACTATGGAGGCTATTCGTTGCCAAAAATCCAGCCTTGTTGATCTGAGATGAACAGCTTGTTTACGGACAAAATACCGTATGTAAACTCCATTGTTGCATTCTTGGATTGAGTTCGCCGACTAAACATTGTAAACATGTATTTCAACAAAATGCATTTTGTTAAACGACAAAACATTTACTAGTTTTCTGAGAGAAGCAATACCAAGTGTTCATCATAACATGCGGAATACTCATTGTTGTCGTGTATACGACAACAAAACAGGAGTTACTTTCTTAACTTTACATTGTCAAACCATCATGATTCGGACCAGCATAATCCAGCTGTACATGTTTTGCAATAAAAGATAAATAAGCTCCGCCCATTTCCCCGCCCACTACATCATCGTAAATAAACGTATTTATTCGCTCATTTTCGGTATTTACCGTCAGCGACTGGTTCTCCTTCTGCGGTCTGAGATCATAAGGAAGCAAAGAAACAAGAACACGCTACCGCACATTTCAAGGTAAAATCATTTTGGACCCTTTCGGTGTTTGCAAATCATGACAGTTATCCACCAAACATAATTCACTTGCATGATTGCCATTCTATGCCTTTATTCAATCAACATTACCGGACTTTAAAATGACTATAGTCCTATAAGTTTTGAAACGTTGTAGATAACCCACCCACAAGTCCAACTAATTGTACTCAAGTCGAGATATTGTGAAATTTTTTGTATGGATCAATATCTCACCTCCGAGAGATTCTGACCCATAACAAAGATATCTCAGAATTTGCTCAAGACGTCACTTCAATTATTTTGACTACCCCACCCACATGCCAGTGCAGCATATCTTATCATGGAGTGCAGTAATTTAAATGCAAACACACGAGCCTGTGTATGTAATGGTTTATAGAAATTCATACACCCGCGGGCTTAAAGCCTGGGATTTTATGTGTCCGTCTTTCCAGTATCATGGTAGGGGAAGACTCCTGTTGCCCCTTTGAGCGTTATTTCAGTCACAAGCTGGCACCAGGCTAGTACCACTGGAAAGCTTCGTCACGTGAAAGAATCCGACCTGAAGGGGTTTGGACCTACAAAGGTGACAGGCAAGCGATCACCGATCAGAATCCTTAACCACTACTGCACGCCTGGAGGCCCCTAAATAAGGACCTATATACACAGAGCTATAATACACACACCTGTATACATATGTCGCCCATGGCAAACACAATATGAAGGGATTCCAATTTGCACAGGAATGAGTAACATTAACAGTTAAGCTACTACCTTACAACTTTCAAATTTTCAAGTCAACATCTGATAGAGATATTGCTACGACCAGATACTAATACAGACCAAATTCTGCCTGCTGTCTTTCCCAGTAGTAGCATTTACTATTACATTAGTAACCTTAATAATAGCGTATGACTTGACAAGAAAAAGCTTTTAACAATAGTAAAATTAATAACAAAGTTGTATGTAGCAACTACCTCTTCGTACATAACTTCTTATTTTTACCATACTGTATAGATATATTTTCCCATTTTTACCATATTTTTTTCAATAACAATATTTAAATGAGTCCAAAGGTAAATATGTTGATTATCAATTTATGTATACCTTGTTTATTTTATCTCTAAGAAAGCCATCACTTACAAAAATTAATAAATATTCTGTGTAGTATTTCTTGTACAAAAATAGTTCTCGGCTTTTGATCAGAAAGACAGCAGGTCTAGGTAACAGCTATTGACAGCATGTATACACAGATGTTAGAGCTGTCATTGATTTAGTAAAATGCATAAAAAGGGGTGCGCTGAAGACCTTAAGCTACATTAGCTTACATATATTTAATAATAAAAGGCTAAATCACATCCTATGACTCAAAATATATCAATAGTAAACTTTGTCTAGTTCCGTGGTTATACACTTGGTCAAAAATTTGGGTTTTTCTACAACCCAATATAGTCCTTCAAAAATAAGGCACAGACTTATTGTTCAGTTCTCTTTATTCATGTTGCCAAAAGTGAAATCCATGTATCGCATTCTAGTACTGACTGCTGAATGTAAAACTGTGAACGAATTCAACAATGCGTACCCTTACATTATATCTTAACCACTTTTGTTATCGCCGTTCCTGGACGGCGATATATACAATTAACAAGATTTGAACAGTTTTGCCTGTACACCGCCTGCCTTTAGCCAATCAAAGAGAATAATTTTATATCACATGATAACAAAATGGACGTCAAAAATCTTCAGCAAGGGATGCATAAATGGACTCGCCCAACCGCCATGTTTGTCGGGTTACTTATTCTTACAACTAAAAAATACTATCATCAATGTACGAACTCAGTACCAGTCTTCAGGCTCTTGCAGGATAACACAAGATAATCGCAATATTTTTTGCTACTTGTCATTTCTAACTAGATAATGTAGTCTAAATAAGAGTATGTTTTGTTTGTTTTTTCCAAAACTTGCACTTAAGAAAAAAAATTAAATGCTTGCTTCCGGGCGATTCTAATCAGGATACAAACTCCCCGCAACGGTTACTTCCCCTCTTCAGTACAGTAAAGGTAGCAAAGCGTGACGTTCCCGGTGCGTAGAGTTTTGATCAGGATATATCCGTGTTTTATATATGCTTGTTAAGGGTTAGGGCACTTTTTCCCTAAATTGTCTTCTGTTTAAATTGTACATGTAATATTTTATGATATTGAAGAATAGTATCTAGCTTTTGTTAAGTATACATTTTTTTAGTAATAAATAAAGTAAAAAACTACGTAAATAGCTAATTAATTATGCGTAGACTGGTTTACAACAAAGCAATATTTTAAAAGATTTTAATGCTGCAAATTTTAACATGATGTATAAAGATATTGACATGCTTTTCATAAAGAAGCCAAATCATTCGCTTTCAAAAATAGCCCAGCTACAATAAAAACTACAATGTATACTTCATCTCCTTTATTATTTCTGTGTGAAAATTATCAAATATAACTTCGCTTTTCACTGCAAAGCATGTTATAAAATTATCAAATGAATGAATAACAAACAAGAAATACATTCATCTATGGATAAGACGTCATACATGGCTGAACGGCGATTTCAAGCATTTTTGGAAATGCTAATACTTGTATTACTTGTATATCCTTTTAACAAAATCAGAGGATATTCAAAGTCAACAATAATGCAGTTGATGTACGTGACATATATAACAGTTTTATTTAATATGAAATACTTTTGTATTAATACGTTACTTTATTATTACTGTACAGTAAGAGTTGCCTCTCTTTATTGTATGCTCACGTGAAAATTGGCTCCGCCTTTTAATCTTCGTCTATTTCCGTGATAATGCCATATATGGAAGTTGCAAAATTGTTTACAAATGTTAATCGCGTTAGAATGTAAAAGGAAAGTGTGGTGTTGTCAACCTGAGAGTGTTAACTGATCCTGTTGCATTCTCAACGCCATGATGTACGGCATAAAACATGTTGTGTACGTTCTATCGTTTACATTTCTACATGTCGCAAATTTGAAGTTACACATTTCTAAATACAGTTTGTTATACATTTCTAAATACAGTTTGCAATTTATCCAAATTGCATATTACCAGCTTCCATTTTGTCAAATCGAGATAATCAAAACGCTTAATACCAGTGCAGTATGTAACTCTCGGATCGACAATTAGATTTTTACTAATCTGTTTAGTACAACTGAAGCATGAGTTGTCAAGTTTCAAAGGCTGGGTTTTTGGCAACGAATAGCTCCATAACAATGCACTTCCTGCCACTCCCCTCTATCAATGTGCCCAATATCAACTAAATACCTTTCACGGTTTCATTTCACGGTTTAATAGATATGCTTCGATCAAGCAAAATGTACTAAGGGGTGAAAACCTGTCTCCTATTCTTTTTTCCTTGTTTTTAATATCTAATGACAAAAAAAATAATATAAGTGTTGTTATATCTGATGAAAATCTTGATGTATACCTAAAACTAGCAGTTATACTTTATGCTGATGACACTGTGGTTTTTGAAAACAGTGAAGAAGAACTATCTTCACTGCTGAACACATTTTATTATTATTGTGCAATGTGGAAATTAGACATTAATTTTGATAAAACAAAGGTTATGGAGTTTGGTGACAAATTTCGTAGAAATATAAATATCTTTGTGAATGGAAATCAGTTAGAAGTTGTGGACACATTTAAATACCTTGGCATATTATTTTCTAAAAATAGACTTTTTTCGTCTGCAAAAACATATTGCCGAACAAGCAAGACAGAGTTTGTTTAGTCTGTATAGAAAGATAAGAAACCTAGATTTACCCATTGATTGCCAACTAAAACTTTTTGATAGTACTGTCCTACCTATACTTACCTATGGATGTAATATCTGGAGTTTTTTCTGATTTAAGTTTGCTTGAGAAAGTTCATACAGATTAGATTTTTAAAGCACATATTACATGTTAAACGAAGCACTAGTATATATTATGACACTAGTATATATTATGCTATATGGCGATCTTGGAAGATTTCCTATTCATATTGCTATCAAAAAGGGAATTATTTGCTTCTGGTATAATATTATAACAAATGTTGATAAGCTGTCATTTGTATAGTATAAATTTTTATATTTGGACTATTTAGTGAACGAAAGACCGTAAAGCTAGTAAACATTTGTTAAGTCGATTTTAGATGAGTGTGAATGGAGTTTTGTATGGACAAATCAAATCTTTAATGGATCCAGAGATTTGCTGTTATACAAAATTGAGCGACGCTTACAAGATCAGTACACTCAGTCTTGGCATAATAATATGTTAGATCCTTCAAAATGCCTTAAGTATCGTATGTACAAAATAGAACATAAGTATCAGTATTTTTATGATGTATTATCTCCATTTTATAAGCAAATACATGTTTTAGTTAATTTTAGAATGTGTAATAACCACTTGCCAGTGGAACAACTGAGATGGTCAAATATTGAACGTTGTGATAGCATTTGTTGTCTTTGTAACTCTAGAGATATTGGAGACGAATTCCATTACATTTTTAAAATGTGAATATTTTAACCACTTACGTAAACAATCAATTCCTAGTAAATATGGATGCAATTTAAATTGTCTTAATTTCCGGCAGTATAATAATTATAAAGTAGAATAAGAACTTAAACTAACTTTATGAATCTAGTGAGCATTTGTGTTTACATTTGTGAAAATGCCGTTTATCGTATAATTAAAATATTAGTATAGTTTATATCAACCCACAGCCTGGTCATATTTCTATTTCATGTATGTATTGTCTTGTATAACCTCATGTCACATATATGTATGTGTAAATAAAATCTTGGAATCTTGGAGATAATGAGAAAACTAGATAAGTTATGGTTCTTGTGCAGTGTCCTTACTCTTATTGTCCTTTATCATCTTATGAAGTTTAAAGTAATCCCTTCATTTGTGTTTGAGTTGTACTCTGGTCAAAACGGGACAGACGGATGGGTGGACGGACAGACAGACGAGTCGCAGACTTTTTGCTCTCCCTTCGGGCAGCACGAAAACGAAGGAGGACGAAGATATATATGGGGTAATACCAAAGTCCCTGAAATAGTGGGAACAAATTGGCAATTTTATTTGTCTTTTTTCTCAGATAAATCTATTGGAGTTTTGTATTTGTCTGATCTGTTCTAATTTTCTTTTGGTTTAACATTTAGTGTTAAATATTTTAATAATTCGTGACCAAATGTTACATCTTTGAATTGCAACTCAACCAGAATTAAGAACAATACATTCAGAGCCTGGGTTCACCATTTACTCCGCATTTATGGTCCCTTTGTTTACATTGTTAGGATGAAACTGCCGACTTGTCTCTGATGATTATCAACAAACGTTTGGCTTAAAACAGACACGGACTTTCATTATCAAAACTAAGAAAAATCCAGGAGTACATTTGTCAGACGCAGAAAACGTATGAAGCATTGCTGTTTGCCCTTATATTGGCGAGTTGTTTCCTTTTTTTTGTGAAAATTTTCAGATTTACTTCATTTTTAAATTTATGGACCAAACATGGAAATCTACAGTTTCTTCTGTATTGGGATCATCATTCTGAAATAAAATTTAATGAAACTTATCTTTTATGGTATCTTGAGAGCATTATTTAAGTTTGAAATAATTATTTGGCATAATAAATTCAATGCACTGCCATGACACAAAACATCCATTAAATACCAATGAATTTATATGAAATGAAATGTTGGAGACTAAAAAATTACATGGTATAAAATTTACATTTGATCAGCTACAGGCTGACCCTCACAGAGGGTTGTCTCAAATAGAAGACAGTTTTAACTTTAACTGCAATAAAGTGGTATGCCTTGATAGTTTTGTTATTTAAAAATGCTTCTTTTCTTTTAATTACGTCATCAAAATTCAAAATTCTAATGGAGCCCTGTCATTTGGAATACTTCAGGCAATTGTGGAGTCAGACTTAAGCTTCTTATTCTAGCCTCAGGCCAGGAGAGAAAAATATGAACGGCTCTCTTTTACAGGTCCCCGTGGCAGCTCGCAAATACTGAAAAGAAAGAAATATCTTTTATTGACGCAAATCAAGTTTACTAACGTAAAATTATGAATTCGGTTAATGTTTAACCTTTTTTTAAATATGGGCAATGCCTCAGTGAAACAAAAAAATGTTCTGAAATAATTCTTAAATTGAATTTTAAAAGTTGAAACCATTAAAAAGGTAATAAATACAATTGATTAGTCTAACTTTTTTTTCATGCTAGCTTGAACATGAGCTCGATAGAATCTGGTAAACTGATATAAGGTCTACAAAAACTATGCAAAACTATTCCAAAAAGTGTAAAAAATAACGTCTAAAAATAACGTCTCTTTTTTACATTCAGACAACTTTTCCTTCGTCAGATTCTAGATATAGAAACTGTTTTGACGAATATCACATTTCATTCACTCAAAAAAATCCGAAAATATACCTCAGGTATGTAGATTCAAAATACAAGACGCCCTTATAAATATTGTTCTATTTTATTATCAGAAACATAGGTTATGTAGTTAATATTATTTTATAACGGAAAGTGGGTGTTATTATACATTCTACATTTCTCCAGCATGTGCAGTAGTACTAACTCGAAAATCAAACCAAAGATGCAGAAAAACAAGTCGTGTTTAAGTTGATAGGAGATTAATATCATGAAAATTCCTCAAAGCTTGTCGCCTTGAGGCTGGAAAATGTTTATTCTAGTCCAGAGACAGGGCTTAACCCTTATCCTGCTGGAATCGAAAGTGATTAGCCTTTGCTACCAGTATAGAGCCAGGCCAGCCTGCATATCCATGCAGTCTGACCAGGCTCTACTAGTATACTGTTGGTAGCTCAATTTTTGTATTTTGATATTGAAATACCTTAAACTTTGAATGGACTGTTCTATATTCAAAGCTGGGCAAATCCATTACAAAAATTCAGCAGGTTCAGGGTTAAGCTGCGGAGCCTTAAATCTAGATTGAAAATATGTTCTTATATAATATTATTTCATATAAAACAACAATAGATTTCAAAGTTAAGTCTAAAAGGCGTTTCAAAAAGAAAACATGTGAAACATAATTAGAATGTATTACTTATTTAGACACCAGAACCAGTTATAAAAAGAATCACGACATTCTTCAAATATCTGGCTGTGTTTTATTTCTTTTAAAACAGATGAAGTGTTGAAAATTTCCTACCATTTATCTGCTGTAAAAAATTTATCTACTCTGTAACAAAGAGAAACTTCAGCGGAAAAAAGTAACACCATAACTTTGAACACCATTTCCTACTTAACACAATGGATAAAGGGGGAAAGCTTCGTTTGAATAAAAGAATAAAGATTGTCGGTATAATTTTTCTTCCGAAACTGCATTTCCATGGATGATGAAAGTTTTCTCGATTCATCTTCATCCTCGAAGCGCATTTTACCTTGTTTGTATCCTCGAAGCGTTTGCAACGGCTCGTAGGCCTGACATCGTCGAATCCGGAAATCAAATTACTATAGGCGTTTTTAATGAATTACATCATCTACGGGATTTTAGAAATCTATGCCTTTCTCTACAAACTAAAGTTGTTAAAGCTACATTTCTTCTTGTTAAAGTGTAAATAAAATGTTCAACCTATATGGCCTGCTTGAGCTCCACATTTTCTCAAAAAAAAAGAACACACGCCCTTTTGTCTTAAATAAAGTTGGTTTATTATAAATAAGATATTAGGTGCAAGATACTTGAGCGTAGGTGAAAGATACTTGAGCGTTGCTTCTTCAGCAGGGCACATGTTATTTCTAGACTGTAGGTACCCGGTGCATTCGTACATATCCAGCGAAGAGTGCATTTATATTGCGTACATGTTTTCAATTACTTGTCACACCATTTCGCTGGTTCGAAGTATTCCACATTTCAAATTTATTTATTGTTAAGGGTTTGTGACGTAATCAGAAGACGAAATTAGGTAATCAGTGCCGCTGACTACAATTGAATATATTCAGTATTACGTATGACCTGTGCTAATTGAATATATTCAGTATTACGTATGACCTGTGCTAATTGAATATATTCAGTATTACGTATGGCCTGTGTTATTCAAAGTTGTCTAAACATTTCCCCAAAGTATTGAACTGCCAGCCAATGTTCACAAATGTGTCCCTTTGAAAATATCATAACAGCTACGGGCATATAAAAAAGTTTAACATGAAAAGTTTCAAAATGATGTCATTATGTTTGTAACTGTTGTCATAATGATGACCAAAGCGAGGATCAGATACGTGACCGATGGCTGTTAGTCAGATATGTTTTGGCTGTAACTATGATTCGATTCATGTTGCTGTTGCTGTTAGTGCCGCTGCTGCTGATGATGATGATGACGATGATGATGATGTGGTAGTGGTGATGATACTGTTTCTGATATGTGACCATGTCGCCATCGAAAACGATATAGATGTTGTTGTCATTTTTGAACATGATCAAAAATCATATTTTGTTATCTTACTTGATCAGATAAGATAATGGAGTACCCCCTCTGACACAGTCGTTAACAATAATTACAAGTCGTTACAACCTTTAACTCGATATTTATAAGTAAATTACCAAACCTATTAAAGTTTTGAATACAACAGAACATTGTTGGTTGTAGGTGTTGTTCGTTACCCTACACAGTTCTTATACAGGCATCATTTGCCTTGAATTTATTGTTTATAAACGAATTGTGGAACCTGCTGCCGAAATAAAAATAACAAAAATTCATCCATGAATGACAAGTTCAGTCACTTACCGTACAAATATTAAGAAAATATTTTAGTCCGAAAGTCAAAGACACTGTTTTCTATGTATGAGATATTTACTTACGATTCAGTCCTTTAGTTAATCGAGAAAGGATTCCAAACAGTGTAATACTGTTTTCATGAAAATTTTGGCTTTCCTTCTACATCGGGATGAAAATTACTATAATCTTTGACAGAAATGTCAATTATGTTCCATGAACGATATAGACCTTTCAGACTTATTTTGAGGTTCAAAAAGCTAACAGTCCTTCATTACTACCTATGTTTCACGTTTTCAGCTCGAGTACTAGCGCTTGAACCGGAGTAATATTAAAAACTTGCCAAGTCGCAGGTCTTGTTTCTTAATCTACGTAAAATAGATATGTTTGGAAAAAGAAACTTTTACAGTTTTGTTGCATACCTGAATAGTGGTTGTCTCCCTTTTCTTTGAATTTATTTTACATTTTAAATGTACGATATGCTAGTAGTCATATTTGTTGAAAATGGCAGTAAAACAGCAAACTGATGTTTAAAATGGCAGTAAAACAGCAGTCTCATGTTTAAAATGGCAGTAAAACAGCAGTCTGATGTTTAAAATGGCAGTAAAACAGCAAACTGATGTTTAAAATGGCAGTAAAACAGCAAACTGATGTTTAAAATGGCAGTAAAACAGCAAACTGATGTTTAAAAGTTTGTTTTAATAATACTCTGCTGGACGAGTTAATCATTTTTATCACTTCTTAAGATATTGCTTATTTATTTATACAACATGTTATTGTAATGAAATATAAGTTACAATAATACGAAGTGTTTCTCTGTATATTTCTGTACCCAATTATCAGGAGTATTGCAGACAAGTATATGCTTTTTTGGTTGTTTGTTTTTGTTTGTTTTTTGTTGCTGTTGTTATAAACTTACATTTGTTTTTGTATGCAGTGACTATTGGCTCAATGTTATAATTTCGCATGTTACCGTTAGATGAAAAAATCGATTTTTTCACAATGATACAAATGAAACAAATAATAAAATACTAGTATATGATATTTGTAATATATAATGACAGAATACAAATATTACTTAGACAATCCAAAGTGGCGTTACTGAATAAAAATGAAAATTATCAAAAGTAAAAGAACTAATTGGTAAACAAAGACATTATAAAATACTTGTATCAAATACTTATATGAAATATCAAAAATATACAGTGGAAATTGATCCTATTTAGTAATACAAATACAAATGTAAACACAAAACACTGAAACGTTTCATATTCCATAGAGTGCTTACCTCCCTTCGGACACTTTCAATCGTCTTTCTCAAGTCATCAATAGTGGCTATTTAAGTAACTACATAGGTGTTGTAACAGTGAATATACACTGCAAATAAACAATTTAAGGACTGTAGAAATTAAAATCATGTGAAAAAAAATTAAATAGATATTTATAATAAACTAAAAATTCTAAACCTATTTACATCACATTTTGTTCAAGCAAACATAGCATATTCAATATTTATACTTAAATTGCCACATTGTTACGCATGCCAAAATAATTTCAAATCTTAATGGACTTATGATAAATAAAATTAATGAGAGACCAGATAAACATTTGCCTAGCTCTAGAAATGTATGTCTGTAAATAAAATGATTGTTCTGTTCTGTTCTGTTCTGTATACTGCTATGATTCTAGCTTCGTTCAGTTAATTTTGTTGAGTACCCTATAATGGAAATGTGACATACGTTCGTTCGTGAAAATTATTTAAGAAAAGGTTAGACAGGTTTACCATTGTAACCTTGCAAAAATAAAATGTAATATTTTCATCTATAACAAAATATTTTATATTTCTCTTGCAACTTTCAAGTTTCTTTCTTTTTCGAAAAAAATATCTATGTACATCTATGCAAAGCTATATGTAATCAAGTTATGCTAAGACTTGTATCATCAGAAGTGACTAGCTTCTCTGCAAAAAGAGCAAGTCTCGTATTCTGCCATGATAAAATCTTGGATTTTTTTTCAAATCTAAAATATATTATTTATTATCAAAAGTAAGAAATAACTCTACGATAAAATGATTAAAACGTTTCCACTCTGTCACGAACGTTTCGACAAAATTGCTTAGAGTTTTCAATTTCATTGCCAGACAGCTGCTGTTCATTACAGATTGATATAATGCCAAATAAAGTTATTCTAAACCACTTGAATTAACTAAGCTATATAAGATTTTAAGAACTGTTTAACAATATCTTGCTTACCTTCTAACTTGTCTATGAGTAAATAAAGTGGCGTTTGACAGCCTCTCCATTTTTTTGGTTTAAAAGACGATGTTTGGATTTTCTTTATTGTTTTGTAAGCCACATCTCTGTTTTACCTTTTTATTAATTAATTAAAATATTACCATGTTTTATATATTTCTTAACTAAGAAACGATAAATATCACTTTTACATGGCAAAACAATATTATTTTAAATCAATTCAATTACTTCGTAGAGCTAAGTGTAAAAATTATATTTGATTATTGTAACTTTTAAAAAGATAAAACGATAAATTATTCACCCTTTAATTTGTATGTGTTTTATTCGAAAATTGAATGATTGAATTTGTAAGAAAGAAAGCCTTTTTGCTGGAGATATTTCGAATGCAGATCTTCATATGCTGGAGACAGCATCAGTTTGAAATAAATTTTGTACACAGATTTATTGCATATTTCATTCCAAACATCATACTTATGATAGTTATAATGGTTTTAGCTACCAATAAAAACAACATAACAGTATGACTACAACTACACATCAACACAGCATAATCAACATCAATTAATACTACTACTTTTACTACAACAGCTTCAACTATCTTCAGACATCTGTTCAAAGTTATTAATACTGTTCTGTCATTATATTCACCCTGCATAATAGCCTTGTTTTGGACACACATTTGATTTCTCATGTTGAGTTAAACATTTGGTCGATAACTAAAACTGAATACATTAAATTTGCACAGGCTCCAGACTGAAATACTTAAGTTTTCAAATAAGTACGTACATACTTTCTTTCAGATTCTTTTCAGTTCCATAAGACAGTTGTTTCTTCAAAAATTAGATCAGTATTTTTATCGCCCTTTTTAAGCTTTGTATACTTGTTGTAAGGTCAGTAGGATGGACCACCAACCCTAATAAATGCTCCAAAGAGATGTTAAAATGTAAATGTGGTTAAAACATGAAGAGATCTCCTTAGTAGGTGTTTCAAACACCTTGATATTTTCACAAAGAGAAAACTTCCCGTTAGTAATGACGGAAAAAAAGCTGTGCGTCGAAATAAGTTGTTTTTAAACAAGTTGTTCTGTTCTGTTCTGTTTTAGACAATGACGCACAATGGGTAGTTCTTGAAATATTGCTAAATTATCTTTAACTTTTGATTTATTCCTAAAATAAAGTTGAGTGATTGTCAGTATTTAAATAGCCGTTGTGCGTTGAAAGCTGAATTTATTTGATACAAAAGACAAATCATTAAAAACAGACCTCAACAAAATCAGAATATTACTCATTAAAAGACCGGTGTGTGATTTATCAAAGTTTATATTTCCACTAAAAACTGCTAAAATCTATTTTTTCCCACGTTGCATTAATAAACAATTGCTTTTTCAGTTTTCAGTCTTACATGCCTTGTAACTTTTCCAGATTTTAATAAATTGTTTACGTAAACTAGTACATCAGATTTTTTTAGTATTATTTTATCTTATCAATTGTTTAGATATTCAAGGCCGTGCTTAACATATTTTTTAAACATTTATATATCAATCATCAACTGTCCCCTTCTCCAGTGATCAATTTTACCATAATGTTTAGCAGTATATATTAATTAAAAAAAATCCAAATATAACTGATTCCATCACTAAAATAATTAACAAATTAAGAACAGGTGTAGACGGAAAAGTAAAGAACACGGATCAAGTTGAAAATACCACGTATGATGTTGTTTCATAAGGTATTAAAGAAAGAAATTGTATAAATTATGATGTATCGACAAATTTAGATTACTCGAGAGGCATTCATTGTCTCCTGTGGTTATAACAAAGAACACTATTTAAAAGTTTTATACTTTCATGACTCGGTGAAAATGGTCAAAAAGTTACTAAGTTAAAGAAAAGCATCTGTACTTTGAACGTTTTGATAAAATGTTTTACTTTAAAGAATCCACCTATTTGCAGCCCCTTGTAAAAGAATTGGGATTACATTCAGGTTTTTACACCAAATGACTTTTTTAAATTACACAATTTTGTATTTTCGCCTATTATGAACAATTAAGTGACATGGGACATTTGTCAACAAAAAACATGTTACGAACATAATACAAATGGTACTGTAGTTGAAAGCATATGAAATAGCGATAATCAGAAGAGGAAATCTTGCATAAGGCATCACAAACTTCCGTCGAAGAAATCAGTCTTTTATAAACACTGTGCAAACAACATGATATCTCAAGCAAACGTTTATCGAACCGTAAACGATGCAAACTCTGTAACGAAAATATTGATTTAAACGTAGTCCGTCGTCGGCAGCATTAAAAAGTGGCAAATGATATTATTTGCCTCACACGCTGTTTATTGGTAAGACGGGTTTCACATTTTTAGACCACATGTTTAGAACCGCAAACCAAAATCAGGCATCGAGGGATAAGTCCACTTAAAGATTGACATATTAAAGTATGGTGGCTGATTTCGGACATTTCGTTATTTCGTTCTGTCGCGCCCGCCAATACGAAACAACGACATTTTAAAGTTTCGAAGTTTCGTTTTGGCGCGCGCGACACAACGATACAACGATAAACCGCGCGCGACACACAACGAAACAACGACACTATGAACGCGACAAAACGATACTCAGAATCTCGTCTTGTCGTGCGCGCGGTTTCAGTTTAATGTCGTCTTTTCGTTCTGTCGCGCGCGCCAATACGAAAAATCGAAACATTTTAATTGTCGTTGTTTCGTTCTTTCGCGCGCGCCAAAACGAAACTTCCAATCTTTAAAATGGCGTTATTTCGTAATGGCGCGCACGACAAGACGAGATTCTGAGTATCGTTTTGTCGCGTTCATAGTGTCGTTGTTTGGTTGTGTCGCGCGCGCGGTTTATCGTTGTATCGTTGTGTCGCCGCGCGCGCCAAAACGAAACTTCGAAACTTTAAAATGTCGTTGTTTCGTATTGGCGGGCGCGACAGAACGAAACAACGAAATGTCCGAAATCAGCCACCATTTTAAAGTGACAATACTGCCCATTAACAAAAATATAACAATCGCCAGTTTATGCAAATATTCACATTATTAATGCATAGAAAACTTGTTAAAAAGAAAGTTTGCTGTTTATTTTAACTGATAACTTGACACTGTTCGTGGATGTAAGCGGATAAAAAATCATCCACTTTCGTTTTCTGCTATGAAACCACTAATTCAGTCAATCAGAACTCAAAAAATGGTATCCGCATAATGGCAGTTATAAATAGGTCTCAGTTTTCTTGGCTGTTTTGAACAATTTTGCCTTAATCTTTGCATTTTTGCATGTATCACTTGGCCTGACTGTCCCTGATAGTGTGGTAGCAATTTTATGTTCAGAGTCATCCAGACTAGAATTCATGATAGGAAGTTGATGAACACACCCAAATCTGAAAACTGGGTCAGAATTTTTGGTCATTGTAGGGATATGTTTACTTGAGCAGAAATATCTTTCTTGTTTGAAACACAACCTCCCCTTTTGATTTCTTTTTTCAAGAGTATAAATGCAAATCTACAATAAAATGTAAGTTTAAGTAATTCAAAAAGGGTTTTGCTATGTTTCACAGTCTCATGAAGTATGTTAATTTTATAAAGAATAAAGAAGGGGTTGATTTGGTGGTTTCACACCTATAACTGTAAACTCTCCGCCATTGTTCGGATTTAGTCGGAAGATGCTAATTTGCATACATAAGTTATTTTTAGAAACATTTCATTCAGAACCTGATATATTTAGTGCCGATAAGGATTCTCAACAGATCGTACTTCTTCCTCTGTAATTTTACAGCTTTTTCTCATTACTGTTATTATGCACACTTTGCGTGCATTTTAGTCTATCTACCTTTTTTGTTATTATTAATTTACGTTTAAATGATTCACTGTTGTTATCTGAGTCACATATTTAAAATTGATCACATGTCATTGACGACTCATTTTACGGATATAGGCGAAGTGCGTTCGGAATTCCTGAAAAAATTTAAGACCTGCAGGTCTTAAAATGTTTTCGAAAATTCCAATGGTAGGATACTACGTCATTGCGCACCCGTTTTATGCTCTCTCGCGGACCATTCTTTTGTAAACAATCCGTCGCTTGAAACGTAAAATGGTCTTTTTTCAATAAGAAATCTTAAGAGTTGCAAAAAAAATCATGTTGTGCACCGAAGATTGGCGGCTGTACTTTGTATCTACGTAAAGAATTTTTATAATGTAAAATTCTAGTTTAGGCCTGAAAACGGGTGAAAGTTTTTTTCAGCACAATTTGCAATCCAAGAGAAATAACCATGCAGATAGGGTGTTATGTTATAAATCATTCTAGAGTTCTTATTTGGTTTATTTTTTATGACGGTTATGGTGAGTATTATAACTTTATGCTAATTAGCAGAGGCTGTTCCATAGATTTATTCATCCCACACAAATGCTCAACATACGAGAGGCGAAAAAGAGATCACGAATTCGGATAAAAAACACTAATATTAATGTGGTGCAATTTTACGTTTCATGAAAAACATGGCCGTTTTGGTGTTTTGATTTTATTTTCTTTTGTTCAGAAACATGCAGTTTGCATATTAACAAACTAACAAATCGGTTTTCATGCTAAGAAATATTTACCTGTGTGTAAACAGAAAAAGACTTGTCTATGAAAATGGAAAAAATTCAATAAAAAATCATATTTTGGATACGAAGGTGTCTTTAAGTAGTGCGGATTGAAAGTCTTTATGTTAGGCCACTAGTGTGAATTCTAGACGTATTTTGATTTTGTTGGTTTGTTTGTTTCAAAGTCGTTACATAAGATAAAATATTACGGACATTTACGTGGAAAAGCAAATCAAGGAAGCCATTCTGGCAACGGGTTAACTGGAACACTTTGATAAAATGCGACGGTTAGGGAAGGACATTGCAACTTTAAGCCCTCTCCCTGAATAGATAGATTTCTTTTGTAGCTAGGAAGTAATGACAGAAAAAAAACGAAAAAAAGTTTACCTTATTTGTTTGTTACTTTTTTCTTTCATGCTGGTTTTCTGTCTTAATGTCTTACAAATTTTATCCTTATGATGATAATAATAATAATAATGTATCAGTATGACACATATCGGTGAGAGAGCAAAAAAAAAACAATTGAATTAGTTTCGTGGCCATTTGAATGTTAATACTAACACGTACATAAAAATTAACATTTCCGCTGATTTGAAGATGCTCTTGAAAATTTGAAAATCAAACTTGGCTTAGCCCCAGCCTACTTGAGTGATAACTTCATTCCTCAAGATACTGTCCATGGTTATAACATACGGCTTTGTAAAATGGGGGCTTATTCAGTTCCTAAGGTTAAAGGGTTTGGATTAAAGTCATTTTCTTACATAGGCTGTTCACTGTGGAACAATTTACCAGCCAGTATTACTCACTCAAAATCTCTGCCTGCTTTTAAGCTTGCTGTGAAACAGTTCTTTTTAAATAAATTGAATGAAACTGTATATTTTTTAAGGATAAATTTTGGCATGAGTCATGCATGAATGATTTTCTTTTATAATATAATGCTTATATATCTTTTTAGATCAATGTGTCTTAACTGTTAGGCAGATCCTGAGTTTAAATTATATATTTATATATTTATCAAAAATACAATACTTAACTATCTGTGATATAAATGTTTTCTTTTGTTTTTTATTATAATAGGATTGAATATAGTCTTATGGATTGTATATTTTAGTATCAACATAATTCTTAGTATTAGTGAAAAATTGTATGTGATAGTATTTTTGTGATATTTTCTGTGATACTTTCCATCAAATATTAACATGCCTCTCTATGCCATGCCATCAACGCTTAGGGACCACAATGGAAATAAGGGTTTACCCTTTTTTGTGTTATCCCTGGTGTTGGTGTACATGTCATGGTTTTTGTGCTCATGTATGTGTTGTACTATTTATCACTTCATGTGTTTAAATACCATGTATGTACATTATGCCAAAATGAATCTTATCTTATCTTGGTTTCAAATAAAGGAAAGGAATGATTTCGCCTCCTATCCAGCCGACAGTCTTTCAGCGCTTTAAACGCTTTGATTAGATTTGCGGTCGCGCAAAATGATAATGAAGTAATTTAGTACTAATTTCATCAAACAAGTTTTGTTGTGCAACTATCTATTGTTAATATAAACTTAATTAACGACAAAGAAAGATGAATGTTTCTAGAAAATGCTATTAATTAAAATAAACTTCAGAAAAAAAAGTGTTTACCAGTTGCAAATGTTAGATATATTTTTTAAAGACGAAATGTTACAAAATAAACAACCTTCATTCAATGTTTTGCTTGTTTATTTTCTTCGAGTGTTTACATCGTTTATTGCAATTCAGTTACGACAAGAACTTACTGACAAAAACCTGTAAGAGAACAACCTTTGTGTCGTTTTGTTTTCAGTTTTTATACAAAGTATATTTGATTTAAGCTCATACTGATATAACTGTCAATTGTGTTCCATGTCATAGTCATTTATTAACTTACCGCTTTGTTTAGCTATTGCTGTGTTAGTTTAATATGTGGTTATATGACAAAAATGAATGATTACATGAGGGATGGGGGGAAACAATTACTGAATTCCTTATTAGGATCGCCCGATGTACGTCGTCCGTCTGTTATTAATTGCATCCAAAAGAGATCCAGTATATTTTTTGCATGTCTATCGTTCAGAATTGTAAATTTGTTTGAATTTCGTGCATAACTCTGATTGCTACGGTAACCAAAATGAACGTATTTAGAAGCTCTTCTCAGCAATCCGTTCAGATTGAAAATTGCTTGACGGAATTTGGCTGACCCTATGAAAAAAAATTAAGTAAATATTTTAATACTTCAAAAACCATACCTGCCAAGGCTGGGACTAAATTTCATTATATAATAACGCTCGGCGTACTGTGGTCGATCTGTTTGGGCCCCTTGTAGGAAAAATAGTTTCTACAATTTGAAAAACTTTTTCTTCAATACAAAACAAATGATAATATAAACATTGACTCTTAGTTATTTTGTAATAAACAACATATTTGCCTATCTGTCATAAATGATTTATATGGCTAACATCCATGAATTTCATCTAAATTTATCTCTATTATAAACATACATGTATTAAGATTGAAAAAACCAACATTCTATCCTGATAGCACAACTCATGTATAGTTTAGCAGTAAGTAACAATGGATATTTTTATTTATTCTCATTTATTCCTCACTAAATCGACATGTATTGCAAAGCCATTCAGTTTTGCACACACAATCAACGTCTGTATACCCACAGGATGGTAGACATTCATAATGGAACCAGGGATCACATCAATCGCATTCAACCCAGTAAAGTGTATCATTTGTCATATATATTTCACAGATACCATTGTCTGTCACTGAGTCTGACATTAGGGTGGCCACAGTCAAAAGCCTGCTATTTGGCGGGCCTGAAAGCAGGGTTGTTTGTTTCTCAAATAAAGACTTAAATTCAATAATTCTTGCTTTATTTCCGTGTTTTAAACTGGGAGTCTCTATTAAAATATTTGCCAGACTTTCAGGTACCATGCTTGATTTTCACAAGCATGTTTGGGGTATGAATTTGCTCAGTACAGCTACCACTTACTGAAACAGCATTTATCAAAGTTGTAGATGAATTCAAACCAGTGTCTCTCCTTGCCACTGGCTCAGCTAAGGTTTTACAATAGTCCCCTGACAGAGAAAGAAGCTTCAACAGATGCAGGAGTTATTCTGTTTATAGCCTGATGAAGTTTTTTTGGGAACAAATAATACTTTAATTCCAACATACGCCGTACATCTTTTCTAAACATATTTCTTGTTATAACAAACAAGCCAAACATTTGAGTATTGTCAGTCAGAAAAACAAATAAAAACATCCTACACCAAAGTTACACACACATTCATACAGCTTTAGTGTTAGTATACACGATTTAATCGCGATTAATCATTACCAATAAAGTGCGCTTTATTGGTATTTGTTTCGACCATGATTGCAATCGCGTTTTGAAATCGCGTATGTATTTTTCTTAGGCAATTGCCAAGAATGAAAAGAAAAATATTGGTCTTCAAACTGAAAATATAAGTCATGACTAGAGTCCCTTCTGTTTTATTCATTGATTTCAACTGATAATTGAACATCTTTTATCTATCTTGGTTATCTGGGCGCATTATCGTAATAAGCATAGCACACAGTGACGCAATGCCTTTCTTGTAAGGTGTATATATACTACTCAAAATTTGATAAGGATCACTTTTTAAAGTTTAATTTATTTAATCAAAAATATTTGTATAACAAACGACGAAGTTTGCAGTTTTTGTAAAGCTTGTATATTCTACAAAAAGCAGTACACTGTGTTATCGATTCTTTTCTCTATAGCGCTGTTAATCTGTAACGATAACCACGAAAATGGGGTGCTTGGCGACCTGTACTTTTTTGTACATGTTTAAGCCCTACACTTGAAACTCAATCTTACGTCTTGAAAATTGTATGAAATGGCGAATAATCGTTTGAGACAACGTTTAGAATAGGGGTTTTGGGATGCTTGAAGCAGGAGTGTCCCAACGTCATGTTGCACGTCACCTTGGCGTGTCACAAAGCGTTGTAGCGAGAATGTGGAATCGCTTTCAAACGCAAGGAAATGTTGTTCACAGACATGGGGGAGGACGTCAGAGGACTACCACGAATGCAGGCGACCGTTTTATTGTGCTTCAAGCACGACGCCACCGCTCTATGGACGCCACAACCCTCCAGATTGAGGTCAAGAATGCAACAGGGGTTCGGGTTTCGACTTGATGTTGGTATGAGGGCCAGAAGACATGCCATTCGCATTCCAATGATGCACAATTACATCCAGGCACGTCTACAATGGATAACATAACATGGACCCTTAACGACTGGACTCTTTTCACTGATGAGTCCAACGAACGGTTTGGACCAGTATGCATAGCAAATCATGACCGGAATGGTGGGGGCTCAGTTATGGTAGGGCAGGGGTCAGCATGCAGGAGAACACCGATCTGCACATCGTCGACAACGGCACACTGACGGCTCAACGATATTCTTCTTTAAAATATCACGACGATGCAGACAAGGTGATCCAATCTCTCCTTATATATTCATTCTTTGCTCTGAAGTTTTAGTTTATATGATAAGAAATAATAATGAAATTAAAGGTATTACTATAGGGACAAATCATTATAAGTTCAGCCAATATGCTGATGATACACAAATATTTCTAAATATTTCTAAATGGAACCGTTATCTCTTCGAGCATGTCTAAGAATTCTTGATCAATTCTATAAAATGTCTGGTTTGAAAATAAATGTCGAAAAAAACGAAAGCTATTTGGTTCGGAGCTAAAAGTGGTTCAGCCGAAAAGTTATGTGAAGACATCTCTTTAGATTGGACAAGAGAACCTGTAAAAATTTTAGATTTACTTTTTAATCCAGATGTATCTGATATATGGAATTTGAATTATTTACCAGTCCTTCAAAAATGCGAAAATATTATTCGAATTTGGTCAAAAAGATCCTTGACATATTTTGGAAAAGTTACTATTGTTAAGTCTTTGATATTAGCCTAATTTATACATTTATTCATTGCTTTACCAAACCCACGACAGAACTTACTCATGGACCTTGAAAAGAAAATGTACAAATTTATTTGGAATAATGGACCTGAAAAAATCAAAAGAGTTTTCTCGGTTAAAAGAGTCGATGCAGGAGGATTAGGTATGATTGATCTTAAGTCATTCATATTTAGTCTTAAATTATCATGGTTTAAGCGAATGTTGCTATTTGAGCATAATATTTCTTCAAGCTGGATCAGTTTGATAAAATTTAGATATATAGATGTATTGTGTCTTGGTCATTTGTATCCCAAACCTTCGAACTTAAAAATCCATTTCGGAGAGATACTTTAGCTAGTTTATTTACGTTTTGCGATAAAGTTGAAATAAGAGATTTTCAGGACGTATTATTCTCACCCTTGAGGTATAACGGAAACTTTGATGATAATGTATTAATTTTCAAAGAATGGTATGAAAAAAAAGTATTCAGATTGTTGATTTGGTTGATGAGAATGGAAACTTTTACACTTTTAATCAGCTCAAGAACAGATACAATATGAGAGGCACGTACTTAGACTATACTAAACTTCTTTTAAATAATCCACGAACATGGAAAGACCTTATAGTAGCAATAAAACAAAAGTTAGAGAGTTAAAAAACAGAATGTGTTTAAACCCATATTTAAAGTACGCATTTAAATCAACTAAAGGTACAAGAGTTTTTACGATGTAATAGCCGAGACAGGCACTTTGGTTAATCATGAAAATGGACGAACTATTAGGTAATATAACGGAACAAGAATATAGGAACATATATAAAAATGTTACAATAATAGACGAAGTTAAATTACGAAATTTTCAATTTAAAATAAATCACAATATTCTTACAACGAATTATTTCCTTTTTAAAATAAATAAGCAACAGAACGATAGATGCTCTAATTGTAATAATGTTGCAGAAACTACCTTTAATTTATTTTAATTTATTTTGTGAATGTTCTCAAGTAACCACCTTTACAATTTCTGTAAGAAACTGGATGAACGCGACACTAAATGTTATTCTTCCGAACAATCAAAAGGAATTTTTGCTTAACGCAAACAGATTAAATGAAGTCACGCTTTTTCTGCTTGTTATGTTAAAATATTTTATCTATAAATCCAAATTTTCCGACTATTGCTTAAATTATCTTATTATCCATCAATTTAAAAACTATATAAAACAAAAACTTAAAAGCCGCTGTTATATTTCACAGTGTAGCCGGCACAATGAACGTCAAAATGTTCTTGGCGATGTATTGAATTTGATGAGCTTTTGACATTTCTGTAATTTTAACATCATTGTACTTTTACAAACCTTTTAAAGATTTGATGATATTTTTAATGATTTCTGTGACTAAATTCTAACAGAAAATGTAATACACACACACACACACACGCACACACACACACACACACACATAAAAAAATCGAGTCCTTTGTTATAGAATTTAAAACTTAAATTATTTTGATTTTCCTCATTTACAGTGTTGATGTATTTATATTTATCTATAGACTGTTCCATAATTGATAAATTGACCGCCGCCATTTTGAAGATCACGTGACCGTCCGCAATAAAAGGACTGCTAAACCTCGCTATGATGCTTATGAGTTCCGTATAGGTATGAAACCACCAATTCAGTCTACTGGAGCTCAAAAAATGGTACCCGCATAATGGCGGCTAGAAATAGTTCTCAGTTTTCTTGGCTATTTTTTATCATTTTTGCCCTAACCTGTGTATTTTTTTTTGCTGGAATCATTTTGTTTGACTATTTCTGATAGTGTGGTGGCAATGTTATGCTCATATGCATTCAGAATATAATTCACAATGTGAAATTGTTTCACATACCCCAATCTGAAAATTAGCTCAGATTTTTTGTTAATTTTATGGGTAATTCACATGAGCAGAAATATCTTTCTTGTTTGAAACACAACCCCCACTTTTCTTACTATTTTTCATGAGTACAGATATAGATCTACAAGAATATGTAAGTTAAAGCTATTTAAAAAGGTCTTGCTATGTTTTACAGCCCTGTAAACTTTATGAATTTTATATAGAATAAAGAAGGAATCTATTTAGTGGTTTCACACCTATAAGAAAAATTTCATTTCCTGTTGTCTGCATATGAAAACTTTTAAACTTGCCAGAATGTAGAATTTTGATGTTTTTATTGCTAAAATGCTGTGAAGAAGTATGCCAGGAGTGGATTTAGTGAGTTTTCAAACTCTTCATACTGCAGTTAAGCCATTATTGTAAAATTGCAGGAAAATTGTCCTTCTAAAACTGTAATCAGAATTTTTGTGTACACAAACCTGATATTTTAGCAAGGAGTAAGTTTTGTAAGCTGCCAGAGTGCTCACAAGAGCCATTTAGTGTAGTTTAGCTTATTTAGTGAACATGAAACAGTTAGCTGAGTTCAAAATTCATGTGTATGATGAGAACAAGAAGTTTGGTGATGTCAGGTTTTACTGCACAGTAGGACTTAATTCAGTCAAAAAATGTTTCATATGGTCATTGAGCTTCTGTTCATGTTTTATATTAGTTTGTTTATGAATAAGAAGAAAGTGCATTAGGCTTGTTTCAAGTTTTCATGGTATTTGATTAAGATGGTGTGTAGTTGAGGCTTTGGGAAGTCTTAAGCAGACAGTGATATAATATTTGTGGCTGGTTCACAAAGACAGGTACCTCAATGCTAACAAAATAATATTACTCTTGGAATCTGTTTTCTGATTCTAATAATACTTTTATTGTGTAAGCTTTCAGCTTTGTTAGGCTACAGTATTTTCACATAACCAGTGCTATTATTCTAGTTTGACAGTTTGCATACAAGGTATGGACGGAGGAACAGTACTTGTATTTGGAAATTTTCAGGCAAAAGCAATGCTATTTCCTGGAAACCCATTAACAAAGCAGCATCCAATGCAGCTACATTGCTTTAGCCAAAACTGTGTTCCACATCAATTTCATACAATTTATAACATTTGCTTGACTGTTTATGCTATATTGCAAGGGTATGAAGTGATCTTGAAAGGGAACATGCTAATTAGGTAGAAAAGTGAAGTTTAAAATTTGTGGGTATGTGTTACATGCAGTAGTTACCAATATATGCATTTTCTATTTTCAGTGTGAAATATTCTTCTAATGAGTTAGAAAAATCCCTTCCTTTTGGTTGTATCTGTGTTTACGACTCAGGGATTGCTTTGCCTTTTGCACATATCAGATGTACTCACATGATTACACACTGGCCATAGAGATGGAGCCCATGTTGAAGATCTATCAATGCCATTTTAAGTAAGTAAATAGTCATTTTCATTCATACTTACAGTTAAACATTGCTCAGGAAGTTAAAAGAACAATTTATATTAGTGTAAAGACAGTATATAATAGATGAACAATGAAACTTTGTAAGTTGAATACATGTCTAACATTCAGATGGTGTTCCTGGACTTTTCTGAATTTAAATTGTTAAAATTTCCTCCTTCAAAGAGGTGTAATGAAAGAAGAAAAATGTAACATTTATTCTGTTATATTGTATGTAAATACTTCAGTGCTTAGGTTTAAAGAAGGCATGGACAGCATAAACTATCATTTGAGACAGATGGGGATACAAGACAGAGAAGGACCAGAGAAATTTTAATCTTTTTTGGCAGACAGAAGGACCATAGCTTTTGAAATCTATTTGCTGATTTTTGACCTGGATGTATAACAGTAACCTCTTGAAATAATCTAGTGTGATGCCTTTTCTCATATAAGATAGAGAATTGCAGTTCAGTCATGCTTATTAGGACAAAATATGACTTGAACGTCAAAATAATTTGAAAAATTTGCTTTTTTCCCCAAAAATCTTCATGCAACTGAGAATATTATGTATTTTCTACTAATGTGTAACTCTAAATTTGATAAAATTGGATAAATTAAGAATTCACACATGAGCTGAGACAGATTTGGTTCAAATATTAACGCGTTTTAAAAAATATCAGAGAAATTTCACAAACGACACTTTCTTTCATTTTGCTGCTCTTGTTCACAGTCCACACAGACATTTTGAGTCATTTTAAAAGCTGCATTTTATGAAAAGTACTAGTATTTCTGGACTGAAATTTGGTTTTCTTAAGTTGAAATTAGTAACTCTTGATGTAGAAAACCAAAAAATTACAGTATCAGAAAAAAAAAGTTTTCTTATAGACCGTTCTAGAAATTAGTACCTACCTGATTACCTCCCTTGCGTCCGCCATTAAGGGACTGCGCAGATTGAAGCAGTTTTATAATGTGGAGCTTAGAAAAAGTCCCATTTTTATAGATGTAATGTGATTTTTACGTTGTATGTTAAAGAAACAGATACATATAAACCAGGTGAAGCATTCATTGTCAGTAAAGATCTATCCCAAGGTCTTTTAACTGAAAAAAAATACCTGTAAACGATTTTTTGCTGACATCTCAAGCTATCGAACTGTTAAATAAAGGTCCTGTGATATTCTCCTGTAGATTAATTCTGTTTATTTTATCAAAATTTTACGAAAAAAAAATGCTTTTAAAAAAGTACATGTATCTATTTAAAAAAAATCTTACCAAAAGGGTACAGTTATATAGGTGTCATCATAATTTTGTTTTCCGTATTACAAGAAATTTCATCAACAATAATGTTGAAAAAAGAAGAAGGAAAGCAAACGTATCATTGTAAGATCAGTATCTTACAAACGTGTGGCTTGAAGCTATTACTTTCTTTCTGCATACACAAACTCACATGTTGTACATATCAATACTTTGCAAAAACAAATTTCCCAAATGCAAGAAAGAAAGAATAGAAAAAAGGTCTTTATGGCAACAGATGCTAAATTTCATACGGTCTTGAAAATCTTGCTTGTAAGGAAGAATAATTATGTATTTTTAAATTTCATATAACAATCAGGAAAAAATAAACCACAATGTTTTATAGCCTTTCTCAAGAGCAAATTTCATTATTACAGTGTTTTACTGTGACTGATCAAGCAAGACCGACAATGACAATAAACGGTGACTTATCAAAACAAAGCAGTATGTCACCCCCATATTACGTAACCACATTCCTTCACCACAGGACACCGCGAAAGACAAATGACAGTTTGATAATAAAACAAGCGCTAAAAAAATGCATATTTATTGTCAAGTATTTTTTGAAACTGTATCAAAGAATAAAGCATGTTTTAGTTAAAACAGAATGATCAACCGGTTGATGAGCGAGATGTTTAATTATGTCATTTTGTCCATTTTGTAAGCTTTCACAGTTGTTCTAATAAATGAAATCGTAGTTTCAACTTTCGAAAAGGAAAACAGTGCTTTCAATATTATTTGTGTTTTTGATAAGTCACCCTTAATTGTCATTGTCGGTCTTGCTTGATCAGTCTCATTAAAACACAGTAATAACGAAATTTGCTCTTGAGAAAATGCCTGAAGGCTATAAAACATGGTCTTTATTTGTTCCTGATTGTTATATGAAATTTGAGAATATATATTCTTCTTTACAAACAAGATTTTCAAGACTGTATGAAATTTATTTTATGCCTTATTTTCTATTCTTTATTTCTTGCATTGGGGAAATCTGTTGTTGCAAAGTATTGATATGTACAACGTTTGAGTTTGTGTATGCAGAAAGAAAACAACAGTTGCAAGCCACACGTTTGTAAGATATTGATCTTATAATAATACGTCTTTTTTCCCCTTCTTATTTTTAACATTGCTGTTGCGGATATTTATTTAAACAAAATTATTTTGACACCTATATAACTGAGTGTAGGACAATAGCTCACTAGAACAATAGCCCACTGGACAATAGCCCACTAGGACAATAGCACACTGGAACAAATGCCCACTTATTTGCATTATTATGCATTAATTAAGAAATTGGAAATTTAATGAGTTTAAAACACAAGTATTCATAAGTCAGCAATGTAGACTTCTTTTTTAATTCTGGTATTTCTCTTTAAACAAACAGCAGATCCAGATCCAATGGTTTTTTTACCAGCTCTATTTTACTCCTGTCTTATTTGGTTGACACAGGGTATAAATAAGTAAAAAACACATTGAATCACTGAATATGAAAAGTTAATGCAGACAAAGTATAGAATTTGTATTTGAAATATACAGACGTGAATATTAAAACAATTAAACATCAATATTATTAGTTTTTTACATCTGCACCCTTTTTGATAAGCAGTTGGCTATTGTCCTCCCTGACAAATTTAGCTGTGGGTCATTGTCCGGTGGGATATTGTCCAGTGGGCTATTGTCCTAGTGGGTTATTGTTCCAGTGGGCTATTGTCGGTTCCCCTATATAACTGTACCCTTTTGGACAGATTTTTTTGAGATAGATACATGTACTTTTAAACAACAGTTTTTTTCGTGAAATTTTGATAAAATAAAAAGAATTAATCTATTGGAGAATATCACAAGACCTTTATTTCACAGTTCAATAGATTGAGATGTCAGCAAAAAATCGTTTACAGATATTCTTTTTTTCAGTTAAAAGACCATGGGATATATCTTTGCTGATAATAAATGCTTCATGTGGTTTATATGAATCTGTTTCTCTAACATGCAACGTCACAATCACATTACAGCTCTAAAATGGGACTTTTTCAAAGCTCCGCATTATCAAACTGCTTCGATCTGCGCAGTCCCTTAATGGCGGACACAAGGGAGGTAATTAGGGAGGAACTTATTTCTGGAACGGTCTATATGTTTAAATGTTCACTTTTTCATGACTTATGCAATTGAAACTATTGTAAGGGCAGAGAGGGAACCCCGACCTTCTCTGTACCTATGACGGGGAAAAACAAATGGGGTTTACCGATAAAAAGGGACCCGAAAAAAAAAACAACTAAAAAGCCACCCGTATCCAGATCACATCGTTGTCACACTTCAGTGATGAATAAAAACATAACAAAAACAACAAATTAATACACTTTAATATCAAAATTATCAAAATATCAATTTGAATTGAATAATTTTTGTATACCCATAAAAATATATACAATCGAATAAGTGATCCCTATTAAATTTTGAGTAGTATATATACAATTGAAATGCTTACAAATTGTCACGCTTATTAGCTGTGCGCAGAAAAGTGGTTTTTGCTCACTTATTTATTCTATTTAATTGTATAAACATCATTATGCATAACAGTCTGTATAAAAATGCAGTTTATATAAAACTGATAGTCAAGCGTCTGAAGGCGTGCTGCCACAGAGAAATAAATTACATATTCCACAACATTTTTTATAATGGATATTACAAAATAATATGTAAAATCTGACTTTGATAAAAGTGAAATTTAATTTTTTGTTTTTGATAATTATGTTCCAAAAGCAACATTTTCTAGTTTTTTTAATACATATTTTTTCAAGTTTGACAAATGAAGTTTATATCGATCAATTTTCAACTTTTCCCAAGGCCACGAAATTAGCGGTTTTCCAGTTTAAAAAATCAACAATAATAATCAGTGTTCGCGATTTATGAGAGTCATACGCCTATATAATGAACACAGATGATGATGTCTGCACAGAGGGAGTAGAACCTCGAACAGGTCATCATGAAAGGAATAGTTGCTTTGCTTCTAGTCCTTGCCATCAGCGATCAAGGTAAGTTTATTTTCTGTATTGTTTCTATTATTCAAACATGCGCATTTATTACACAAATCTTACTTGTGCAATTTTGTCTCAGTTTCCCTTATAGTGTGATTTGAATTCGTATACCAGAACCTTGGAATTCATTTCATAATTTTGTAAGATGTGACGAATGGACTTATCGACTTGTTAATTTATACTTAGATAAATAACCATTAAATTTACTACACATTGTACAATGTATTTGATTTTGAGAAATTCACTGATAAAATTCTAAATAAATTTGCATTTCTTAATTGACAATACTGTTTCAATTTAATATATTGTTTATTTGTTCATTTATATAAGCATATATACACTTAGTTCATTGTGCGCTTAATTGTTATCTTTCATTTTTTTTTTGTTTATTTTTATACACTTATAAAAAGTTCTTCAATTTATTTCTTTTCTCAGTGAGAGTAATTATAATTTATCTTTATTTGTCTGTAACAATCTTTTAATATAAAAAATCATAGATTTTAATATCACTGCCTTTTTAGGTTTAATGGTTCATAATAAATAAAAGATATATGATATTTCCAAAAATCTGTGAAACAACTTTTGAAATTCATAACAGTACTAAGATACCTTGCGTTGCTTTTCAAGAACATTAATGAAGTTAACACATAAATAATAAACCAAATTTAGCTGAAATGGTTTTACAGATTTCTATCATTTCCTTAAAAGATAATGGCAATATGAACGGACATATTTATCAAGTGAAAAAGTTTCTCTGATATATTTAGTGATTATTCCTAGCACATATAGAACCACGCTCGGTAAAAACAAAAGATTTTGAATAAAGAAATGGAGGAAGTTCACTTCAGTGTGCCATATATTCTGACGTGTCTGGGTTATTTTTAAGATGACGTTACGGTTGTTATAGAGTAAAACGTCCTGGACGTATGACAGTATCAGTGTCAGAATTACACCGCGTTGACACCATGATGGCTTTTTTTAGAAAGTATTCTTTGACTTTTATATTTAAAAACTCTCAGGTCTGCCCTTAATACTCATCAGAAAGGCAATCGTATGGTTTCAGTGGAAAGTCAAAATTAAGTCACACTTATCTCGGTAATACGCAGTGAACACAGAACATGCTCCTTCAGAAAAGTCATGTTCTTTGTTACTTTGAATTTTTTCTGCAAAAGTGTAAAGTTCGTATGGCTTACAGTAAGATTGTACTTACTGAAAATATCAGCTATACATGAAGAAGGAAGCGTTAAACAATTCAACTGAAAAATACAAGAAAATAAAACTTAAGTTTATTCATATCCGAATCAGATAGAGTGAAATAGTTCAAAACAACAACTGCATTTTCGATCATTATAAAACTGAGGCTTCCGAATGTCGGGTGTTATAACAGTTCTAAATGCAACTTACCAATACTAAGACACAGACTTAAGCACCAATAGGTTTCTGAATTGATTTCAATTTGCCTAAAGCTGCATCAAGGTTGCCAATACATTTTAAGACAATGTACATTTTACTGTTTCGAATGTGACGTAAACCAAGTGCACGCAATCATTTTTCAGGTTATGGATGGGGGAAGAAGGGTAAAAAATATGGTTACTACGGTACAGGCCTAGGCGGGTACGGTGCAGGTGGCGGATTTGGCGGAGGTCTAGGCGGGTTTGGTGGAGGGTTAGGCGGGGGTTATTACAACGGATTCGGAGGAGGTATGGGCGGATACGGTGGAGGTCTTATGGGTGGATACGGTGGTGGCCTAATGGGTGGATATGGCGGTGGCCTTATGGGGGGATACGGTGGAGGTCTTATGGGTGGATACGGTGGTGGCCAAATGGGTGGATATGGCGCTGGCCTCATGGGTGGATACGGTGGTGGTATGGGTGGCTCCGGTGGAGGCATGATGGGTGGCTACGGTGGAGGCATGATGGGTGGATACGGTGGTGATATGGGTGGATACGGTGGTGGCCTGATGGGTGGATACGGTGGTGGCCTGATGGGTGGATACGGTGGTGGTATGGGTGGATACGATGGTGGTATGGGTGGATACGATGGTGGTATGGGTGGATACGGTGGTGGCCTTATGGGTGGATACGGTGGTGGCCTAATGGGAGGATACGGTGGTGGTCTGATGGGTGGATACGGTGGTGGCCTAATGGGAGGATACGGTGGTGGTATGGGTGGATACGGTGGTGGCATGGGTGGATACGGTGGTGGCATGGGTGGATACGGTGGTGGCATGGGTGGATACGGTGGTGGCATGGGTGGATACGGTGGTGGCATGGGTGGATACGGTGGTGGCATGGGTGGATACGGGAGTTTTGGAAGGAAGCTCCCATGGATCTGGGACAGATGCAAGTGCATGAGAAAATGTCCAAAGTACAAGATGTACGTTGGTAAATGCAAAATCTGCAGGAACTGCAAGCTTGTTATGTGCTGCAGATTTAGAAGTTGGAAAAGACACTTTGGGTAAAAAAATGGTACGTATGTTTCTAAAGCTATTTCATGTATTGAACTATTTGCAGGCGGGTTATTGTAGTTATACCTGCTTTATCTACAGATTTACAGGGAAAAATCATCAGAATCAGGGTAGAAAAAATACTTCGTCAGGTTTCTTAGAAATATCTCAATGTTTTTGTTATTACATCACATTTAATATTCCAAGCTAAAAATTGAAATAATGTTCATCATGGTAGTTCCAGAAATAGCTTGCCATATTTTAAAGCAACGATGTGCTGAGGAAGAAATAAGAAAGAAATATTAACAAATTCAAAATGCTATAAATTTTACAATTGTAATTAGTATTTTAGTAATATGCGACGCATTCGTCAAGTATTTTGAGAGCAAAGGATTTTCTATAGCACGTTCCTGGTACATATTTACATATTTATTTTTTTCATCGGGCGCACTCGATATTCGGAACACACTATAATAAACACACCTTTTATATATAAGTGTTGCTTGTTTTAAGAAGCATCTTTGAACATGACAGTCCAATTCATGTACGACAACGTATAGCCTGTTTATTAATATTTTGATGAATCACTGTGATGAAAATCAGTTTTGTCATCTTGATAGTCAGACAAGCAGGTACTTAAGGCAGAGAAATAACACTCTTGAGCGTATTTGAAAAGCTGGGAGGTTGATGGGCAGTAACAAGAATATTTTATAGGTGAAGAAAAATTTCGGGAATATTTAACAATCTAAATGATCTTCTACTGGACTAGATATCCTTACGCAAATAGTTTACATGTAATGTCTTCTTGCAGGTTCACAATTACGACAAGACAGCGCAAATGAACGGAAACGGAAATCGACTATGGATTTATTTGTAAATATATATAGTTGAATAAAATAAGTAGAGATGCAAGATGTGTTTATGCCTTTGTAAAGTACAATATTTTCAAATCTAAATGTTTCTTTGAATTAAGAATCAAAACCATCGCAGGTTCGAAATAATCACAACAACTTTGAAAGTACAGAAGATACACACAAAAATGGAAAAAAAGTCAAACTTTGATGAAAGCTCCGAAGAGTATCATAGGTTTCAACTGAAATAACTATAGCAGAGGAAACATATGGTACAAATATTTTATTTCAGCATAATCAATAAGATTGTCTGTTTTTCCCCTTCAAAATTTCAATGCATACCCCCACCATCAGTAAGAATAGAATCCTTAGAGTGTGTAGGTGACATGGAATTTTTTACTTATTTTTAAAGATAAAATTGTTATCGCACTATGGAGTATGTAAACTTTGTGAAACATCTTGATTAGGCAGGAGAATATATAATAATGTTTATTTCATAAACCACTGAATATGGAAACACTCAACTGGGAATTTAAAAATTTTACATTTCAAAATATTGTTCAGTGTAGTCTTAACAACTTTGTCTTGCTAAGCGAAATTAAATAAATCATTGAATAATAATGAACAGAACAGAACAGAACAGATAGTTTATTTACATTTAGGACTTAAACAAAGTTTATCATCCTTACATTCATGAAATATACATTATAAATAATATAAAGACTAACACGTTTTAAACACAGTGAAAAACATAAATGAGGGTAACCCAACCATAGAACAATAAAAATATTACACATCAATTTGCCGTAGAATGTTTTCTCTAATTTTCTGAGCACAATTTATGTAGCATGCTAAATTTGTCAAAACCTGTACATCTGTTGAATTTAAAAGCTGCAATAATTTATGCATACTAGGACGAGTAATAAAAACTTCATTCAGATGTCGTTTCCTCACAAACTTGTATCTATTACACGTCAAAAGAAAATGGTATTCGTCCTCTATTTGACCATTTAAACACACTTGACAGAGTCTATGTTCTCTTTCCATTCTATTATTTCCGTATCTTCTCAATCTAGTAATAAGAAATCTTTGTGATTTTGGTAAAATGTTTAAATACTGTTCATATTCAACACAAGATTTTAATTTTTTATAAACAAACAATACAATACAAATAACTTCACCACTCTTGTTTAAAACAGTCTATCACTCGTTGTTTAAAAAATAAAATAAACCATTTATCATCTGTAAAACTATTTTGGTTTTCCCATATGTAACCAAAACCATAAGTGTATAACAATGTTTTTATATTTGAAGCTTATAATTGTAACATAGGCTGGATTACGGCTGTATCACCGTATTAATGATTTAGGTAAAAATATATAAAAACAAATGCCTTACCTTATTACTAATAATTCATTATAATGTAGTGCAACATGTGATAATTCTCATCAAAAATAAAAAAAAATGTATCAAGTACTTCACTATGTTGAATTATTTTCCTTCTCTGGCCGCCATATTGGAATCTCTCAGCAATTTGTAAAAGTCGCTTATATCGCAGTAATTATTTGAGGACCCTCTGAGGTGTTATAAAATAGTTGTTGTATGATCACAACACCAGTTTCTTTGTCATAAAATTCTAACATACAACAGTTTAATAGTTTATAAAGTTTTAAAAGTCTCTAACTATTAAGTAATACCTTTAAATTGAAAAATTGTAAAAAAAGTCCAACACAGAACAGTTTATATTACTAATTACTAATTACTAATTTCTTGAGCTTCTACGGGAGACAGTGTGGGCGCCTAAACACACTTGCTGTCCTTAAAACTAAGACAGTACTACCGTATTTGAGGTGTGTCCAATAGCTGCAAAGGTCCCATTTTTGTCCCGTTTTACAAAGCAGTCTGAAGTGCATCCTCTCAAAGCCTCTGGTTGCCAAGCGCGGCAAACACAAAAAGGTCATCTTACTTAACAGATGCATCACTGTCACTATCAGACCCAAGTTCAATGGGTTTATCTGTGGCTTTGGAAGTCGCTGAAGTGCTGGCTTTAATGGGATTTTTGAAAGATTTGTGTGTTTCTTTTGGTAAGTACTACGGATTTTTTTTCACGGTACAAGATATATTTTCAACTTCTGACTTTTTAGCTGCAACTGATTCTAATGTTTGCAAAATGGCTTTTTTTCAGAAGACTGCCAGAGAGGTATGGCGCAAACTTACGTTTGGGTTTATGCTCAGTTACTACAGTGGTTATGGTTCTTTCCTGGAAAATTTGTTTATTCAAATGCCCAGTAACATCTGTATTGTATGTGTAGTAACATCATTTATATCAATTTGCAAGCTACCATAAAGAATGGTTTCCTGTGAGCTAGCATTAGAATGGAGTGTTTTTTTGCTGTTTTTCATAAATTACTGCAGGTGCAATTTGTGCTTGAGTTGTTACACTTTTATTAAAAGGAAAAACACCAGCTTTGGCAAAGGCAGCAAACAAATTTTCAGGTCGCATTGCTTTCATGTAAGGCCTAACAGTTAGTTCAGGCCTAACAGTTAGTTCAGGCCTAACAGTTAGTTCGGCTATGTTGTACAGAAACAGAAATGCCAGGATTTCTTCTCAGGTAAAACTGGCACTCGTGATTATACATTGCCTTAAAAGGACCAAATATCCCTACATCTAATGGCTGTATTAAGTGACTTGACTGCGGAGGCAGTAGAAACAGTATAACATTTTTCTTTACTGCCCATTTAGTACGAGTCAGTAGTGACTGAGACTTATGTCCATCATAGAGAATTAAAACCTTTTGACCATTTTTCCTTTCAGACAAGTTAACATACTTTGCCAAAGCAGTTTTTATGTTGGGTTTCTGTGCTAACATTTGATTTTTTTTTTCGTAATGGAATCCTTTCAAACGTATGTGATTGTTTTTGTTTGGAATCTTCGCAAGCATTTCATTTTTTTCTGTGTTTGATTTATTCGTAAGCATGTTTCATTGCTATTTCTTGTGTTGGAATTCAAAATGTTAAGCGGTATTCTATATTCATCGAAAGTTAAGTCCCTTAAGTGTGTCAAAATTTTCAGCACTGGAAACAAAAGAGTATGCACAACTAGGTTTGATACTGAACAAGCCTTTAAACTGTCAATAAATTCCAGCAAGTGATTTTTGAGATGATGGGTTCACAAAATGTTCCTCTGTATATTCCATATTATAAAAATTCAATGTCCCATAACCCCGTCAAAATAACCTGGAGTGAATAATCAATATTTGTCAAAATCTAAACAGATCTAGACAATGTTAATGCATGGTGCTCGCAAAATGCAGTGGTGCTAAATGCACAAAACACTAAAGCTATGACATTATCAGTGAAAAGTTCAAAATCAGAAAATACTGTTTTACCTACTTTACACCTTCAAGACCAAGAAATAGCATTTACAGACACTGAAAAATTACTAGGAGTCTATGTTGACAACAATCTTAAATGGAAAACACAAGTTCTAACAACTATTAAAACATGCAATTCACAGCTCTACTTACTTCTTAGAATTAAACAATATCTTGATCTTCATTCTAGAAAACTATTTTTTAACGCATACATACTACCACACTTGGACTACTGCTGTACTATTTTGGGAAACTGCAGCAATGAATTATTTTCAGATAATGTCAAATTTCTAAAAAGGGCTGCTAGAATAATTCTAGACAAAAATTTTGACAATCCCACAACTGAATTATTTAAAGAACTAAACTGGATGTCCTTTGACCAACGCATTAGGTACAAAAAGTCAATTCTCATGTACAAATCAATAAACGAACCATCCTTTCCACAGTATATGAAAAATTAATTCCAAAAAGTAAATGAAAGACACAACTTAAACCTAATATCTGCACAAAATGAAAAACTAATACTACCAAAACCAAAAACAGAACTCTTCAGGAAATCATTTACTTACTCTGGACCCAAAATATGGAAAGGCATACCAACACATATTCGAAATTCTGATACTCTGAGGAAATTTCAAGCCACTTATATTCAGTGGCAATTTCCTAAATAAATTTTGTAGTGATTATCTATGTTCGCACAATGCTAATGGTGAATTTAAATTACCTGTATATTATCTCATTATTGTCTTTCTTGCTGTATACATACATATATGTGTTTATGTTGATAATTCAGTCATTCAGTGAGATAACATTGTTTTCATAATGCAAAAAATCATGTTTTATTAATTGATATGATGATGTGTATGCATATACTATATATATATATATATATATATGTGTGTGTGTGTGTGTGTTGACTGTATAAAACTATATTATGTTGAGGCCCGCATAGAATATCGGGAAACCGAATGCGTTAGCCTCATTAAATAAAGACGTTACTTACATTCTTACTATCTAAAGAACTTGAAACCAAAATAAGTATGCACAACTAGGCTCTGTGAAATATTGAAGAACTTTGTCCATTGATTTTGAGATTGATAATTTGGCCTCTGATGCCTAATCTTCATTTGAGAGTTCTTAAATAAGTTGTTATCGTTTTAATATTTTTTGTTACATAATGATATTATTATTATCATTATTTCATTTATCATTGTTCGGTATACTAGTAATACGGAAACATGTTTGTGAACAAGTGCCCGACTTAGATAACCATACTGAATGAGCTGATAGGCGAGTCGATTAAGGTTTTCTCAGTTGCCAGAAATATCAAATAATCTAAAGCACACCAGCATATAGTATTTCAAATAGGTGCGTTTCATATGTGCAAGGTGCTTTTTAGGCACGTTAATTTTCGATTTTTGCCATTTTTAATCACATTTATTCCTAACATTATAGAATATTTCTCACCATTTTCCTCAAATTTAAAGACTATATTCTTAAATAACTGCAATACATTTACAGTAGTAAAAGAGTAAATTTAAGTATGTAAAAAATATTTATATTTTAAATCTGCATCTAAATCAACCTCTTAATCACTTCTGCGGTTTTTAATAACCTGAGCATGCCATTTATCTATGCTAATAATTTTCCGCTTAATCAACATTAAAATTCCGCTTTGACTTTTGACTAGGTAATTATTGGAAAATTGGAAGTGCTTTTTAAATTATCTTTAGACGTTTTACACCAGGAAGAGGTCTCAAAGTCTTATCTATTTAAAGTCATTGGAGCCATATATTCCACGTTCGTGATACCAGTTACAAGCTGATAAATAGACTGTCGTCTGCATCTGATAACAATGTACCCATTTTTAAAGTCTTTCAGTTTGTATCCCATATTAAAGTGATTATCTTAAGCACTGACAGGTATTTAAGATTAAAAAAAAATATCAGTTAACCCTACTATACCGCAAGGTCATTGGAGTCAGAATTCTGATAAGTAGGCAGCCAGTGTGGATGGGTATTTAAAAAAAGAGCCAATCGGTGCCTTGCAATCTGACCTAACAAGGCAGAAAATAAGTAGAAACATCGGTAACATTCAATCATTTATTTTTCCATCTTTAAATAGAAGCATTGTGATTGGTCATAAACATTTGAATTATCTAAAGAGACGTTTTCATTGGAGAATATTGTTTAAAAGATGCTGGACTTCCTTATTGGAAAAGAAATCGCAAGCTCAGTAGGAAGATCTCTTTAAAAAATCGCGATGTAACGAAACGTATAAATAGGCATCAGAGATCAATGTAACCCCACAAATCGAATACAGAGAATTCACGCAGAAGCTCCTAAAATGGTAATTGTTTTCAAGCTGCTTTAAATATTTAAAACGCATTCGCTTGCTCGACTTTCTTGTTTCTTGTAAGAAATCGAAAAAAGTGATATATTGTTTCATTCTGTGCAAATAATTTGTTCATACAAACCGAAAAAGCTTACATATTTTGTTGCATCTGACAACGGTCTAGTGCAAATCGAAAATGTGCCTCCATCTTCTGCAATTAATTACCTATTTACCTGTAAATAATTTACAACATTTTTATAGTAGGGACATATTTTCATGTACATGTATAGATTATTCTTGTACCTATCTGCGCTTTCAAGTAAGATGCATTTATGAAAGAGCATCAGACTTAATATTCTGAATGTCAGTGCTATATGTTTTTGTTCTAAATGCATTATTTACTGTTTCAGAAACTTTACAAATATACGCATCTTCAAGAACTGCTAAGCATTTTAGTTCTGCTGACCTATATACACGTGTCATTTGGGCTTTTCCGGAGGCGAGCATTAGACATCGCTTTGGGGAACGATTCAAACGATTCAGGGATATTGCAAGAAGAAAACGAGAATTATAAACCAAACAATCTTAAAAGAAACAACTCCTCCTCAGGACAGGCTTCGGTTTTGAAATGGGATCACTCACTTGCAATGTCTGAAAGGGAAAAGCATATCATTCCAGTTAATCTTGGAGATAAAGATATCATTGGACGCCCAAGAAACCTTCACATTTTGCAGAGAAACAAAGTCAATGTTTTAAAGAGGAATGATATTCCTGGAGAAAATACAGAGTCTCTGAGAACAAAGAGAAGTGCACACTGTTCCAGCAATGTACGGGAACGATCCATATGTCCATGGCATTATGAATACCCTACCAATCATACATTACTTCCGGAAACAGTTCAGGTTATATCCTGTACCAGCACCGTTTCGTATATCCCAGAATCTGTTATTCAGTGTCAGCAGTTATACACACATATGTCGTTCAAGTTGAGGTATTGTGAGGACATGTCTTCAGGTTCATGTTTCTTAAAGAAGCGCGTGAAGTCAGGTTGCTTGGCAACATTTCCTTGTTTTGTACCGGCAGCAGACTAAGAGATGACATTTCAGCTTTTTTGGCATCGCTGATGAAAAATCATATGCAATATGAATAAAAACAATAAACCTGTTTACAAGCATTTTAGTGTCATATTCATAGTTTTCACGTGTGATGAAAATATTTGACATTATGTTTACCACTGACTAATGTTTAGTGAAAAATATACATCACATGTTCAGTGTATTAAAGTTTACATTATTAGATTGTTCCTATTTTCTTCTATTTAAAAATTTTTCCCTGCTTAAAAAATAAATTTTGTTAAATTAATCTGGTAATTTCAGCGGTTTCAATCTCTGCGTCGAGGACAATGCGGTATTTAAAGAGGCTGAACTCCAGATTTGATATAAAAAATTTTTTTACTTAAATTAAATATCTAGATGCCGTGAGATTATAACAACATGATATTTTACTTCAAAACTGATTATAAAAGTCAAAATAGAACAAAAAATATATATTCACTTCAGCTGGATTTGAACTCTGGACGCTCATGTTAACAAAATATTAACAACGCTTTAACTGTCACCACTATCGCCACATGTGAAATAACGATTGTTTACTTTAAATCTTATACAATATAGTTATACCGTCGCGTTACGGTATAGCATTATGAAAGGAAAAAAATCAATTTATAATGTGATTACCTGACTTATTTTTTGTCAGTCAGTTTTTAAGCATTAATAATAAATATCACAAGAAATTTATAATACAAGAAAACTTTATTTTTTGTGCCCGGAGCACAGCCCCTTTAAAACACAGCATTAATGCTGCGATGGTGTAAACCGTCATACCTACGTAAGCCTTACAACAGAGCATAAGCTTCTCGTGTAGCAGTTTCATGAGTGTGAAACATGTCAAAGTTCAGACATAACAGATTTCAAAATATATCCAGTGCAGATGGAAAACAAAAGTTAAGAGACGAATCATTATGTAATCCAAATTCACTCACTTTTTGCACAGACTGTTTTTCTTTTTTTTTTTTCACTATGACCACTTTGAATTCGTGTTAAAATTAGCAAGTAATTCTAATTTTCCATTGCTTGTTATTGAACTGTAGAAAGAAAATGAAAGTCTTATAGTTTTTATTCCCATACAAGTAAAATAAGCTTCCAGTATTTTCTTACTTTACAATCTGTAACTTGACCCTAGATAACCATAAGTTAACATCTGATAACGAATCCCGTTTTCGTTTTTTCTTTGCCTTTCTGATTCTCTTCGAGTACTGTAAAGCGATCATTAAAAATAACATAAAAGCCTTTGGACATATGCATAAGTTTTAAGCACAAACACACAAAGGTTTTGATTCACAGAAAATAAAATGGTATTTTTGGTGGGTAGCCTTTTTGTTTGTTAGCATACTTGTTGTACTTAACAGATAGAGAAATCCGAGATTGCAAAAAAAAAAAAAAAAGAAAAAAAAAAAAAAAAAGAAAAAAAAGAGAGTTAACTGCTCTAGAAAGACTGTTCACAATCTTGCAAAATGTTACAATGTACTGGATCTGTCAGAGATATGCTGCTAAGTGCAACAACATTATACAAAGTATTTCAAAACTTATGCGACGCAATCCATGGGAATATAAAGATTTCTGTAAGTGTTGGTAATATACAAACTATCCAAATATGTGAACGATGAAATACGTGGCGTAGACTTTTCTTATAGCGTCATTATTAGTCACGCCACATACTGATTGCGTAATCATGTTGACAACGCTAGGTTTAAACCTCTCGTCTACGTAACGGAACAATATTCTTTTAACGTTAAATTGTGTTGCTAGTACGAATTGATCAAGCATTATATTGATGGTGTATTGATTGTTATATTTCCACCTGTCATTATCGTTGCTACTGCTACTCGTAATCATACGAACGTACACAGATGTACACAGATCGTCTTCCTAACGTGCATAACAATTGAGTTTTTTGCATTGCGTGCACTTACCTATCATGTACGGTACTGTTAGCGTTTATCTTGCGTTTTTGAGATGGTTTGTTTACCTGCCCGTCTGAGTATAATAGAACATGCTTCGACAGTTTTCGTGAATAGCTCGAAGTGTTAGGTCTGTATAAAGTGTGCGGAGAGACCATGACAAGTGTGCGAAGAGACTACGACAAGTGTGCGAAGAGACTACGACAAGTGTGCGGAGAGACTACGACAAGAGTGCGAAGAGACTACAACAAGTGTGCGAAGAGACTACGGCAAGTGTGCGAAGAGACTAAGACAATTGTGCGAAGAGACTACGGCAAGTGTGCGGAGAGACTACGATAATGTGGAGTTGCAGTTTCTTGTGCCTCTAGACGGTGTAATTTTGCCTTGGGGTTAAGGTGTTGATGCCACAGCTTCATCTTGGGCTAAGCTGGGCTGGACTGGCGCCGTGTGTAATAGATATAGAATGCAGCCTTTTTTTGCCTGTGTGCTTCCTTAGACGTTCGCTTTTTTGCAGATCTTCTTTCAGTAAGACTGGAATGAATGATCCGTGTAAAAGGGGCAAATGCTTTATATAACTGTGCGTCTCGCGAGCGATTCTTATATGCACACCATACGCAGATAGCACGCATAGCTCATCAGATGTTTAGTAATATTTAGAGATGGTTATTCGCTCTGGTTCAATAATTATAATGCAGTGCGTTCACGTTCATTTCTTCAATTTGTTATAATGAAAAGGGGCAATATATACCTCAAATTTCAGCTAGACAATTAAATTTTACCAGCAGTCTTTACTAACTTCCATCATGGGACTCATGCTTCCACTATCATAAACTGAGACAGAACCTATTAATACACGTGACACTAGTGACTGCAATTGCATGTACTTTGCTCTCAAAATGTTATGTGATTTGTGTCCAGTTATGAACCAATCTCATTAAAACCATATCCTGTCGCTCCAATACCCTTCGCTAGGTAGCGAAGAGTAACGGAGCGAAAACGATGATCTGATTTTAATGAGATTGACATGACATGACATGAATATGCACTTTTTGCCGATTCTAAAATTGGTTGTTCTTAAGTAAGCAGGCAAAATGCTGATGTGACTAGATTTTGGACAATGCTTGATTAAACGTGGCCAAGTTTCGTAACGATGTAAGATTCAGTTGAAAGAAATTTTCTTAAAAGATGCATTTTAAAAGAATACTGGAGAAGGTGTCTGAGGACGATGCTGCTTGTCTCGTCTGGTGATGGCTATATAGTTTTGGAGGGCATGCCTTGCCGTCTGTTCTTCATTCTAAGATGGTGATGGTGCCATCGTGGACATGCTCTTTTTACAGGTGGGCATCACTTACTGGCTTTCTGTTCTCTACCTGCTGCTCTGTTTCATGAGGTTTAGTGTTCACGTTGGGTTTGTGATGGAAATAACTTCTAGGCCGTCTGCAGCTGCGTCAGTAACAGAGCGTTCAGCGTACATACGGGTCCATGTGGGGGTTTCTCCACTTTGGTATACTGGTGTACAGGACGGCTTTTGACAGGTCATTTTCAAGGGAATTTATAAACGGTTGTTACTTCACCAGTGAGATAAATTTCAATGAGCTAGTCATTTTGCTTTATGAATGCCGACATTTTGAGAATTTTGTAATCCTGGCGTTCAATGGTGTCTACTTTTATGGCATTAGTATTTTTGCACTCGAGAGAATGGAGCTTTGTTTCCACCGGCGAGATTTTTTCATTGTTTTGGGTTTGGAGGCTCATTTTATGGCGCGCATTGCTTGATTCTGGATTATATCGAGGTTCTGGATGTTGGTTTAGGTTTATGTAGACCAGACAGTACGGCCATACCCATTAAGGTTCTACCTGTTCGCTGATCAATTGTCTGAAGTATTTGTCTTTTAGTATCCAGTGATTGGCTGCTGGCATGGGCATAATTAAATGCTTCTTCCAGTTCAATTTATTTGTGGTTTCCAGGTTAGGCGCATGTCAAAACCAGGTGACCAGGATAAAATTTAGTTTACTAGGACTGATGACATGGTGTCTTTCTGTGTAGAACACAGACATGTGTATTTGAAATAAATGACGTCACAAATCAACTATGCTACAGTTACTGTAGTAGCCGATTAAGGCTTTGAAACCGCAAATATGGGTAAATTCCGTTGATATTTAACCTCTGGTCAGCGTGTAGACCAAGGTCTATATGGGAATGGTTATAATGGCGACGTCACAGGCTCGACGTCAAAACATCTAAAATTTACGCAGGCAAGAAACAAGAGCCCTCATTATTCGTTTTCAACCCCAAATGGCTCCATGTAAAAATTGCATAACAACGTATCATAAATACCATTACAAGACAAAGACAAAGAGTAGGTTACAAACAAGAAACACCATGTTAAGTTATGAACAACATTGTAATTAATAATTATATAATTCATTAATTATAAAGTTTTGATAAAGTGTAGGTGTACTTACAGAGGTGATGAGATTTAAACCTTGTAATACATAACTATACCTTTTTATAATACATGTAAACACAGTTTGTACAATGTATAAATGCAAATGTATGGCACAAGTGTTTATTATTAACAGTGCACAAGAGAAGACATGAAAAAATATTAAGTTGAAATAAAGTGCAACAAATTTAAAGTACTTTATGGAAGCTTTGGGGAACTTTGGAAATATTCAAAATTCATTTACATTCCTCAAAGATAATACTAATAGAACTGTCTCCAAAACTGGAGAAAAAAAATCCCGCCCATTGCATCTTTTTTCAAGATTTATGCTAAACAGAAAAATCGTTAGTCCATATTGCATTTACAAAGCCTTTTACCCCCTAGCATATGTTAAATTCTAAGAAAAAAGATCATTTCATGTGCTTCAGTTTCAACTGATTGCAAATGATGCAGTTAAATGAAAGGGTTGTTATCAGACCATTATTCAAAGGAAAGACCATTATGTGGTTTCCATCCTTCTTAAGGGTTTGCCACAGTGGATTGGAAGTATGTCCTTACCTTGGACCCCTATCACTGAGAGGTCACAGTGTTTCAGAATGTCTCATTATTTAACAATACCATGGAAACAGATAAACATAAGTTTAAGTACATGTATGATCTTAACTGGTCAAAAGATGCCTTCCTGAGATATCTTTGTACCGTTAGGTGATGAAAGTCGCCATATTGTCTAATCAAATGAATGTAAGCATTGATAAATGGAAATGTAACATTTCAATTTGCAGTATCATTTCAATTTGCAATGTTAAAGCTATATGACAGTTCTGGGTGTCACATGGGGGGCAGTACTGTAGAGAATGTATAGATATGAATTTCGAATTCACTGAAAACAGAACATGTATTTGAGCACTCGTCTACAGACATAATCTGAGAAGGTCAAGTTCATAAAGACCTTAGACTGATTCCTGCAATAAATTGAGTCAACAGATGAAAAAAAATTGCTCTTTTGGCATACTTTAAAACTTTGCAAAGTGTTCATGAAAGTTTAAATGCAAAAAAGAGTTCACAGTGAACAACAACAACAACATTTATATACAGTTTTACTTACATGTATATAAGAATAATGTAATAATACTACAAACTGTTTCAACAACTATATACATCTGAATGATTGTGAATACAAAATAAGTGTACTGGTGTAAATGAAAACATGTATATAAAAGTATAAACAACAGTATTGCAGAAAGCATTTTTTTGGCAAGTACTGAAAAACAAAATAATATAGCAGTGTAAAATGTCTATTCTTTGTACCATGATTCCCTACATTTCCAAACTGCCTAAGTAAACATAACACAGTCGATCTACACCACTGTTTTCATTTCTTCAAATATGTATGCAATTTCAAAAATGTTACATAAGTTTTCCAATAGTTCTAAACAATAAAGTAACCCTATTATATCCAAGATTTCAGCAAGACAAGAAATTGAAAGGAGTTTCAATAAATTGTTTTGACTAAAGCCAAACCTAAATACACAGGTGAAAATTTTAAAAAATGGCTGAAAAAGCATCAGTTGGGACGCAATAATCTTTGTTTTCAGATGTCGGTAATTCAATGCTTATATGCGTCATTATGTACTACAGCGCAAGGTCTAAAAGTTAAAAATCATATTTCATTTCTTAATGTTTTCCAAAATTATAATATGTTTTAAAATATAACCAAGATTTTAGAAAAATATCATTTGCCATGGAAACATTGGTACCAAAGAGTAGACATTTTTTTTGCATTATACGTCACCTAAGCTACCTACATATTTGATAGGCTGTAAACGTTTAAATAAATAGCGAAAAAACTTGACAGTGAAGTTCTGCATCCCTCAGACTAAGAACGAAATAACAAATCTGTAACAAATACAACTTAAGACATTTGATGCCAAAACTGGAACAAAACAAACAAAAATCTACAAAACAGAAAAAAATGAGCAAAAAAAGGAAATAAGAACACTAAGAAGCAACATGGAGTTTAAAAAAATATTTCAGTTTTTACTGCAACAGAAGTACTGATGTAAACCCAGAAACAGCAATGGCTAGTTTTAATTTTGGTAGCAATCAGGTAAACAACTCTCTTTAGGGTTCAGATAATTAGACAACCTGCTTAATAATCATTGTATATACTTCAAGACAATTTCAGAACTTTATAAGGATACTTTGGTATCGATGAAACAGTATATTTTAAAGCTAAGGGGAACATAAGTAACCTCGATTTCATGAAAATTTGTTGTCATGAGATGGATATATCAGTTATAAGGTCATACTGATGTCAATTTGTTTTGTAACAATTTTATGAAACTGAAAAAAAAACCCACTTCATTATGCAGTTTATACAAACAACATGCTGGCTAGGTGTTTCTGTAACAAGTGAAATTTGCCTACAGGCACAGAAACTAAACCTATAAGTTTGCTTTAAATGGGCATTTATTTTGCAAAGCTCAGATCAATTTATTTATAAATGTAGCTTTTCAACATTTCCGAGAAAAAAAATTTTACACCATAGTTATCATTGCCTTCAGAGCAGTAACTTTAAGCAAATGATTTACAAATAAATAAAGTACTACAGTCGGCTGCACAAAATTCTATTTGACCTCACAGAAATATAAAACAATCACACTCTAAATTTATCTCATATCTCTCCTTGCACCACAGCAAGATATCTTTGGTTTCTTCTTACACTGTAAAATCAGCAGTGACTGTCATAAATTTTGTGAAGCTAAGAAAGCAGACGACATTTTTGCCACTCTCTCTTGTCAGTAAATATTTAAAGACTTTTTGAAACCAATGACAGCCTCAATTAGTCCTGGCAGTTTCTGCAGCAGTGCCTTAACAAAACCTAAGTACTGATGTCTAAAACAGTGTTTAAATGAAATAACAGATACTGTACATTTGTATCCACTGTGACCTTGACCTCAACCTTAAAATCATGCTTTTTTTTCATTTCATTATACGTTACTGCCCTCTACTGTATGAAGCTGCTGTTTTATAAGATCACAGGTTGGTACTTTTATGGATGAAAGAAAGCAATTAATTGGCTGAGCAGATTTACAGATAGAAAATGTAACATCTGGCATGGCCTCATTCTAAGAAGTCAATAACAGTTATGATTTTTTATTATGCAGTAAATATAAGGTTACAGCGGTATCAGAATAGAATAAATATTACAAACAAGAGGGCCATGATGGCCTTGTATCGCTCACCTGAGTATGACTGCTTTTAACAAAGTTGCTATGGACCTGGTTAATTGACCCCAGATGACCCATATTTTAACTTGACCTAGAAATTATTGAAACAATCTTTCTGACAAATTTCCAGGTTATTTGGAATTTAAATCTTACCTCTAGAGTGTTAACAAGGTTTTTCCATATTTGGGCTCTTTGACCTAGTTTTTGACCCAAGATGACCCATATTCAAAACTGAGGTAGAAATCATCAAAACAACCTGTCTGACAAATTTGCAGGATATTTGGACTTAAAATGTAACCTCTGGAGAGTTAAAAAGGTTTTTACATATTTGGGCTCTGTGACCTGGTTTTTGATCCCGGAAGATCCATATCCAATTTTGAGCTAGAAATCATTGAAACAACCTTTCTGACAAATTTCTAGGACATCTGGACTGAAAATGTAACCTCTAGAGCATTAACAAGGTTTTTCTACTTTTGGGCTCTGTGACCTTGTTTTGACCCCCGATAACCCATATTCGAATCTCAGAAATCATTGAAACAATTTTTCTTACAAATTTTCAGGTCATTTGGACCGAAAATGTAACCTCTAGAGTGTAAACAATTTTTTTCTATTATTGGGCTCTGTGACCTAGTTTTTGACCCCAGATGACCTATATTCGAACATGAGCTAAAAATCATTGAAACAACCTTTCTGACAGATTTCCAGGACATTTGGACTGAAAATGTTACCTCTAGAGTGTTAACAAGGTTTTTCTATATTTGGGCTCTGTGTCCTAGTTTTTGGCCCCAGATGTCCCATGTTCGAACTTGACCCAGAAATCATCAAAGCAATCTTTCTGACAAAATTCCAGGATATTTGGACTGAAATTGTAACCTCTAGAGTGTTAACAAGGTTTTTCTATTTTTGGGCTCTGTGACCTAGTTTTTTTAACCCAGATGGCCCGTATTTGAACATGTGCTAGAAATCATAGAAGCAACCTTTCTAACAAATTTCCAGATTATTTGGACTGAAAATGTTACCTCTTGAGTGTAAACAAGGTTTTTCCATATTTGGGCTCTGTGACCTAGTTTTTGACCCTAGATGACCCATAATCGAACTTGAGCTAGAAATCATCAATACAACCTTTCTGACAAAATTCCAGGATATTTGGACTGAAAAAGTAGCCTCTAGAGTGTTAACAAGGTATTTCTATATTGGGGCTCTTTGACCTAGTTTTTCAACCCAGATAACCCGTGTTCGAACTCGTCCGAGAAATTAATGAGACAAACATCCTGACCAAGTTTCATGACAATTGTGGCAAAAGTGTGACCAATAGACTGTTAACAAACTAATTGTGGACGGACGACGGACAAAATGTGATCACAAAAGCTCACTCTGTCACTACGTGACAGGTAAGCTAAAAATGCATAAAAATGTCAATCAATCATCTAAACTGATTACAATCATCTGAACACAAAACTGAGCTCTTGCCAATATGAGCAATATTATTTATGAAATATGAAATGCACTATCTGTGTACAAGGTGTACTCTTTCGGTTTTAATTCCATCTCCAACTTTTCAGTTAAAAATTAAACATTATGAATCTAGTTCTCTGTATATTGCGAGAACAATTAATACCACTATGCTATATTTTCAGTCTGGTTGCTTTTTTTTTTTAACAATCTTGCATCTTTACTGCAATGCAAGCAAGTCTGTTGTGTATTTAGAAACATTCATGTTTCAAAGTAAGAATTCAGCTAGTTTATACATCCCAGAAAATTTGCATGCATGCATCGATGTTATCTCTGCATTAACTCCCTTTGTTTTGCTGAAAATGTACCAACCATTTCCAGCAATGTTTCTGGTATTCATAATCAGCTCTTAAAAGCTTCTTGCAATCTTGTCACATTTATAAAGATTAACACAAAAAAAAATAAATTGCACTTTCCAGCAGTTTTCAGGCACAATAAATTGTTAACCTTTGGTTAATGATGCACGAGTCTAGCACTACACTACAAATAAAACCTGTTTCAGATCTATAAATCCCTAACTAGCACAATGACAATCATTTAAGTATATCTCACATTATATCTTTCCTCTCAACTACTTTCAGATATAAATAACTTAACCAAGTCATGTGACTATACTGGCTATGGTCATGTGATGGTATTAATTTCACATGACCTGTGTAATTGGTTAAATCAAGAGATAAATTGTTACTAACAGCTGTTGCATATCTTTCGATACAAAAAATTCTAGCTATAAAGTGTAATCCTTCCTACAAGACTGCAAGGATTTATCCTTGCAATTATTATGTTTGACTAGACATCCACACATTCTGGACTTGGTGGCGTTCGGCGTCCTGATCTTCCACCTTCCAAGTTTAACATATAATCAGCAGCATTTTGAACGTTCCAATCACAGGCTAGTAAGGCTTCTTTACAACGACTTGCATCACCCAGCTGGATACTAAGTAACTGTTTTAGTTTGATAAATTTGATAGCTTTATGAAGGTCCCACTTTGTATCTTGTAAGGCTTCTAAACAGTCCTCTCTGGTCACCTAAATAGAAATGCATGTGATAAAACCATTATTTTGGACATTTAAATATCTTTCAAAAATATTATAAAATGAAAGATATAGTCTGCTGATCTATAAGACATCGATACTTATGAAAGACATATATTAGTACAGTGACATGGCCAAACAGTGGAGTGAAGCCTTTATTTCATGCACCCATCTAAATGAATTGCATGCAAAACTCTCCCTAGATACGGGTAGTTTTCTCCTTCTTTTAAAATAAAAAAGTAAAACATTTTTAAAAAGAACTATAAATTCTAGCAAAAAAAGTGATTGTTTCCAAATTAAAATGGACAGACGTTAATCCAGCCGCCACCAAGCATTCTTACTGGTCACCTACACAAACTCTGGTTCGAATCTCTGCTTGGCAAATGTCTTCAGTGGGTGAAAAAATTGTCCAATACTTTGAAGATCATCAGAAAATGAGCCAGTAGTGTTGTTACAATCAGGAACATATATCTGCTGAAAAGTGATATACAATACCAATGTACATATATGATTATATACATGTATATATATGTGACTACACTGACCGCATGCACACTAGCAGCCTTAAGGCATTAATCAGCTAAGTGCTGTCAAACACAGCTAGTAAGTTTTCAGCCTTGCTTCAACCAAATTCAACCCTGAACCAAACATATTATCCCCATCAAAATTTTCAGTTGAAGTCCCGGGTTCTTGTAATCAGGGTTCTTCAATCCACACCCCCTCCCCCATCCAAATGAAGGTACATCAATTCCAGTGTTGAAAACTGTTTTTGTTATCCAGCCCCCTCCCCTACCCCCAGTGGACTGTTTATGCTGCTGGATATACAATCATATAATTTTTACATCACTGTAATACTGATATGCCATAAAACCACAGGAGGCAGCTGGTGACTAGTCTAAGAATACTTACATCACTACCAAACAGTTTTTGCATGAGATCTATTTCCTCACCATTCTTCTCCCTGTAAACAGTCACAGCAAACTTTTACATAAATACTTTAAATCCAATATTGATCAGTAATTTGTTTTTCCATAAACATTAACTAAAGAGCAAAAGATATAAGCAACACAATACCTTATGCATGTTGAAAGGTAATACTCAACTAAAAGTAATTTAAGGATATACAGAACTAAATCAGTTCACCTGTCTACTCATACGCTATGTCGTCAATAACTGAAAAATTCTGATTGGTCAGTTTTGAATACAAGCCAAACTGAGGGCCAGCAGAATGTCAGATTTATCAGATTGGTTTACTATAAACCTTCAGTGTGCAGTAAAATTTATAGATTTTGTATTCCAATTAATATTCCCGAATTTCAACTGATACAAAATTACTGGTCTTGCTTGAAAATGTTTCAAATAACCATCCTGAATACATTTACTGACTTAATGGGTTATCAAATACATCTACTTTTAATGTTTACAACCATTCTATTGTTTACGAAAATATAACGGTTTCGTATTCTACAGAAGATTGGTGGTATTTTGCATATTTTCATCATAACTTTAACATTTTTTATACTATTCAAAATCAGTCTAAAATACTATAAACAAGATAAAAAATATACATATATATATATTGGATATTGTAAATACACTATACATGTAAATGACTGATGTTGGTTAAAAAAAAAAACCTATATATAAAAGATTTTCGAAATTATATATGATACTTTCATCACATATAAAAATAGATTAATATATCTTTAAATAACTTGATAATAATAAATTTTGGAATAAATATATGTTATGATACGTTGCTCGGTTAATCATTTAAATCAAAAATATCTGACATTAATATCTATGTTATGAAAGTATGGATGTGATTCAGTTACACAAGAAGTTACTATTAAAGCACACTTGAACAGGTATTAAAGAGACTTTATATGTATTATATACGACTTAAAAATTTCATGAAAATGGAGGGTTAAGATTCTGATGAACTTTGGCAAGCAAAGAGGCTGAAGTGGAAGTAAGAAACTTCAGGGAGTTACAGAGGCTGTGGTTGAAGAGAAAAACAGGTCCTGACAGCTGTTGTGAATGGAGAGGAGGACATTTTCAGGCATTTTGCAAAGGTCTTCATTCCAAGTTTTTTGCAGCACTTTTTGTTTCAGATCATACTTGGGAATGGAAGTATAGTATAGTGTAAGCCTTTTTGTGGTAAGCAAACAAAATACAAAACAGCCAATGATAAATTAAATAGACAGAAAGCTGGATTAAGTTAACAAGCCACTTCCAAATTTTGTAACGTTCTTTTTATGACACTGCAAGAAAGGGGAGGGGGGAGCATAAATACATTCTTTATGGCAGGGAGTATACAGGCATGTACATGTGTGTTTATAATTGGGTGGTATTTTTAAAAGCATATCAATTTTAAACTACGGATATAACAAAAAAAATGTATGTTTCTTATTATCTAATATACATACATGAAAAACACAGAGTGTGCTTGGGGCAGGGTCTAGTAAAATCAGGAACAGCAAAGCCCTTACATACATGGGCAAACATGCCAAGGCAAACAAGGTTACTGTTGTGTTTTTTTACAGTAAAATAAGCCTGTTTTATTGACTAACACTCTTATTATGTTCAGAATTATTCTCTGTTGACTTCTATAAATTCTATTTGTTTAATTTATTTCAACAGTATTATTTACGAACCTACATTTTACCTTAACGTTCTATCACTATAATATTTTTTGTATATTGTTGTAGAAAACCTTATTTGAGTTTGGGAAAGTACTTTTCAAAAAAAAAAAAAAAAATCAGATAATTGTACCAATATTTTTTTAAAATAACAAAAAGTGTCAAAGGTCTTTAACTGACAAAATGGGCATTAAAAACTCTGCTAATTAAACTTATGTGAATGAAAACTTAACAGTTAGAGCTTAAAATCAAAAGCATGAACACAACTTCTAAACAAAATCATCAAAAAGAAATTATGCAGTACATGTATGTGACCTAGAGAGCTCAATTCTACTGAGAATGCTTAAAAAAAAAACCCTGTAATTTTCAAGTCATAAATGAAAAAGAAAGCCACCATAATCTTAAATAATTAAATGTGTTAAACTCAACAAATTTTACAAAGTTGAGAAAAATGAGCATGTATTATTGTTGTTGTTGTTGTTGATCAACTGTTGGCTCAACCCAAGACTTAAAACTAGTCTTGTAAGTTTGTAACTATAAAAGGTCACATACATGAATAAACCTTAATGTCCCAGGATCACAATGACAAGTAGTTTTACAAAAGAACATGTTAGAAATATAGTGCAATATTTTTTTTCAATGATACTGCAAAAAAAAAAGAAAGGCTATAACATGACATAATAAAGACATAATTATGTCAACATTGTTTTAGAGTGAATACATTCAAATATCTTATCTTTACAATTATTTTTTTATATCTGTAAAATCAATGTGATATAAGGACTTTAAGCAATATTCTTTCCATATTTCACAAAAGCTGTGACATTTATTTTTTGTTCTGTATGACTATATATCAACATGGTAATTATACATGTCTAATGTGTTCAAAAGCCAACAACAGAAGAACATCCACTTGCAGATGCAGTTTCTTTTGGAAATTTAATTAATAATATTTACAGTAACTGCTGTTGCACTCTGGAAGTACATGGTCAAAGATTAATACTAAGTAACGAAAAACTATTGCTTCTGTGTATCTCTTCCGTTGTTTGGCTAAGACCAGCCAATGGTATGAAATTTTTGTGCGACAGTCGTCAAAATTCATAGTCTGTATTCCATAATACTTTGTTAAAACTTTCTGAGCACCATGTAATCTAAATTTCAATTCATAATATCAAATACTTGGCACAATCATTCCAAACCTATTTGGAATTAGGCCATTTCAAGCTCCGGTGACAACCATTAATTCTAACGACTGTTTCAACTTTGATGACATGGTAGAATTTAGTGAGGAAACCAATATGTATAATCAATCATTACTTCATATCTGAGATATAAAACATTCCAATGAAGAATTAGACAGATTAGAATTAATCAACTAAGTATATCATATTTAAAGTACAGAAGATTCTCACAAAGAATAAAATCAGATCGAAGTTAAATCTACATTTTCAGGCAATATTAGAGGTACATGTTTTAAGAAATAGGCAAGAATCTAGAATGAAACGTTCCCTAGAGAGTATGATTTCAAACGATGAAAAAAAAAACGCATGTACTTCCTCACATTTCGGTGTCCTCACAATTCAAGGGAGGTGACTCTGGAAAGCAAGACAATTAGTGATCATAAAATACCCACCTCTATACAGTGAAATGACACATGTTTCTCACAAATACAAATCTGTATAGTATTACAATTAAAATTTGTAAACTTTCAAAAAAAAAAACAATCTGTAAAGTTACTTATATCAAAATTTGAAAATAATCGGATGTTTTTTCAGATGGAATCAATATATTTGCAAAATGGATCTGATGAAGAATTTCAGTGACGAAAAATTAAAGTTACTCTTGGCTGAAATTAGACAAAACTGTCTAATCATGATCTTTTCAAAAGCAAAAGTCAAAACCAACTCCGCCGTTCAGGTTTCGCCCACATAAATAAAACACTGGTTATAATACCTTTATGGTCAGCTTATTCTCAGTGAAGAAAACTGACCTTACAAAACACGCTAGATTTATTCTGAAACAGGTGTCAAAGAAGCAATGGCAATGTGCAGTGATCTACCATACCTCAAAGTGTCACTGTAGCTTAAAGTGTTGTCCCTATGAGTGTATTTCTTCTACCAAAGTAAATCTTTCTACTCTTGTGCAAATAGTTTCATTTAAACACCTAGTTCTGAAAGTAAAGGCACTTGCTTAGTGACTGGTTTGTAGTTTTATCAAACTGATATGACATTTCTATTGAGGTCAAGACCTCATCCCCGATGACCCCAAATCTCCCCTGACAACCCCCTATAACCCCTTCCCAAAACAATTTAAAGATAAACTCCCTTTAAACAATCAGCATATCTGACGTAACAAACAGTGATCAGTGGAAGGTTACAGCTGTAGTTAACAAGTTGTCTGTACCATAAGGGTTTATCTCACAGATGGTTTTTAAAAAGCACTATATGTAAGTTGTATAAAAACAGTACTTCATGCAAATGATTTCTGAGCTGGGCCCCTAAGGGTCTGAACCTTGTCTGGACTCTCAGCCACCCAATGCTTGACAAATTACACAACTAAAATATGACTGCATTTCAGACTGTCAGAATTCCAAGACCGTGTCTTTGTAATCACTCAATTACAGAGATAAATTCTGACTGAAATTTTTGCAAGTATGCAAGTTTAATAATATGCTTGTTTTTTAAGAAAGTGAGGTGATTCATATGAATTGTTTCTTTCATCTTCTTACAAAAGCATAAGAATGTTTTCAAATTGCAGTATATAACTTTAAAGCTATTTATTTTACATCAAGGGGGGAAACAAATTCTTGTTAAGTTATACTAATCCTTCCCCATGACTGCTTCCTGGATACAAACCAGTACTTGTGCTGTAAGTATGGAATACGGAATGTCACTGACAATTCTTGCCACTGCTGAGATTCAAACCACAGACATACTGCTCAGGAGTATGGCACGTTTAGCACTACAGCACTACTTCTCCGCTTTAGTATATTACGGCAGGAGTGTCAGCGTAAAAATGACGTAAAACCTAATTATACAAGTACGAGTTAGTGAAATATTACACAGGTAAAAATTATGAAGACTTGCCTTCTGTTAAGAGTGTAACAACAAAATAAATCAGATAAAGAGACCCAAATTCCATATAAGGTTATACTGAACTTGAGAAAAACAAACATGCAGAAACAAAAATGTCTACTGTAGCATGCAGTTTTACAGGCAAAATAAATAAGCATTCTACAAGTAAACAACAACCACCATTTGCTTGGATGAAATCAATACGGAAAGTATACAAATTTTTGTATAAAAATGATATAAATATATGAATAATTTATAAGTATTTTTATACTCCATGTACTCGCTTTGATAATCTTTTCTTTACTCCATGTTTAAGAGTTAAAGTCAGGTGATGAAATATTTCCCAATACTTATAGCTATAAATTCATTCTGATATGTCAATTAATACTGCCAAACCACACACACTTGAATAAGCAAATTACATCTGTTATGTCAGGAAAGGCTTTGCAAGATGGAATTAAAACTGTTATTAATGTAAGTAACCTGAAGATGATGTTGATGACAATGATGATGATGATGTTAGTGATAATGGACATGATATCAATGATGTTGCCACTGATGAACATGATGATGACTTCTCTGACAATGATGATTACTTTAAAACTAATGGTGAGAACTGGATTTCCTTAATGATTTATAACAAAATGACAAAGCTTACTTTTTTTTCTAATGAGTTGTATGGTATTTCAAAAAATGTTACTGATGTTACAGAAAATATCATTGGCTGGTATTTTCATCTGCTTACACTATGACTATATAATGAAAACTATACTAATTTATAGCTATTTGGTATTTGTAATGCCATGTCTTGTATAATATAATAAAATAATATCATTTTCTAAATACACCAAGGGACACAACTACTTAAACCTTAAAAATGAGCGTCTAAATTATATAAATAAAGGCTCTTCCTCTAACCACAAAGGGGTGATTGTTTTGTGAACACAAGGTCAAACTAGTGCAACACAACAGCCAAACCAGACAGGGGTTACCAAACAGCAAAGGTCAAGTTCTGTTAATTTCGGACTGAACTCTGCAAATATAGGTTCAAAGATAGAAACAGAAAGTAGATTCTTTTAGATGGAAAATAAGTATGAGGTGTAAAAAGGAGGTGTTTAATAAAGTGAGTTCACTTGAACACACATTCAACTGATGTAGAGATAATCATTATGACAGATTTTAGTTGGGTATTTGACCAAAAATGAAAGAAAGAAGTTTTTTAAAGCAATCGTATCTTGGAAAATTTTAGAATATTTGTTGAAATGTGTGTTCTGTCTTAAGTAGTGAGGTGGTGAAAAAAACGGAAAAACAGAAAAAATATGACAACATTTACCTATCTAAGGCAAAGTCAAGCAAGTCTTCATAACTTACACCCTCGGAACATTTGTAATTTGCAAGCATTAAAGGTGAGGCGTCAGATTCTGGTTCAGACGGGCTCCTCTGGTCGCTTATAACCACGTTCTTCACCCAAAATGGGTCCATCAAATTATAAAATCCAAGCTGCTCTAAACTGCATTGAACACTTTTTATCCCAAATAACTTAAACCCGCGTGGAAATGTTGAGGACCCTGATGCCCCGCCCTCACTTGATAAATTCACCGTTTTACTACTGCTGAAGGTACTCTCACTAACTGGAGGTTCAAAAACATTGTCATCACAGTACTCATCAGTTTCCATAGTTACTGCGAGTTTATAGGGAGGTGGGAGCGGGGCAAGGGGTAACTCTGCAAGTGAACTTGAATCTGTTGCATGCAGTGTACTACATGCACTAGTTACTGGCTCAGGCAATGGGAAAGGTTTGGAATATTTTTCACTTTTTGACAGAATTTCCTCAAATACCAAGTCAGACACCCGAGTTTCACTTGTACTTAGCGACTCTTCATTAACACAGTCTGTGACATTATCAGTGACACTTTGAGATACAGTTTTAAATTGTGAACCTGAAGCCAAATTTGGAAAGTGATGGTTAGAATTAGTGTTATTTTCAAGCATAAGCGGGTACTTCCTTTCCCGTGGTTTTAAAGAAAGGCTTACCGACCTCCGCGGATTACGTGGAGGTAACGGTAAGGGATTACTGATTATATGACTATCACAAATACTGAAAGACCTGGGCGGTAAAGCTGGAGGGGAACCTTCCCTGGAATCAAACGAGTCATTTCCCACATCTTGTTGTACATTGGATTGTGTATGACCCGAGTTTATGTCCCTTCCAGAATCCATGCTAACTGAATGCTGTAGTGACGATCCTGTAGAGAAGTGAAGTTTGGGATGGCGGAGGGTAGGTTTGTTTGAACTCATACCTGAACCACCACGGCCGCCACGAACAGGAATCACACCACCACGTAGCATACGTAGTGGATTCGTGTCCACTTCTTCCTCATCTGTTTTTGCTGTGGTGAAACTTTTCCCAGGAATACCTTGTGGCTCTCGTAAATTTCTGTTAGGTCCTGCATCGCCTGTTGCAGCACCACTCTGATGATCAAGAGACCTACGTAATCGACTTTCTCTTGCAAGTTTGCTCATGATTTCCCTTGGTGATGGCTGGTCAAAATCTTCTTCGAAAAATGAAAATTTAGAAGCTGATGACTGTGAAACGTCAGAGGGACTTGTTGATTTTCTCCCAGAATCTGAGCTTGTGTTTAAAATGTCACCTCTATCTTGTAAATTCTGAGAATTTCTGTCACTACGTAAACTTTCCTCTGAATTTTTCCATTCATCCTCTTTTATTAATAATGGATTATCGAAAGCATTGTTTGAAGCACTTTCACTACTTATAGCACTAGATGTATCAAAGTCTTTAGTCGGTACTGGTGGAGGGGGCCTAGGAGTTGGTTCAACTCTTTGAATTTCTGGTCTTGGTTTTGGCACTGGGGCTTCCCCTCGTTTAGGAAGAGTTGGGGGTGGCACTTCCGGACGGGGTTTTGGTACCGGCCTTTCTTGAGTCCCTTTACTTGGTACCCTTGTAAGATTTGGTGGTGAAACAGAACTCCTTTCAGATGAACGCCTTGATGTTATTTTGACAGGAGTGTCCCGGTCAGGTGTTCTTGAAACACTTGATGATGATGAGTCTGCATAGGCAAAATTATGTCCCACACTTCCGTTACTCACCAGAGATTCTCTTTTGTCAACGTCACTTTTGTAAGCACCCTGATAACCATGTGACCCCTCCTTTATAGACCCTTGAACAACTAACATATTGTATGCTTCCTGGGCTTCAGGTGGTACATCATCTGTCGCTTCCTGATTCAAACTGTCCGAAAAATTTCTTTTCCTTTCAGTTTTTGGGCTTCGTTTCATCGAAGCTTTCAGTCTAGAAATCAATCTTGGAGAGTCGGATCCACTCTCTACGTCAGAATGTTTATCCGTGAGAGATTCTTGCCGCACCATCTGTGCTCGCTCCGACTGTGATGCAAACGCATTTGCCATACTAATAGCCTCCTCCATCATTTTTTCATCTGATGTGGACATGGGTTTTACCTTTGCCTGTAACCTGGGTCCTTCAGGCTTGGCTGGTACTGGTTCCTGTAAGACAATGATCATAGTACAGAACAAGAAGTGATTGTTTTAGAAAAGGAAGCTGTTTTTCTATTGTTAGACTTACATAGGGTATTCTACATTTCTGCATATATGCCTCATACACTGTATAGTACTATACTCTAAATTTATCGAAATCTTATCGGCATATCTTATCAAAATCTGATTTTCCGTTCTACTGAGTGAAAAGCTTGTCAAATATACGTGCTTGTTTTTCATAATCTGTTTTTGAAACAGAAGGATCTTAAATCACCTGTATTTCAAAATAAAGAGAGACCGAAATGTATTACGTTGCTAGGTCAAGGAAATCCAAGTAGTGTTTGCTAACTGAAATTTAATATATTATCAATTCGAATGAATCAATTGTAAAAGATGTGACTAAGTTTATCTTAATATTTTTTTACTATTTTGCCTCAGAATGTTCTTATTGTGCGCTATGCATTACTACAGTGTATATAAGAAATAGTGAAAATAGAACTTTGTTACAATGATGAAAGCTTTTAAAGTTTTTGGCTACCAGATAATAATGAAATAGAAAATATATTTGTACTCCTGAAATGACAAACTAAACTGAAAAAGGTAAAAAATCACACTATTATGGTGCTAGATGGTGCTGTAAGCTTGGAAATGAAGGCTTGAAAACTTGGAACATCCATAGGCTATGCCTGTTACATATCATATATATTCTAATCAAAATGCAAGTGGGATAAACCAACTCTGATATTACTTTAAAATGCCTCCTCTCCCCATTCTCTTAAGTGTTTTGCAGGTTAAAGTTGATTTTTATAAAGAAATGTTTTGAAACTATTTTTCTCTCACAAGTGTATCAAAAGTTACGAATGTCTAAAAACCGTGTCCTCCTTAAGTCTGAAAATTTATCCATTAGTAAGCAGAAAATAAAAATACATATTAAAATTTAACTATATCTTAAAAGTACCTGGATGAGACAGGCTATCTACCCAGACTAAAAGTGATTTTCATTTGTCCTGAAATGGTCATTTAGACTAAAATTTTAAACTATATATCATCTTTGTTTTATCTTTTTAAAAAAGGTATTTTGGTAACTAGACTGTATATATTATTGTACCATCATAAGGGTCTACAAGTTCAGTTTACAATTATCAGTTGTGACCACCTTTTTTACACACTATGTCAGAGCTTTGACCAACAACCCTAAATGTAACAGGATGTAACTTTTGTTTGCATGAAATAGATTTTTACCAGCTGACCTTACAGTGGAACAAATGTAAGAACAACACCATGGCTTTGGCAAAACTTTGCTGCAATATTAAATACATAAATAAATACATTTATTTTGTATTTTCCAGTACATAGATACACTTCACCATATAGCCAAATATTTCCAAGATTACATGAATAAAAACATGTAAGTGCCACTATTCAAGAATCACTACAGACAAATTCTGAGCAGTGAGCCATCAACATGGTTCTACTCCAACAGAATAAAACCATTTCAAGGTGTAAGTGAAGAAACTATTGCAGGGCCTTTTAGTATAATTAGACTGGGTCTCGTTTTCCAATACAGCAGTATGGTACACTTAGCATTATCGGTAAATCAGTCAAAATATTGTTTTCACTCATCAATGTCACTCAAATGTTTGTATTTTTTTTTTTGATGTTATGAATAAAAGTTGGTAGAATGTAAGCCCCGAGCGGGAGGGGGATTTTCAATGCCAAAAATCGGTAGTCTACTGCCAGAATCGGGTGAGTTCACATGTATGCTTTTTTGAGAAATATTTCAGAAAACCAGTTCCCTAATCAACACTCAAATGGTGAAGTAACCAGAAGATATCCATTTTGGCTTGCTCAAAATTCACCAATGCAAACTACATACAACAAACCTTGTGGCTAGGAAACCTCCGTGGAGCCTTCAGTTAGCAAAAATAGAACAGAACAGTTACTAAATCTCCTGCCCCTGATCAGGTAATAAACGAATGACTAACTACAGTGTTAGAAAATAAATCATACAATCTTTACTAAATATATAATCAAAACAACTCCGTTTGGATATTAAAGATAGTTATCAACATTCTGCCAAAATGAAAAAGGTTGAATTCCAGTAAATGGACAGAAAAAGTATAGAAATTAAGAAAAGAACTCCACAAGCTAAGTAGACATTTTGTTGAGAAAAAGACTTCAGAAGTTAGGACTATTTGCATAAATTTGTATTATTTCTTAAAACATGCAAAATGATTACATTTTTATAACTAGCCTTATGTTTTTTCTAGATTATTTTGTAATAAACACAGTGTTCATCTACCATGCAAACAAACATTGTAAATGGTCATATACAAGTCAAGTTCTTAACATACCACTCTGGGTGGCTGTGCTGGCAATGGTGGTGGTGGGGATCGAACCTCCTTAGGTGGTGACAGGGAGAGGCTTCTCTCACCGCTAGGTGAGTCCATATCTTCCTTGGAGCTGCTGGATCTTTTCTCATTGCTTGATTCAAGTTGGGATTCCTTCTCATTAAGGGCTTTCAAAACCTCATCCATAAACGATCCACCAAAGTCAAATGATGACTGAAATTTCCAAATTGATACAGAACTTGACTTTAGTTGGTGCAGAAAATTTAAAAAACGACAAATGTTAATGTTCAGTGTTTTTCGAGTAAAATGATAATAAAAAATAACAGCCTTTACAAGTATGGAAGGTTTCTCTTTGTCATTTAAAGAACAAAGAACAATCAGCATCTTTAACTTTAAAGATGAAAAGACACACAGTTCCTCATAATGTCTCTTTGGGCTTGCTCTAGAATCCAAGGTGAAAGTAATTACAAATAGTGGTGGAAACAGAACTACATGACAAACATTTCCTCATATTTACCCCAAGGTCTGGCATTTTGAAGTCTGCGAGAATAGAATCATCATCGATGTCTTGATATCCACTTTCTGTATGATCATCTCGTTCGTCTGTTCGTCCTGTTGTATGTGACTCCAGTGATTCTACACTTATCCTACAGAAAGAGATGAAGCAATATTACAAGCCACCCATTTGTAGTTTTGATTTTGTGTTGTCTCCCTTGCTTTAAAATTTTCTCTATAGGCATTACCTCCTTGCATTAAATTTATCTGCCTATAGAAATGTTTCTGATATCCTTTGCAATAAATTTTAAATGTCACTAGAGTGGCATTTCCCTCCCTATCATAAGACTGAACTACCTGAAATCTTTGGATTGTAGAATAAAATTATTTCAAAATATGCTAATATTTTATGGAAGAAAACCACAATCTAGAATCATTTTGAAGGAGCTGTACTTATCCAATGAATTTATCCAATGTATTGCAACATAAATCATAATGGGTTTCAGCCTTTAGCCAGGTGTGTTGCAATTTTCTTAAATTTGTCTGATAAGATTTTTGGAGAGTGGTAGGTTTCAGATATTTTGCTAGTACAAAACTTTTGGTATCAATGTAAGACTAGGAAGTATATATTTACACACTTTAACCTTTATCCTACTAGTGATATTTCTAACATTCTTGCAGTCTGATTCTGCACCGCACTGTTAACTCTGGTTTGCAAGCTTTTCCCCTTTTACTCTGCTGACTCCGCTATGGTGACCAGTGCAGACCAAGTTCGTCCTGCACATTTGTGCAGTCTGATCTTAGTCTGCACTGTCCTCTATTCAGTCAGTATTTTTATAACTTATACCCCTATTAATAGTAAATGGCACTGTCCCAACTGAAAAATGGACAAGTCTATTTAAGAAATTTAGCAGACTAAGGGTTAATACCCCAATAAATGATATATGGGTGAATCCAAACTGATTGATGGACAGGTCAATTTGAGAAATTTAGGTAGAAGTTAAAAGACATGACAAGCCCTACAGATTTAAAGTTTTCTAATGTTGACTTTAATGCCTTTTTAAAGAAGTCCAGAAATATGGACAGGCAGTTAACAGTTTGTTTTTGAACTTAAAGCTACTGACCCCCACACTATTCACTGATGCATAAAAAAGAAAATGTAAATCCTTGTAGAAATTCTTGTAGTCAGTGAATGCTGCAAAACTTAGTTACTGGCTTACTTTTTGTCATATTAACACATCACTTCTCATATTTTTAACAGTAAACATTTATCCCTTGGGTCATGTGATATGTTATATCATAAATCATTTTACTAAATCAAGTCATAGGTTCAAATCCCACAATCAACTTGATTTATTTCTTCTGTAATCAAGCCATACAGAAGCATAAAATAATGTTTCTGTTGTAATTTTGACTTATCTGCAATTTCAAAGAATATCTTTAAGCCAAGATCTGCAGGTTGGTAACTTTAACCTTTATTCTGCTGGCTGCAACTGTGTAAGCCTTTGTTATCAGCGCAGACCATGATCAGCCCACAATTCTGTGCAGTCTGAACATGATCTGCACTGTATACTATTCAGTCAGTATTTTTACAACTAATACCCCTTAAAGGTAAATGGTACTGTCCCAAATTGAAAGATGGACATGTTCATTTTAAGAGATTTAGCAGGCTCAGGGTTGAACATTTATTTATAAAAAGCCATACCAAGACCTTCCAAAGCCATTGGTTTTATGGCCTGGTCCTCCATTAAGTGATGAGTCGGACAAGCTAAGCTGCGCGTCTCGATCTGGAGTAACTGAAAACCTTGTCAGATTTATTGAGTTTCGGCTATCATCTAGTTTTCCTGAAATATATTAATTTTGACAGTTTGACAAAAAAAATAATTCCTGAGAAAAAAATATTTTCAGTTACATTCAAAGTTAATACATTTCATTTTTATATGTAGTTAGTTTTCCAATCCAAAGACAAGGGGTGTACAGAAAAACTTTCAACATAAAGAATAATGGTAGACAGTTAGGCTCAAACCAAGAACCATCACCTGCTTAGATTTAAAGGTGGTTTACTTAGTCAGTAAGTCACTGAATAACTCAACCTAGAGAGTTAGAAAATATTTTGAATTCATAGGTTTTCACTGATAGAGAAATTCTCAAAAATAACGATGACATAACTGTTGTATAACAGGTAAGCAGAAAGCTAAACTAATCATCAAAGCATCTGTGATACTTTCACACATTAAGGGAAGGAATGTAGCCAACAATGTGCATCTGGGAAACCAAACTTTCTGATACATATGTTATCATTCTACACCTGCACAATATATACATAGCAAGCATTTCTTAACAAGCATTCACTTGTCCAACAGCTCTTAAAGCTAAATCTAGTACCCAAGATCAAGACAAGTCTTTTAAAGGTTATCTTTCTTAGAAATTTACTCTCCTTTAAAGAAGGTGTTTTTGGTAAAACCATCAAGAAGATATAAAGCAACAAATCTAGCTTGGGTTTTCCGAAGATTTATTTGAACACATTAAATGTTACCTATTGAAGCAGTTTTGATTGGCAGTTTATCGTAGTTGTCTCCAATAAAACCAACATCTCCAAATATAGCACCATCATATCCTATATGCCCTGTGTGCCGAAGGTCATTTTGAGGTCGACTAATCATGTCTGGACGGATTTTTTTACTAGCTGATCTTTTTGAGTCTGTAAGAGAAAAAGAAAATGACATACTCAAATTTTTACACTAAAACATACAAGACACAAGGTTTTAATACAACAAATTATATTTTTTCTTTATGAAATAATAAAAGGATTCCATTAGATTTACCAAACTGGCCAATAGTTAAACAAACGCAAGGGATTTGTTTTTTTCCCCTCTAAATTTTTAGCCAAGGCAGAGTTTTGAAGATTTTCAGCTTTACAGTTTTATTTTCATCAAGGAATGTAGGACTTTTTCATTTGGGAATGCTTTATCTAGGTTTGTTTTCTAAATACTGTTTCCTCAACCCATACATTTCCTGCCTTTTTGATTAGAAATATCTTTAATTTCATTTGTTTTTTTTATTTCAAATCATTTTTTTTCTGGCAACAAATCAACTACAAAATCTATGTATGTGGAGGAATGCACTTAAAGTTATTAACACCTGTTACTGGTACATCACTTAAGTTTCAACCAATTATCTTAACACAGCCTGCTGCACATGGTTTGAGAAATTTGATTACAGCTCTCTGATAGGGAATACTTATATCACTCCAGTGAAGAAAAAGTGAAGCTGAATAGGTCTTAAATTTGCCTTCTGACAAATCTGTCAAATTTGCAAAATCTAAGAAGCTGGTAGAAGGAGATACTAACTTGTTTAAGTAATATTTATTTTTCTGTCAGTCTGATTTTCAAATATTTTGCATCAAAAACAATAAGCGACATTAAAATCACCGAGAAACTATAAACAGACCTCAGCTAAAGAAAGTAACTCTACAGGATATGATGCAGTTTCCATGTACTTCAAACAAGGAAATTAAAAAAAATACTGCTCTTTAAATTTTCCTAGATTGTAGGCTTACTTCTTAAAACTTTTCTTATAACTCTGCAGACAGCTAGACTGCTCACAACCCCTTAGTATTAACCCTGATTAGCCTTTGCCACCAGTATAGAGCCAGGCCAGCCTGCACATCCGTGCAGTCTGAATAGGCTCTATACTGTTGGTAGCTCAATTTTTGTATTTTGATATTGAAATCCCTTAAACTTTGAATGGACTTTTCCAAATTCAAGGCTGGGCAAATCCATTACAACTAGAACTGTGTCCACAGGACACGGATGCCCCCACTATGCATAAGTGCTCATAAACAAGAGCATGTATATCCTGTATGTAAGATTTTTTCTGTACATATACCTAAAATGATCTACAGGTAACCTTATGTACATGTTAAATTAAATTACAAATGTAAAATTTATATGTTCAATTATTTATATGGTATATAGTGAAAAAATCAACAAAGGGCCATAATTCTGTTAAATATGGTCACAGCAAAAATTCCTTCCTTTACTACCATCTACACATTAAAGCTGTTCATCCCTGGAAGTTTAAGCAAAATCTGCCATCTGGTTAAAGAGGAGTTGTGTTCACAAAATTTCTACATAGTATATAGTGAAAAAATCAACTTCAAGAGGAGTTGCATTCACAAGATTTCGGGACGTACAGACAGACGTACGGACGGACGGACAAGTGCAACGCTTTATGCTCCCCACTTTGTGGGGGCATAAAAATTCAGCAGGTTCCGGGTTAAACAACCTGACAGGGTATTTACCTATGTTTGTTAAAAGTTTGGCAAAGAAAATCATCTTTATACCTCTCACTTTTATGAACTTTATTTATCAGGCACTAGGTAAATTTCTGCATACACAATGATGTTGTTGCACTAAAGTTTAGAACTTGTAAATACATAAAAGTTACACAAAATGCATTTCATGAGATAGTGAATGGTTTTCATAGCAACATTATGCTACTTTAAGATCTTCACTAACTTTACAATCCAATACACCTGACTTAATACAAGTATGAAATAAACATGCCTGAATATTTCTTTTGGGCTGAAAAATCCCTGAATTTTATTTAATGTATTATCTTATTTTAAATTGACACAGGAATAGTTCATTAATAGTTTAAACCTTTTTATTTCAAATCAATTGAGAAATAATCTCTTGCAATTATATTAATCCCACAAAATGACTGCTCCCTTGGTTCAAACATTATTATTCATAATATCACTCAAAACGTGCAACCAGATTGTGGAATGTGGAGAGTCAGTAGAGGCCCTGACGCCTGGTAAGAATCAAACCAGCAACCTTTGGATCATAACCAGCCTTAGCTCCACCCCTTCACCACTGCTTCTTACACATAGATTTTTAAATGGAATTCAACTAATTTTGACATTTTTAAAGGTGGAAACGTTTTATTTTTAAAGTTTATCTGTTCCATCAGGTAAGCTATGGCTATGCAATTTCTCGGCAAATTGGAAAAAATTCTTTTATACTTCCATATGTTGGAATATTCCATGTAAAGGTAAATGCCACTGTCATTTCATTTATCCTGAGGGGGGATGCGAAAAAGTGGTATCTTCTCTTTATTTCAAGGCACTTTATTCTTTTTCTTCTTCACCCCTTGAATAGTGAAGGGACCATTCAAAGCCTTGCACAGAAACTTTTTTTTTTTCATACCCAGAACAAGGGTACAATTAAACTTCTTTATTATGCTATTCAAGGGCTTGATAAAAGTTTTACATGCAATGGGACATGTTTTATATGCTCTAGCATGATATGACAAGTACTAGTTTACAGAGGTTTATATTTACACAAGACATTAAAATCTTACTGACATTACCTTTTCTCATCAAGTATAAAGGATATAAAACACCGATTATCAAGTGGTGAATAGGATATGTAATTCAAATGCACTCCCATTACCCATTCAATTAATCAAACAAACCTGTTGTACACATTCATTTTACCAGATTTACCTATTATTACAAGTATAAGAAATCTCCATCTACATGCAGTTAATATGGAAAGCCTAAACTGGCTTGATGAAATACTTCCTAATTTTTTTGTACACTCAATTTGAGCTTTTGCCGTCCATTTACTAGTCTGAGCTGTAGATTCATCTGTTTGTGCTTAGCCCTTTTCAGTTTGCTCCCAGTGATAGTTTATTATCTGAATTTTGCATTAAATTTTGTGAAAACGTAATTCGTTGTGTGTGAGCATGAGATACACTATCCCTAAAGTGAAGTATATTCAATATACCACTTAAGACAATTATAGAATAGGTAGCATGCCATTTCAATACAAAATAGACTAAATGGACTGACAGTACTTAACCCTTAACCTGCTGGAACCGAAAGTGATTAGCCTTTGCCACCAGTATAGAGCCAGGCCAGCCTGCACATCCGTGCAGTCTGTCCAGGCTCTATACTGTTGGTAGCTTCATTTTTGTATTTTGATATTGAAATCCCTTAAACTTTGAATGGATTGTTCCAAATTCAAAGCTGGGCAAATCCATTATTAAATTTCAGCATGTTCAGGGTTAAAAAGTTGAATGCACTTAGGAAGGTGTGAGAAGATAAGAGCATGGTCATTGTGAGAGAGGTGGGCATAGGTTTGAACCCTGTCAACAAGTAGCCACTACACCATATAGCTTAAGATGAATCTATCATAAAGCATACCTTTTCTTGTAATTGATTTCTTTGGTGTTCCACCATCTGGACTGCTCTTTGGTTCTATAAAAGGGACTGTGTTACAAGGGTCAAAATATCCTGTTTTACCATTTGCCAAAGCCCCCTTCCATAAACCTGGTACAGGTGGATTTGTTGGCCTGAAAAATACGAGCAAATTGTATCACTTTACTGATCATATTCAAACACTGAAATCCTGCTGCAATATTAACCCTTAACGTGCTGGAACCGAAAGTGATTAGTCTTTGCCACCAGTATAGAGCCAGGCCAGCCTGCACATCCATGCAGTCTGACCAGGCTCTATAATGTTGGTAGCTCCATTTTTGTATTTTGATATTGAAACCCTTAAACTTTGAATGGACTGTTCCAAATTCAAAGCTGGGCAAATCCATTACAAAATTTCAGCATGTTCAGGGTTAATAGTCTTGTAACTTCCCCTACTTCGTTTTTACTCAAGGAAAACATGTGTCATTCATTGGACTATACACCTTCCTTTGCAGTATGAGCATCTTTATAGATGCTTCCTGTTTTTCTTTAAAAATATTGCTGGTATAAAAACAAATTTAACAGGAAACTTGAAGAAGTATATATCAATGTTATGTTGAGAAACCTACCCCCAAACTCTGGTCTGTGAAATATGAAATATGAACTTTGAGACCCTTTGGTGTTTACCTTTCTTTGGGGGTACATACTATTAAGACTTTTCTGATCTTCTCTGATGTAACTGTATCAATAGATCACACTTCACTGATACTAAGTAGATACTACCACTACTTGACTAATACATATAACACTATCTTTACAATACATCCAGAAAGGAAACCTTGTACTTTAAATAAGTCATCCCCTTCGGCTTGTACACACTCAGAAAAATCTTTAAAACTCATTTTAGTGGAAATTAAATCCAGTTAACACAATACACTTATAATTATCATATGCTCAGTAGTAGACTTGGGATCAAAAAATAGTACTAGGCCTGGCCCAAAGATGTGACCTCATGTTTTTGAGAGTCAGAACAACGACCAACCCTTGAATCAGCTTAATGTGGTTAAACAGACTGAAAAGCTAGAGAAAAAAATCAAGTTTCACAACATGCTTTGTGTCTTTGTTTTTATTCAGGTTTAAAGCCAATTTCAACCTCTTTCTGGTCATATTGCTGCAGTCAGTCCACCTATTATAAACAAGTGTCTATGGGTATCCAACCAGTTTACAAACCAATAACTCTGCAAGCAACTGACTTGAATCAGAGGTGAAGGACAAACTATAAGACACAATGTCAATAATATCACAGAGAAATTTAGCCAGATCTGGTAGGGTTTGAACTGAGAACCCCTGGATCGACAATCTAATGCTATACTAACTGAGCTCACCATGTTGGCTCATAACAAAATGAGAGAACTAAGGCTTGTGCAGGACTTTCTCTAGTAAAACAAACTTGCCTGGTCACCTGTTTCCACTCGCACTAATTCTAAATCCAGTACTTTTTTGATCATCAATATTACAGACGATATTAGTAATGATATAAAAGATATGATTTAATATTGAGCATAGAAATGTCACTGTTGTCAGGATAGCAAAGATCAGCTGAAGAAATTAATGCAGTGATAAAAATACTCACATTTTATCGAGTACTGAAATGACATCGTAAGCACGATAGTAAATGTAGTCTTTTGGTACAGTGACTTCTGGGAAGTCTTTCACAGCCTTCACCTGAGTGGGACGCATCTGAAACAAAGTACAAAACATATTACAATTGAGGCAAAATTTTAAGAACCTTTTTAAGTTTTCTTTAGATAAATGTATACATTCCTTCAAAATTGTTGTTTGTGAGGAAGGGGGTTTGGTCAAAGGGTGGCTAACACTGCTTCAGTTGGGTGTCAACTGTGGCCTCAACTGACTACAATACCAATCCTAGCAAAATGCAAAGCCTCTTTAATTACTATTTTATCGAGTACTGAAATGACACAGTTACTGTAACATCACAACAAGCTCTTCTGACACTCGGCATTTACACTGTGTTTGTTCTTGTTTGTCTGTCATCTTTCTGTGACCTTATTAGTATCACTGTTAACTAGAGGGAGGGGAAACTGGTGATTCTGTTTATATTTCAAGCTCATGGGAAATATTAACTCATTTGCAAAACTGAAGTCAGGTTCTAAAACCTATTATTTTATATTACTAGCCTTCATTACTATAAGTGACAATGGCTTGGCCACTTAGTGGACAATGTGGTTCTTTTTTTTTGGGGGGTCCAGGCATCCTTGCTACTTTCGGATACTAAGATACATACTTTGATAGGATGCATGATAAATGTCTAAACTGGAGCAAGTACCCGTGAACATTTCTTTACGAGACTGGGCTTTTCTCGAGACATTTTGTCTGTTAACCCTTAACCTGCTGGAACTGAAAGTGATTAGCCTTTGCCACCAGTATAGAGCCAGGCAAGCCTGCACATCCGTTACAAAATTTCAGCATGTTCAGGGTGAACTCCAACCACATCAAGCTCTTTTTCAATAGCATGAATACAAAGACATGCAAATTCAAACGACTTAAAATATATCAATTATATTTTTTTTCCAAGGTTTAGCATTCGTGTATGGATAATTGCCAAAACAAGGTCATCAAACCGATCAAATTTCATTGACTACACACTTCCTTAAATAGGTTAGATAAATACCTTCTTCATAAATGAATTTTCTTCAGTAAAATCTTTAAAGCTATGTGAAAACTCAAGTTTCAGAAAACTGTTTACCCACACAGCATGAATACTTTATCATAGTCTTGTTTTAAGCTCATGCAAGTGTTTTGATTAACATGCCTACGCCTGATACTGGTGCTGTGTATACCAGAGATAACAAATTTCAACAAATACCTCTTTCTCTTTCTTTTTCCTCCACATTTTCCCTGCTGTTTGTGACCTATTTTCACATATATAAACCCTTCAGTCACATATAATCCAACTACAGAATTTCTCAATTTTTAATTAAATCCACTGACTATACTCAAATCGACACAAAAACCTTGTAACTGGCAAAAGAATGCACTTGTATCTAATAACTTAACATTCCATAATACACATGTGCTTATACTTTACAACGAAACTTAGTCAATGCATAAACAGGGAAAAATCGACATCACAAAATTAGATAAACGTGTATGACTCACTGCGTTACGCTAACTGTAAGGGGGAATGGTTTTTTGTTTCACAGCTGTTTGATTTTGCACAAAAGTAAACAGAATTATTTCTCATTGTTGCACAAAACCAAAAAGTAAAGTGATGGATTAACCAATAGACGATAAATGTCATGTTAGTAGCTTAATAAGAAGAGAATTATAACAAAAAAGAAAGATGATTTATAAAGTGTCTAGTACCTATCACTGTCTTAGGGGAATGTACAGAGTTTTAGGGATCGACACTTAATATTTTGGGGAGATTTTTATGGATATTTGATCAACTGCTGAAAATCATTATAACAATGCTTTAAACAAAAAAAGGTGGCTTTTAACAAACTGTAACCAAATAATCTATTGATAAATAATCATGGCTTTTTCATTATCTAAATGTTACTGTACACCAAAAAGTAACTGAATGTGTCAAGTATATTTTGCTATGCAGTATATCCAAAATGTCAAAATATTATTGAAACCACTGGGTTGGAAACAAGAGAAATGTACATTTTACAGGCAAATGTTAACAATTTCTATGTAACAGGTAATCATTTTCTGTAACCACATTTTAGCATTTTTTACCAACAAGTTTATGATGCATTACAAAATAAAAATCACCAACCATGAAAAAATATGTGGCTAGACTTTCCTGCATCTTTGTGATCAAAGTTTTGTGACATGCTCAACATGTCAACATTATATTCGTACAATAGAAGATGAGAAAAACAGAAAAACAATTTTATCGTACAACTGTAACATGCAACATAAGCAAAAAAAAAGAAATTTTTCTCGGCTTTAATAAAATAACTTAATCTGTATGAACTATCACTGAAAAATGATTTTTAAAATGTTCTGGTGTTAAGGTATTTTAATATTTAACAGAGTTCTTATATCAATTTAAATTGTGTTACATTTTCAGTTAGTAAACTTATCATGGGTACTTCACTATCTGTGCATCCTGCAACCACGGATAGAATTAAAAAAAGGTTGCATTTTATTTTTTATTGATTTTCAATTGTTTGAGGCATGTTTGAAGTTTTTGGATATTTAAGTATTTTCAAGCATCAACTCTTAAATACACTGTCATATATAATTTTTGTCCTTCTTTGTCGGAATGCAGTTCTTCAAAGTTTCAGCTGTATCACATCTACTGTTTCAAAGAAATTTTACAGGGAGTTACCATAATTTTCACAATACACTATGTAAGGTCAAGTCTTCATAAAAGCTAAAGAATCATGATAAATAGAAATTATGGTGTATTGCGGAAAAGAAACATACAAAATAATGAACAATTAAAAACAAAACTCACCAGTTTGTATTCAAATGATTTCCAAGGAAGGATATTCATCATTTTTATACAAAACAGTCATTCACTTGGACTTAAAACAGTTCAACACAGTTATTTCAAGTAACACTTCAAAACACTTCAACGGTAAAAAATATACCACCAACTTCAAAATCCTAAGTTACATTACAACTTTCATTATTTTCGGTCACCATAAAAAAAACAGATTCATGATAAAAATCTGATAAATTTATACATATATCACCCTAACACTGATAAATATATGAGGTTATCAGATTGTCTTTCAACATTCTCCCCAATTTCAAATTGTACATTATTACTGTACATGTCAAATATTTTGGCTTAAGGGGGAAAAATCAGTCAATCCCTCGTTAAAACAATGCAGCGTTTCAACAATATATAACACAGTCATCTTTTTCATCACCAGAGGGGTGTAAAATAGTAGATGTTTTGTTCTTTTGGTGCATGACTGTTGTATTAAACAGTTGGTTAAATATGAGAAAATTTCACTTTAGACAGTACATTGGTTGTATAGTAAAACATCCACAGCACACAGAAACAAAAACTGGGCGACTTGTTAATTCATGAACTGAGTATTGATAGTCACTGAGAGTTTGGCAAGTATTTGTTGGTGTTTATTCAGCCTGTTCTGCATTGATGTTATTCTTCAAACTGCAAACAGTATCAAAATAGGCCAGGTGCTTTAGTTTAGTTTAACTGAACCATGGTAATATTATCTTATTGGGGAAAAATTATTGCAACTTATATTGACCCCCACTCCATGACTGCTTCCTGGGTTCAAACCAGTACTCCTACTGGAAGTTTGAAATGTGGAGAGCCAGAAGAGAATTTCATCCCCCCAGCCTCTCTTCCCCATAGCTTGCTTTCTTCAATATAATAAATAATAACCCACGCAGATTTCTTTGACATCACAGCATAACAAAACTACAAGGTCAACAATTTAAGGAATAAGCCAAGAGGATTTTATAAAACATATTTTCCTACATGGGATGGCACAAGACATAAACAGAATGTGTATGTTACACAGACAACCCAGTTTCTTTGGATGCAAGGTTTTTACAATACATTTCATGTTGAATATTTTAAGAGTGGATACGTTGTAAAGCACAGCACAGATCCCATGACTGTGAGGCTCGCACATATAAAATTCACCCTACCTAGACACTGTATAAAGCTTGCATAACCATCATAGCCAATTAATTTCTTATTATCTAAATATGTTTAATTTCTTATACCTAAATATGTTTAGCAGACACGCTGTCTTTAAGTATGTGATAACAATAGGTGTAAATTGTCATTTCAAATGTCCCCTAGAGGCAACAAGGTAATCGCTAAATGTCTTTTCTTCAATGCAAATCATTAACAATGTATTACGTAACTTCATCAAATACAATTATTATATGACAAAAAATCTAATGCATTTTATTGATCACAAGGTGAGACTGTGTACAAGATATATTGTAAGATAAAGGCTGTCTGACAGTTTTATAACATTCCTTGAAGTTTCTTATTTCTGTAAGGAAAATTTCACTTCATCTATTATATACATTATTTCTAGGCAGAAAATTATCCGAAGATAAATATTAATGTAAACTTGCATATCCGAAACTTCTATTCCTGAAAACAATTGTAGAAGAACTGAGAAATAGGATGTACCACCTTATTTCATTGTGAATGCCTATTTTCTTTGTTCTTTTTCTACGTATGTTTCAGATATATTATGCCTTGCTATACCTGCAGGAGCTGTTCAATTATAGCATAGTGTCACTGAAACCATGTCAGGAATCACAAGGTTGACTGCAATTTTTTCTTGTATATGCGGTTATACTCCAAACTCGGCCATATATACCTGGTATTCGTACATATATATTGTATGTTGTAAATAAAACATTATTTTTAACATAGTGCCAATGGTTGAAATGTTAAAACAAATGCATCACTGTCAAAACCAATGACCTTAATTGTTCAGTGTGTGTGCACTCCATTAACTGAGGTCTCGTGGTTTGAATCTCTCCCCCACCCCCATAGCCAACAAAGCATGTATCAGGCCAATTTTCACCTAACACAATTCTTACTTCGCATATATCTTACCTGAGGAAGCATAATGAACATTTCACTGAACGTTGGTCTGTTTTCTGGCTCGTGGTCCCAGCATTTTAACATGAGATCATAATAATTCTTTGGACAGAGTTCTGGCTGCTCTAACCTCTGATGGTTTGGGGAATCGATGGCATCAAGGATCTATATAAACACAGAAACAGAATGATAGTAGGTTTACAATAATTCGTTGATTTATGTCGATCATAGTATTCTTGAGCGTATGCCAAATTACAGAAATATGAAACCTAGGTATAAGATATCAAAGGGAAACAACTCTTTGTGACACAAACACATCTAATGAAGTTGTTCTGTGCTTTTTGCTTACCTCTACCTGCAAATATTATACAGCAGTTTAGTTATAGCGAACATACCCTAAAAGTACAATGCATAGATTTCAGAGTACGCAAAACTATTGTAACTACATACAAAATAGGAAAACAATACAACAGTTTAGCAATGAACTGTCAATATGTATTTTATTGTCTCATTCCCTATAAAATGACAAATCATTGATAATGTTCAGAAGAATTTATGTTCAAATATGTCTCCTTAGGGCATATTTACACTACGAAAGTGTTTATTTATAAGAAATGGCCATCCGTCTAAAGATTTTGCAACTATCTATACAAAGACTAGCATTTATGTATTGAGTTTACTTATTGTACTTTGAATTTTGGGACAAATACATTGACATAGGGGCATGATTTGTTCAGAATCATCCTGATTGATATGATTTTGTTTTGAAGGAAATGTATGTCTAAATTTTAAGGTTTATTTTGAAGGAAATGTATGTCTGAATTTTAAGGTTTATTTTGGTCTAAATTTTAAGGTTTATTTTGAAGGAAATGTATGTCTGAAAATTTAAGGTTTATTTTGGCCTAAATTTTAAGGTTTATTTTGAAGGAAATGTATGTCTGAATTATAAGGTTTATTTTGAAGGAAATGTATGTCTGAATTATAAGGTTTATTTTGAAGGAAATGTATGTCTGAATTTTAAGGTTTATTTTGAAGAAAATGTATGTCTGAATTTTAAGGTTTATTTTGAAGGAAATGTATGTCTGAATTTTAAGGTTTATTTAGAAGGAAATGTAATTGTCTCAATTTTAGGGTTTATTCTGAAGGAAATGTATGTCTGAAATTTTAAGGTTTATTTTGAAGGAAATGTATGTCTGAAATTTTAAGGTTTATTTTGGTCTAAATTTTAAGGTTTATTCTGAAGGAAATGTATGTCTGAATTTTAAGGTTTATTCTGAATAAAATTTAATTGTCTGAATATTAGGGTGTGCCATTTTTTAAAGACCAGACTGTATCTGTCAATAAAACTAGGCAAAGTTGTTATGAAATCAAATTTATACATGTACATGCTAATTATTACGCTGAATAACAACTTGGGTTGTATTTTGATCATGCTTAAATCAATCATACTGAAACCATTTCCTGATAACCTTCAGTACACACATTTCAATGCAATGCCTTTTTTTTCTAATTTATGGAATAAAATACTTTTCAATTGTGCTTTTGCATTGACACAAACCCATTCAAACCGTCCAATAAATTATCAGACTTTAATTCAGTTAATTGTACAATTTATTGGCCAGGGTACAAGATTTACGTGCCTGTTTCATTGATACTGTGTTTGAAAAACAAATATCATGCAAATTTCTCTTTTTTTTTCAGTTTTTCATCCTTCCATTTATAACCTTGAGTGTTATCTGTACACATTCCAGGAATTCAGACTTGCTATATCTTTATCAATGAACTCTTGAAATTTTATGAAACATGACTAGGAAATCTAAATATTTACACAAGTTGTCCAGGAGTCTGGGGGTTTCCACTGAAAATATGTAGCATTTATTGATATTTTTTCACACTTGTACTATCTTGTTTGTTTAGTTCTTGCCCAAAATAAAACTGACAATACAAGGTTATTCTGCAAATTCTAAAACTTGTGATTATATTTTTGTTAATTACATGACCAAAACAATTATCTTTTTTTCTCCTCCTCTTTCCTTCCCTTTTCTCTCCTTTTCTATTCTAATATAGGCCATCTAATGATGCTAAAACACTTGAAAACATATACTCATGCCATTATTTTAGCCAGTCTCAATAATTAGGTTTTTGCTCCTTTTTTTCTGTCAGTATCTACATCTAAGCTTTTTTAGGCTTTCACATGAGTACGAGATTTTCTCTTTATAAAAGAGAAGCATTGATAATCAACTGAACCTGATGTATAAAATCAAAACTGAACTGGTTGCTATTCCTACTGAAGGAATCTTAAATTCCCTTTCCTACCAGTTTTCCATACACACCCATGGTCCTACAGTTAAATAACAGCAACCACAGACTACCGTAAGTATTCCTATTTCCTAAGAATTGTTTAGCCCTAGAAAACCTTCCACATTATCCCTCTGCTTTATAACCATTGAACAGTTCCATGCAGCTATCTGCTGTATGGATCGTTAATCACCTTAGCTCTGCAAGTTCTCACTTTTATCCTTTTAATCTCCCTTTGTCCATTCCTTTTACACTTCTATTCTCAGCTCTAACATTCTTGGTCCTAAACACACAATATCTTTGTCTCCAAAAGGGGTTTGACATAGAAGGAAGAAAGACAGATATGAACCCCTTATCATTTATAACACACAAGCATCTTTTGCACAATTAAGTCAGAAAGGTCAGGTATGAGGCTTGAACCAGTCACACCCAACAAGGCTTTACACATGAGAAACATAGAATTTCAATTAACCTATAAAATATGAGCTATGCTAACGGAAACCATTTATCTGTAGTGGTTGTTGGTACACATACTAATTTAGAAAAGAACAGCTTAAAAAGATGGCTTCAGTTGAAATAGCAGGAGGAATCTCTTTGCAAATATTTTCATGCATGACATGACTTTCACTCCAGGTTTAATTTTTTTGTCAATCATCAAACACATTTGTGAATACTAACATTAACTTTTAACTGCCATACCCCAAAATTAACAAATGATATGCTGCAACTATCTTCTGTAACATATAAAAGAATTATGTAAAGAAGAACTAGATACAGAGAAATTGTTCTAATTGTATACATATATTAAGAAACAATCCACCCAAAATCTGTGCAATAAATATCGCTTAAATTAGTACACTAAGTTTACCTGTTTCAGGCACCTGTCAATGTTTTGACCCAGGGGGTGAGCGGCAGGGGGTGAGGCAGCAGGGATACACAGGACTTTTGACAGAAGACCATTCCTGACAGTTAGGAATTTGACAGACAGAATGGTTCCAAGTCCCAGAAAAGAGACTTTGGTCAAATTTTAGATCCCAGGTCATTTGATAGGTAAAGCATCTTCCAATATGCGATTTTGACAAATTGCTCTGGAGTGACGATTTAGACTCAGAATATGGACAAACGTTAAATTCCCTTGGTTCAGTCTGCCGCCCCTCCCTGGGGCAAAACATTAATAGGTGAATTACTTTTGAGATTTTGACAGACACCTTGACTCTGGGTTCTGATTTGTACAATATCGTTCACATTTAGATGATTTTAAATACAACGTACTTATGTGCCCAAGTTTAGAGAATTCTACTTTAAAGGGATATTTTTATGGTAACTGTAACATGAGATGCTTGTATTCTAAAAATGCACTAAAACTACTATCTTAAATCTTGAGATTTATATTTCTTACAATTTTACTGTTAAGGTGATAATAAAATCACACTGTATGTGAAATAAAAATTTCATTGGCCAGTGATAAAACTGACATCCAAATATGTTAAGGGTTTCAGTTTCAGCCGGGTTTGAAAAACTGACCCTTAACCCCGAGAAAATTAACCTAGATGTTTCAGTGATTTACAGCTATAATCCAATACTTTAAATGCCAGTATCCATGGTTTAGATCAGATCATTTTCTAAATGATAGCCTACATTACGACATGATAGGGCTTGAGTTATCACAGGTTAATCCATTTAAAAGGAAATAAAGAAAGTGGGTTACACCGAGACCTTGCATGATCTAGATACAGGGCGTGTGCAGAACATCCATGGGATTCTTTTTTGAAATTCTCTCAAAATGTGGTCCCAATTTTTATATTTGAATGAGTCAGTGACCTCCACTAACTCTTCTTCCAAATACTCTATGTTAAAAACTTCTCACCACATACTTGAATCTGTCATTTGTGTATCAAAATATAGAATGAACCTATCTTCACCATTTCCATTTACCCCAGTCCCATTCCACCACTGTTATCTCCCTTGTACTTGAACCCTCTTACAGTTATCATTCAAACAAACTCTCAAAAGTCTGCCAAATTATCTGCACTTTGATTGCCAAGAATAAATGTAGGGATAAGGTAACATTTTTATATCAAAACTTTGAGTCTAAGAATTTGGCATATAGATAACTTGGCTTACAAAGGAGCAATGCTTGGCAGGCTTCTATATTATATAAACATGTGTGAGAGTAAAGTTCAGGTTTTATAGATGATACAGAAAGATTAACAGATTTCTTATCATCAATGTACCCCAGGTGCCTATCATAAATGATCCATTCCAAAATTCTTAGGAATATGTTGGGTTTTTTTTGTTCAAGGTGGTATAAATGAAATTCAATACCACAGACAGAATACTTAAGATTTAGGATCTTTGACGATCAATGAAAAATGTAAATACCTCAAATTTAAAGGTCATAATTAAGAATTATCCTTGAAGTCTGTTTTCTGCTTTACCTGCCATACACTTTGACATATTTGCATGCATTCTGTAATTATCATTTTATGTTTTGCCCTTTTAACATTTAATTTGTTAAGATAGAATGGTCCCTATTTTTCTGTCACAAGGGAGGTAACTACATAGGGTAAACTCACAAAAAATGTAATACAAGTCTAAGATCCAGAATGATTTTGATATAATCCTTTTATTTATATTCTTTTTTCCATTTCTGGTCTAGAGCAATATGGGTAAGAGGGGGGAAAAGTATTTCTGAAGCAAGTAATTCTTCCAAATTTTTATGAAACGAACCTTTGTTGAAGGAAATTTGATTACACTATTTTTTTTTTACCAGAGACATTTTTTTTAACGTTAACATGACATACTTTTTCTTCTATACCTAACGTTTTATGAGATAATGTGTGTTAACTTGTGAGCTTTTTTATAATTACAGCAACTAGGTTAGGTTTCACAGATAAAATCTGGACCCCATGTCTAGATCATCTAGATGCTTGGCTGGAACATCAAACAAGCATCGCATAACCATGATTTATGGCAGACATTTTGCCAATTTATAGCTTCCTTATCTCATAACTTTATGTGTATATATTTAACACAATTCTTTACAAAAGTTTTTGAATATTTTTAAATTCTACATCAGCCTTTGATCTCGACTTTAATCACATATATTCCATCAAGACTGTGGCAAGAATTAAGCAAGACAGTTATTCTGTTTTATCTGTAGACTGGATTTCTCTGATTTCTCATGGCAATAAACCAGACAGTACAGTTTAAGAAAAGGTGACTGGAATGCTTGGCCTTATTGCAAATGAAATGTATATTCTTTCTAATTACTTCTGCTGTTATCATTTTGCATTTGACTTGTTCTTTCCAGCAAAATACATAAGCACATTTTAAACACTGTTTTCTAACCATGTGTACCAAGTTTCAAAGGAAAATATCCAAACCTGAGAAACAGTTATCTGTTTCTTTAGATTTTCTATGTTTTAAGTACTGCTTTTGTTTACCACAAGGACTTGTAAGTCAGTCTTCTAGTATAAGCTGGTATTTGAAAGTATGTCCTAGCTTTCTAGTGGTCACAGAAACAGAAGTAAGCCAAATAATTACCTGCTGACCATTCATTCCTGCCCATGGTTGAAAGCCATATGTAAAGAGTTCCCATAAAGTAATGCCATATGCCCACACATCACTAGCCGAGGTAAACTTCAGGTAATTTATACATTCAGGGGCACACCTAAGTATATAATAATCACACATCAGTATTATTAGATCTTTTAGCACAAGTGCCATTCTTACTAAAATATACAAACATTTGTTCCCCTTTACATAAAATGAACATAGTAAATTTAAGTTCTATTCATGAAATAAACATAAAGATTACCAAATACAAAGCATTTCCTAAATGTTCATAAGAATGCTATTAAGTAGCATTAGTTTCACACAAATAAAAATTAAATTGTTACTTTATTGTACACTGTCAAATAAGTGCTAATCTTACGAGCAGTTTCCTACTTAATTAACAAAACTGGATTTGAAACTATTTCAACAAATTCACCCAGCCAGAGGATCAAAATCTTAACTGTGATGAAAAATTAACTACAGGTATTCTTGTAAATTTTACCAATACTTATACTTCATCAAGTTATTGCTTAGGGTGAGCATTGCTTCTCATGTAATTAACCAGCCAAAAAGGCTTATCAGACATGTGATGTTCACAATTTGCCATTCTCCACAATTTGTAATACAAGAAATACTTCAATGGAGCTTACCAAGCGATAGGAAGTTTGAGGTTGATACTAAAATTACTCTGGTAGTAATCCTTCCCCCTGCCTAATGCCCTGGATAAACCAAAATCACTTATCTTAATCTGAAAATAAAACCACCGGAATATGAGAACAGGTACATGATTTCATGTGGTATATGATATATATCATATGTAAAACTTGTATCTTATATAAAAACATTTTTATATCAACACAACAGTAGGGATTTTTTTAGGGTTTTTTCCTTCCCATGGCTTCTTTATTTTTAGTTTATTACTTTATTTCAGTTGTGGAGCTCAGCTGTGGAGCTAAGCAGTTCAACCAGAGACAGCCTTACAAGATTCAAAGTCAGTGACCATCATCATTTAGCTCCAAAGATCACACAGACAAATATTACCATCAGTAGTATGTGAAGTTTTTAAGTTCATACTATGAAATAAAAAAAAGACATCATGCCTCACCTTTGATTTACTGAACACAAGTATATTTCTTGCAGCCAGATCTCTATGTATGAGCCGCTTACTCTCGAGGTAGCTCATTCCATCGCAAATCTGCTGCGCAAAGTCGCACAACCTTGGTAATGGGAAATCTTGTCGCATCAATGGATCCTTAAGGCACTCCAGTAGTGAGCGCATTGGAGCTAGCTCTGTCACCTGTTTAAATGAATGACAAAGATCAGGGATAGGTTTGTTCAGTCTACATTTTATTTTGTTCAGTTTTACAGATTTCAAACGAGATTTATGGCATGCTGCCAACTTATTGAGTAAAATTCTGCTAGCATATATTTATAGAAAAAGTCTTTAGTCAGACTGGTACTAAGTTTAAACCAATGACTTCATGAAGCTGGGTTGAAAACATTTTCATTTGGTACCTTTAAAGGACTCAAATCACTATCCAGAAAATTGCACAGTGACTTATCTCACACCTGTGTTAAGTGACCCACTTAAAGTGGTCAAATGAGCATATTCAAAAAGAAACTTAAGGCAAAGCTGCATTTTCTATATTCTCTGAAAGCATGGCCAATATCTAGGCCAAAACCTTAGTCAGTGTGGCACAATTTTCACACAAGCTTCCAGCAAACACTGATGAACAGTGGCATTATCTTATAACCAGACTGCAGATAAGGCTGCTTAAATTCTACACGTTTTTTCATCAAGTGTTGAAACTTAGCGTCTTGGAGTTGTCAATTAATTCTCACTGAACCACTAAATCTCCCACCCCCCCCCCACCAGCACACTGTAGTTAAATTTACCTACACTTAATCACATTTTATTTCGTCAATAAATTTTATTTTGGGCACTCTGCAGGAGTCTTTCAATTGTTGAAAAACCCTGCATTTCAATGCATGTGCATGTTAAATTTTAAACACATTTGTCTATTAAATGATTTTCGTCTATAAATTGAATGATTTCAGACTTAAAAATACATCAAGTGAGGTCTGGAATTCGTTATACTACTAGGAATAGTTTATTAAGAAAGCAATGGATCTGGGGCTTTTGTCTGGCAACAAATTAACTAAAACCTTGATGAAAGCAGTATTAAGCATTATGACAATCAATGTTTGGTGAAGTATTTGGTTAATATTACTGCAATGATTCTCCAGAAAATGTCCAAAATGAAACTAACCAGCAATGAGAGAGTCATAAACTTTCATTATGACACTAATTCAGATGTGGACGGACGAATCAGTAACTTAAATTATACAAGGAACCTTAATTTTGTTTGTATTTGAACCATAAGGACCTCTTAAACAACTCTGAAAATTTGACAAAATAGATTTGAAATGTAAATGGAAATTACCAGCTGGCAATTAATCTTTCGGGAAAAAATATTTTAAGTGTGTTTAGGGAAAGACACATTAAAACAGATGACTTTACTGAAGAATACACAGAAACCTACCAGCATTAGTGAGTTCTCCTTGTCCAACACAACACCATACATGCGTACAATATTTTCATGGTCTATAGTCTGCATTAGCCCTGCCTCTTTCAGGAATTCCTGTGTGCCATTCTCCAGACGATCTCGACTTAAACATTTCAAGGCAACTTGGACCTGAAATTTAAAAATATCTGTTTCTTCGATTTCTTAATAATGATGTTTCAGCTAGATTATTTAAAGAACGTGATTTCAGAGCTTAATGGATATTAATGCCATCATCATTTTTGATATATATCATGAATGTTTTATGCTGAAGGCATGATGGATTCTACAAGATCCAATACAGACATTTAATCATGATTTTTCGAAAGCCAGTTTGATATTCTCAGCGGTAAGTTTTATCTTTTTGTGCCAGCCAAACATTTTTGTGCCAGCCAAACAATTTTGTGCCAGCTAAACATTTTTGTGCCAGCCAAACATTTTTGTGCCAGCTAAACATTTTTGTGCCAGCCAAACATTGTTCATATCTATTCTCATAATATAAAACAATATCTTCAACTTTAAATTCTAATCAACTAGGCATGACATGTAAAATACATTCTGTTTCAGTTTATCCTTACTTCAAGTTTTGTTTTAAAACTGTGATAAGTTTGAGTCACAAGGTGGCATTAACAGCTTCAACATTAAGGTTGCTTCAAATGACAGATAAGAGAATATGAATTGCACGCTGTCATCTCACAGTGACCTTTTTAATACTCTTCAGTCTATTTGCTTCAAGTTATTGTCATCTTCTATTTTACCTTCTATTGTAGACACAGCCATCATGTGAACATAACATAAGAATTTCCTTTCAAATACTATGCATATTCGCAGCCCTAGTGCTATAAAAATATTAAGTATTTCTTGATTTCTGTTATTATTTCATTTTTTTCCTAGCTTTATTTGTTCATAATTCTCACCTTTTCCCCTTCTTCTGTTGTCCAAACCCCTTGCTGTACAACACCAAACTCCCCTTCCCCAAGTGTCTTGTTCACCTCTATCACATCAGAGGATATAATCTGTTTTCCCGTTGGTCGAATGTAAGATATGGGTCTTGATATTCTGTGGTCTGGAGGTGGGCTTAGAGTTCTGTGGGTTGTAGGACTTAAATTGGCTTTGTCCATTATTGCCTGAAATGAAATATAGATAAAATAAAGCAAAGCTGGTCAATCCCTTCAAACAATTCTCCCGCCTGATGACTACGGTTCCACAATGATGCATAATATTCCTTTTACATAAATTTGTTTTTGTTTTGCCTGAACTGGTCATAATACAAATTATGTACATAGAAGACGTGGTACTGTTAAAGGGAAAACAATAATTCATTTCTAAAGAATGTTTAAACGAAAGAATGAGTTATTGATGTTTAAAACCAGTATATAACTGAGGGCTCTGTCTCTAGATAGAACAAGATTGTAAATTTAACATAATTACATACAGGATGAGAGCTTCTGAAAATGTAATCCAAATACAAGTTTATTGACTTATGATTCATACCTCCTTCTCATAAAACTAGGAGTTCAAAATCAAAATGAAACCAATTACCAACTCTTACTGTTTAAGCTTGCAGTTCGGAATATGTATCTGAATAGCAATTTTTTGAACCATCGAAAAACAGTCAGTGATTCCTGTGGGCTAGTACCTTCCTACTGATATATCAATTTAAGCCATTAGCAATATGTATGAAAACATATGCCATCAATGAAGCATGCTTTATATTAAATGGGGCATCACATAATTGAAAATGCTCTTTGATATTGTTCTTTCATGTTTCAATTAAACACACTCTGTCTAGTATCAACAAGCTTACTCAACTTCCTTTTCCTTTCTTCAATGACTTTATGGAAAGCATAATGCTCCCCCACCCCCTCTTCTTCCCATGAATGAATTAATATATAGTATGGATTATAAGATTTATTTTTGAATTTCAAGACCTTGTCCACACCCAGTGCAAATGGCTAAAGAGGAAAACATTCCCCTAACAGGTAATTATTAAACAATTTGGCAGACTGTTTCTTTGCTCCAGAAAACCCCCATTTTTGTTTGGGTTTTTTAACGACAATTTAAAATCCGATCTCTCGGAAATAATGAAATATCAAAAAGCCCAAAGGTTTCAGAATATACAGGGGATATCCCTCTAACATTTCTTTCAGTGGCTATGAAATTCTTGAAACTGAATAATTATTGCAATTTCTTGAGTTGTTTTTTCTCCTTTTTTTTTTACTGAAGACAACAGTTGTATTTTTTCTTCTTTCAGACACCACCTCCTGACAGTTTCTGTCTAAATTTACAAACGCAGCTGTCTTTCTTACAAAAAGTAAATTCAGACAAGAGATATCACAAACTAGTACAAGTTTTGTATGAACATGTAATCTTGTCATCATGTTACATTCCAAAACATTTGATTTCGTCCCTATTACATCTTTTTGAACATATATCTTTTTGTATTTTCTGACTGTCTTCTCCTTCAGGTGACATGAAATTAAACACCTATCAGTCAAACACTTGGCAAACTTTACCATACTGCACTGAAGCAGAATTTTAAACAAATTTCTGATGCACCATGAAACTAAGAAATGTGAAAATATATTGCATAAGGATAATTGAATCTCTATTTTGACTGATTATTATTTAGTTTGGTTCAGTTTGATCCTGTCTGACATGCTTATACAACCTTAAGAATATAGGTGAGCAATTAATCACTAAACTATCATTTTCATACTTGATTCCTTTCCTCTGTAAGGACTTGCCAAATTTCTTGCATGTAGAATGACTATTTAGACTATCTGCTCCCAACTGATCTTCAGAAATCTCACGCTACTTTTATGCATGGCAATATCTCAACTCACATTACAATATTTTTGCCTGAATCAATTTTATATTAAAAAAACTTTGATTAATTCAACTCGTACAAGAGCTAGAAGCAATGACCTTCACCTAGAGAGAGAGAGAGATAACACTGGTTTACAAGACAGTGACCTTGACCTTCTTTCACTAAACCTACAGGAAGAGCTTTCACGCTTCCTCCATTTATACCATATAGTTTTGAGCTTAAGAAAATACATGTAACCTAAAAATAAACCTGCATGTATGGTTAAGTAATCAAAATGTAAGTGCAAAGATATTGATTGGTATTTGCTGATCAAAGAGAAGAGGACATATCTCAATATGATACCAATAAAACATACTTTAATTAATCCAGGTAATTCTGACATGCATATTATAATCATACTCTGGATCAGGGTAAAGGTACATACCCTACAACTAGGGGAAAACATTATGTGGTTCAAATGTCTTACATCCAAAAGTGTCTCAGCTGTGTGCACTATTAAAACTTAATCATTCTGCCATACTAAATGGACATCCCCAACAGATATCTTTTTTAGCTTGATAAAAGGTATCTGTCATTAAAACACACAGTACTGATATCAATTCTTTAAATGGTTGAATGTTGTAATACTGAAATTTGTACTATTTCAGGGTACTTCCCTTTAATATACCCCTGCTGTTGAATACTTTTCATTCACAGGAAATGTAAGTAGGTTAAGAAAATACCTGCTGAATATTATAAACATCTGCGGGTATAGATTTAATCAGCTGATATAAAACTGCTTTCCAAATTATCATTATGGAGAAGATCTCAACATAAATTATCAATTAACTTTTAATGCAATTACCTAGGTGTTTCAAAAGAAACTTTGCTATAAAAAGCTTTATCAATGATTAGATAATTACGAAACAATACTTAATAAAACAATCTTTTTTTCTGGGATTAAAGCTTCACCTTTTCAGACTTTGTTTATTTAGTTCCTGTGCCTACAAAGTGTTCCCCACCCTGAAGTGTTGAAATCTGAGACAAAACCCGCTTGAACAAACTGCAAAATAATGGCGGTGTACAAAAATCTTCAGTACTTCTTGCTATGAAAAAGATGGAATTCAACAAAAAATGTGATTCTATGAAAGATTCTATTCAATTCTGACAACATGTTTTAACAGTATTTGTCTATTTGTCTGTTTCATTCACAACACTTTCTGTGGTCCTTACCCTTTTAAACTTTTCCAATTTTCCCTGTGGACATTCTTTCTTATAGAATTTTTTCAGTCTTCTCATCTCAGGTTTTGTCATTCCGATTGACGTCAAATCCTCTTCAGCCACATATTTGATCTGAGGCACAGTGGCTATCTGCAAACATAAAGTAAAATCAATTCAGTTCACCATTTCATTTTTATTAGAAATATTCCAATTTGTCTTCTGTTTTTGTTGAAAAAGACTGATTTGTGATAAGATTTAAGGATTAACATATTAACTTTCCCGTTTCTTGAACACACAGGTGCCTTATTCCCCTTAGATCTTGTTGATTTTATCAGCTGAACCTATTTTTTTGGACTTCAATAAAAGGCTGATTTTAACCAGGACATTTTTTTCTAAATGCTTAAATGCATGTTCAATTCTAAGGACCTATGAACCCTCTCTCACCATCACAATGAGGTTGTAAGAATGGCCTTGAAATCTCAGAAATCAGATTTATGTGATGTCATTTCCTGTATTACTAGAGCATGAATCACAAGCAGTAACAGTAAGCTCCCCTTGCCAGAAATACGTAAGTGTTCTCAACACTGTAGAGATGTCAGAACTTTCTTGAAATGTACCAGCACAAGAAAAGAGTGTTTAAATAGCCATTGCTATCCAGTTTTCAGAAATCTTTTGACTAAAGCTTTCTTAAAACTGATCTGAAGTTCAATTATGCTTTGAAGAGGAACTCTTATGCAATTCAGCTTCTGATATCCCATCAAAAGCTTCCTGTAAAGGCCAGGAGTCAAAGCCTCCCCATGTTTAAGGCCTAATTATCACATAACTAAACTTACTTTGAGTTCATTTTTAAAGGCACTGTAGTAATGTTCCAGCTCTGCCTCCAGCATAAACTCACGGAGATCTCGTACCGTCCCCATGGTAACACTTGCCTCCGACTCTCCTGAAAAAAAAGATGTTGACAGTTAACCTCCAGACACTGACATGAAGAGCTTAATTACATCAATCTTTTGGGAGAAATATACAAAAAATCTTCACTAGCATGTCATACTGCAATATAACAAGCCATGATTCAATTTCAACCGACATTTTTTTTTACTGCATTTCACTGTCAGCTGGGACATATGTCAAATGACTTAACGAACCATATACTATGCTGAGTATGACAATTTATAGTCAGGTTACTCTAAGCATGGTGATACAAATGAACACTGACAATCAATGAAATTATCATCATCATCATCATCATCAGCATCATCAGTGAGCGACATATTCTGGATATTAGGAAAGATGTGAAGCTAGAAAAAAAGTTCCAAATCTTTCTTTCAGATAAGTAGATAATCTGGATTCATGCTACTTAGTAAGTAAAGCTCACACCAGTATTTCAGAATACTAAATGACTTGAATTCCTGCTTTTTAGTAGGGAAAGTTGACAACAGGATAATAGTGAATATGTATTCTTGTTTCTTTGTAAGTAAAGCTGACACCAGTATTTCAGAATACTAAAAGATTTGTATTCCTGTAACTTTGTAAGTAAAGCTGACACCAGTATTTCAGAATACTAAAAGGTTTGTATTCCTGTAACTTTGTAAGTAAAGCTGACACCAGTATTTCAGAATACTAAAAGATTTGTATTCCTGTAACTTTTGAAGTAAAGCTGACACCAGTATTTCAGAATACTAAAAGGTTTGTATTCCTGTAACTTTTGAAGTAAAGCTGACACCAGTATTTCAGGATACTAAAAGGTTTGTATTCCTGTAACTTTTGAAGTAAAGCTGACACCAGTATTTCAGGATACTAAAAGGTTTGTATTCCTGTAACTTTTGAAGTAAAGCTGACACCAGTATTTCAGGATACTAAAAGGTTTGTATTCCTGTAACTTTTGAAGTAAAGCTGACACCAGAATAGAAAATGTCATGTTTTCTGTGGTTGCTGATGTTTCCTGTGGTTTCTGATGTTTTCTGTGGTTGCTGATGTTTTCTGTGGTTGCTCATGTTTTCTGTGGTTGCTCATGTTTTCTGTGGTTGCTCATGTTTTCTGTGGTTGCTCATGTTTTCTGTGGTTGCTCATGTTTTCTGTGGTTTCTGTGGTTTCTGATGTTTTCTGTGGTTTCTGATGTTTTCTGTGGTTGCTGATGTTTTCTGTGGTTTCTGATGTTTTCTGTGGTTGCTGATGTTTTCTGTGGTTGCTGATGTTTTCTGTGGCTGCTGATGTTTTCTTCATGTTTTCTGTGGTTGCTGATGTTTTCTGTGGTTGCTGATGTTTTCTGTGGTTGCTGATGTTTTCTGTGGTTGCTGATGTTTTCTGTGGTTGCTGATGTTTTCTGTGGTTTCTGATGTTTTCTGTGGTTGCTGATGTTTTCTGTGGTTGCTGATGTTTTCTGTGGCTGCTGATGTTTTCTGTGGCTGCTGATGTTTTCTGTGGCTGCTGATGTTTTCTGTGGTTGCTGATGTTTTCTGTGGTTGCTGATGTTTTCTGTGGTTGCTGATGTTTTCTGTGGTTGCTGATGTTTTCTGTGGTTGCTGATGTTTTCTGTGGTTGCTGATGTTTTCTGTGGTTGCTCATGTTTTCTGTGGTTGCTGATGTTTTCTGTGGTTGCTGATGTTTTCTGTGGTTGCTGATGTTTTCTGTGGTTGCTCATGTTTTCTGTGGTTGCTGATGTTTTCTGTGGTTGCTCATGTTTTCTGTGGTTGCTCATGTTTTCTGTGGTTGCTCATGTTTTCTGTGGTTGCTGATGTTTTCTGTGGTTGCTCATGTTTTCTGTGGTTGCTGATGTTTTCTGTGGTTGCTCATGTTTTCTGTGGTTGCTGATGTTTTCTGTGGTTTCTGATGTTTTCTGTGGTTGCTGATGTTTTCTGTGGTTGCTGATGTTTTCTGTGGTTGCTCATGTTTTCTGTGGTTGCTCATGTTTTCTGTGGTTGCTCATGTTTTCTGTGGTTGCTCATGTTTTCTGTGGTTGCTCATGTTTTCTGTGGTTTCTGATGTTTTCTGTGGTTGCTGATGTTTTCTGTGGTTGCTGATGTTTTCTGTGGTTGCTCATGTTTTCTGTGGTTGCTGATGTTTTCTGTGGTTGCTCATGTTTTCTGTGGTTGCTCATGTTTTCTGTGGTTGCTGATGTTTTCTGTGGTTGCTGATGTTTTCTGTGGTTGCTGATGTTTTCTGTGGTTGCTCATGTTTTCTGTGGTTGCTGATGTTTTCTGTGTTTCTGTGGTTGCTCATGTTTTCTGTGGTTGCTGATGTTTTCTGTGGTTGCTGATGTTTTCTGTGGTTGCTGATGTTTTCTGTGGTTGCTCATGTTTTCTGTGGTTGCTGATGTTCTCTGTGGTTGCTGATGTTTTCTGTGGTTGCTCATGTTTTCTGTGGTTGCTGATGTTTTCTGTGGTTGCTCATGTTTTCTGTGGTTGCTCATGTTTTCTGTGGTTGCTCATGTTTTCTGTGGTTGCTCATGTTTTCTGTGGTTGCTCATGTTTTCTGTGGTTGCTGATGTTTTCTGTGGTTGCTGATGTTTTTTATCATTAAGATGTGTTGTTTTTGCAAGGATGATGACAATGATTTTTTTTATGATGATCATATGATGATGATGCACATTTAATAGTTTACATCACTTAGTACAGTCTGAATTCTCAGATAATCTGTGTTAATCATTTTATATCCTGTTATTTATACCAAAATCACCACTGAAGCTTGTAAATTACCTTCACTTAGGGATTTAATATACAACTTTTAACTTAAACTGATTTTGTTGTACAGGTCATTAGTTCACCATTAACCTCTAGCTTCATTTTGGCAATAAAATGGTGTGCCACAGGTCATAAAATACCTATGTTTACTACAATTAAATTGTCATATCCCACTTTTGATCATTTCTTACAGTCGGTCTTATGTAGGATCTCTGTTGCTATTTCCTCTTAAAGGAACATATTTTTTCATCTATCAATCATCAGATCTGTTATCAAAGTAAATTATGTGACAGCTGCTGAGTGCATATCTATAAATATTTAACAACATTATTTGAGTTTGACATTAAAATATTTCATTCCACATTCAGTGTATACCTGCTTAATGTAACATGTTTAAGTTCATTATAGCTGAACAGATTTAAACTGGTATCAAATAAATACATCTGAATCAATCAATGACCTTCACCCTCAATCATGGAGGCATCTCTGGGCACTCTGAGCAAAACACCCATGCAATAACATGAAATTAACTTACTTTTGGGACATAACTTGCCATTGACTTACCTATAGTCAATTATGTACTGATACAGATTTGGTAGAAAAAAAACTACTGACATATTATCCTTCAAACTTACATTTTCTACCTGCCCTCCATCAAAGTATTGTAAATTTTCTCTCCTTGTATAATCTGTAATAAATTAATCTGACAGAAAACTATCCTACCCTCATACATCAAATCACAAATGGCAAAGGAAGTCATTATCTTTGATAGACTTATGAATACTGTTCCTTAGCAAGCCTTTTGGACATAACAGATTTATTATTGTGAGAATTCTGTCCCAGAAGTACTAACGTACAGGCAGAGGACAAATTTCTTCAATAGTCAGTTGCTTATGTGTATGAAAGTATGTATATGTAAACATCTTATATAAGTAAATGTCAAAGCAGAGTGTCTGAAAAAGATCCCTATCTATAAATTTAAACTCACTGGAAATTTCTTGTACTACAATCCTATAGCTTCTAAAACTCTTATATATTTTACTAAACCAACTCTTAAACTAAACAAATCTCACCCTCAGAACTTTTGGTATTTGCAACATCCTATCTCTCTATCTTCTGACAAGCAAAATGTCCAAGTCATTAGACTCTTATACAATGAAAAAGCCAATTTTTCAGATTCTAACAAAACCTAATGCTTTTGGTATCTGCATGATACAAAATCACATCCTTCAAACTTCTGCCAATCCTTCAAAATCTTCAACAATACAAAATTTGTCAGTCATATAGAAGTGGTGTGCAAAATCTTACACTTCAGATTCCTTTTTCATATCAAAATCATGTCCTCCAGATTCTTGCAAAGTGAAATCTCAATCTTCAGTTACATTTAAGTAGTAAACAAAATCCCATTCTTCAGATTTATATAAGTAGTATACAAAATCCCATTCTTCAGATTTCTTGTCGAAACAAAGCCTTATCCTCCAGATTCTTGCAAAGTGAAATCTCAATCTTCAGTTACATTTAGGTAGTATACAAAATCCCATTCTTCAGATTACCTCAGTGTTAATAACAAAATTTTAAATCTTTGCAAAATCCCACTTTTCAGAGCAAATTCATGAAGCGGATTGTCTTACAACATATAAGTAAATTTCACTCAGATAGATTTAAACTTTAGTTGTATCAGTCAATATAAGAAATGTGACCAATAAAAATTTAACAGGTCAAAGATCACAGCAATGTTTTGGAAGCCAAAAATTGTTAAAAGAATAATAAGTGATTTGCAACAAACAACAGCTAAGACTCAACTCACCCAGTCTCCTTCCTGTTCTCTGTAACATCCTGCTTGAAAATTTATTTTCCATTTTTGAATAATAAATTGGAGGCATATCACTAAAATGTTGTATCAAATAAGATTTAAATAAATGTTGTATCTTATTATAAGGAAGAGAATTTTTCGATTTAAAAGACCACTGTTTTTTATACTATCTCACTTTCTATGTACACACAATTAAATACATTTAGGTATCAAGTATTAAAAGATATGATTGAACACTTTGGCAGTTTATGACATTATTTATAAGAAAATGCCAAATTTAAAGATATAAACACAATTATGTCATAAATCGCACACTGGATATCATCTTGTAAGCGTTATCATTTCTACCGTTTTAACTTTATCATGTTTGGTCCTCTTAATCATCGTGTTTGTATCAGAATATCTACGGCCTTCAAAGTGTTTTTATCTCCTCGTAAAGCATGATGGCTCTTGCACACATTTGTCACAATATTATTGTTATAATACCAGTAATATGTCAATCATGCAGTTATCTTAACACTGTCAACCATACTTGAAATGTATTACTACTGACTGGCCAATCAGAAAGAGCTGCAATTTTTTCTATTTTAGCCACCTGTAACACAGTAACACTTGTTTTCATTTTTTTATTTTCAAACTATCATAAAACTAGAAGAATAAAAGATGCTACATTATGTTTCTACTGAATGTGATTTACCTTAACAAGTATTCAGACTTTTTTCTTCCAAACATACTGGATGTTACACTTAAAACTTATTAAAACGTCCCTTTTTTTGTCTTATAAAAAAAGTGTGGACTCTGTACAAAACCTCCTCTGTATATAATGATAATGTATTTATTTCTCTAATAAGTCACTAATAAGCAATGCATTCATTTCAGTGTTAAACAGGGCTTCCATTATTTAAGGGTTATCATAAAGTCATCTACATAAAGTGACAGCTGGGTGGCCATACAATTAACTTGTGATGTTTTACTAAGACTAAGCTATTTAAAACAAGATTATATATTAATGCTTTGACTCTGAAAAATGCCATTTATTAGTATGAGTATTTGCAATTTATACTTGCAGACAGCCCTGAGTATGCAGAAGAATACTGTTAGCCAGAAAAAAGAAGCTGTGAATATTTTAACATATCATAGTGAATTTATCGTAACTGAGGAATTCTGCAGTTACAACATGACTGGATATACCTGCAGGGTAAATCTGAAAATTGTACACAGAGAACAAAGGAGACAATCTCTAACTATGGTATTATTTCAAGTTACACTAATTAACCAATAGTACTAGTGCATGAATTATTTTATAGACAGCTGGCAGGTGTAACCTCATACTCTATTGGAAGCTGTGAGCACAAAAGCCCAACAGGAGCTTTATAGGAAGTATCTCTTACTACGTCGTTGTTGGCAATGGAGGGTGGGGAAAGAAGCAACTGTATACAAAACCAAAGTGTATTTTCTTGTAAAACTAACTCCTACCTTCATATTTGTGCCTCTTGTATGAAATTGTCTTCCTTCTAGTGTTACCACATAGCATTTTTAATGCCTCCAAATAAAGAATTTCAATTACCCGGTAATGTATGCCGCATTAATCCATTCCAAAAACATATTACAAGTAAGAAATGTTCAGCTGAGTTATTGTAATGTAATGTTGCAAAGCCAACTCCTTCAACGAGCACTTCAATTTCAGCTAAACAAGCAATGGCGGAACATGTTATAAAATATCCATGTAATATCTTCCACAAAGTCTAAAGACGAGATTATCTTCAATAAAAACAGTCAATTACACAAATTATGAACTTTTAAAAACAAATTAGGAGTTCTGGTTTCTTTCATGTTTATACATGTAAAACGTAAACATAATTCGAACAATTTATCCTGCGACCTTATATAGATTAAATAACGACACTTGCAAACCAATAACAATTGCAACTTAATTGAACAACATCTAACTGGTAATTGTAAAATGGTTTAAATATCTGTCCGTCTAAATTTGGGTTCAATACCTTCAGCAAAAAAAAAAAAAAGTCGACTATTCAATAGTACGTGTAATGCAAAATATAAACAATTAAATCATTTAGATAAATATGATCCAAAGAAATATTATTTTAATATGACTGACAATAATCAATCCAATCTTACAAACAGTGTATTGTATTATAATGTAAATTTTGCAACTGATGGTAAATTTGAAACCTAAGCTTTTCATACGTTTTCAAACAAAGATATCCATTAAAGGTTTTCCCCCTAAAGCACCATGAAATGCATAAAACTTCAAATTTCTTAAAAATTGTAAAACTATTTTACAAGATTGAATAAACGGCCATTATCTTAATTACGTCTCATATTTTCTCGACTGAATAATTTTTTAACAAAAAAAAATTTTTTTTTTTTTTCAATATCAATATGAGACTTAATGCTGACATCAGTCATTTTAAAATATTACACGGGTTTTTCACTGATGTTTTAAGATAAGAAACTTAACAAAATTCAATAATGACTCTGAGGGTATTTCAAGTAAAACCTAGTAACATTAAAATTTTTATTTGATTTTTAGGCACATAAAAATGAAAAGCAGACATATATTTATAGATGAAAAATATCTTTATAGTCAGCAACTCAAATTATTATTATTATATTTATAAATATCAAATATAATTAATCTATTAAGTACTCAAATCAGAATATGCTCCTTTACTTAAAACATCCCTTAGTATTTTATAGCTCCGTGATGATATACCATATAGTTACACTTTCTAACTCATATTAGGCCATGTAGGTTTATAATGCTTCAATCTGGATCTTGCTGTTTCAGGTCAAGTATTATAAAAATGTTTCATAATACACAAAATTTAACTTTAAGCTATTTGTCTCTGATAAAATTTATCTAAAAGAAGGTTAAAATTTATGAATAAGTAACCATTAATCTTTGGTATCTGCTTACCCCTTGTTTTTATGGTGCTCTAAATAAAATGTAAACATTACTTCTATACTTGCCGAGGAGCAAACAAAAACATTTTACATGTACAAAATATGTTGTTGATGCTGGTGATGCTAGAAAAATAAGTGATGATAGAGCTGCTGCTGATGTAGATGGTGATCACAATGATGACTGGAATCATCATTATCATCATCACCATCTCCATGGTAGAGATATACTTGGTAATGATGATAAAAGTGATAACGACGAGTGTCAATGACATTGACATTGAGCTGATGATGATGATAATGATGGTGATGATGACCACCATCATCATCCTGGCAGTGATGTACTTTGTAATGATGATAAATCTGATGGTATTGGTAACAATGTCAAAAAGATAATGATATTGTTGTTGATGATGATGTATCAATGAATCAATCAACAAAAGAAAACTGGGAACAACTGTCTTATGTTTTTAAGTTATGTTACGTGACACAAACAGGACATCCTATTTTTAGAATGTTTCATTTAAAAAACTTCCTCAAGGCTAATTTAAACAAGATTTATTTGAAATTCAATCAAGCCAGATAAATTGGAATACAATTATTTAGGGATGGCTCCACTGGTCTATCAGATTATATCAAGTTTCATTGAAAAATCAATGAAATATTGTAACTTTAAGAGCTAGTGACACTTGTAACAGAAGGGTTTTTGATGTTTGTCCTCATTAAGGATATTCAAAGTATCAGATTATCGAACAGATAATCATGTGGTCAAGAACACTAGTAATTCATTTAATTTTGTAAACAAAATATACCAGTAAGAGTATTGTGTATTTCACTTTTTATCAGCCTAATAGCTCACTGAAGGACTAAGACTGATCCTCCCTAGCATACCAACTGAGTCAAACACTATTTGAGTTTATTTAATAATTTATTGTTACAATACTGGTTACTGATTCTCCCTGAAAAATCTTACATATCAGAAAATGTTCGGGACAATGCAAGATGGCCTAATGCTGACAACTGCTTGAACAGTTTTTCTTTCAATTTTCAAGTATTTTCTGACATTAATCGATTTAACTTGAAAACATTTTGCCATCATACCATGTATAAAAGAAAACATCAAATTTCATCTTCTTGTTGGTTTTGACAATACATTTACAACTCAAGTGAACAGCGAGATACAAGATTTTGTACACAGATATAGTACTATTCTATAGCACATTCTTTTCATTTTCTGTATGCGTGCCGTTTTCAAATAGGTGGCTTAATTAAGGACACCAGCTGATCCAAAGTAATTATTCAGAATTAATTGGAAGAAAAAAACTTTACAGTTAGTTCAGATTTTATAACATGTGCATTTTACAATTCAGTTTTTTTGAAAGGCAAATTTTCATTCCAGATACTCGAAGACCACAGCTTCACAGTATTTTAACTACGATATTAATTCTAACCCTTAATTTAAAATTGTAAATTTTCTAGGTCATTGTACTGTATATCTATTACAATGCCACCAAAATATAAACCGCAATTATCCAAAGCTGGGAAGTACTTAACAAAATATATACTGATCAAATTTCTTCCTAAACTATTTCCACTTGAACTAGTTTTTCTACAGTTACAAATATCTTGTACTCCAATCCTGTGATGAACTTACATGAGCAATCCTCTTTGCACTGTGGTCCAGTCACGAAAATAGACGTTATATCAGCCACAAACATGGCTAAACTTTTGATGGTCTGACAGGTGTAAAATTGTACTGTAAATCAAGTACTGACTGACTCTTAAGGAAAAGCAAACCTGAGGTAGCTAGAAGAAATACAGAATATTTCATTAACCTTTACCCTGCTGGAGGCAACTCAGACTCAGACGCAGACAAAGATCGGCCTGAACATTCGTGCAATCTAATCATCTATATGCTTATAATACAGTCAGTAAATTCTTAATAAGCACCCCCAAAAACAATTTATGGATCTATCCAAATTGACAGATGGACAAGTCCATTCTAGATATTTAGCATGGTAAGGTTTAGGACACTATATTCAAGGGCAACAACTACAGATAGCATTGAATCAAATGTTCTTTGTAAAATCATCTGTTACCATTGGTTATGTTCTGTCCATTTTAAATATAGAGAAGTGGCATAATTTTGAATATTGTTTTAATTAAGATAAGTGACGGTTGAAATCAGCTTTCTGATCAAGGAAAAAGGTAAGGCTATCAATTCCTGAGTTACAAGAAATATGAGTAAAATCATATCGATGAGTGAAATCCAGTTTAACATTCCTTTCAACAATTAAGGACATATATCTGTGCAGACCCGACAGAGGACAGAACTCTTGTCTCCTGATTCAATGTCAGATGTGCTAACCAAGAGTTCACAAGCACTGGCAACAAAATTAATACAGTGTATAGACTAGAGTAAAACATGACAGAGTAAAAATGAGATGTGATTAACCATCAGCAGCTGTCTGAAAACGGGCAATAACCGACTACATTTCAAGAAGGAAAAAGAGACATAATTAACTTCTTTTTAGGTTAAAAATTATGAACATTTCTCTGGTTTAAAGAGTCTATGGTGAATGCAAAAAAATTTAAGTACTACGAAATAAAGAAGCAGATAGCAGTTTTTCACATTCAACCCTCGTTATAGCTTACCTTTAGTGAAAGACAAACCCTTCAGATTTACACTACTGTCACCTTCTAGCAAGCATCACACTGTTACAATTGGCACTGTTACATCTGAAAGCAGAAAATCAAATAAATAACTTCTTGCTGTTTGCTGTATCTACAACATGTTTTGCAACACTACAAAGAAGCATTCCTTTTCTGTTAAGTTTCTATCTTATAAACACTGTTCAAAATAAATCAGTCTGATGTAGACAGGCAGTTTACCTAAGAAAAAAAAATCTAGGAACATCAATAAAGTTCAAACTTCTAAGCCACATCCTTTCCTTACAAATTTCCAAACTTTCTACAATACAGTATAATTATATTCAGTTTAATTGACTGGGGCTCAAGCCTATCAGCTTTAGAGCTTTCCAGCAAACCATCTGTCCATATAGATGGCGGAACGGCTCATTTCAGAGCTCTGCAGCATTTTACTTTCGTTAATTTCAAAACAATGCAGCATTCACTTCAAAAAGTGCTAGTAATACTTTAATAAATAGCACAAACCTGTTGAAAACAATTATATTGTTTCAAATCCTTTAGTAAGAAATCTCCATGTATTTACTTATACCGTCTACATAAACAACAATTATATTTCTACATATTCTTATTCCTATCACTGTGGAATGTTATCTCTACAATCTAGATAACATATATATATAGTTAACCATATGTTTATACCTATAAATTAACGACATATATCTTTTAACACAGTTTGTGACCGACCATGGACCGTGTCAAAGAATAATAATAAATATACAATGTAGACATTCCGCAATGAAATGTATTACTAAAACTATGCATTGTAACGGTCCAGTTACATTTTTTATTACAATTATTTACATATTTTCTGTCATAGAATTATTTATCTTTTACTTATCAGTGTCTGAGCTACATGTCATAGTTATTTTTGTTGTTGTTGTTCTTATTATTGTTTTGGGGGTGGGGGAATCTTCCAGGTGGTCATGACTAATATTTTACAGACTGCACATTTTTCAAATAAATCTGTCAGTGAAATACGCATGATTCTGAAATTACTTCACTAATATTATCTGCACATAAGCTAAAATTGTAGAAAAGCATTTTTTTTCTTTTCTTTCTTTTTTTTTTTTGCAAACATTACTACAAAAACAAACATATATTCAAGGTTTTGATAGTAGTTAATTACATAAACCTCTTACAAAATTCCCATTAACTTACACCATTAATTTAATTGCAATGTCAAATGCAGTATACAGTTGTTAATAATTCAACGTACGCCTACATCCTCTATAAAAACTTTCATGTATTTGTCTTTAAATAACACAAGATAGCATGCTCAACCCACTGAAGCTTCGAAATAAATGAGCAAATTGTCCTCTGCCTATCTCAAGGCAGATCTACTCTTTCATACATTTGGCTAAATTATTTCTTTTATAACATTCCTTATGTTATATTTATATGAAAAATTCTATAAACAACCCAATTACAGAAACAATTCTATATACAACCAAATAATGGGAACAATATTATATACAACCAAATAATATAAACAATTCTATATACAACCAAATAATATAAACAATTCTATAAACAACCAAATAATGGGAACAATTCTATATACAACCATATAATATAAACAATTCTATTTACAACCAAATAATATAAACAATTCAATATACACAACCAAATAATGGGAACAATACTATATTTAACCAATTAATTGGAACAATTCTATATTCAACCAATTTACAGGAACAATTCTATATACAACCAAATAATGGAAACAATTCTATATACAGTGGAACTTCTGAAAACTGGACCTTCTAAAAACCGGAATCTTCTGAAAACTGAACGATTTTCTCAGTCCCGAAATTTCTCCTTCTGTTTTCTATGTAAATCATACTTCTGAAATCCGGAACTTCCGAATTCTGAATTCCGGACGATTTTTCCGTAAAATTTAGTTTAAATCAATGCAATTTTACTTCCAAATACCGGAAAATAAAAAAAGTGCAAAAGACAGTCCTAAGATCGCAAACCCTGCGGCAAAAATTTCATGTCTCTATCTTTTGTTTACCAATTAGAGGTGATTGTTATTTTGACATGCTTTAGACTAACAAGTTGTCAATTTGAAATTAACACGCAGCCGATAATATATCGATAATTAGATAGTGGTAAATAATCAAAGCGATGATAAGTAGATTAATATCAAGTGTTTGCTACAAGCAACTTTAAGGATTAAAGGATTAAATTGTAATTGGGGTGTCTTAAAAGGTGTAATTAGTTGGCCAACATTGGCCAATGTGTTGGTTATTCTAATTGGCGATTTTTTTCAAACTGTTTTAAATGTATGCAAAATGTAGCTTTGTTCTGAATATTGATACGTGTTGATACGCACATAATATAGTGTACAAGTATATGTATTTGAAAATATATGACATTTTTTTAAAATAAAATATACATGTGTAGAATGTTTTCATTAATTTTAATTTTGCATTATGTTAACGATGTTACCCTAAACAATACTGACTGCATTCACTATCATAAAGAACCACTGGTGTTTGGGACCTGTACCTGTCCAGATCATTCGTACTTCTGAATTCCAGAAACTTCCAAAATCCGAACTTTTTGGCTGGTCCCAAGGGTGTTCAGTTTTCGGAAGTTCCACTGTACAACCAAATAATGGAAACAATTCTATACACAACCAAATAATGGGAACAATTCTATATTCAACCAAATAATGGGAAAAATACTATATTCAACCAAACAATGGGAACAATTCTATATACAACCAAGTAATGGGAACAATTCTATATACAACCAAAAAATATAAACAATTATATATACAACCAAAAAATGGGAACAATACTATATTTAACCAATTTATTGGAACAATTTTATATTCAACCAATTTACAGGAACAATTCTATATACAACCAAATAATGGGAACAATTCTATATTCAACAAAATACTGGAAACAATTATATAAACAACCAAATAATTGAAACAATTCTAAATTCAACGAAATAATGGAAACAATTATATATACAACATTTTAATGAACACCCTACTACTAAAAAATAGTACAAACAACCACTGGAAACAATAGCATGAACAACTACTGAAAACAATAGATTGAACAAACACTGGAAACAATAGCATGAACAACCACTGGAAACAACAGTTATGAACAACCACTGGAAAAAATAGCATGAACAACCACTGGAAACAATAGCATGAACAACCACTGGAAACAATAGTATGAACAACCACTGGAAACAATAGCATGAACAACCACTGGAAACAATAGCATGAACAACCACTGGAAACAATAGCATGAACAACCACTGGAAACAACAGTATTAACAACAACAATAACCTCTGGAAACAACAGTTATGAACAACCACTGGAAAAAATAGCATGAACAACCACTGGAAACAATAGCATGAACAACCACTGGAAAAAATAGCATGAACAACCACTGGAAAAAATAGCATGAACAACCACTGGAAACAATAGCATGAACAACCACTGGAAACAACAGTTATGAACAACCACTGGAAAAAATAGCATGAACAACCACTGGAAACAACCACTGGAAACAATAGCATGAACAACCACTGGAAAAAATAGCATGAACAACCACTGGAAAAAATAGCATGAACAACCACTGGAAACAATAGCATGAACAACCACTGGAAACAACAGTTATGAACAACCACTGGAAAAAATAGCATGAACAACCACTGGAAACAATAGCATGAACAACCACTGGAAAAAATAGCATGAACAACCACTGGAAAAAAATAGCATGAACAACCACTGGAAACAATAGCATGAACAACCACTGGAAACAATAGCATGAACAACCACTGGAAACAACAGTTATGAACAACCACTGGAAAAAATAGCATGAACAACCACTGGAAACAATAGCATGAACAACCACTGGAAACAACAGTATTAACAACAACAATAACCTCTGGAAACAACAGCATGAACAACCACTGGAAACAACAGTATGAACAACCACTGGAAACAATAGCATGAACAACCACTGGAAACAACAGTTATGAACAACCACTGGAAACATTAGCATGAACAACCACTGGAAACAACAGTATGAACAACCACTGGAAACAATAGCATGAACAACCACTGGAAACAATAGCATGAACAACCACTGGAAACAACAGTTATGAACAACCACTGGAAACAACAGTATGAACAACCACTGGAAACAATAGCATGAACAACCACTGGAAACAACAGTATGAACAACCACTGGAAACAATAGCATGAACAACCACTGGAAACAACAGTATGAACAACCACTGGAAACAATAGCATGAACAACCACTGGAAACAATAGCATGAACAACCACTGGAAACAACAGTATGAACAACCACTGGAAACAATAGCATGAACAACCACTGGAAACAATAGCATGAACAACCACTGGAAACAACAGTTATGAACAACCACTGGAAACAACAGCATGAACAACCACTGGAAACAATAGCATGAACAACCACTGGAAACAACAGTATGAACAACCACTGGAAACAATAGCATGAACAACCACTGGAAACAACAGTATGAACAACCACTGGAAACAATAGCATGAACAACCACTGGAAACAACAGTATGAACAACCACTGGAAACAATAGCATGAACAACCACTGGAAACAATAGCATGAACAACCACTGGAAACAACAGTTATGAACAACCACTGGAAACAACAGTATGAACAACCACTGGAAACAATAGCATGAACAACCACTGGAAACAACAGTATTAACAACAACAATAACCTCTGGAAACAACAGCATGAACAACCACTGGAAACAACAGAATGAACAACCACTGGAAACAATAGCATGAACAACCACTGGAAACAACAGCATGAACAACCACTGGAAACAATAGCATGAACAACCACTGGAAACAACAGAATGAACAACCACTGGAAACAATAGCATGAACAACCACTGGAAACAAAACAACCACTGGAAACAATAGCATGAACAACCACTGGAAACAACAGTTATGAACAACCACTGGAAACATTAGCATGAACAACCACTGGAAACAACAGTATGAACAACCACTGGAAACAATAGCATGAACAACCACTGGAAACAATAGCATGAACAACCACTGGAAACAACAGTTATGAACAACCACTGGAAACAACAGTATGAACAACCACTGGAAACAATAGCATGAACAACCACTGGAAACAATAGTATGAACAACCACTGGAAACAATAGCATGAACAACCACTGGAAACAATAGCATGAACAACCACTGGAAACAACAGTATGAACATCCACTGGAAACAATAGCATGAACAACCACTGGAAACAATAGCATGAACAACCACTGGAAACAACAGTTATGAACAACCACTGGAAACAACAGTATGAACAACCACTGGAAACAATAGCATGAACAACCACTGGAAACAACAGTATGAACAACCACTGGAAACAATAGCATGAACAACCACTGGAAACAACAGTATGAACAACCACTGGAAACAATAGCATGAACAACCACTGGAAACAATAGCATGAACAACCACTGGAAACAACAGTTATGAACAACCACTGGAAACAACAGTATGAACAACCACTGGAAACAATAGCATGAACAACCACTGGAAACAACAGTATTAACAACAACAATAACCTCTGGAAACAACAGCATGAACAACCACTGGAAACAATAGCATGAACAACCACTGGAAACAACAGAATGAACAACCACTGGAAACAATAGCATGAACAACCACTGGAAACAACAGCATGAACAACCACTGGAAACAATAGCATGAACAACCACTGGAAACAACAGAATGAACAACCACTGGAAACAATAGCATGAACAACCACTGGAAACAACAGCATGAACAACCACTGGAAACAATAGCATGAACAACCACTGGAAACAACAGCATGAACAACCACTGGAAACAACAGCATGAACAACCACTGGAAACAGTAACATGAACAACCACTGGAATCAATAGCATGAACAACCACTGGAAACAACAGTATGAACAACCACTGGAATCAAAAGCATGAACAACCACTGGAAACAATAGCATGAACAACCACTGGAAACAATAGCATGAACAACCACTGGAAACAATAGCATGAACAAGAATGACCTCTTGAAACAACAGTATTGGAAACAATTCACTGGACAAAGTACTACAAGAAACAATTCTCAGGACTAAGTACCACTGGAAACAATTCTTTTTATATAGAAAATCATTCTATAAACAAACACTGTAAACAATCAAATAAAGTCCACTATTGGAAATAACACAATGAAAACCCACTGGAAACAATGATTATTTTAGAAACCAAAGAATATTTTCAAATCTATGAACAAGTGTGGTAAACAATGCTATTTCAACTATATGAAACAATACAATAAATCATCAATTCAAAAGAACAGTTCAATGAACAACTAATGTACAAAATCTGAAGAAAGAAAAATGGTCAATGATTCCACATGAAACTTCTGTAGCACATACAAAGACACAACTTTTTCCTAGAACAGAACACTGTAGATGATCTTTTCGCCATCTGCTTAAAAGTTGAAACAAGTATTTATTTTTGCAGACATAGGAAAACAGGAAGGTTTCTGCACTTAAAACACCACAGGTAGACAGGTTTAATGGGGGATAAGAAACATGTAGCCTGATCTTCTGCAGTTAAACCTCCATAATCCAGGAACTGCTGGAATAATCACTGCAGGACCAGGTGCTGTAACATTCTAAATGAGGCAGGACAAAAAACAGCTGATACCTACTGCTTCTGCTGCTGCTGCTGCTCGAGTCCTTGACAGGTACAATCCAAACCAAAATCAATTTACTCAAAATTACCTCCCTTTAAATTCCCCCCAAAGAGACAAGAACATGACCACTGCTCTGAAGATATTCTCACCTGGCAGTGAGTGGTCAAAAGATCATACAGATGAATCAAGCCAGATATGTTTATATTATACCATTTAGCCAGGTTATAGTAAGGCTTATAACAACACAGTCTGATTATAATTCTTAGCTAAGTCAGGAGCATATCTTGACACTGGGTTTGAGGGGACAAAATTAACTTGAAACTTAAAAATTCATTTACACTGCCACACAGATCCTCAGAAAATTATGTTTTAAAAATGTACAATGATACCAAAGCTTTACAGATAAAAAACCAAAACAAAACCGTTGTATTCCTAACTTTTATATTTTGTTCAAAATAACACTTTGTTTCTTTAAATCTTTTTACAAGTAAGTAAAGGAATAGTTGTTCAGAATAAAGCTAGACTGATCTGATCAGTTATAACATTACAAACTAGAGCTATCACTAAATGTGAATAATACCCCCAAAACACCACTACAGAACAGAGGATGTTATCAGTTTAGTTACAGAATACTTCGTAAAAAAATTGAAAAAGAGTTATGGTTGTGGGCAATTAAAGATAGTTGTGGTTCTTGTACATTGCATTTCCTCTCATTGCGCTTGACCATTGTATGAAGTTGCATTGAATTGCAAAAAAAATGTTTTCAAGTTATTCTTTAGACAAAGAAACCTAACAAAGGGCAATAACTGTGCAAACAGCAAAGACAGAGTTATAGCTCTTGTACACTGCACATCCACTCAATGTGCTTGACCATTGTATGAAGTTGCACTGAATTCCAACCACGAGTTTCCAAATTATATTCTGAACAAGGAAATCCAAGGAAGGGCAATAACTCTGCAAATAGTGAAGATGGAGTTATAGCTCTTATATAATGCACTTTCTCTCATTGTGCTTGATCATTGTATGAAGTTGCATTGAATTCAAACCAGTAGTTTTCAAGCTATGCTCCAAGTAAAGAAAACAAAGGGTAATAACTCTGCAAATAGTGAACATGGAGTTATGATTCTTGGACACTGTACTTTCTCTCATTGTGCTTGACCATTGTATGTAGTTGCACTGAATTCCAACCAGTAGTTTTCAAGTTAATTGCTCTGGACAAAAAAAAAACTAATAAAGGGCAATAACTCTAAAAATAGTGAAGCTGGAGTTATGATTCTTGGGCAATGCACTTCCTCTCATTGTGATCGACCACTGTGTGAAGTTGCAATGAATTCAAACCAGTAGTTTTCAAGTTTTGCTCCCTACAAAGGAAAACCAACAAAGGGTAATAACTCTGCAAATAGTGAACATGGAGTTATGATTCTTGGACACTGTACTTTCTCTCATTGTGCTTGACCATTGTATGTAGTTGCACTGAATTCCAACCAGTAGTTTTCAAGTTAATTGCTCTGGACAAAAAAAAAACTAATAAAGGGCAATAACTCTGAAAATAGTGAAGATGGAGTTATGATTCTTGGACAATGCACTTCTTCTCATTGTACTTGACCATTGTATGTAGTTGCATTGAACTCCAACCAGTAGATTTTAAGTTATGCTCCAGACAAGGAAAACCAACAAAGGGCAATTATTCTGAAAATAGTGAAGATGGAGTTATGATTCTTGGACACTGCACTTTCTCTCATTGTGCTTGACAATTGTATGAAGTTGCATTGAATTCCAATTAGTAGTTTTCAAGTTTTGCTCCAGACAAAAAAACCCAATAAACGGCAACAACTCTGAAAATAGTGAAGATGGAGTTATGTTTCTTGGACACTGCACTTCCTCTCATTATGCTTAACCATTGTATGTAGTTGCATTGAATTCCAACCAGTTGTTTTCAAGTTATTCTCCGGACAAGGTAAACCCTGACCGACCGCCTGACCGACCGACCAACCAACCACCGGGTGACTCCTATATATCCCCCCAAACTTCGTTTTGGGGGTATAATGAATTATTGGCCACAGCAGTAACTGCTGGGCTAATGAGCAGTATGGCTAATGGTAATATGTTCTGTGCCATCTCCTGCCATCTACACCCCTGCTAATTATTTCCCAGCAGTATGAACAGGGTATATATAAACAAATATACATGCCAACACATAGGTAATGGTACAACCTAAACATCTGTCAGAGAAAATGATGGAATCTGGTCTGCTTCATCAAAGATAAACAAATAAGATACATAACTAAACATGTACAAGATCTCAACTGGTAAACAATTTCTGCCTTAGAATATACAGTGTGCCTCATCAAAGCACAAAAATATGTGAATTATTGAAGCATTTGGTGCTGAATATGCTGCAATTTCCTTCAGTTTGAAATAAAGAACAGACCAACTTCCAAAGGTTAGAACAAAATACAATAGAACAAAATACAAACAAGCACCTAGACCAAATATTACTTTATACTATGATGTTCACTTCTTAAATATCAAACAAGTTCAAACTTTTATTCTCCTTTCTGCACACAAATAAATTGGGAGGCATTCTATCCTTTTTTCAAAACTCGGCATTGTTGGTTAGTTAGATGAACTGCAAACTGCAAGACCTTAATCAAGCTGTGAAAATGCCATCGCCATTTTGTGTGGTAATGCACGATCTCTATCCTGAAGGTCCGTGATATACAAGAATATTATTATTGCTATTGTTTGTACTAAATAAAGGTTAAGGTCGCAGACACAAAAGATAATGATCTATATTACATTAAGAACAAGTTCTAGGTCACAATCAATGGTTAAAATAAATTGTCCAATAGTATATATTTCAGTCAGAATTTATCATTTTAAAATGTCAAAGATAGACATAGCATTACACATATCATAATGACAGTATATCCTAATCTGCTCAATTATTCAAGGGAGATTAACATATTGTTTCTGCATGTCTCATAAACTAATGTCCTGCTTTGACATTTTGCCCCCTAGTAAAGTACTAATCATGTAGTTTAAGAACTCTACAAAGCCTGTGTTATCCTAGTCAAAATAAGGAGGCAAGATATTGACCCATACAAAAAATAACACAATATCTTGACTTGCGTACAATTAGTTGGACTAGTGTTATCCCTAACTGTTCAAGAGCAGTTATCATGAGAATGATCTTACACTGAGGTTGTTCCATACATCTTTAAAAGCAGAAGCCTCATCAAGGTCACAACAGCATCACACATCTACAACTTCCAAAAAACCTGTCTCATCAAGGCTATAATCACTAAGAAAGACTTGTGGCTATAATTGCCCAAAGCACTCATTAAGCCATATTCACTTAAAGTCCCTATCAGGGCCATAATTTCCAGAAAGCCTCCAAGCCCATATTCTAATGAAGACCTTTCAGAAGGTGAAGAAGAGTAATTCTGAATAAACCATAGCAAATGAACTTAATTTTTTTAAAAGAATACAAACTAACTGATATTTATATCTAAAAGAACCTTTTTTTCCCTATACAACTAAGTAAATCCAATCATAAATTCCTGAGCATAGCACTGGGGTCAATGCCTCTCAGGTAAGTGGTATAATAATCACCACTACCACCTGTGGAATCTTTATTCCTGTGCAAACACTACCACCTATGTCCATTAAAACTTGCAAGGTTTCAAGTACCAATCACTAACTATCGTGTTTATCAAATCATCACAAAGTGGCTCTCTGTAGATTAATTCCCTAAAATTTACACATTTATCAACACTTTATCAAATTCACACTCCAGTATTTGTCCATCAACAGTAATATAAGGAGATAATTTAATTAAATGATACCACCTGATCTACAGGTCAAGTATACAGAGATTATTATGTTAACTTGTTCAGAGCCCCTAGGCTAGTTTGATAGCCTATGAAAACAGAGGCTTTTCCAATAATATTGACTCCTGACTCAGTTTTTCGACAAAAAAAGATTGTTTGTGATCAACTGGTAAAGCACTGGACAGGTAATACAGGGGTAGCAAGTTCAATCCCCCTCTCCTTTAACACAACTTACTGTCTTTTGGATACTGAGACATTAAATCAAGAACCCATGTCTTTGCTTTAAACTGAGCATGCAAAAGGTCTATCTGCAGAAATTATCATTCAAATATAATTATATAACTAGTGTACAGAAGTTTCTGAAGTTTCCAGGAGACTTGTATTTCAATATCATACTTACAAGTTTTCAATTAACAATACTGTATTTGAACACCATTTGTAGACTGGGTTACATCCATCAAATTAATCCAGAACCAAACAACAAGCAGGAAGCACTGAATGTCACATAATCCTCTAGAACCAGTCTGAAAAAGTAAAAGAACTGAATTTAAAACAAAGCTTTTTTCATAAACTGTGAAACAAAAGAAAAATAAGGTCTTGTTTCATGAACTTCAACACAAATGGTACACAAAATATTTATGACTGTAAAGATCAGGCCAAGTCCTGGTTATTTGGATTTTATTACAAACATCCTGACAGAGTTAATTAATCAACCCTACAAAAAGTGGGTTATGCAATATTTCTCCCAGATCATAGCACAGTTCTCATTATCCAGTCATCTGATATTACACCAACAGCTGTAGGCAGTGTACTTCACTATACAATCTACTTGCCCAGTATAATTCTAAGTGTCTATTGGTTGGAAGGTGAGGTGACATTTGGAATTCAACTTTCTCTCCAGTGAAGGCAAGGGTGTTCTGAAAGGCCTATTAAAGCACTATGCTATGTAATTTTCCACATAGGTTTACACAGAGCAAGATAGCCAAATATCAAACTTACAAGATAGAAACAGAGCCAACTGGTAAGATAGACACAGAGCAATCTGGCAAGGTAGACACAGAGCAAACTGGCAAAACTGACACAGAGCAATCTGTCAAGATAGACACAGAGCAAACTGGCAAGATAGACACAGAGCAAACTGGCAAGGTAGACACAGAGCAAACTGGCAAGATAGACACAGAGCAAACTGGCAAGATAGACACAGAGCAAACTGGCAAGATAGACAAAGAGCAAACTGGCAAAACTGACACAGAGCAAACTGGCAAGACAGCCACAGAGCAAACTGGCAAGATAGCCACAGAGCAAACTGGCAAGATAAACACAGAGCAAACTGGCAAGATAGACACAGAGCAAACTGGCAAGATAGCCACAGAGCAAACTGGCAAGACAGACACAGAGCAAACTGGCAAGATTGACACAGAGCAAACTGGCAAGATAGACACAGAGCAATCTGGCAAGATAGACACAGAGCAAACTGGCAAGATAGACACAGAGCAAACTGGCAAAATAGCCACAGAGCAAACTGGCAAAATAGCCACAGAGCAAACAGGCAAAATAGACACAGAGCAAACTGGCAAGATAGCCACAGAGCAAACTTGCAAGATAGACACAGAGTAAACTGGCAAAATAGCCACAGAGCAAACTTGCAAGATAGACACAGAGCAAACTGGCAAAATAGCCACAGAGCAAACTTGCAAGATAGACACTGAGCAAACTGGAATGATAGCCACAGACCAAAGTGGCAAGATAGACACAGAGCAAACTGGCAAGATAGCCACAGAGCAAACTGGCAAGATAGCCCAAAGTCTTACAACCCACCACCCAAAGAAATGTACAAGTCACTCTGAATTTTCTATAAAATTCTTATTTGAAATATAAGGCATGAAAGAACAGTACATTTAAAGAGCAAACCATTAGCTTTAAGGCTATATATAATCTATAGTTTTTCTACTGGCCACAAAAATGAAAAAAAAAATATAAAATTCAGGACTGTATGCAGTGTGATGCAAAAAATGCTGCAACAGAAAACAAACAATATATCACTAAAATATTATCCAGTAAAATGTGAAGTATATCAGTACAGGGAGAGAGGCAGCTGTAGCTCAAGATAGTGTCTCTAATAAAACTGACTGGAGCAAATGCTGTAACAACTGTCAAACATCAATCTGATAATATTAGATTTTCTATCTGATATGCATGTGTAATCTGTACAGGCTCCCTTCTGTACATTCTTTGTGTGAGTCAATATTGATAATATTCTGTTGATAACAACAATTAATAACATAAATATCAGGACGGTGTGTGTAAGCAATGTTAGAGGTTGTTGGACTGAATCGCAACAGCAGAATCTGATCAGCATGATTCGATCCACTCTGTATTCCACAAGTAGACTTCTTTAAAAAAAGAAAAAAAAAGAAAACTAAGAGAGGTCAAGATGGCTTCTGATTTGTGAGATAGATAAATTTTAAAAAGCAAATAAACCAATAAATACATGCCATACAATTTGACTCGCAAGAATAACCGCTATGGATAAACAATAATCGAAAGTTTTATAATTTTTGTTTCTGACACAGTTTCAACATATCAAAATGATATGCTATATCAAATGCTTTGATTATTGATGAACTTATATTTTCCTACCAGTGGATTTAACAACTTGACTTCACAGCAGCAGTCAGCCATTATGGTATTTTTTAAGTCTGACTGCGCAGTTTAAGTAGCAAATCAATCTAAATCACCCACATCTAACTCCAACACTATGGTAAGGTCCATCGTCGGAAACCCACGTTCGATCCATTCCGTTTCACTCTATTTATCTACCGTGGGACAATTGGTTGGTAGAAATTTCGTACTCATGAATAATTCATTACCTACTTTCATTGGTTTTCCGGAAGATTTCCCTTACGCAATCTCAGCCAATGAAAGTACTCGTTACAATTTGCCTTTCGCGCCCATGTTTAAATCTTGGGAAATACGTCTATTTTAAGTAACTTGTCATTATTCATACTCTTCACACTGAAGAGTATCTATTTGTATTGCGGAATCTCATTCGACGAGGAGTTACTTCCCTTTGCTAATAAATATTCATGAAAACGAATAATCTGCAGTCAATTATCCCACGGTACATAATGTAGTTGTGCGGAATATGTACCGGGGGTCACCGACGATGGGTAAGGTCCTGATGGACCTCTACATTTAAGTTCACTGGTCTGTACTGAGGAAAAAGTTGTTCAGTAATACAATCACATAGTTAATCATTGTATGTAAAGTTGGAAGAACATTCTCTTTACTAAATGTAAAACAAACGTGTTAAGACAAGACATCGTAAGGAAATAAACCTAAGTTAGTCGACAAAGTTACCAGAGTATAGCTTTGTATTCCATGGCTTGGCATGCTATTCTTTCCAAAGAGGACCAGCATGGTGATTAAAATTTAAGATAGTTATTTAATTATCAACGACATACTCATTTCTGACAAATTTTGACCACAAAAATCCCAGCACAACATAAGACCCCTTTCAGCAGGTGTCTTTATCGAATAAAACATTGATTATTTCTCCACATCTGAAAAACATACACATGTAAGTTCGGAAAGAAACTCACAGTGATCCAGCTACATACCTGACGCACGATTTTTCTTATTATTAGAGTATCCTACTTCTGACATGAAAAGAGAAAGAAACATGCACAGAGTAAAGCTTCACATTAAGATAACATATTATTCACTTTTACTCAGCACTGAAATAATAAATAAATTTGCCTTGCTTTTATGAGCAAAAATTGTTAATCCAAAATGATCACTGTTTATGAATCATGAACACCAACAATGTGTTTCCAAATGTAAAAGACATGGGAAAACACAAAAAACACACCATGAAATTGTTTCAAAAATCACAAATTGGAGAGATCTTCAGAAAAAAATCCAGCACCTCTTCAAATAATGAAAAATGTCTAACTGAACAAGTGCCAAGCTAGTCTGGTGCATAGAGATGCTTGATTGATAGAGGCTTGGCAGATGTGAGCTATAAATAGAATCATTAAGTGTTCAGTGAGGAATGGTGAAGAGATAAAAAGTTTGGATTTTGTTTTTTTTTTGCCTTGTTTTATTAGACTTGCTTTCAGAGTGAAATAATGATACAAAATGTTACAAAGGCCTGGGTCTTTTTTCACAAAATGCTTTTACCACACATTAGCAATTTAACAAGGACTGCAATGAAAAGTTCAAAGAAACAATTAAGTTGGGTGATTATAACTGTGACAGTCATCAGTCAGTTTTTGGTAATACATTAGAATCATTTTTTGTTTCAAACATCTGTTACACCAGTTGCAAAATTCTGGTTAATTTTCCCTTCTCTGAATGCAGAATGGCATGTCCTTACAAAGAACAGCTAAAGATGCAGACTCAAGTTTACAACAGCTACCGTAATTCTATCAGCAGGTCTAGATAGATATAAATCAAGTGTTGTTATAATTCCCCCAAATTTTCTTTTATGGGCGATGCTTTATAACAGAACTTAATATTCATATATCGCATTTTATCATAAAAAAATCTTCTGTAGCCAGAATCCTGGGGCTGTGCTGATAAGCCACAATTTCAGATATTTTGAAGTTTTAATGGAAAAGCCTGATATTCATCAACAAACCAAGGAATACAAAGTGTTCTTCCTGAAAATTCTTTGTCAGATGTTTTCATCGCTTGGTGTGTAACAGTCTCTGTTGGTTTAAAGAGTTTCAAAAGGTCTGAGTAAGCCTTCTGTAGTTCTGAAATGGTTCCACTTTTTTTCTGCAATAACAACTACCAAAAAACTTGTGGCCTGCACCCAATTAACTGGGCAGAGACAACTCTCCTGGGGCACAAACCTTATTCAAATGATCTAAATAGAGAAACTTTGGAATATTCTTAGGGGAAGCTGTTTAGAACACAGTTCACTTGAAAACATTTGTTTCTAGAGTCAACATTAGTTTGCATATGTACATCACTGTGTATTTGGAAATATTTCTGAATAAGGTTTACACAGTGTTTATTTTCAAACTGAACAAGAAAACAATATTGGTCCGTTCCAATTAGAATTGATCCCTCTACAACTAGAATCATGAAAGATACATGATAACTGAACTCAATTGATCAAATGTCCATTTTAGTCTCCTGTGATAATTGATCTCAGACTATGAGTCTATAGGTCATTTGTCCCTCACTTCTGAAGCAAGTGAGGAAGAAGTCAGTCACTTAGGGAGAAATTGGTTAGTAAACTGGTTGGATATCCAGGAACACTGGTTAGGTGGACCGACTGCCAGGATAAAACCTTAGCTGTTAAAACTGGCATTAAACCCCAATAAAACCCTTTTAGCCTCAATTGTATAAATGAGAAACTTGGCTCAAAAGAAACAACTGTTGTAGTCTCAATGTTTTGTTAAAACAGTGAGTTGAATTTTTCAGGTTTATTTTAACTTTTTATTTAACTGACACTGACAGATATGCATAAATGATGAAGAAATCCACATTTTTTTCAACTCGTATCTTAATTTACCTGAAACTGCCTTCATGGTCAGATAGTCATCTGCTACTTCCCTTCAGTTCTTGAAATCATGAACTTCTCTTGCATGTGAAGGAAAAATGTCATTCACTATCTTACTTAAGTAATTGTTACAGAATATTTTTTCAAGAACGCTGCTTCAAATCAGTTCACTAAGTCTTCATAAAGAATCTGAGAACAATGTTTCATTGATGGCAATATCTTAAATATTGTTGTAACCATGTAAAAGGACAATGCAACAGATAATCAATCGTCCTGAATAATTAAATCCCAGAACAAAATCCTAATTTGTCTTGTAACAATTTGCTGGCTGGGCAGACAGACAAAACTATGCCTTTATCATTATTTGCCATTTTCATTTCCGAAACCCAAAAACACTGCATACTGTATTGCATGATTATGTAACAAGACTTCCTTTTATAGAAACTAATCAGATATTTCCTATACATATTATGAAGGCACGGCATATAACTGATGTAACTTCAAAGAAAATAGGCAGGAAATACAGCATTTTTTGACTAATGCTCATTTTGTGTAATTAATGTCCATATAAATAAGCCTCTATTTCTTATTCGAGAAACATTTTGCAAGACAAAACATATGATGTTAATATTATTCCTTATTATATTGCTATAAAGATCTAGCTTAGTAATTCATTTTTGGTGATACCTCTTTACTATGCATACTTTAACCCATCACTGGACATGATTCTGCTTTCATGCATCATGGGACATTCAACATCTGCTGCCCATTGACTCACATTAAATACCATAATAAGAAGTCATTACCTCGCAAATGCTTAAAAGCAAACCATTTTTCTCAATTGCAGACTTGGTTCTATGCGATTTTTCCCCAGAGTTTTTCATTAACGAATAATCACAGAAGTTCACAAAATAGACAACGTGTTCACCTTCTTAATCTAAATACTTACTGACAAGTTTTTTGCCTGCAGTATCCCTGGCTCCCCCTTTCCCACAGGGGTGACAGCCTACATGCTCCTCAGTCAAACAAATCTACTTCCCCATAGATATGATACTTACACACTACCAACTTGCATACATCCAAAAATCTTCACTTTATAAATACGCAACTGCAGTACTTTCCTTCCTTATATCAAAGCTTTTTTTATTTCATTTCCTTTACACAAAGCTCCAACCAACTATTTCCTTTCTTTCACTTGGTCTGCAATATGGAACAAAAACATGAGAGACAATAACTCAATTACTAGATCCAATAATATTATGCTTGGTGACACGGTCATTGTGTTCATTGAAGAAAATGACTCATGTATACATGCTGATGAAGCCGACAAAATATTCTACTGCTTAACTATTGATCTTTCCCGACAAGTACTTTCCATGCTAATGCGTCTTTTCTATTTCTGAATGTTGGGATCTCTTTTCTGACTGTTGTGTGTCCTGTTTCATCAATGAAAACATACAATACAGCCTTTTAACGAGGGTAGCAGCAGTTTTAAGACGTTACTAGAAACTTGCTATTATATTCAAATGAAAGAACACAAAACACTTAGCAATTTGAACATGAGAACTCTTGAAGCCTTCTGCTGTTTTTATAATTCAAGTTAATATAATCACTACCCAGCCAGAGTTAACAGTTGTCAAAAACACTAAATCTTTTTTGAATTGATATAGAAATTTAAGACGATTCTAAATGAAGCAATTGGTGTGACACAGTCAAACTCTTTTTCTTTTTCATAAAACGTCAGACATCGAAACGTGGGGTTAGAAAACAGAAAATAGGATGGAAATGAGAACGTGGAAAAATGATTGCTGAAATGTTTTAAATCCATGTTGGAGTTATCAGTAGCCAAAATAAGCCAGTGGCAACTAAAATTTCTTATATTTTTTGAAAATAACATCTATTTCTCACAGTCTCCGGCAAAATATTTAAAAATAACATGTACCTTTGACTACGCTCAAAATCTGGCAGTTTCATTTGTCCTAATGTGAAGGTAGCAACTGACTGCCTCCCATCTTTTTGTCCTTTGGCTTGCTTACTTCTGAAACTGTTTTCTCATTTTCAATGGATTTTCCAATGTACCAATCTTTCCAGACATGGGTTGCAGCTGGTGCAGCATACAGACTGTTTTATACTATTCATTTTGTCCAAATATGTGAGAACATTATTGAATTTTCTGTTATTTTCAAGCATCGGTAGAGATATACAATACGATATTCTTCACAGGAGGACGTTAAGATGTATTTTCCAGTAAACATTCCACACTGTGTTATCCAAAATGACTTACAGTATTGAAAAAAAAAACATCATTCAAAAAATGTTTTGTTTCTAGTTGACATACAATGTATATTTCAACACACTGTCAACTATATTATCTTACAGACTGCATACATTAATTAGGTGAGGGGAAGTTAACTCTTGATTTAACTTTTCTGGTGCTGAACAATGGTATTCATATATATTACTACTGCATTACATGTGGTAGCCTTCTAACACCTGGCCATCTGTTATAGTTAATTGCACAACAGTAGACCACAAGAATGCAAATACTGACCTAAATCTGTCAACAGTCTTTACTAACTTCCTGACACATATATATATGGGACAAAATACTTCAAACATATTAGGAGGGTATTTGAGGTCCAATGGTAACCTGCTTGACTGGTACCCGCAATACCCCTGTCCTCCACTAACATTTGTGTCTTTCAGATGAGATATAAACATTAGTAATTAGGCTGTCTTTGGAATGGGATGCTTTCTGTATCTTGCACTATTCCCCATAAGTTATTGTACTATTGTCTTTATTTTCTGTATCAATTTAGTTTTGCAGAATGACTCCCATATATTTGTAAATAATAACTGAAGCAGCGGAGATAATCTTCTGAAATGGTGGACCTTGTTTTGGATGCTACCTGTGCAGTTACTTCTGTGCAATATTGTCACATTGCACAAAAGTTTAAGTACAGTAAGGCCTAAGGATTAAATTGTATGTGTTTGGTCTCATGCCCCTAAAGATAGGGTGGGTAGGTCTGAAGAAAACATAACATGTGTAGTTGATGCATTTCTGTTTTGATGTTAAATAATTTTTTCTAGAATCAGAATACTGAAAATAAATACATGTCAGAGAATGATTTACTGTAACAAACAATGCTTCCTTTGGCCAAATCCCAATAGATGTAAGACAATCGACTGTCTTATCCACAAAAATAATCCAGATTAATAGCTTAAACCTGACTGTTTAATCTGTCATCACTGCTGAGCATATAAAAAAATCCCAAAAACCTCTACAGAGTAATTCATAATGATAATTCTAGAAATGAACACAGCTTAAAAAAGCACACTAAAATCACACTGCCATAGTAAACATGTTGGGTTCATATTATGCCAGTAAACAGTTGCGTCACCAGAAGAGGGGGTGTCTTGAATTGTTTTGACTTTGATATAAAACACAGCATTTGGGCACACAGTACTGAATTTAACCTGCCCCGCCCACTCAAGCTGACATGCTGTCTTGTAGCGGTGCAGGTTATATTATATATATTTATTTTATGCCTACCAATGAAATATAGGGAAATATCAGTGAGATAAAAGTGATAATACACTGTTTTGAATCAGTTAATTACCATTTTGATAATACATGTTTGTGCCCGAACTACTGAATATTGAGTATTAATCCGCTTTTATAATTAAAGTATGTATGGCAAAATTCAATAAATATTGATAAACTGTGTAGACAAAAATAAATATTATTTGATGAAAGTGTATTCAGTTTATTTCAGCAGAAGTAAAGTTATCATATGTATTGGAGATTGTCTGCACTTTTTTTTGTGCGGAGTAACCAAAGTACGCATTAACTGATTTGGGGCTCACCATGGGGAATTTATTGAAGGCCCTGATTAAAAATGTCATAAAAAAACCCATTTTTGACGTGTTGGCATAAAATAAAAAGAAAATTTGTTTGTTTTTTAGTGGAAGATGGGAATTTATTTCATCTCGTGAACACCATATGTTGATATTTTCACTCGTGGCTGCGCCACTCGTGAAAATATCACATATGGTGTTCACTCGATGAAATAAATTCTCATCTTCCACAAAAACAAACAAATATCCTCTATTACTTAACTTAAAATCACTAATCTCTGCTGGGGTGGAAGATTAATGGGGGCCTTGGTCATATGGTCAATCAGTATCATTGACAAATAAGCTAAAAAAAGCTAGACAAAGCTAGACAAAAGCTAGACAAAGCTAAACAAAAGAGAGCTAGACAAAAACATTACTACAGCAGGAACATTTTTTTCTAACTTTAATGAAGAATAAAGAGACCAGCATTTATATTGAAAATGATCAATACAGTATTATCTCACAGGATTTATACCTCTTAAACACCATTAACAGCTGCAGAATACGTAAGCTACAGTGAAATGAATTTTGCATTAAATTTAGTTAAGTCCCTATTTGCAAGTCTACTGGTGATCAATTTAAGTTTTGCTGCTGATATGGATGAAAAATGAAAGAAATGGTTTCAAATCCGGGAAGCAGTCATCAACTGGGATTAATACAGTTGCAAGTACATTGTACTTGTATTCCCACTGATATAAAATAAATAAGCTTAAACTAACTATGCCCTGAAATTTGTTTTCATACAATAACCTACAAATATATATACAAGGTGGTATATATCCTCTAGTTGTCAATGTGCACTTTTATAAAACAATCAATCTTTAAACTTAACTGTTTACACATCCACTTGTCACGTGGTTGCTTAACACAAACATAAAAGTCTGTGAACTAATTTTTTTGAGAAATATTAACTTGCACAAACAATTATCAGTATGTTGACTCAAAATGCAGTAACTTGTTTTTTTTAACTCAAAAAAAGACCAAAATTCTCAATTTTATACAGATATCAACATGTCAAAAAAAATGTAACTCAATCTGTAACTGAGACAAACAAGTACATGCATCTGTGGTTTCATCCTTGACATTCCATCTCCCATAAGCCTGATGGACTATCAAAGAGTTACTATAATACTAGTTCTCACAAAGTTCTCCTGAATTAGATCATGATATAGCAATAACTGGTAAATTCAATTGTTCAATGCTCTGCTCTTCCACAAATAGGTATGGAATGTTTCTTCTACGGACATTCAATCTAAGATCCTGTAATGCAGAAATGTTTCTAATGAACATGTAAAAGAACCAACGTGTCTGAGACTGCAACTTAGACTTTTGCGTACTCTCCAAAGACCTATGGATGATTGAACTCTTCCAGGTGGTCTTGATCATAGGGAAACCAGTCTGGAAAATTTACAGGAATCATACATATGAATGCGAAGACCTGTATATGCCTGGTACAAATTCAGATTAAAATACTAAAGTTTTTATTCCTATGTTCTAACAGTGTAAGCTTCACACTGACAGCTATGTTATAAACTTGTCCATTCCTATAAAGACATAGACAAACAATTTATTAAAATTATGAAAGGAAACAAAGGGAAATAAGAGCACTCAAGACTGAACTCACATCAAACACTTCCCATACAACACACATACACAAGCTACTATAGCACAGCTACTGTTGTTTTACCCAGCATCCCCTTACTAAACAAGGCACTCTGCCTTTCAGTCCTGGCATCAGTTGCTGAATGCATAACGCATTAGCGTTTATCCAACATATCTCAAACAGTCAAAAATGTGAATAAATCTGTCACAAGCCTTCTGAATAACAATTTATTAGTTACATGAAAGAAGTATGTAAACCTAAGTGTATGTGATCAACCTTAAGTGGAGTAAGATGCAAACATTGTTAAGACTGGAAATCATGACACCCCCCAACCCCACCAAGTCAAGTCAAGTAAATTCAAGTAAAGTCGGATTCATATAACAATAAAAAATAAGCTCTGATGAGCTTTTTACACCGACTACTGTAATATAATACATTGATGAAAGATATGATATATGAAAAACATCAGTTACAATACAAGGAAAACTTCAGATAACCCCCCCAACAAACACACACACCTCCCTCAGATGCCATGAGGTTCTACTCACTGTCACCACTAAAACAGATCTATAATAAGATGCCTTTTCGTCATTATTTCTCTTGTCAGTCTAAACACTATGTCAGATACTCTATGCCATAACACTCAAGAAAGACTATAAGAAAAATTTAAATAACTGAAATAATATTTTTCATATGAGTTCTCTGAAATAATCATCTTTGAAAAAAGGCTTCTCTTCCTTCTTGGAATTAAATTATCTTATTCTTTGATAAATGTCTGGAACTATCATGGACTCCTACCCCACCCACTTGACACTTTTATTTTTTGGGTCCTCACCAAAAATTTACAGATTGTAGAAGTCAGTGCGCATCTTAAGTGAATGATGATATAAACAATGCTCACGGCAATTAATTGCAACTACACTTATGTAGTGTAATGCACTCGTGACACCCTTTTCCTGTATTTTAAGTGAGAAAGTGTACGTACCACTTTAACCTCACGAAGCTCATCAATATGGAAGCGGTTAATAAGGGAGATTACTTTAATTAAGTTGCAGTAATGTTTTAGCAGAGTTGTCATTCTTGGTGTACTAGAGCTCATTCGCGTTCGTTTGTTCGTTCTTCTTTGAATAGTTTTTGAGTTATATTTGTCAAAAGAAGCTTTTAATTATCTACTTTTTTATTATGTTTTTTTTTTCATAGAACTAACATTCTGACAAGCGTGAGAACAATTAATCTTTGTGTTAATCATTAGTGAAACCCAATGTCACAATTTTATCAGCGTTAATCCGTTTCAACAAAATATAAGGTCCTTTTTATCATTTCACACTTCTGCCTTGCTTAAAGATGCCGATGATTCAGTTCAGTTGTTTTACTTATAATCTTTCATACTTGAAGTCCACAAACACGTACAACTGTTACACTTTTTTTAACTCTTCTGGGGAGGTATGGAAAATTATAATATACCAATTCTTGTTGCTGAGGCCTAAACTTTGTACGAACAAAAAGAAAAGGCGTCCTTGGAGTGGCTGTGATTTGGCCAAAATCCTCTGTCACAGAAAAATCAAAGGTTCTTTGGAATTTATTTATTTATTTGGAAATAAAACGTTCAAACATATAAAAATTGGTTTCATTTAATGTGTCACACTTGATGCTTCAGAAAAAAGGACATTCAAGAGTAAGAAATATCTTCCAAAAACAAGTTAATCGACGTAGGTACAGTGCAAATTTGATGCCTTATAAATGTATAGTAATCGAATGTTCTATTTCATCTTTTTTCGGATCTAATACCTGAAAGTCTCAAGCAATTGACAAAGATCGGATGCCATTCTACCTGAGAAAAACACAAATCCAAAACTCTTGCACCGACTCTTGAGTGTCTGGCGCCTTTCCTTTCCCAGGCTAAAAGCAATGACGTGCAATTCTTCACCAATTTAACTTTTTGACAACTTTAGTAAAACGTTTGCTTGTAATTCAAAATCTAGTTTACATAATCATTGTCATTCAATAGTTGTGCTTTTGATCCAATCAATGCCTAGGATTATCTGTCCCAAACAGTAATCAACCCTCTCTTCTATTTCCCACTCCACTCCTCCTCCTCCTCCTCTTCCTTTGTTTATGTTCCTGCTTTTTATTTATTTATTTATTTATTTATTTATTTATTTATTTATTTATTTATTTATTTATTTATTTATTCATTCATTCATTCATTCATTCATTCATTCATTCATTCATTCATTCATTTATTTATATGTCTATCTACTTTCCTTATTTTTCTATGATTTGAAGATGCGCAATATTGACATTTTTGATGTATATTTTAGGGTAGGGGGTTCCGGTTGGGGTGGGGCGTGGGGAGGTGTAATCACATGCTGTTGAACTTCATTAAAGAAACGTGAAGCAATAAGGCATTTTCTACTTCTAATATAGAATTTCTGAATTCGCATTACCTCATCTACCGGTAGGAATTATCGAAACAAAAGGGTACGTTGTTTGATAACTTATATGACAGTATATCTAACCCCTACCCTGATAAGTCTCTAAAACTGGCTACACAAAGACACAAGTTAACATACATACATGTGAACACCTAAAACACCATAGTAAGACATGTTCAATAACTTAGTCTAAATCATTAACGTATACATAAATTGCCGCCTTGTTTTTATTTATTTTAAAAGGACCTTTTTCTCGAAATTTTTCATTTGTTTTACACAACACTCATATTTTCTGACAAACTTTTTTAATTACTCGCTTACTTCTCAATCAATTTAATTCAAATGTCATAATTATCAATTTAGATTAATTGTGTCAACAATTAAAGAAAACGATTGCTAATTGTTGCAAAGCCAGGTGCCCTAAAGGTGCTAGCCCGTGAAATTCGCCACCTTTTTGGCGCATTGAGTTAGCTCAAAGCGAAGTGTCACGTGTCTATTACAGCAATTTACGCTGTCGTGCCGCTGATTGGATAACAAACCTTACCCAGGGATACTTTAACCAATCAGCGACGACGCGTGCGTTCCTTGAGTAAAACTTCCTCCGGAAAATGAAATAATTACGGTTAGCTGACCATTTTAAACTAGCATATATATTTTGTTAAGTTGAGAACATATCTCACATTAGTGATAATATTTTCTCTGAGGAACACACTACCTACACAATCCTACAAAATGGTTGGAGCTAATACACACCAAGCAACAGAGGCATCTTTTCTAAGAAAGGTAAACATTATATTAATATTTTCTTCAATAAAAAAGAGAATTGACTTAATCTTTCTTTAAGTTATCTTCGTCTAGAAATCTTATTTTCGATTTCCCAAAGCTACTTTTCGAGCGCCGAGATTTGCTTCAGTTCAGTTTCTCTGACCGAGACTTTGATGTCACATTTGCATTTTAGTATTATATGCAGCATTGTAATGTGCAAAGATGTCAACAATCTTCTATGCTTTTCTGTCGTTATACATTAAACAGTGCAAAAGAAGCTTTTTCTTTTTTTCTTTCTGAAAAAAAGCTGACATTTTTATACTTCCTCACGCTAACTGCTGCTGAAGAACATTGTCTGTTTTTTCAGTTACAAATTACAATGATGTTGTATGTTTATAAAATGCTCATACCGTATCCATTTTCCTTTCAGTTACGGAAGCCCATGGTTGAAAAGAAACGCAGGGACCGTATGAATGTTAGCATAGATAATCTGAAAGCTCTTCTTGCAAAGTCCTTCAAAAATGTAAGTATCTGTAATATTATTGTATCACATTTGCGTACACATTGTAAATAAATAAAGCGCATATAGATCGAACACAACTGAACTGGACTGAATTGAATTATTAAATTGAATCATTGAACTGAATTATCGAAATGAAATGAATGAAATGAAATGGAATTGAATTGAATTGAATTGAATTGAATTGAATTGAATTGAATTGAATTGAATTGAATTGAATTGAATTGAATTGAACTGAACTGAACTGAACTGAACTGAATTGAATTGAATTGAATTGAACTGAACTGAACTGAACTGAACTGAACTGAATTGAACTAGATAGTGAAAGGGTAATTATTAATTAATATATCTGGTTCTCGGATACTTACTTCTACGATTTTGTTTCAGCCCGCATCTGTTGTGAAGATGGACAAAGCAGAGATACTTGAACTGGCGGTAATTCATCTTACCAAGTTCCACCAGCGACCCACCAGTATGGAGACAACTAACATGACTTCATACCAAGCGGGTTTCAGGGCTTGCAACAAAGAGGCTATCCGGTACCTCAACCATTCTGCCTACGTGCCAAATCCACTCCTTCAAGACCTCGACAGCCACTTACACAACGTCAGCAAAACTACGTCACACCAGAAAACCCTGTCGTCTGCTTCATCCCTTCCGAGAAACCATAGTACCAGCTCACCCATTCTGGACATTATGCCACCTATGCCTAGATTTGGCGGATTTTGTGGAAATAGTGCGTTTTCTCCTATTTCATCAATGGAATTACGTGGACATTTGATGAATTCCCCGCTAGACTGTACGTTTTTAAGTTCCCAGTGCAGAACACCAAGCCCTACTCCATCTTTGTGCAGCTCCAGTGCTTCGAACAGTTTTTCTGGACTGAGTTGCGATGATACGTGTTCTGACATTAGTGCAAGTGCTGACTCTATGAATGAAATGGTTGTAGGTCACATTATCAAGGAGGATAAGCTATGGAGGCCTTGGTAGCTAAGTGCTGAATTACTGTAAAACACAATGGATTTAAGAAAAGGACGCCGCTGTTTTGTTATGTTTTATAAGTTATATATGTTTTTATGTGAAGTTTGCTACAATATGTGCTATGTTTATTATGTAATAAATGTACAATACTTGAGTTCATTGTTCTTACACTGTGTGTATCTTTATCTCCTACCAAAGAACCTAAACACAACTTTTTTCCGTCCATCTTTTGTTTCTATTCATACGAACCTCCAACATCGACCGTTACAGAAACATGATATTGTTGTCACAAGTCAAAGTATGTTTTAAAAGAGATAGAAATACAAAAAAATAAAGCAATTATTTTATTCGCAGTCTCCCACTGATTAGGGATCATTGGTACGTACCCGACTAGATAAATTGAAGATGCTAGACTGGAAATTCTATACAATAAGGCACTCTTCGAAAAAGTAAGCAAATAGTATTTAGGAATTAAAAATTGTTAAAGTGGTCAGAGGGACTGAATATTTGGTTCAAATGGAAATGTGATCGTGTTTTTTTTTTCAAAAACACAAGCAGCACTTTTTTTTCCATATAATTCTCCCATCAAGTGGAGCTAAATTTGCTAGAAATCCTTTCTGACTGGTCTAGCAATAAATCAAGTATACAACTCTAGTAAAAGGTATATTTTCCTTTATATCCATCTCAGAAATGAAAGAAGTCCTTTTTCCTTCTGATTTACACGGTTTTTGAACACTTACTGTCTGTTCAGCATTTATCTTAACCGTCATGTATCTTGGTCTGTATTAACTTAAGTATTACTTTGCATGGACGCCCCAGGCACGCCCCCCCCCCCCACTCTCTAAAATACCCGGACCATAGGTGTAGGTCTATTTTAAATAATGTGTCTTTATTGTTCAACATTGAATTGAATAACAGAGGCCCGTGTGATATTGCCAAATCAGTATACTATGGCATAACCACAACCGTTGAAATGAGGTAGAAAACGGACACAAATTGGGCCGTACATTTTGCAACCCCTAACCTGAAATCCTGGATCCGCCCCTGCTTTAAAAGGTGAATTTAACTTTTGACTGAATTGGCTTACACGTATAGCTAAGCGAAAATTCAAAGGAAAAAAAATTATAGCTCCCAAAAATTTCCATCTACTTTAGGTCTGGAGAATAACAAACGTTCGTATATGGCTGCCTGCATGAACTTTATTGTCTATTCGTGAACATACTTCTTTTATAAGTTGCCCAAGAGGCAGAGGTGCAGTTTTCCGTCACTGTAAATAAGAAGGAAGAGAAATAAGTCCCTTTACCTATCTATCTATTTGAGCTTATTTATCGTCGGTACCGGTTGCCCATATGACTGACGCTCCCTGAAGAGATTAGTTATTTTATTTTGTGGGGGTAGTGCAAGATACAGGAAGCATCCAATTCCAGAGACACTCCTGGTTCTTTTGAATGCTTAATGTATAGAACTGATACATGGCACCTCGGTTTAACGTCTTATCCGAAAGACTTTTAGTACTGTTAGTGGAGGAACGGGGGGTCGAACTCGGGACCCCTGGTTTACCAGTCCAGCGCGTTACCACTGGACCACTGATCCGCTCCTGGACCACTGATCCGCTTTACAGAACATATAGATACGTAAGTAATAAGCAATAACCAATCGGTACAATTTTAGATTTATGTCTGAATTCCCTGTTAATACCGAGCAACAAAGCACCACAAGGGAATGCTACAATAGAACGGTTTCTTACACTTAAAATGAGTGTACATTACACTTTAAAGGTTTGTTATTTTATAGGGGTCCGTTTCAATTTCATTTCCGACTAGAATACGATTTCTTCCTTCATAGACAGAAGCAGTATATATATTAATGCTCAATAAATGTTATCGTTGACTGAATATCAGTAGTCCAGTGGTAACAGTTTGGGGTCGCAAGTTCGATCTCTCGCTCCGCCACTTACACAACTTAATGTCATTCGGATGAGACGTTAAATCGTGATCCCATATATGATTGCTATACACTAGCATAGAAAAAACAATCAGTGGAGCCACTGGAATGTGAAGCTTTCTGTATCATACACTATCCGTAATACCCTAAAATAACTCAACTCTGCAATAGTCTTCATGGGTCCTCGGTGATATGGGCAACCGGTACCAACGATTAATAATCTCAGATAGACAGAAAGGTATCGTTGGCTCATATTCGTCCATCAGCATTATCAAGATTTATTACATAAAACATGTACATAAAGGTCTGTATACAGCAAATGGGGGTGGGGGAAGAAATATTGTTATGGGGCGCATACCTTGGTCTAGGTTTAGGATCTAACATAAGAACAACATTGACTATTTGTAAGCTAACTGGTGTTGAGGCGGGGGAGGGTGACGGCGGGGCAACGTTCTCGTTGCTACACAATTACATGCTTCATTTGCCCCTTTAACTTAATATTTTCATTTTATACCCGTACTTATAACAACATGCAGTATTTAATTTTGTTGTATATACAAAAAATATTCCATGGCAATTGGCAAGATTTACTCTGTTGTAAGCTAATGATAAGTATTTGTATAAATTAGAAGTTTCATCACCTATTTCTCGACGTCTGACACTTTCAAAATTCGCAGACTGAAAGTCTTCTTGTGTTACTTAAACTTTAATAAACTTTATGACAAGTTTGAGTCAAACTTTCACATGTTTGAAATATTCAATCCACAATGCTTTTATAACCGATGATTGCCACGCAGAGAATGTTGTCAACAAGGGAGAATTCCTCCAAAATGTCTGACGATTATCATAATTCAACAATGGAGGATTTAGCGGGGCATGTAGGGCCTGTGTTACCTTCCACACCTTCATCTTTACCTGCCAGTGTTTTATGATACAGGTTTCGCCGTTATATTTTATAACTATAGAATGTTCTGTGACTTTAACGAAGTGTATCCGATACTGTAACTGTTGATAAGGTGATAAGGTCCTTGACAGTTTTGTTACTGGAAAAATTAGAGAGTAGAAAAGAATTATTACAAGACATGAAAACATGACTGTTATGTAAAGATATATTCACATGGAATTCGGCTCGTCTCGATAGTGATAGTGTGTGTGTGGGAGGGGCAGTGGGCGGGGAGAGGGTGGCAGTGGGGTAGACCTTGCTGTGGTATTTACCTTTGAACGAAATTTAAACATTAGCATGACAGTTTTAAATACCAATTTTAAGCCCCCAATGACCTCCTGGCACCTGGCTTGTATTACCGTAAGCCAAATTAAATAAATCAAAATTTAACTACTTTTTCTAAGAGAAGAACTCTGTTTTTTTGTAATTAAGTCACTTAGCAAATCTGATCATTAAGAACTTACCTGAACTGAAATTTATACAGAAATTATATACATGTACTACTTTTAGGTCTCTTTCATTTTGAACTATAAACACCCCTTTCTGCATACTATGCTCTGAAAATGGTGAAATCTCAAAACGCACATTATTTTGCAGCAATAACTGTATATATTTTATCTGGGGTGGAGCAGGTGGGGGTGCATGCCACCAGATCCCCCCGAACGACGTTATCTACTATTTCACAAATGCTAAGCCAACCTTTTTGTATTGAAATTATTTAAAGTTCAGCAGAGCAAACAAACAAATACCCTGTATATATCAATGTAATATGAAATGTCGTTCTAATAGATAACGTTAGAGTGAGAGCGAGACAACTGATGGCAATATTGCTGGGTCTCTCTCTCTCTCCGCATTATAACTGTAAATTTGATTATGATATTTGTATGGTGATGAGTCTTGTGGGCTTTGGTCAAAGTAGATACTATTCTGTTTTTATGAATACTGGCAATGATTGAAACAATTATCTAAGATAGTATGTAATAATTATCCATTAGAAATAATTGTGTCACCAATTAAAACAAACGATTGTTAATTGCTATAAAGCCAAGGCGTGCAAAAGGTGTAAACCCGTGAAAATCGCCACTCTTAAATAATGAGTTAGTTCAAAGCCAACTGACACGTGCCAATTATGAAAATTCTGACCGGATGTCGTTGATTGGATTAGAAACGGTACCCATGTTCGTTCTTAGCCAATCACAATTGGCGCGTGCGTTTCTTGAGTAAAACTTCCACCGGAAAAAACGAAATAATTGCGGACGCATGAGAACCATAATATCACTTACATTTTTCTTATTTCATATAAAAGTTAAGAGGCAGTTCAGTCTTCTGACATCTTTTTGACTACACGAATTACACACAAACATGGTTGGTGCAAGTAAGGAATGGGATGTTTCCTATCTTAGAAAGGTAAATTCTTGTTCATATTTATACTCTTGACGTCATCTGACGTAATCACTTCAGTGTTTTTCCCCATTTTTTTATCAAAAAAAGCTAAAACAAATGTGTGTTACCTTTATCATAACCCTATTAGGGAATTTTATATCCCAAAGTTTTCTGTCTGATTTCTGACGCAAAGTTGTTCAAAGGCATCACATTGAGACTCGAGCTGTTTTTGTACCTGGAAACATGGAAACCCGGCAACACTGAAATTTAGTTGATTTACCTGGCTGTTTCAATGCAAATAAAATATCAGGCACATGTCTAGTCTTGTGGTAAATTTCTAGTTCAAAATGTTATCCTTACACGTGAAATTAGTGTTTTGTACTAATTTTTTCTCTTCTTTCTTTCCTTTCAGCTGAGGAAGCCCATGGTGGAAAAGAAAAGGCGAGACCGGATGAATGTCAGCATTGAAACATTGAAAGCTCTCCTGACAAAATCGTCTAAACATGTAAGTTATTCTCAGCTATGCTTTATCTTTAACTTTTTGACACAAAAAAAAGTAAAAATAAAAAAAATCACCACTTAGTTTGTCCTTTAGAAGTTGTTGTTGTTATTATTGATATTGACGAATATTTATTTGTTCTTAGTTTTAAAAATCTACTGAAACATCGATTGTTTTCTAAACTGTTGTTCCTTATAAGCGGTCTTGTGATATTTTTAAATGATACAGTTTGTATGATTTCTCACTTGAAACATGAAAATGAAAAAGAAATTGAATATACTGAAAGAATAAAAGAAGTATTTACTTAAGCCAGACGATATTAAGGATCAAATGGATAAACAAACAAATAGTTTAAGTTGAGCGTTAATTGTAAAATGGAGAAAATATTGTAAAATATTTCATTAGTTAAGGGGTAATCAATGGACGCTATAATAACAAAGTGGGTGGAGTACCTGTTTACCTGTTTTTACCAGGGACATATTAATTTTGCTGTTCACACCAATTCCACCGAATATCGACAGACACTTTGTAGATCTAAGTGCAAATGATAATCCTGTCGACTTTGTTTTATTCAAATACAATAGTTTTCCAGCTGGACTCAGAATATTTTACCTATTGGGTGTACTGTGGTTTCGTTAATAAAAGACACAATATTTTTGACATCTTTCTTACTTCTTCACACTTGAATAAAGCTTACATATGTAAGTTGTTAATTTTTATCAGTGGCAGTATGTTGCTGTGTACACAGGACCGTTGAGGTTTCAGCAACTTGAAAAAGTAAGCCATCTTAAAAACTTATAATAGGTTATTATCATTTCAGCCGGCATCTGTGGTGAAAATGGACAAAGCTGAGATACTTGAACTTGCAGTAGCTCATATAAGTAAGTTACATGAACGACCAAAGATCAAATGTGTGAACGACGAGGCATCGTACAAAGCTGGTTTCAGGGCATGCACAAACGAGACAATACGTCACCTCTACTCTTCAGCAACAATGCCAAATCCTCTCATAGATGATCTGGAGAGCCATTTACACGTTGTCTGTGAAACTTCACCGTACCAGAAAGATCTAAGTATGTCGTCTGCTGCCCTACTTCCGGGACGCCATTACTCCAGCTCTCCGTTATTGGAAGGAATGTCACATTTGCTTCAGATAAGACCTTACTGTGGGAATAGTATGTTTTCGCCGATTCCTTCAATAGAGACACGTGGTTATGTAATGCACTCTCCTCTAGGTAACTCGCTACACAACCCAGGGAGCAGATCTCTATTCTCCACGTGCAGCGTGCCAAGCCCGACTCTATCATCATGCAGCTCGAGTGCATCTGAATCTAGTACTTCCGGTTTGTTTGTCAACTGTGGTGAAACGCAATCTGACATGGAGGCAAGTCCTGAAAAGGTTGATTCTAAAAATGACATTGTTCTAGACCCCATTATTAAGGAGGAGAAACCATGGAGACCTTGGTAATCAAGTATCATTCCAGTACTTGACGTCCTCAATATTTTGTATCACTGAAGCTGTTAAAAGTGACAATATGACTTACTTTGTTATGTGTTATTAGTTATGCCAATTTACTTCAAAATTCTATATGTGCTATGTTCATTACATGTTTGTTACATAAAGAGTTGAATAATTATTGTTGTCTTCCTATTGCTTTTATTGTGTTATCATCAGATGCATATTGTCACTGATATGTAGAAATCTATACACAGCATACTTAATTTCCCTGTTGTTTCCAGCATCATCCATTGGTAACAGGGTTTTACAGAGTTCTCCCTCCCTCGATTTCCCTTCATACCATACTGATCTCCCTTGGTCCATCTTAGTTTTTCGGGTATTTTTTCAAATCACATCTCCTTTGCTTGACTTCCTAGTCCCTACAATTCGTACACGTAAAAGAAGCTTCAATGAAGAAAATTTAAGACTCGGGCGAGACCCAAACTCATTAATATGTCATAATACTCGATCTACTGTTTGGAAGCGTATTGAATGAGCAAGGTCTGGGCTCAACCCTGGATCTCGAACTCGGGGACAAACAAACTACGACTAAGGTACAAAGCAGATTTCTGCCAAACTATATAGATGGACACACCAGTATGTGCTATTATTACAAGTACACGAAGCTTAGCAATCTTAAAATTACGGCCTCTGTATTCTGTAAACTAAGAATATCAGTTATTTTGTATTCTTATTTAGAGACGTGTTATAAATCAGAAATACCATATGAAGAATGTGTTTTCCATGACCTGTCCATTATAATGACTTACCGGTTTATTAAGGGAAGTAACAGCGTCAGAAGTAAACACGCTATGCTATGTTGCTTCCCTTCGTATGCCTTTACGATAACGGCACTCTATGCTAAGTTGCTTCCCTTTGTATGATTACAGCTCGTTATGCTAAGTTGTTTCCCTTTGTATGACGGATAAATAGATCTTCCATATTACCTACATCAATAGATGAAATATTTATAGATAATCATATTTTTGGAAACTGACAAAAATCTTTATCTTATTCGAATCGAGTATTTTTATGTTATAAAGAGCGTTAATGGTATGTTCCGACTGGATCACAAAAACAGCGCAATGTTTTAAATATGACCCGACCAAAATAAATTATGTTATGTTATGAAGCTGTCTCTTGCCGCGCGGTTCTGGCTGAGATTAATTAACGACTTAATTTCAAAGATGGTGAATAAATGCTATTTTTATTGCACGCACTTGAGACAATAATTCTGTAAGACACAGTGTTCTGGCGACAGTAAAATAATTAGATCAACGCTGGTATCTCAACCTGACACTAATTGATGTGAAGATGGACATAATGGGCGGTATTTATAAGAGGCTCCATAAAACCTACATGACGCCCAGGTGACGGCTTCCCTCTCTTACACAGAAAGATTAATTCTGAAAGATTTTATAATTAATTTATTATTAAAACCAAATGTTCGACGTTTCTATGCGGTTGCTAAAGACACCACCGCCACAGGTCGTAAATACTCAGTGCTTTGGGAATAACACCAGTTTTTTTTGTTCTTTTTTTTTTTTTTGAATATCATTTTCAGTTTGTACAATAGACGGCTCAGCTATTTTTTTCGCACATGCCTTGTAATTGCGAGTTGCAATTTACAAGTTTTCCTTTTCACTTTATAAATCCTTATACCGGAACCAGTTTATAATCTATTAATTCTTATCTGCCATACCCCGATGTTGTATATGTATGTATGTATGCAGTGGGTGAATAAAGTATTGTATAGTACTGTAGAGTTCAATACCCTGCATCTTCAGTGACAATACTATATTGTCTTTTGGGGGTTCCATGAATCGCCGACATTCTCTGAGAATTTCTCTAGAATGTTTCCTAAATAACTAACCTCGTCAAAGGGCGACAGTTAAATGTCTAACTGGTACCGGCAGTTAGTAGACAGAGGTGTATATCATACGAGGGTTGTCCCAAAATACCGTATAAAATCAATTTATATAAAAAGCAAATCTCTCAATATCATAACTGATATTATTTACAGGTAGTTACATCCTTATCCGACAAAATGCAAAAAACCATTCTAGTTTATCTTGAGTAGCAATGTTTTTACACACTTCACAGTAACATCGTATAGTATGTCGCGGCCTGTACCGATAACCAACGTAACGTCACGCACCTGACGTCGCACTTAAAGTTTTTCAAAGTACTGTCCCTGCTGCTGAATACACTTCCTGTGACGGTCCACCCAACGTAAAAATGTGTCTGCAAACCACTGAGATGACAAGGATCGGTTAAATGAAAGTACAGCTTGTTTTAAGTGATGAGAGTCCGAAAATTTCCTACCGCGTAAATGATCCTTTAGAGAGGGAAAATATGCAAAGTCTAGCGGAGCAAGGTCAGGTGAATAAGGCGGATGTGTTATTCTTCTGAAGCCTAGAAGTGCTATCTCCAGTTCAGTTGAGGCGGCTGTGTGTGGTGGTGCGTTGTCATGGTGATAAATTACATTTTCTAGGTCTTGTACAATGGCAGGCCGCTTTTTTCTTATAGCCCTCATTAGACCAACGCGTACAACCTGAAATGGATAACGTTACTTTCTGTGTGCACGGTAAATTAAACATTTATCAAAATGATAGATAATTAACAGTTTTATTATTATTATAAACTTATTTTTTAACTTATCAATTTTATTATTATTATTATCATTATTACCGGTATTACTATTATTATTATTATTATTTTTATTATTATTATTACCTTTGAGTAATAATCTGCATTGACTGTTTGACCAGGAGGGACCACATGTGTTAGGATTATGCCCTTGTTATCCATGAAAACCATGAACATTATTTTTCCCATGGATTTTACCGACTTGGCTTTTAATGCTGGGGGTGTATCTGGAGTTTTCCATATTGACGACTGCTTCTTTCCTTCAGGCTCAAAATAGTGGGCCCAGGTCTCATCCATAGTGATTATTTTATCAAGAAAGTTCCTATCACGTTCATATTGGCGTATGAATGTGCACGAATCTCTAACACGACGCTGCCTCTGTTCTTCAGATAAAAGGCGAGGAACCCACCTAGCGCACACTCGAGACATACCGAGCTCCTCTGACATAATTCTCTGAACGGAAGATTTACTTATTCCAATGAGTCCCGCAAGTTCTCGCACAGTTTGTCGTCTATCAGCTTTTATGACGTCAGAAACCCTTTGAATTACAGCATCGCTGATACCTACAGGTCGCCCTTTTTTCAGACCTGTGTCTGTCCATCCCGTTGTAAATCGCTTGTGCCACTTATAAATCAATACCCGTGATGCCTTGCAATGCGTTCTGGATGATTCCATCTCTTTTATTGTTTGTCCTGGTGTAAGGCCACGTTCAACACAAAATTTTATTACAGACCGATGGTCCGCCTTTTCTGTTGGCGTCGCCATTTTTTTCAAACTAGAAAACGAACGTGCCAGTTGTAAACGTCATAAAAGAAAAACAAATGACGTCATTTACGTACCAACGTCATCTTTAAACGCGCCAATAATTTTTCTTTACGTCAATATGAATTTTGTTTCGATACTTGTATTTTTCGCCGAGATATTTAGAAGTAAATTTTACAAATAGTATTTTGATACTGTCCGTTTTTGACGTCGGCCGCGCGGCTATACATGGCCTACTAAATATATGTATAAAATTCACATTTTTGTGCAAACACTCTCAAAAATTGATCATAATATGTGAAAAACAATACTGATTAAGCTTCACAAAAAATTAAATCCATGACACGTCACATTGAAAAAATATTAATGAATTATACGGTATTTTGGGACAACCCTCGTATATACCTTGCTAGCTAGCCTACACTAGACCATAAATACTTCACACTCTTGGAGGAAATGTGTCAAACCTTTCGGGTTACATATACATTGTGTATCTGTTAATGTTCACATTTTGGACTATTCGTACTAGATGTTCTAAACTGTGTAATTCACATATCACATTTTCAATTTGAGGAAACTGGTTGCCTCTTTCTCATCGAAAGAATGAAATGATTTATGTAAAATACTTTTTTCACATTTTCCATTTGTGAAATTAACTATCACTACAACACACATATATATCAAAGCTTTGAAATTGAGGTACTTCAAATTGACACGACCTTGGAAAACTGGCAAGTTTATATCTGATTAGCCAATAGGAAAACGAAATGATGCAGTAAAATATATTTGCATTCACACGTCATGGTCGGATGAATATTTTATGCAAAACAGATGTGTCAGCGGGGGTTGCCTACGAAAAAGTAGTTCCACTTCTGATTTGTAGAAGAAACAGGAAATATGCGAAAAATAATTAGTATCGAATTGACTTTACTTTGAACATACCGGCATAAAAGCATACATGTAATATTTCACGCGTAACATCAGTATGTTGTGAATTTCTTTACAACTTTGATGTATTCGGCTTATCAATAGTACAAGTAATTGATTAACGATTTATTATCGATTGATAATCGATATGGAAGCAGTTGTTGGATTAATACTTCCCATATGTTTTATTTCCATAATGTTAGTGTTTATTTGCATATCTCGTACATTTAGGAGCTATGAATAGCTTAAATGAATAAAATCTTCAATATAATTATATAAGAAATATAAGAAATTAGGCATTAGACTACTGAGAGAGGACCTGTGGTCTTGCTGAAAGCAAAGCGGATCCGTCTGTCCTGATGGCATCGCCCATGGGTTAGATCTATCATACAAAGATCGAAGATTTGAACCCCAACCGTCCACAAAAAAATATAGGAGTTTAAAAGTACTATAACCTGAACAGGCCCGGATCCAAAAACCTGTAGATGTGAATATTTTTAGCCCGTGAACCCTAAATGCACCACCCCGCCCCCGTGGAACCTGACCTGTTGAAAATGTAAAGCTCAAGTCCTTTGAAGTAAGATATTTTTTAATCTTGTTCGCAAATAAACCACACCCACAACCAAAATGAAAAGAAATTTTAAAATTTTAAAAAAGAAAGGAATAACAACAATGGCAAAAATAAAAATCAACTGAGCTGAACTGAGCGGAACCGAACCGAATTAATCGAACTGTCCCTAAAACTATAAGTCTACATGAATTTAAAAGTATTTCTACAAGTGTCAAATGATCTTTAGCGACCATGTAAAAAGCATTACCAGATAAGATAATGTACATAATCCTTTAAAATTACGAAGCGATCTATGCACTTTCACTGCACACAGTTAAACAATGCTGAAGAATCTTATGTTAACCAATAAGTACATTTTGAAGTTATTCTTATGAACAACTAGACGTTTCCTGATTCCAAGAATGATAAAATTCAAAATTGTTTGTTTTTCTTTTCCCTTTTTTGGATTTGGACAGGAACTGAATATATACTTCTAAAATATTAGCAAAGCACACTGTTTCTTTGATTTACTCTTTTCAAAATACTTTTCAGTGATATATGCTTTTAGAAAATAAAAATGATTACCTCTGCTTAACATTTCTTGAAACAGCAGCATGCAGTTTTGAAAATGAGGGAAGCGCTCTAGCATTTTAATGAATAAATCCTTTTACAAACACTTCATTACAAGTATACGAATAACTAGGCACGTTGACTAATTCAGTAAAATTGCAGTTTTTGTGTGTTGTGAGAAACCCCCAAATGTATAAACCTGCTTTGCGCAAATTTACGCGTTTTAGAGTAACGCTAAAAATTCATACTCCTATCTTCAGAAAAAAAAATCGAACCATATGTGTCATTGAATACATTTTCCTACGAATCTGCATAGTAATTTGACGGTATTTCAGTTTACGAAGGTGGAGAATTTTACATTCACATCATATCTAATAAGTTTTAAAGCTGTAAATTCTAAAGCTGTAAGTTCTAAAGCTGTCAGCTGTCACGTGAATTAAGAATTGCACCCACACTTTGGTCAGTATCCAGCACATGACCTCTAACCTAAAACGATTCTATATCACCTTGGAGACAGTGGATTGTTTTTTTTTCGACGACTTATCTATGACAACGTGTAGGGGCAGATTAGCGGTCCAGAGGTTTGTAGGATTTGTTAACTATAAGGCCATTAGTTCAACCCGTCGTTCCTTACTAACACTACTTATTACCTTCCTGGTGAGATTGTTAACGGTCGTTCCATGTGACTATGCTGTACACTGAGCGTGCAAACTAACCAGGGTATCCTGAATGTGGACGCTTTTCTAATCTCTAACTATCCCAGCAATGTAGTTGATGGGGTGTCAGGCAAATGGGCAACCGGTACTGACGATACATAAACTCAAATTGAAAGATAGAGATCGTGTATGCACTCAGAAAACATGATAAGAGGAAATATTTGAAGTTTTTACATATTTTATTATTTGGCATTTTTGTTTTCAATCACAACACGACAACAAATATCACAACTTGTTTGAACACATTTAAATTGAGCAATAGAATTTACAAAATAAAAAAAGTGAAATGTTCTAAAATGGTCTCCAGACTTGCTTCTGGGACGGTGAGTCAGCAACACTAACCGGAACTCGTACTGGAAGTGATAATTTGGAACTCTGGGAAGGTTTCGATTTTGATGACTCGGGTTTAATGTTTGTGTCATCAACTTCAAGAAATGAATCATCCGAACTGTCGCTAGAACCCTGCTCTGTTGCGGAAAGTTCGCTCTTAAAATGTGGAACTGGCATAAGCAATGGCGAAAATGCATTGCAAAATCCACTGTCTGGTGAAACAGAATCAATAGAACTAGGAGATTCAACTTTGATTTTCACTGGTGTGCTTGGTGGACTTATGTCACTATAGACGCTCATGTCCCTTAAAGAACTATATTCACTGCGCAATGTTTCACTGCATTGCGGAAGTCCTTGGCTATATCCCATTTTGTGAGCGAGATTTGTGCGCACGCGCAAAGTCATGTCATTTGGATATGCTCTGGACGTTTCCATATAACGCACTGCTTCCGTGGCGCACTCCATGAAGCCTTCCCTGTAACGCTGAACGACGCTCGAACTTGCAGCCATGGCAGCCGACAGTTGTTGGTGCTGGATCTGACGTAGATGGCTCACTGTCATCTCGAGGATATCTGCCTTGTCGAGCTTAGATACCTGGGTACCACCCTGATAAACAGAAAAAAACGTATCATAAATGATGTGTTTTTGATTAGAACCAGAACGAGAAGACTAAATGTAAATATTCAGCGATTTTTAGCAGATTAAACATCATACAAAATCGTTAGGTCTAGACTACCCGAATCACTTACTTTCGTTTTACATGACAAGTAGTAAACAATCTGTAAAGGTCTATTAGAACTTTCATTACATCTATTTTGAACTATAGTAATATTTTTAGGAAAAGAAAAACTTTAACATTGCTTTATAAATAAGGCTGAATTTAAAAACCCTTCTGTACATTTATTTTCAACTAAGGAATTTCACCATTTCCTCCTGTTTTTTTAAAGTGAAAAAATAAAATAAATAGATCAATTAAAAATAAAAAATTGTACAACGACAAAATCTTACAACTTACATTTTGTTTGATATTATCCAGCAATATGGCTTTCAGTTGAGCCAGGCAATTGTTTATACGTTCTCTTCTCTTTCTCTCAATCAATGGTTTCTTAATCTGAAACGAAAGAAAACATTCTATAAATATAAGGCACTGTCGTCTGCAACATAAACTAGCACAAAAAATCTCACAAGAAATTGGTGACTACATTCCACTTGACATAATCCTTCGTTCACTGTATATTATTGATAATCTTATACTAAAACTGCAGTAACTCTTGAAAATATTTAGGGTTAAAAAATCTTGACATCCATTTTAGACCGGCACCCTGTAAATATGCTGTTAAATACCAAAAGTTAAATAGGTCTAATATTTATCATATAATTACATTTCCCAATGACGTTTTACTTATGCAAACTTGTTAGTATTCAGGATTTCAAAGTTCAAGATTAACACTTATTTACCGTAAATCGAAATAACGCAGAATACTGATAAATAACGATTAAAAGAATGCAATTATGTACAAACCTTTCTCAGATAAGATGAAGATGTGTCTGGTCGAACTGGTGAAATTTTGGCATCACACATTTTCGTTTTATCCATGAAATACACAAGCAAAATATTCCAATTTCCTTCCTAGTGTATAGGAATGTTTCTCTGACTATCGGTATTTCGATTATGATCCGAAAGACAAATTTCCCACGTATTTATGCCCTGATGCGCGTGGCTGTATCGGAATGTAAACATAACGGTCTCGTGAACAGATGTTGTTACTCTCAGCCAATCAGAACCCGCCGTTTTACCACGAGCCATTGAACACGCGAAGTTGATTGGTCCTTGGCCGCGCAGACGATAAAATCTTACTTGACATGAAAATAGTGCGGTTAAATGTAAAACAATCTGATGACAGACGCATTCTACTGGCACGTGCCACGCTACAGTAAATGGTACAATATGGGTATAATTTTTTATACTTGAACAATTTTCTATTATTCCAAATGTTAATTATAGCGGCATTAATGTCACTATGTAGGAAAATTAAATTCCGACAGACGATTTAATTAAATCAGTACAGTTATTCTGCAGACTGCATATTATAGAAAAATATAAACATCTGTCCGTTTCCTCAGTTTGACACTGGTTTTATTCCTTGCTCTGCTGCCAAATGAATAACTGGGAAAAATACATGTACAAACAGACACAATCAAATTTTCACAAATACATATACATATTCTCATGTTTTCATTTTAATATAATGTGTGCCAAACTCAAATGAAATTTTTCAGAATGCTACTAAAAAGAAATAATAAAAGTCAGTCTTATTTTTCTGTTGACATTTATTTTTTTATCAAGGTAAATTTTCCTAATGTATAACATATATTATAAAGTACACAATCAATATTCACATCGTAATTTTTCTCGTGTTAAAGCGTTTTTTCCATCTTTCAGTACCCCTCCCAGTCTCTTTCATAGGTTTCATTTTGTAACGGAGCCAGTTCAATGTTCAATGATTTTTTCTGTAATGATGTATGCAGTGGGTTCAGTATTGTTCAGTTCTTTGACATTTGTTTTTGTTGTTTCTACTCATACTTTCCATTTAGGAATTTATTTTTCAGCTTTTCATCTTTATTAATAGCAAATTCTCATCATTTTATTCCGCACTGTTAATTCCAACTGCCGTATACCCCTTCACATTGTATCTGTAATCTACTGCATTCTGATTTTTCAAGACTAAACTTTGGAAGGGGGAAATATATAATTTCGCATCAATTCATTGAAAGTGTAAAAAGCTTTCCAATGTGTTTCCTGTTGGCTTGCCGTGCTGGTTGGACTTCTAGGTGCAAGTTACCCAACATTTCTGTGCGTATTTTACCCAGGTTTAAGAAAGGTGGCTTTAAATTTAAATATATTTAGGAAAAGAAGATTGGTACCTTCATACTCTTTAAATTGTCAAACTATCTGCTTTGTGTCAAGGTCGTTTTTTGTTGCCATTCTTAATAAGTTTTGAGCGTGCTGAGAGTTGGCCCCTGCCTCGTCTACAAAAGTTCAAGCAACAAATATTTTGATAATAAATTCACACACGGGAGGCGGACGGTCCATTGATGTATAGAAATTCTGATTATCATCTTTACACTTGTATATCTAAGTAACGGTACAAAATCTCTCCCCCTTTTCTACTATACCCAATAATTTGTTGATCGTTTATGCAAGGACTTAACACTTTTGTTTGAATGGAACTGTCGGTATCCGAATATCGTATTATCGCCGTCAGAACGATCCTTTAAGGATTTATTTGCACCCGCTTTATCAAATACAAGATAGGTTAACACGAAATCTCACCTATGTTTCGATATATTTAATATTTATAGAAGAAATTATCACGAAAATTATCAGAAACTGCGGTCTTCTTTGACCATGTAAAAACATCGTGTTAAGACAGTTATCATAAATGATTAGCACTTTGTTTCCACCACAATGACCATAAAAACATCAAGTGATTACACCCTGTCGCGAAAATAGCTGCATTTTCTATTTAAGATATGTTTACTTACAATAGAAAGATATTCTATCCCCTTTCTTTCTAAAATTCATACCAAATAATCGAGGTCCCGCTGGCTTTCAACAGAAAACATTAAAATGCAAGACAGACAAAATATACCCGACACACAATATTCAGTGCAGCCTTTGATGAAAAATTCTTAGTATATAAAGACAATAATCGGTTAATCGTTAGCAAAGCGCTACCCCTGAAATGTTGAAGAAAACGTGCAAATTCCTTTAAAATGAAATTTAAAATTACAAGTTTATAACATTGGGATGAACCTGTAAAAGTAAAAAAAAATGGGGGTGGGGTGGCACTTCAAACATTCTGAAATTGAAATTTCCATCGTTTCTTTCGCTGAAAAATAAAGCAGAATGCCTTTACTTATATATCTTGGAAAACGCATTTTTTATGATTTAAATGACTTGAAAAAATCACACATAAAAAAAGATTTTATTTCTACGCAACTTGTCACGCTAATTCACCTGTACGGAGTTTCTGCCACGCTTGTAACATCTGGGCCCACAAAGTGTCAAATTATGATTTTACAATATTTCCCACAAATATAACCAGCGGCTGTGTCGGAATGATAATTTAAATGACATCCCGTTTAAACTACGAAATTTGCTTTGCAGACGACAATTTTAAATTCACCCATCCAGAGCGGATATAGTGTATCGGAACGCGGAAGGGGTAATTGTCGAGGTCGCGTGCCGATTTTCGGTGACACTCCGCGTTAGCGACAGGTGGTAACCATGTTATGAAAGACGAATGTTTAACGATCTGTTTTAAGTCAAACTCACCAAGAAAGCTAATTCATTTAAAAGTGACACAATATAAAAGAAACATTCCGTCACATGTTTAAGACGCGAGACCGACTTACCACATCTTGACATGTTGTTTTCTAATATTTTATTTCTCATTAAACCCATTACGTCATGACATGCATTGTGAACTGGAAGTCGTCTGCTGAACTACCCGACTCATAAATTCAGTCGGTACGCCAGTGTCGGTGTATTACAGTCTAAAATATTCGCATTTATCTTTGTACATTGTTATTCATGAAAGCTTGAAATATACATAAAAACGGTCAATATTGCGCATCTTCAAATCATAGATAAATAAGGAAAGTAGATAGACATATAAATAAATAAATAAATAAATAAATAAATAAATAAATAAATAAATAAATAAATAAATAAATGAATGAATGAATGAATGAATGAATGAATGAATGAATGAATGAATGAACGAATGAATGAATGTTGATGGTAATTTAGTTGTCCGCCTTTCCGGTAGTGTAAGAATTGGACAACAGTGCAATTCCTTAAAATTCTTTCTAAATTTAATGAATTATTAATGTGCCAAGACGAGAAAAAACTTTGTAGTTTAGTGTTATTAATTCGAAAAGCTTTGAAATACAGAAGTAATGTTAATTTGGTTTTTATCGTTTCTCTATTTACAATATGCATTGTTTGGCATTTTGATATTTTCTTCTTCTCTCTCTGTACTGTAAGAATATATTTGTTCCCATGCGTTATAAAAATTATATATCTTTGTATGGCATTATCACGCGTAACTATGTATATTTATTATGAGTGTATCTAAAGACGATGCACTCTGTATAAGTCTGAAATAGAATTTCTGTTCTATTCTGTTCTTTTTAATACTTATCTGTCCAGAATGTAGTCTGCTTACTTTTGTTCATAATTTTGATATATTTATTGTTTAAAACAGACATTTTCTCATCTCCCTATTATCAGGTTTATTCTAACAAATAAACAGTATAATATATCATTATGCACTTCAACGTGCGCTGCCACTGTCTGTACTTAATCTGTATACGTAATCCCAGAGCCAGTGCATAATTCAGTTATTCCATGTTACTTCCAACTTGTTGAAAACTTACTAGATTGTGTATCAACAGCAGGTTGACACTAATTGATGAATCAGCAATTAACAGTAGTCCTCGTGCTATATTACCGCGTGAGTCTCGACATTGACACGTAACGTTAGAATGGTTACGTCATCAAAATCGCTTTCTAACGGTTCCAAATGCTCGACCGGTGAGTATCTGGTTCTCCTCTGTCAGAACTGTTGGTCAAATGAATCGCTAATTATGATATCTTGTCAATCTCTAAGATAACTAATGGTCCAAATTTGATTTGCTTGAAAAATTATTACGTAGGTCGAATCTGAATAAATAATTAGATTTAACTTGCCATATTTTCTTCAAGATAATAATTAGATCTTTCTGGTGAAAAGTTATAAAATTTATGGAAAGATTAAAAAGAAGGAAAGGTGATCGTTATTCACTTAACAATTTTCATAAATTTTGTCTGTTTGATACAGGAAATATACGGGACACTAAGGGATCATGTCTATGTTCCCGTGCTTAATATTGTATCAGGGAAAACAAACGCGAACGTACGGACATTTTCACCATGGATCAGATTATACTTATATTTACGCCTTTACTATCACACATCTTTCTTATAAAGGCAAGAACATAATACAAAAGTTATGATTTTGTCATTTTTAATTGCCTGGTTCATTCTTTGCTTTAGGTTTCATTTGAGAAAAAAGATATTTCACTAAATTTGTGGACAAGAAAAATGCTACACAATATCTGCAAGAACTTATTGTTAGAAAATTTCTCCTCGTCTGCGCGTTGTCTTCTTGCATTATAAGGGTCACTACTTTTTTATTTATTTTTTATTTTTTTGTTTATGGGGATGTTTTGTAAAAGTATCTTCTGGAAGGTCGGGGAAAAAAAACAGGCTTGTTTGAATAAAAACTGATAAATGGGCGTATCATCCCGTCATATAATACACAAATTCATATTCAGATAAAAGATTATCATTCTAAAATCTATCTAAAAATCTAGCAAAAGTACCCTAGTTTTTTTCCGGTGTTTTTTTACCTATCAGTGAAAAAAAAAACCACTTGAAATCGTGATTTCCCTTTTTTCCATTTTTTGAGAAAATACTCTAGGCGGTCTTTGTAAACCAAGACATATAAAAGTTGTCCCAAAGATACATTGTCTGTGATTACAAGTGGTTTAAAATTTAAATAATGTTAAAAGTGCAGTGACGGATTAAACACACAAGTTTCTCATCGGCATTCGTAAGATTAACAATAATAAATGTCATATTAATTCAAGTATTCTGAACAGCAACCCCACTTGAGAAAGCCTAACATCTGGTACTCGAAAAGCCAAAAGTGACACTCGGCTGCACGCGACTTCGAGTATCGTATCGCGACTGTACAGGTATTTCGCCGGGATTCCTGCACACTCAGCCTCGTTTTGGTAACATGTGACCAGTTTAGTTTACGGCAACACCTGGTGTGCGGCCTATTCACTTAAATGACGAATTATCGATAAACGGGAAAGATAGCTTTTCTGCTGATTATGACATTTCCTCATGAATATTGATATTAATACTTGACACGTTAAGTGTCTCATTAGAAGGGCTTGTGTTGAAAATATATCATTGTAGAATCTATATGTATTATTTTTGCTAAATGACACCTCGTGCCTCCTGTGTATTCTTTTTTGTTGGAATCGGTTTGAAATGGATAAATGTCATAATAACGTCAGGTAAAGGCAAATTATTTCACACAGATTAAAATAACCTAATGATATACGTCTCAGGTTACCTACATGGATATTATTTGTTTTCTATACATTAGTTTTCTCGCAATTTTTTTGTTTCATCTTTGATCCATAAAAAACCCCTCAGCAAATTAACAGATTAACAAAAGGACATTGAATTTCATACTTTTACATAGTGAATATTTTTTCCCACTTTGCTGGTTAGAAATCATGCAGTTTGAAGTAACAGTTCCAACTGCAGAAAAAAGGCCATTGCGTTATGTGTACATATAATGGTTTCAGATCACAACCCGCTATAAAATTATTTTCTATAGGAATGTATTCCCTACGATGACAGCAGGAAATATTACTGCGGGTAACGGATGAAAATAGACGGTCAATTGCTAATTATTTTTTTTCTTCGCGGGCTAATTGAAACTCAATATAGCGAAAATAAAGCGGAATACATTTGGAAGTTTTTAAACTTTTCCGATAATAGCCACATGTGGCTTTTCCCCATCCGTTTAACAATACAATAACTGTTTATCCGTGGGATTACGGCGATGAAAAAGATGCCGACACAAATAATGATATATCACGGATAGCAAAGGTCCGTGAATTATCTACATAATGGTTTAGGGATGTGCTAAGAGGCTTTGTCCAAACACTAACATGTTTACACTCATTCGGATAAGACGCGTTAAGTAAATAAAAGCGCACGGCGGTACTTTTCACTGCGGAGATGTTAACTTTTTAATCGGGTTAGGGAGATGAGAGGTCGCCGGGAGTTAAACTATCACCTCGCTATCAGACTGGACAATGCACTTTATTTGCTAGAATAATCAAACGATTTGCGGGCGTAAAGTGCTTACTTTCGTAACACGCGATTTAAAGTCAAGTTGACAATTCCCTTTTCAACATTTTTTGGTGCCGCTTTTTTGTTTGATTCAAGGGAAGTCATCAAGTGTTTGTCTAACAGCTATTTCAAATACAAAATTAATGTCAGCATCTGGGTTCCACATGTTATGATTATTATTCTGGGCATTTCATGCTTACCATGCAGTGCTTGTTTTTGAAAAATAGTATCTGTTAATCCTTTCTTTTCCTATTCTTTATCAGACGTGCTATCTATAATTATGTAACATAGAAAGAATCATTAAAAATAGTATTTCAGTTTCATTACGCTACTTTTCCGTTGCATTGTGACCTTTGTACCTGATAAAGGGGTGCAATATATCTCACTTCCCTTTTCATTTAAGAAACTTTAAGCGCGTGACATGAAAAAATGCATTCGAAATAGGCATACAAAATGCCCTCATTTAGTCTATTCGTAAAGTAATAATAGTTTTCCTCTTATCTAACCTGTTAATTACCCGATAATCTTGTTAATCTAGAATTACTGCCACTCAAAGACCACATACAGTGCGCGGCACGAAACCATTTCGTCATCGCATTCTTACGCTGCGGTACAATTTACTGAATGTCTTTAGTGCCGCGGAGATTTCAAAGAATCAATTATGCAACTGCTAAAAAATCAAAGAGAAACGGAACAGACCGTTCCGCAGTCAATGCTAAAAATGTTATTACAGTTTAATGATAGAAATATGGAGTTATTTTATAGCGCTTAAACGAGACAGACCTTCTACCATATCTGTGCATGAAATCGAATTAAGTGGGGAAAAAAACAGACAGAAGTCAAACATCTCACGGACAGAAAGGTCAAAGTTTGTTTAAGTTAATGTATATTCGACTTGTTTCCTCTAGTCAGATATGAATTTCAATATCATTTTAATCAAAACATGAACTCAAGTATTTCAGCCTGAAACTGACACATGCATACCTTAAAACACTCTGACTTAAAGAATGAATCCATAAGATTCTGATAACCGTAACAGTGAAAAAAAACCCCAGCAGATCCAAGACAGGATAGAAATTTGCTCTAAAATAAAACCACACAAAAAGTATTCATGTCTTTACACTATGAAAACAATCATCAGAGTGCGACATACCCACAATATAAGTAGACTTGAAACAAATGAAAAAGTTTGACCGAAGTGTTGCAACATTTAGCTAAGGAATACAAACAGGAAAAAAATTTACACAGACAGATCGGTCAACACACGTGATTTCATTACAACGAGCCCACATTACTTTTCTTAACAAAAAGCATGTTCGCTACAGCCATATGGAGTATTGTACATTACTTAATATTGATACAGGGAACCAAAACCCTGTTTAGGTCTTTGATGGAACGAGCCGAGCTGCAAACAATTAGAGTTTCAATGTATTTGGTTCTGCAGATGTTTTTTTATTTCTTATAATTTTTATCTTATTGAAGAATATCACACAATAAGCTTTTTTTCAAAAGTTACTTTTTTTATCTCTAGAGATGGCAGGGGAAGTTATTTATGTCTTTTCCCTTTCTGTTCCACCAGGGCCTTAGTTGAGAATTAAAGCCCTGGTTCCACTTTGTTATGTTGGTTATATTAAATATACAATTAATTACAAATAATAATTATAATTAGAAGTACTTCTTTCGTTTTCTTCTTGTCAGGATTTACATCTAATTATAACTATCATTACTGGTTATATCAAACCTATCAAATTATTATTTTTAGTGGATTTCACTGTACTGATATCATTTGAACTGAAAAGGTATCAGAGTTGGTAAGTGAAACGTATTTAATATACTTGTGTCATTTAAAGCCATTATTAAAGACAGTAAAAATGACATATTATCATTTACAAATGTTACTGTTACTTTTAATTGTACATTGGCGAAGGCAGAAAAAGTAAATATGCGTCCTTTCAAAGGGAAGCAAATCTGATACGCAATAGGTTCGATAGGATTTTATATTACCTCCCCGATTCAATAAAGACACCCGGTATACGAATAGACGTTGAAACATCTTAAGTAAGACCTTAATGGTGATAAAATTTCAATCCACTTGTGTCATTTTAAGCCTTTTATTAAGACAGTCAAAAATGCCAAATCTATAAAATTTCAATTGGTTTTACTGCTACTCTCACATGGTTGGAACACAATACCCCCACCGAGCGTCCTTTCCAAGGGAAACAAATCTGATAAGCAGTAAGTTCGATACGATTATGTATTACCTCCCCCGATTCAATAAAGTAATCCGGCGTAATGTTGGTATGTATTTCTATAGACGATGCATCGTAAGAACGACGTTTATTAAACTGAAGTGATTATAAGAAAAAAAAAAAACAAGAACAAATAAAATGTCTGCCTGCCGTTGTGAGATTTGAGGTAAAATTAATGACATATTAAATTTTGTAATTAAAGTATTTCTTTCATTTTGACCGCCTGAAAAACAGCTTGGTAGGAATTTGGCCGTGAGTGTCCTTCGTGCTTTCAGAAAGATTTTGTCTCCTCCTCCTGTTGTAGAACTCTGACTTCCTCCGCAATTACTGCAAACCCCTATGAAATAAAAGCTGATTAAAAATATTTGTTATACCAGTAGTGTAACCAAGGCCTTAATTGAATTAAATTGGTTTTGCTTATGTATGTTTTGTTGAAGCAATATCTTGAAACATTTAACCTACTGCAAATAACTTACGTGACTTACAAAAACTCTTTTTAGCTGAATGAAAATCATTTATCACAGACGGCTTAAAGACACAGGAAATAAATCAATCAATGGATAAACACCTTTTCCATAATTTCCCTGGACGCCATAGAAAAGGATACCCGTATATAAGGCGTCGCTTCTTTAACGTCTGATCCGAACGCAGACCCGGCAACAACCAATACCTTCCTTTTTATTAACCTTTCCATGGCAAGCTGAAATGTGTCCTTGACCCCTTTCAATTTTATCCACAGAAACATACCACCAGAGGGAGCATTCCATTCAGCCAGACCTATTCAAAATTATTTATTTTCATGTAAAATTCAGTAAGCCATAGGCTGAAGACTGAAACTGACAAAAAATGGAATGAACATATTAGATATAGTATTCCATGAAAGTCATTACATCATCATCATCGTTATCATCAACATCATCTTAACGTCGATTCTATAACGTCACATAAAGTTGTACGTTATTCTACTTCATGCGTTTTTTTCTACTATTAAGGTTTTTCGTTACCCTTTTTTTCAATATCTAATGAATAAATTAGCATTATGACAAACGTTAATTTTGGTCCGAAATATATATCCATTGTTTATTGCGTTTTGTTTTCATAAAAGTACTCGACCAGCAGGCTACATAAAAACCTCATACGTGTCGGTTTCAAAATACTAATCACGACTGACCTTTGGACTTACGAGAAGAGTCAATATCTTGCGTGACTGGTACCTGGGTCCTAAATATACTCAGATGGTACTGATACACTGATAGGCGGACAAGTTTATAAACATTTCTCATGCACAGACACCTGTCACAGGCCTGCCGAACAATATTGTTATAAAATGTACGGTTTGCACTGATATCTTTTTTATTTTTTTGTTAAACACCATTTTTTTGTCGTTTATTATTTTTTTTTAAACTTTTTTGTTCAACTAATCTTGTTGCGTATCATATCGCGAACTCAAATGGAAAGTGTACAGCACAAAACAATGAGATTCAATTCTACATGGGTATACCTCCGAGGTGTTTCTGGGCTATTTCTTCACAAAGACGTCTTCTCTTGGCATAAAACTCGCAGACCTGTTCGCAGTGTTTAAGGTAGCCATCTATGCCCCATTTCCGAATAAGCTCGAGTACTACCAGCTGTATATAATAAAGTTACTTTAAAATCCTCCAAACAAGCCTGTGACTTGGTAACTACAAGACTTCAGCGTGTACCTTGGATCGTATTTACCGAGTTCTGCTATGTTTCTAAGCTGTGATTACTGACCATGACAGAATAACTTCTTCTTCAAAGACTGATGTCATTAGGTGGGTGTTTGTCAGTCCCCGTAAGGACGTTCATAAATTGCGCTCGCCGCCCATATTTCAGGGCGTCGGCGCGGGGTATTGGGTATAGTTTTCAACTAGCAATAACCACGCCTCGGATAAACCTCATTGGCTATGGTACCGCCACTGCGCAAAGCTACCGGTATAGAAGCACTGTTTGTATCTATAGTAATATATTTATAACCTTTTACAGTTTAATTTAATTCCATCGATCATTCTTTAATTCTGCAGGTAAACAAATAAATATATAAAATACTTAAATTCAATTTGCATTTTACTAGTTTTTCCAAATAAAAGCTTTAAGCTTAATAAAACATTTTTGTATTACCTCCCTTTATTTTTCTATTGCTTTTTGTTGTACCGGAAATGGCAAACATATATAACGTATCACGACGTTTCAATATGTAAATAAAACACCTGTCATATCACTGTTATGCAGTGGAGCGTTACACAAGTACATGTCGTTATACATTAGACTTTTAAATGTCTCTATCGATATAGATACAAAGTGGGATTCGTTAACTGAAGACGGTTCGTATTCTGGGTAATGTGTGGTTTTTGTACTTTTTAAATAGACTGTTCCAGTCTTTGTGTAGGTTGACCCTATGGGAAATTAAAATTGCTCATGAAACACTATGTAAGGGATGGGTTGAAGTAAGCGGTGAATATAAAACGTATTATTAGTTTTATCATTCAGATCTGACACAAATTTTATTAAAATACATAGAACGAGTTAAAAGTTACAAAACACTAAATAACTAGTAACTGTCACCCGGTCCGATGATACTTTTATATTTTAGTTTGATAGATCTATTAGTTTAAACAAAAACAAAAGAAAACAGTTGATCGTTCAGCGTGAGATTCGGTGTCGATAGTAAAATTGTTAATTTTATGCATTCAAATGAAATCATTAAATCGATATATAAATTATATCTGGAACCGTCTTCAGTTAAAGGGGCTGTGCTCCGGATGACAAAAAAAGGAAAGTTTTCTTGTATTATAAATTTCTTGTAATATTGATGACTAATGCTTAAAAAATAACTTACTGACAAAAAATAAGTCAAATAATTACATTATAAATTGATTTTTTTCCCTTTCAAAGTGCTATACCGTAACGCGACGGTATAACTATATCGTATAAGATTTAAAGTAAATATCTGTAATATCACATGCCAGTAAAAGCGTTGGAAATATTTTGTTAACATGAGGGTCCAGAGTTCAAATCAGGCTGGAGCGAAAATATTTTTTTTATTCTATTTTGACTTTTATAATCAGTTTTGAAGTAAAATATTATGTTGTTACAATCTCACGGCATCTAAATATATAATTTATGAAAAAATTTTTTTTATGTCAAATCTAGAGTACAGCCTCTTTAACGAATTCACCTTTGTATCTATATCGATTGAGACATTTAAAAGTCGAATGTATATCGACATGTACTTGTGTAACGCTCCATTGCCATAAGTGATATGACAGGTGTTTTATTTATATATTGAAACGTCGTGATACGTTTTATATGTTTGCCATTTCCGTCATATAACAAATAGCAATAGAAAAATAAAGGGAGGTAATACATATATAATATGTCAGTATGATCTCTAAGGGTTCGTTCAATTAACAGTGCTTGTGACAAGCAGGCAATTGATTCACTGAACCGTCTCAAGTGCACTAAAATTCTAACTCCCCAGTCACTTGTTTTTATTTTCCCCAGACCATGAATCATTATAATAATTATCATCATCAATCATCGTCGTTGTCATCATCACCAACACTGTCATGATCATTACAAACACCATCTGTAGCAGGCTTATCCCCCCCCCCCCCCCCTATTATCATCACCATCATCATATATTGCCGTCTTCGTTATAGAAAATATTGTTTCATTAAAAATATTCAACACACTTGACATTTTTCATTACCTGAGAGAGACTGCACGACCCTTGGGATGATGCCTGAGAAACATACTTTAGTTGGTTGAAGATAGGTCTGGGAGCACATACATAGCCCAGTCTGAGCCCCGGACTGATTGTCTTAGAAAACGTATCTATACGAATCACCCTACCATCAACATCCATTGACAGAAAACTGTCGGTGAACGGCTAAAATAAAAGATTCTAGATTTAGAATTGGATTTTGCACAGAAATCAAACAAGTTAAATCATAAACATTATTTTCAGGAAAGACGTGACAAAATTCCTTTTACACACAAATCAGTCGGATAAAGACGGTTTGTTTTTATAAAACATTAGTCTGTGTCACATCCTGCAAGTTAGCCTTGTGTTAGCCCCTCCCCTAGCCTGGCACTAGGCTAGATTGTTTAAATTATATATTCATATACTTCTGCTACTACAGTACTACACTGACCTCTCACTTCATACTGATAGTGCAACAATCTTATGTTCAGGAGTAAGAAAATAGAAAAGTCTACAAACAAGGGAGATCATAAATTGAAATCAGAACATAAGGGACTGGAGCCAGTCTAGCCCCTTCCCCTTCCCGCCCCAACCGCTCCCCCTCTTCCAAAGGTAACTGCACTCGTAACATAATGGCAAATGAGGTCAGTAAACAATACAAAATCACACTCTCCCAAAGTGTTAAAGATATCGACCCTGATATTCCACCCGTCTCCCCTCCCAAGGATAGGCATACACCATACCTTTTCCTCTAAGAAGTAATACGCGTCGTCTTCAATGATAAAGAAGTTATATTCTTGGGCCAGTCGGTAGATTTCTCGCTTCCTCTCGATGGAATAACGAAAACCAGTCGGGTTGCCGCCATTCGGAACACAGTACAAACACTGTAATAAAACAAGCAGGCTTCTTTAAAAAGAAAGATCAGACAGGTTCATCAGGTTGCTCTATAATATGTCTGTCTTATCCAGTATTCCAGTTTCATTTAAATCAACAATTTGTCGCTCGCACGAATGAAAACACGGCAATAATTCAAGTAGTTATGTCATTCCTCCAAAATATTTGGAACAGTTTGCTCCAAGTGCTGCTACCTTAATATGCAGACTGCAAAGAGGTCATTCCGACGAAAGGTTTGTCAACATGAAATGATAATCTTCGTTTTCCTGAATTCGTATTTTCAAGCAGAGCATGCATAAAAGATAATTGGGGAGTACTTATAAGGGTATTTCGTTTGAACAAAATATTATTTCGTTTGAACGAATTATTATTTTGTTTAAACGAAATACATGTAAAATAATTGTGACAACAATAAAATAAGTGTGTATTGTGTCACTTCAGGGGCTCCGTACCACCTTGTACCGAACTATATGCACGAGTCTTTTTTTTCGCGGAGTAATTAATTACATGAATCAATTTTTTATCACACGGCGATAGGAACGAGTGCATGTATTTCATTGCAAAGCTAAAAAGCTTTTTTTTTATTGCAAACCTTTGAAATAAAAGGAAGAACATTTAGAAAACAATCGGATGGAATTAAAAGTAAGATTACTTCGAGTTTGCGTAAATTTCATTTCGAATTTCATTCATTTCGAAATATATTGACTCCACAACATGAAATGAAACAAAAGAAAATTTATTTTTTCGTGTATGATAAAATCATAAAAGATAATTACTGGTGACTTAGAAATGAATACCACGAATTAAGTCTTTTAGTTGATCTAGGTTGCAACAACAGCAGCAGCAACATCAGCAATAACAACAACAACAACAACAACAACATCACTAGCGAAAACAGAAGAATAATAACACCATAAAACAAACTTGCCTACATCTCACAGCAAAAATAAGAGTCACAACTAAGAGATCAATGTACCTTGAGTTTTCCCATGGAAGGTTTCCCATTCTCTGGTTTCGGCCATTTTGAAAGAACGGACTCGAGGCTTTCCGTTACAATTCCGTATTTGTCCGTCCGTACGTTTTTTATGTTACAGCCTAATGGTTCTACCTGAAATATTAGTAAAAGACACCAATATGAGCGGACCAGGAATGCCAAGAACATAGAATGGGCACTATTGCAGTGTTTATAAGTACAAGTAGCCGTACGTGACCGCAGTCAAAACAAAAGTACAAGTAGAAGAACGTTATTTGCTTAAATGTCAACAACTTTACTAAGCAGACTCGAGAGCCACGTAAAGAAAAACAACAGGTTGTATGCGAGGAATGACAGATAAATAAGTTCTTGGGAAATGCTGCTAATGATAAAATTACAATGGAAGATGATTTTGTATCACTACGCTGTTTGTACCAGATTTAAATTGTAGGTCGAGTGTATATTAGAACATATACAGCCGGCAGCAAAATTACCACTACAAAGTTAGTATGTCTGGTTTACCCTTTCAGGACTATTCTCAGAAGATTTTCACAAGCTGATCATACGAATTGGGAAATGACCAAAGTAGCTATCGATAACAGGAGGGCTACAATGGCCTTTTTAATCGCTCACCTGAGTACAACTGCACCTACTTCCATTCACCAGGGCTTTAATTTACAGGGAATGGACACTCCAAAATTGCGATAATATGATGTCGTGCGCATGCGCGGCCGGATCTCAATAAAAACACCTCAATGGCGAACGGTTCATGTTGCTGCATTCACGATCATATACTCAAATGTTGAAAAGAACTTACATTAAGAAATTTCAGAACGAATTGTAAATTAAATATTGTGAAATAAATATTTTGACTATCTTGTTTGTTATTTTTCGAAGCAGCTTTTGCTTGAATAACAATGAAATCAGTACTAAAATATAATCGTTGTTTTCCAAAATGGCGGAAAGTATGTACAAATTCGTGTTTTCTTGTCAACTTTCGGGGGGTATTAGACAAAAATGGAGTTATGAAATGAGTTGACATAAGATGGAAGTTAATCAGTGGACATAGGATTGAGCATTACTATGCATTTTATTGCTATATCTGTGTTTGTTAATGAAATAAAGCAACATAAATTATAGCAATTTTGTCGAAAAAAGTGTTATTCGGTGATCAACACCTTAACGAATTTCGGGTGGTATCAGTGCAAACAGACTCGATTAAAACACTTAACATGAATTGCATCGTACTCTACTTGGATGAGATTGACATTTGAATCTAAGGTTTCCGACCTCCTCTGAATATTAACTTCAAAATGGGCGGTTAAATATTGGGCTATTTTAAACACACGGTTGATCAGTGTTCTTTAAAATTACTTGCACTGAAATTTGGTGTTGTTTGTTGCATTCTTCCTTTTTTAAAAATTAAGTGCTGGTTAATTAAATTTGTGGACAATGGGTAGCATTGAGATCGTGTTTTTGGCTCAATGGGCAGAGCTTTTATTAATTAATTTATTAATTAATCGCTTTGTCATAATTTTGGGTGTCAGGATGTTGTGACATGACTATCATGCAAAAGTTTACATTTATACTTGTTAAGTAAAGATAATCTGAATAATTTGAAATAATCTGAGTCTACAATTTCCAGAGATATTTTTTCAGTAAATTATACCATATATTGACGAAGTTATAAACAATTTTTGTAGACACGTGAACACTTTTTTCATCAAATCGAGACAAGATTTTTACCAAAAGAAAAGGGTATTGAGTTGTCGTCTTTTACTCGTCGGCTTGGAACAGCCACTTCCTTAGTTGAAATAAAAAAAAGATATTATAAGAGGTCAATGTTTCTTCTTTCTTACAAATTTAAAATTTTTGAAAATCAGCCCATTATTGACAAAAATACGGATGTTTTTGTAAACTAGATGCATGTATTGCATGCCAATTTACCGCTAACTAACGATAGATAATTACAAAAAAAAAGACGTAAACGTATTGGGTTGTCGTTTTTTACTCGTCGGCTTGGAACAAACACTTCCGTTGTTGAAATAAAAAATAGATGTCATAAAAGATCAATGTTTCTTCTTTCTTACAAATTTTAAATTTTGAAAATCAGTCCATAATTGACAAAAGTACGGCTGTTTTTGTAAACTAGATGCGAGCGTTGCATACCAATTTACCGCTAACTAACGATAGATAATTGATTATCGATCGATTTTCCGTTACAGGATATACAGGTGAACTCACGACACCATATTTTGGTTATTCATTCGATAGATAAGGAGTGTCCATTCCCTGTAAATTAAAGCCCTGCATTCACATACCAATTATCTACACTCTATCTTGTGGTTTCTGATTATGTCAGTCTATATAAAAAAGTTACCCCTGAAGTGGGGTCAATTTTGAAAGTTTGTTTGAAACTGAATCGGATACTAGAATGACACTATGACGTAGGGTAGAGAAATCTATCATAAGCTCTGTGACCTTGACCTTGACACCAGTGATCTCAAACCCCAGAGAGTGGTAGAAGTTTATGTAAAGGTACCTACACACCATTTATCTAAGATATCTGTCAATAAATGAAGGTTCCAAAATGTTGAGCTTCTGAATGGTAGAGGTTCGTGGAAGATGCCTATAAACCAAATATCTAAAATATTGGTCAATAAATAAAGACTCCATGAAAGAAAGTAGGAATACCTGTTATAAGCATCGGCGATCTTGACCTTGACCCAGTGACCTCAAACCCCACCCAAGGGTAGAGGTCCTTGCAAGTTAAATACATAGAAAATATCTCAGATATCAGTCAATAAATGAAGACTGTATGAGGAAAGTACACATATCTATCTTTAGCCTCAGTGACCTTGACCTGGACACAAATGAATTATAGAGGTTAATGCAAGGCGCCTATATACTACATATCTAACTTAAGATATCTGTCAAAAAATAAATGCTATATGACGAAAAGTTGAAGTCTATTTTTAGCCTTGGTGACCCGAGGGGCAGAGCCATATTTGACCCCAGATCCAAGATTAGAACAAACTTTGTAGAGGTCCACTAGGCCTTGTTATAGATACAAAAACTTAACACTAGGCCTTGTGGTTGTTTACCAGAAGATTTAAAAAAATGTCCTATGCCTGTCTTTAAAAAATCAAGGCCGGGGTCAGTTTCGATCCCAGGAATATAGTTTGAACAATCTTGGCAGAGGACCTCTAGATGATGCTACATGCAAAATATTTAAGTTTTAGGCCTTGCGGTTTCATTGTAGAATGCTTTTTTTCTTCTATATATGCCTGTTTAAAATCAAGTGACCCTCGGGGCGGGGTCATTAATGACCCAAGGGGCAGTATGTGCACCATCTTTGTAGAGGACCTGCAGGTTAACCTGTGTGCAAAATATCAAACTCCAAGGCATAGTAGTTTCAGACAAGAAGATTTCCCTATTTAAGCCTTTGTGAAATAATGTTGCAGCTGGGGCGGAACAAATTTTGACCCTGGGGCTATGATTTGAAAGAAATCGGTAGAGGACAATTAGACAAACCAAATATCCTAGCTGTAGGCTTTGCAATTTTGGAGATAAATTTTTGAAGTTTTCTCATTTAAAATATTTAAAATCTATTTTAGCTCCTGTGGCTTAGATCTACAATAGACTGGAACCACTTGAACAACTTTGATACAGCTTTATGCAAGAAACGATTGCAGACTAGCTTTATCAAATTTGGCCGGCTTGTTTCAGAAGAGATGTCATTTGAAACAATTGTGAACGACAGATGGACGACGGACCCCGACGGACGCTGGACGTTGAACAATCACCGGTCCTAAAAGCTCATATGAGCACTGATTGCTCAGGTTAGCTTAGAATAAAGCGCTTGAAGCGTTGAAAGATTGTTGGCTCGATAGGAGCCGAGGGTTTATGCCGAGACTCATATATTGCTATGGCCATTTGATCATCCACCTCTTTGTATTTAAGAAAGTATTCAGAAATGGTTTAAAATTAACAGAAAACTGACTACGGTATTCATTCATTGATTGATTGATTCATTCATTCATTCATTCATTTATTCATTCATTGATTCATTCATTCATTCATTCATTCATCCATTGTCTTGAGACCATTAGACTGTGCTTGTATTTGTTCTAAAAGATATTTTTGAGACAGTTAGTCTGTGCTTGCTTTTTCTCTAATAGATATTCTTGAGACTGAGCTAATTTTCTTCTCTAATAGATATTCTTGAGACTGAGCTTATTTTCTTCTCTAATAGATATTCCTTAGACTGAGCTTTCTTTTTCTCTAATCGATATTCTTGAGACTGAGCTTATTTCTTCTCTAATAGATATTCTTGAGACTGAGCTTATTTTCTTCTCTAAAAGATATTCTTGAGACTGAGCTTATTTTCTTCTCTAATTGATATTTTTGAGACTGAGCTTATTTTCTTCTCTAATAGATATTCTTGAGACTGAGCTTATTTTCTTCTCTAATTGATATTCTTGAGACTGAGCTTATTTTCTTCTCTAATTGATATTCTTGAGACTGAGCTTATTTTCTTCTCTAATTGATATTCCTTAGACTGAGCTTCCTTTTTCTCTAATAGATATTCTTGAGACTGAGCTTATTTTCTTCTCTAATAGATATTCTTGAGACTGAGCTAATTTTTTTCTCTAATAGATATTCTTGAGACTGAGCTAATTTTTTTCTCTAATAGATATTCTTGAGACTGAGCTTATTTTCTTCTCTAATAGATATTCTTGAGACTGAGCTAATTTTCTTCTCTAATAGATATTCTTGAGACTGAGCTAATTTTCTTCTCTAATAGATATTCTTGAGACTGAGCTTATTTTCTTCTCTAATAGATATTCTTGAGACTGAGCTTATTTTCTTCTCTAATAGATATTCTTGAGACTGAGCTTATTTTCTTCTCTAATTGATATTCCTTAGACTGAGCTTCCTTTTTCTTTAATAGATATTCTTGAGACTGAGCTTATTTTCTTCTCTAATAGATATTCTTGAGACTGAGCTAATTTTCTTCTCTTATAGATATTCACGAGACTGAGCTTATTTTCTTCTCTAATAGATATTCCTTAGACTGAGCTTTCTTTTTCTCTAATCGATATTCTTGAGACTGAGCTTATTTCTTCTCTAATAGATATTCTTGAGACTGAGCTTATTTTCTTCTCTAATAAATATTCTTGAGACTGAGCTTATTTTCTTCTCTAATAGATATTCCTTTGACTGTAAGATTGTCCCTACCCTTTTTCTTACAGATATTCCTGAGGCTGAGATTGTAAGACAGTGCTTACCGTTTCTTTTATTGAAAGTATTGAAATTGTAAGACAGTTACCTATCTTTTTACAGATATTCCTTAGACTGTAAGACAGTTACCTATCTTTTTACAGATATTCCTTAGACTGTTAGACAGTTACCTTTCTTTTTACAGGTATTCCTTAGACTGTAAGACAGTTACCTATCTTTTTACAGGTATTCCTTAGACTGTAAGACAGTTACCTTTCTTTTTACAGGTATTCCTTAGACTGTAAGACAGTTACCTTTCTTTTTACAGATATACCTTAGACTGTAAGACAGTTACCTTTCTATTTACAGGTATTCCTTAGACTGTAAGACAGTTACCTTTCTTTTTACAGATATACCTTAGACTGTAAGACAGTTACCTTTCTATTTACAGGTATTCCTTTGGCTTTAAGACAGTTACATTTCTTTTTACAAATATTCCTTAGACTGCAAGACAGTTACCTTTCTTTTTACAGATTTTACTTAGACTTTAAGACAGGTACCTATCTTTTTACAGATATTCCTTAGACTGTAAGACAGTTACCTTTCTTTTTACAGGTATTCCTTAGACTGTAAGACAGTTACCTTTCTTTTTACGGGTATTCCTTAGACTGTAAGACAGTTACCTTTCTTTTTACAGGTATTCCTTTGGCTTGAAGACAGTTACATTTCTTTTTACAAATATTCCTTAGACTTTAAGACAGTTACCTATCTTTTTACAGATATTCCTTAGATTGTAAGACAGTTACCTTTCTTTTTACAGATATTCCTTAGGCTTAAAGACAGTTACCGTTCTTTTTACAAATATTCATAAGGCTTTAAGACTGTGCTTACCCTTTTTTCTTATAGAAAATCTTGAGGCTTTAAGACTGTGCTAGCCTTTTCTCAAACTTTTTTTTCTTGAAACAGGTTGTACTTGTTTTTTTCTTCTTTACTTCTTCTCTTATAGATATTCTTCAGACTGTTAGACTGTGCTTATTTTTTCTCTGACAGATGTTTCTAAGACTGTATGACTGTGCTTGCTTATTTTCTAACATATATTCATGCGATTGTTGGACTCTGCTTACAGTTCCTCCAATGAATATTCTTCAGACAGTTAGACGGTGCTTACCTGTTCTCTAATAGATATAACTGAAACTGTCTTTAGCAGTTATCTGAATAAATAGGGGACATTAGCGGATTATCTACCCTGAATACTCTCTGATATTACTATGGCCTTTCATTTGGATTCATCTGCTTTTATCGCTATTTTCTTTTTTTGGTATGATAATGATTTGCAACAATGGTAGTCAGATTACACATTTAGTTTGGCAGCATGTTTTGTTAACACCATTATGTTTTTTTTTTGATAATCCTCACTTTTTATTTAATGTATAAGTGACAATTTCACACAAGTAAAAGCCAAGACTATCACAAAGAGAAACAAGGATAAAGTTAGAGGATTCCAACTGAAAGGACCAATGTGCAATTTGGTCTACCTTTGATGTTATCTGAGTAAGGGAGATAATTTGTTATCAAGTATGTCCCTCATTTACCGATATTTAAACGAACCTGTCTCTCAGTCTGATTTTGAGTAGCGGAACTAAAGAGTAAAAATGTGAGATTTAGTCAAAATAACGAACATAGAAATATTCAATTATACTTACTACACATACAAAATTCGAATAAGTATATTCTTCTGTCAACACTGTGTCGCCTTCCTCTAACAGAATTTCCATGATCTGAAGACAATAATAGAATCACGTGCGAACAGCAACGACAAAAATGTGAAGACAAAATAATGACATGCACATATTCTAGAATTAAAAGGACACACTCTTTTTACTGTTCTCTCTTTCAAAAATCTGCATGAATAATGATAACAGAGTAAATACTAGGTATTTAAAAACTGCAACACGACATCTGACGCACAGGACCTGAAATGCAGGGGTGGATATTTCGATCCATCACTCCTTCACTAACACTAGTAATTACGTTAAAACAGAAAATCCACGTATCAGTGCTATGCACCGAGCATATTAAAGAACAAGGAATTTCTCTGGAATAGGATTAATTCTGTATACTTGAATTATCCCCTGAGCCTAAAATAACTAAGCTCTGCTGGAGGCGTCGGTTATTTGGGCAACCGTAACTGAAGATAATTGAACTCAAATAAGACAGATGATTGCTCATTGGAGTTGTTTTCAGTAGAAATAAGGGCTGATATCTATGTCTATACTGAAGAACACTACATTGGTGGTCTTCTGGGATACTGTACGACGTACTGTTTCCATGAAAGCTGCATTTATTTTCCAGTCTACTGGAGTGACCTTGCTCTATATGTTATAAAAACAACTCTACTAGCCTTGGTCACATCTACAAGACTCTATATGTTTCAATGTTTTGTTACAAAAACACTACGTGTAATCAACAAGTGTCATAGATATGATGAAGAAATCTAATACTTTTAATACATGTATATCGAACATTTTTGACTTATACCAAAATGGTAGTGAATAATAAAAAGTAAACATGATCGAGTCATTCTAGATATAAAAAACTTTCGGTAAAACAGTGCTTTACATCGTGTGTTCGTGTGCGCTTGTGCAAGTGTGTGTGCGTGTGTGCGTGCACGCGTGCGTGCATTCGTGTGTGTGTGTGCCGTGAGAATGTTTAATAAACGGGCTGTATGTAAACTGACTCGACGATTTCCATGACGGTCAAAGGTGAAATCAGAATAAAAAATACACTTTAAGCATGTACTTTAAGATAACGAATTAAAAAGAGCAGTGAACAACACATGTCATAAGAGGTCAAACAACTATCCGGTTGTGAGTTTGAATCTTGTCGTAGAAATAAGACATGAATACACTTCCTCATCACAAATAGAGAACCATTTTGATTATAAAACATCATATCAACTAATTGTGACAAATGTTATACCATGAAAATTCTTTATAAATCGAACCTTTTACTCGATTTTACAAAGAGAGCTTGTGTTATATCAAGGAATTGACAGGTCTCGTTTTGTTACTGATATTGGTCAAAATGCCCTAAAATATGGCCCTAACACTGTTCCAGCAGTACTTCTATTTCAGCGAAGACTGATGTTCCGTAGAAAGGCGAGATAAATGCGTATGTGTATTTGAGAAAGGGAGATATAAACCTCCTTTTTGAATGAACTAAACTAGAATGCTGCACAACCGCTTACCTTATAGATTCCATCATTGGCGCCAGCTGTAAGTATTATGTCAGAAGCGTTTGGCTGATCCGGATTCCTCATGGTAGGTGGATCGTGAAGACGCTTGGTTAAGTCTCTGAGGAAATCTCGCAGTTCCGGATGTCTTATATTTAACACAAAACCAAAGGAAGGTAAAGTTTACAGAAAACAAATACTGATTTTGAAGCAAACGGAATAGTTCTCTAAATAGTAGAGGACAAAAATATGAAATGTTTATTTTTTTTTGTAAGACATCCTTACATTTACTATCCAGCTTTTGCAGAAATCTGTAGTAACAATTGCTTGAATATTGGGAAAACTACGACTGTAACATGATCAGTTACGAAAAAATGTGTGCATAAACTTAACAATAATACAGCATTTTCTTTCTTGAAATAAGGTGTATTATGTTATTACCAGCACTGATTGTCATGCTGTTACCCTGTACCTACCCAGCTGTGATGCCATACTGAAGCCCTTCTTCTAAGTGTTTTCTGCTGACGTTTGACACACTTCCATCACTGAAATATTAAAACTAATGAAAAATAAAAGCACGAGAAGATAACATATATGATAATATTGTTCATTTACAAAATTACATCTGATTGTCTACGTGTACTTGGTAGCCATTTTTTCTGAGGTGCTAACCTTTGAGGTTTAGTCTACTGTTATCCTTTTACATTCTCTTAAGAGGAGGGTCATAGGTTCGAGTCCTGCAACAGATCTAAAACTTTAGATAAGTAAGTTTACTGGCAGAACGATAAGATACATTCAACCAGTCTGTCAACATGATGCATCCAGTCAATCAACATAATGCAACAAGTCTGTCAACATGACGCAAACAGTCTGTCAACATGCCGCAAAAAGTCTCTTAACATGACGCAACCAGTCTGTCTACATGATGCAGGCAAGCTGTCTACATGATGCAACCAATCTGTCTTGTAGACTTTCCTCTCGATGCAACCAGTTTGTCAACATGACGTAACCAGTCTGTCTACATGATGCAATCAGTCTGTCTACGTGATGCAACCAGTTTATCAACATGATGCAATCAGTCTGTCTACGTGATGCAACCAGTCTGTCTACATGATGCAACCAGTCTGTCTTCTCGATGCAACAGGTTTGTCAACATAACGCAAACAGTCTGTCTACATGTTGCAACCAGTCTGTCTACATGACACAACTGGTTTGTCTTCTCGATGTTACCAGTTTGTCAACATGACGCAACAAGTCTGTCTACATGATGAAACCAGTCTGTCATCTCGATGCAACCAGTTTGTCAACATGACGCAAACAGTCTGTCTACATGCTGCAACCAGTCTGTCTACATGATGCAACCAGTCGTCTTCTCCATGTTACCAGTTTGTCAACATGACGCAACAAGTCTGTCTACATGATGCAACCAGTCTGTCAACATGACGCAACCAGTCTACCAACATGATGCAACAAGTGTTTCAACATAATACAACTAGTCTGTCAACACGACGCAACCAGTCTGTTTACATGACGTAGACTTTTGACAAACTAAACTACATGACTGAAACCTGGCACAGTGTGTCTTTGTTAAAATAACAAAAATATGTTAATAAACCTGAGAGTAAGTGTCATTCCTTTGACTGGAAACATTTCCGGGTTGGGGAGACCCCCAGCCATAAGGACATATGTCTTATCTACACCGAGACCATCATCTGAAATAAAAATATCAAATGTCTAGGTTTGAAACTTTATATATATTAGATGTCAGACGATGCAAATATTTTTGTCTGTGCAAATACTGTAACTATTTATAGCCATTGCCATGGACTTTCAAGAGGAAAGTACATTTTGAACTACATGCAGTTTTTCAACTACATGTTTTATGTCCTTCGGAAAACTTGTATAATATAAACTGATAAACATGTGTCTCTATTTGTCCTGCCAAAGACTTTGTTCGAATATATGTATAAAACTGTTGAAGCATCTTCTATCCAGGGACCAGCTGTGTAAGAAAAAAATAGACAAATTCTACACCAGAGAATACGTCTAAAATGCCGTATGTAATCCCAAGAGTCTTAACATTTTTATTTTTATTGTTCGTCCACTTAGACGTGTACAATAAAGATACATTGTTTCATAAAGCAAGCAACGCAAAGTCCTTTTGTCACTGTACTTCGGTTACCTGCGGTTAATGTACCTACAGGTAGACTGAGAGAGATTGGTAATTTTGTGGTTAAAGATTTTCGAGCTTTAAATAATGGATACGGCAAATATCCACAAATTACGTGCTTTTCCGTTTCTCTGATTCCTCAAATGATCAATATTGTATTTAAGTACAATTAAGAAAACTAATCAGATTATACCAACGTCAGGAACGGATCAGTGGTCCAGTTGTAACATGCTCGACTGGTAATCCAGGAGTGGCGAGTTCAACACCTCCCCCCCCCCACCCCGCGCTCCTCCACTAACATTACTAATTGTCTTTCGGATGAAACGTTAAACCGAGGTCCTATGTGTCAGTGCTATGCGATGAGCATGCAAAAGAACAAGGCGTGTCTCTTGAATGGGATGCCTTTCGTACGGGCAACCGGTACCGACGATAAATAAACTCAGATTGTTCAGAATTACAAACAACAATGTGATCATCTTTATGCGGGTATATATGTACGTCCAGAAACAGTTTACAACAAAAGTAACGTCGTAATAACTCAGTTACACTTAACAGATAATTTCTGTGGAAGAGTTTTACTTACATAAGGCCCTCAAAGGTGAAGGTTTCCTAGCTTGGGCAGTTTTGTTAAAAAAGGCATCGTAATCCATTGTTTTACTGACGTTCCGCAAGTTCGTTCCCCGTAAACAAATTTTCAAAACGTTTACTGGTACAGTGTAATTAACTCTGATCATTGGATATAAATGTAAATGGTTTGCATCTTATAGTGCAAATATATTCTATGAGACGCTGTAAAGGTCTTCGGTGGGTTCTTTGCACAAGTGTTGAAAAAGACAAAAATGTATGACGGTGATAGATGCAGCACAGTAAATAATACGATATAATGTAAATCGAAGTAAAAAAAAATTTTCATATGGATATATATGAAATATACTTCCCAGTACAGTTATTTGTTTGATTTATTACTGTACCAGCCATAACATTGTTTCTCAGTGAATATATTTATGTAGAAAGACTAATTAAGTCTGTTTATAAAATAAATTAGTGAAAACTGAATATTCTCTAAACATTTTAGCTCACTTAGACCATTAATATTACTTTAAAATTATAGTATTGACAACGACTGATTTCTTTGTGTTCTGTCAGCATTACTTTACGACCATACACAATAAATTCCTTAATTAGGGATACTAGACCTTTTAAGAATCTTTTATGGCGCTTAGTCTGAAATATATCTATGAGAGCTGAAAGCCTAGACATATTAGGCCTTTGTACCAGCTCAATTTTCAAGACCCATTCATCATTATCATACATGTCATATATGATTAAACCTGTAAAGTTATTACTTTATTCTATATTAACACCCGATTCGCCATTTATCTAGAAGCATTTTAAAGTATTTTAAGAAAGAGGAAAGAATTTTCAGGACAAGACAAAATAGGCTCAGTGTACTTAAGTCAAAGTTTTTGAAAGTGGGCCACTTCCAATTGCTCTGTATAGTTCTTATTTACTTGCCCGCACGTCATAAATGTAACATATGACGTATATTGCTTTCCATACTTGCATTCATGTGCGTGCTTCTGGATCACCTTGATTTATTCAGAGACAGTACAAGGGTACGTTTCACAACATGTGAACGTAAATATATTTACATTTTTAATGAGTATTGTTTTAATTAATAGCTTCTATAGATAACTGAAAGTGCACTGATGTTTCGTGCTCGTGAAAAATACTCACGAACTTGATTTGAAATCCACGCACGATTATACATGGTATCGTAGTGTAATGTGATAACAGTCTTGCAATGTTTGACTTTTTATGTTTTTATTTTCGCCTCAGAACAAGTTAATCAAAAGTCAATTTAAAAATTTAAACAAAATAAAAGTAGATTTCATGATTAATTCGTCTAAGTTTTGTCGTGTGTACACATACTTCGGTAAGTGCAAATTCAGCAAATGACAACTGCTTCAGAGAGTCAATTCTTTAACTTAGCGCTCTAAAGCGTTGGGTTTCTGTAAAAAGATGATTGTAACGGGCGAGTGCACTCCTACCCAGTAAGTGTAAATTCAACCTCTGACATTCGGTATACCTTTAGAGCCATCGCCAAAAAGCGTGTTGCGACAGTACAGAATATTTTAACAAAAACATTAATGTGCAGCGGAATGTATTTATTTATTTCTTAAACCAAAATATAATGAAAAAAAATATAATTAAGACGATTTATTTACATTTTTACGCGTGTTTATGAAATTTTAATCAACGTTTGTAATTTGTTTTTCAATTTTAACAATTAAAAGACCGCAGATCAACCTTATAAAGTTGTATATATATTTCTTTAGTTATATCATGTTCCGTGCAACTAAGATATTGAAAGACGTATAGCTATAAACGATTTTATTTTGTTTTTTTTCTCTGCCTTCCCAAAGCTACAATCAATTTTAGATGAATCAATCCGGTGCTTGAAATCCAAATCAGTTCGAGAACGGGAAATTAGTCCAAATCAACCCGGAACGATTACATACCGTGAGTACGATAATGAAAACACGAAATCGCAACAGTTCGATAACGATAACGCGACAGTATGATAACGAGAATACGATAGTACGACAACGCGGCACTACGATATTACGATAATGATAATGCGATAGAGTGTCGTGTTTTCGTTATCGTTCTGTCGCATTATCGTTATCGTAATGTCGTGTTATCGTACTGTCGCATTGTTATCGTTCTGTCGCATTATCATACTCGTACTATGGCGTTTTCACTATCGTACTGTCGCGTTGTCGTATTCTCGAACTGTCGCACTATCGCCTTCCGGGGCGCATGCGCATGCTCAAAAGGAGAAGAACTTCATGTAAGATATGGACAAGTTAATCACAAGCTATTTCTTTGTAGGCGTAGCCCTTCTTAAAATGAGTTTTGATAAACTCGTCCATACTTTACATAAAGTTCTTCTTTTGAGTGTGCGCATGCGCACCGGAAGGCGATAGTACGACAGCGCAACAGTACGATAATACGACAACGTGACAGAACAATAGTACGACAACGCGACAATACGATAGTGAAAACTCCACAGTATGACGACGATTATGCGACAGTACAATAACGATAATGCGACAATACGATACCGATAATGCTGCAGTACGATAACAAAAACACGACTCTCTATCGCATTATCATTATCGTAATATCGTACTGTTGCGTTTTCGTTATCATACTGTTGTATTATCGTTATCGTATTGTCGCGTTATCGTTCTGTCGTGATTTCGTGTTTCCATTATCGTACTGTCAAGTATCGCGTTTCAGAACAACACATTCTTAGGCGATGGCCCTAACGGTATTCCGTAATGACAACAACAAACTATATACCGTACATACAGTTCTACGCATTGCAAAGAGTACTTAAATACACCGAGTCCAATCGTTCAGTATAGATCCAAGGAGGAGAACGCATGGATAGATAAATTTTTAAGGAGGAAAACAGGTACTGTGGTAAGAAAATCGTCTCGCATTTCTTTGATAATGCTTATATCAGATAAATAAATGGCCCATGCTGATCTCCTATGATTACTTTATCCGATGGTTATCTCACATTTGCCACAGGTTCGTTAACTTCTTAAAACATTCTCCACAACTGCACTAGAAACTCCCCGAAATTGGTGAGATCGCTCTTTAAGTGTCAATATTTTGACATGCAAGCAAAGTTCTGAGCATTTGTTTCGTCCTAAAGGTTCGTTTAAACAATGTTCTCATATGCCAAAAGCCTCCTTTATTTCTGGAACGATCAAACCCCATGGATAACCAGTCCAGCGCGTTGCCTCTGGACCACTGATCCGTCCCGAGAATATAGTACCGCACACACAGCCTTAAATACTGCACAAAGTGTAAATATATTGAACGCAAAGAAGAATGCTTTCAGCGTAAACCAGAGAATAAGATTGAGTTTACACTGTATTTAGTGATAAAAGTACTGCACATAATGATTTTCGAACTGGATATAACGAATTCTGTACTGCACTATCTCTAGTACTGCACACAGTAACAAATGTATAGTGTTCAGTTATGGACATAATGCGAAATGGGGAGAATAAAATGCAGTTCTTGCTGCGCGTAATGATAACTAGTGCACATACTAGTAATTCAAATTGCTCACAGTCCTAAGGAGGCAGTTCTAGTGTCCCATAAACTTAACTTTGGTCCTTTTTCGTGATATTCTAGAGGGTGTCGATTTCATGGCCAATTTGGGACTAGGATTTTTCAGACGTATTGCAAATAACGTTACAGACGGAAGTTCGTAGGATAGGGCCTCGTCCGGGATGTCGGCTCCCTTGACCACGTTTGATAATCTATAATAGTTTCAGCCTATAGGTGTCATTAAGTGAACCAGGATGAGTGTGACTGTTACGGGGTAACGACTTTTTAGCTGAGCTGATTAGTGGCTTTGACCACGTTTCATAATCTATAATAGTTTCAGCCTATAAGTGTCATTAAGTCAACCAGGGTGAGTGTGACTGTTACAGGGTAACGACTTTTTAGCTGAGCTGATTAGTGGCCTTGACCACGTTTGATAATCTATAATAGTTTCAGCCTATAAGTGTCATTAAGTCAACCAGGGTGAGTGTGACTGTTACAGGGTAACGACTTTTTAGCTGAGCTGATTAGTGGCTTTGACCACGTTTCATAATCTATAATAGTTTCAGCCTATAAGTGTCATTAAGTCAACCAGGGTGAGTGTGACTGTTACAGGGTAACGACTTTTTAGCTGAGCTGATTAGTGGCTTTGACCACGTTTCATAATCTATAATAGTTTCAGCCTATAAGTGTCATTAAGTCAACCAGGGTGACGACTTTTTAGCTGAGCTGATTAGTGCGTTTGATTTTCATTATCGATTTGTCTAAACAGGCTTGTGTTTGATTTTCTGATGCACTACATTTCAAACTGTTATTCAGTTGTTATCTAGTGTTATGTAATTTGTCTGTGAACTGGGTTGGTCAGTGATATCCAGCAATTACTTTATACTTTTATGAATGGTTATTGCAAATAAAATTATAAAAAGGTGACCTTTAAAAAAATCATATCTACATGTGTTATCTCTTGAGCTGTTAGCTGGTAAAAATTTCTACAGATGTATATTTTCAAGGTCTAGGATTAATTGAGTCAAATAATCTTTACATTAAATGTAAGGTAACATATAAACGAGGAAACGAGGTATTATCATGCAATACAAAGACCCCTATCGAAAGCAATTAGTAGCAAAGTCATGTGGTGCATATATACTTGTCCTGTTCCACAGAGTCCGACATGAATTTGCCCGCAAAGAAGATGAATTTTCATGATAGAGTAAACATTTTGGTTGGACTGTTCTGCAGGTAACAAAAACGTCTGAAAACTGGAAATGGTATACAGAAGCAATATAAAAATCACGTGATCCAAAAGAAGGCGTGTCACTTAAAAAACAACAACAACAGACCTGTGAGCTGAAACACTGGTTGCTTGCACGCGACACGTACTCATATTATGGGGATATATTTGTATTCTTTTAGGAAAAACTGTTTGAAATCTACGCATCCTCGTTTTATCTTCACAACACAGACTTATAACAGACTGACCGTCGTTCTAATGGCAGCCAGGACAATGAAAGAAATAACCAAGTACATAGTCAATTTACAGAAATATCCTCACTTTGAGAACATGCCTGCTAATCGTAATTCATTCTCCAATATTTTTTTTCTTGACAATTCTGCAGGATTCAAGCTGACGGTGTCGCACGCACGCACACACAAGGTGAACGGTTTTGTTAAGACGTTATGTCTACTAGTGGTACATTTAGAACAAGTAGACAATCTTATGTAATTTACACATACTTGGTATTATCTGAGAAACCCTAACATGTTATTTATCAATGGAAAGAGCAAATATTACGCTTTAAAATGTCTACTGATTTTAAGAAGTATCTCAATACAGTACAGGGTATTTACTGTTATTTCTACCATTTACAGTATTTTATGATAAATAAGTTACATCCACAGTATTTAAAAATACGAATCATTTTGTTTCAAGTATGTTGTATTTTGTACAAACAATTTTAAAAAATCGTTTTCAAAAACATTCTATTGTTAATTATTTCTAAATGTTCGCTCTGACATTTTACGTCGTTCTCTTGAGTTGGTTATTTTAGAAATTAATTTCAAAAGTTGGTTATTTGTTTGTAATTTAAAAGAGGAATAGTATGCTTAGTTGTTTTTGTATGACAACTGTCTGGTTAATGAGCTACAATTCAAAACGCATGTCGGAAAACAGAGTGAAAACGTTCAAAATAATAACAAGAACATATTTGAGCCATATTTCGTACAAACAAAAAAAATAAAGTTTTTGAATTTATATCATAATGTTGTAATTTTATTCAGGATCGATCTCGCGACCCCTGGGTTACCAGTCCAAAACGTTACCACTGGAGCACTGAAGGAAAAGGGTCGTAACAAAAGTATGCTGTTCACAACATACGTGCTACTACAGGTTAATCTGCAAAAATGTTTTTCAAATCTTCTGGCACCTGACATCCATTTTATCGCACCGTCTGAGCCATTATATGGCGAACTTCTAAATAAAGTCATTATCAGCAAACCTGTTCATAGATGCTTCAAATGAGACTCGTTTTATATATACGTAAGGAGATTTAATCACATATCAAACATTTGAAGAGGAGGAGAAAGTCGGTGGACCATTAATTAAAAGTAGCATAATGACATTCAGCTGATTTCTCTTTGATAAAGACCTTTATTTGTAAAAGAAAATTCGTTATCTTTTTTTGAATTTATGTCTGAAGTCTTTATATTTGACACGTTGACTTACTGATTTAGTATTCACCTATGGCGAATATAGTATTCACCTATGGCGAGCACTAGGTAAAACAAAGCTGAATAGAATACATTTTTCATGTCCCTGAACGAAGGTTATATTCTATCGCACAATATGGTCAAACAATTTTAAAATAACTTGAATACAATAACCTGGTACAAATTGTCCGTCTGTTTGTCTGCCTGTCCGTTTTTCTGTACCGCGGAATATCTGTGAACAGTTCATGTTCGCTTAGTAACGAACATAAAGTCAACATGTCATGGACAAGTCTCCAAGGTGAAGACGAAGGTCTAAATAATTCAGTATACTGCCATCAATAAGACTGACTGAATCCGTCCGTCTGTCTTTCCCCATCCATTTTTGTGTACTGACAAATAAGGTTGAATGTTCGTGTATAATTTCTGCCAACTCTGTAACTGTAATTCTAGATGACTGTGATATATTGACATAAATGTTCACACATTAAGACAACGTGTCATGAAGAAGATCGGGTTTTAAGGTAAAGGTAAAAAACACTTTCAAAGAATGTAGAATCCGCTAGCTTTTATGTTCGTGTCCGCTCTATAACTCTGTGGCAAGTAATAGGATTTTTAAAGTATCTACCAGATAGTGACAACATCTTGCAGACCGTTGCATATATTCTCTATCCACCTGTCTATTCCTCTGCATTGCCAAATAACTTAAATAATAAATTGAATACTGCCTCTCTTTATTTTTCTGTCGACTCTGAAACCCATTTGGACATGGCAGGATTGAAAAATAATGTGGCAAAAATATAGCTTAATGCACTCCCACACTTTTACACGTATATTTGTTAATTCACTTAAACAACACTGCTTCAAGCCAAATACTCTTTACAGACAATACTGTTAGGAGGTATTTGTCACTTACAGTGGTAATTCTTGTATTAAAATGTGAACAATGATGAAAGTATACATATTTCAAATGATACAGCGAACAGCGAGGGGAACAAATTGCTTGGTAGCGGTCGCGTTCTACCAATTGATAAAGGTGTTCAACATTTAAGCCAGAAACATCCAAAAACTCACACCAGTGAGATAAAGACAAACGAGACATTAGCTTACACGTATACATTTATTCAGTGATATTAATTTGTAACTTTAGGAAAGAGAGTAAAGATGAAAAAAGGAAAGGTGAAAAAAAAAGTGAAATGTGTCAAACGTAGGATTCTTCAAAGATTAGTTTAGTTTAAACTAATTTACATCGAGGTGGAAGCAAGTTCTGAAAACTTATATTAATCCCTGAATTTGTTTTTTTTTTATCTGATTTATTAAGAGAAAATATCGTTGTAGTCTTAAGTTTCTTTTATTTTGCCTTACACAAAAGGCTTTTCGCCATCTCTCGAAATTTCGAACTCATGAAAGTATAAAATATGGGATTTGTGATGTAATTCAGTACAAAGTTAGTTTTTGAAAAGTAAATTACGACCCGTCCGGCTTCGGACCTTAGATCCATCACGGCATATAACATCCAATTTGTTGTCCAAGTAATTATATATGAAACTGTGATGAGAAATATCATGAATGTCACATAGTTAACTTTACGGCGGCGCGTCTGCATCAGTTCCGAGTTAGCATCATTCTCTTGTTGTTGTTGTTGAGCGGACTCATGTTGCCCTTCCACTCGTTGGTTTCCGTAACTGCAGATATTGACATTGTATGCACCATTTTCTCCAGAACCAAGCGTTAATTCCGTTGTTGATGTTCCTTGACTGGTGGCGTTTCCAAAAGATGCGTTACTGGACACGACTGTGATAAAAGGTCCAGACTGCCTGGTTTCTTCACGTTTACTGGTTCCAGAATATACATCGCACCGACTGGTTCCCACGTCGGACTTTGCAGCAGACGGCAAGGTTAGCAACTCACTACAACTTGTTTTATCTCCTGTTACCTTAGCTTCTTCAGATATCGTACTTGTGATGTCTACAGCTTGCATTTTGCTATTTGAAAGTGAAGAAACGTCTTTTTCAGTTTTATTTTGAGTATTTCTGGACTCAGAGTTACAATTTTCAGTAACAACACTGAGTTTTGAATCTGACCTGTTTCCTTCTATGTTGACTTTTCTGTTACATTTATTATGAAATGAATTGTGTTGTTGAGTGGCTGGTACAACTTTCCTAGATTTAAAGAAAAATGTATATCTCCTTGACGGTTGAACTGTTTCGGCCAATTGCATTTTCAGTCGAAATTTGTCTCGATGCCTTGCGCGTATTTTCAGACTTACTTTTGTGTAGCAGACGACAACCATTGCAAAGAGCAGAACAAAGCATCCAGTCAAACAAGAATTCAATACTTGTTCCATTATGCGGAAAGTATCCACCTTAATGCACCTCGAAGCACCTTCATTTAATCTGAAAACACGGAAAGATGGAAGTGCCACCAAAAAACTAAAAGAAATACTTCCTATACAGATAATCTTGGCTTTCTTGCTTGTGTATATCAAACTCAGTGGCCGGCAAGTCCTCATGTATCTATCGAAAGCCAGGGCCGAAAATAACATTGTTGAAGAAATATTTGTTCCATATATGAGAAAATATTTCAATTCACAAAAAATGTCTGATCTTAAACTTTTCCAAACAGATGTAACATTATAAGTCACGTAGAATGGTGTGACAAAAGCACAGCAAAACGCATCCACGATCGCCATACCAAGAATAAAGTAGTCCGTGCTGGATTTGTCCTTTAGTTTCATTTGAATAACAGCAACCAATACGTTGGCGGGCGTGCCAAGTAAGAAAATTGCAAGCATATAAGAAAACTGAACATATTGTGTCCACTCTGGAATTCCTGTTACAACGATTTTGTCATTTTGAGAGCCACTGTCATTCACTGCATGTACTTCCAAATCCATTTTGCCTGACGCTACCTGCCCGCTCGCGACGCTTACTATTCGAGAACTAAGCAAAGAAGCATAACTACACATGTTATTGGAGAACTTTTCCTATAAGGTCGGGAAAATTACACAGTTTAAAGTCTACAGGAAAAAGCCATGTTAAGGTTTGAAAGCAGCGTACAAACTAAGTAACATTGCTATTTCTTTGAATTTTGGTACTTGTGAATGCAACTGGTATTTATAGGTATAAATTTTCTTTTACATTTAAGACCAATAATAAACCTTTTTTCAACATTAAAACAGAGGGTATTTTTTAAAGAAACATACCATCTGATGACTATATATAGGCAGCATGAGACACTTTATGTCAAGAGCTTTTCAAGACATGACACGTATTAATTAAAAGAAAAAACAATGAAGAAAACAAAAAAACAACAACAAAAAAACAACAACAACAACAAGCTTTAACTGGCCATTAATGTAAAGAGAAATACCTTGATTTTTCTTAATCTGACCATAAAGACAACAACAATGCCATATGTTATACTAAACATAATTATTGCTAGCAAAAGACACACATTAACAATAGTGAGAACTAACGAAATGATTATAATTATAAACATGGCACTCATTTACCCAGGGGGTAGAACGCAATTTGGTTCGATAAAATTTTAAGCGAGGCAAAAAGGTTCGATGCACTAAAATGGCGGAAAAATGAAAGCGAAAGTAGGTAAATGATCGTTTTTGTCTTAATATCTTACATTTTATGCTACTGTGCGTTCGAAACACCACACGTAGTCGGTGAAGAACGTATCCCTGCGTCTGATTATATAAATCAAAATCTCTCTCTTCTCTCTGCTCTCTCTCTCTCTCCTATCTCTGTCTCTATCTGTCTGTCTAACTAACTAACTAACTAACTACCCTTATCGGGTATATTGTGCAGGTGATCTCGACAGTCACTCTACCGAACCAGTGTTCCTGGATATCTAACCTGTAATGACCAGTTTCTTCACAAGCGGCTGACTACTTACTTAACATGATTTGCTCTGAACCAGAGGTGAGAAACGAATAATCATGAGAAACAATGTCAGAGATGAATTGTATAACCGAATACAAGGTAATTTGAAATGGCATACACTCGTTGGAACGGTGGTCTTAATAATAACCCGTTGGACTTCAAACAGGGGATGCAAGTTCGATTTATGCTTGCACCGATTTTCAGTGTCACTTTTCCAACACAGTACTTGTTTATAACCTAGCAAGTTGGAGGATTATATATAGGGGCTTTACAACTTGCCTGTTAAGGAACTCGTCTGAGAGTCTGTTTGTAAAAAATAATCTAAAGATATCCCGGACCTCAAGGGATTTACTTCAATATTAATGGAGGAACCTGCCTGTATGCATACATAATGGGTACACTTGACATCAGAACGTAATTTCTTTTTAAACACAAGTCATGCCCATGGGCAGAATGTCGAGCCCGCTCGTCTTAATTCAAACCTGAACATATAAGCTTCACATCAAGGAGAAAGATGTATACATAGCAAGATACAGTGTGGACAAACAAATTTTAATATTTTTATTTGACCTTTGACGTCTTGTGACCTTGACCTTCATTTTGCGCAGGACAACTCAACTCACCATGGAGAACATTTGTTATAAGGTATATTAAAATCCATCCATGTATATAGAAGTTATACTCACAAATGAATGTTTTAATTAGTTATTTGACCTTTGACCCTGAAATAAGACCTTGACCTTTACAACAGACACCTTATTTTTTCGCGCTACACTCCACCTCACTATGGAGAACATTTGTCCCAAGTTATATTAAAATCCCTCCACGCATGTAGAAATTACGCTCCGGACACAGGTTTTGAGCCGACCTTCCAAGTATGACCTTGACCTTTGAGCGGCCGACCTGTGACACACCACCCCCTCATGGTGAACATTTGTATCAAACTATTTTGCAATCCTTCAAAGGATGAGAAAGACATAGACCGGACAAATCTAGACGGACGCACGGACTGACGGACGCACATACACCAAACCGCTAAAAGTGAAAAGCAGCGACTAAGTCGACTTCACCACAAGCGAGCTCAACAATTTCAAAATCCTCTGACCACTAAGCATAATACTTCAAAGCATAAGCAAGATACAGCGCCAACAAACAAATTTATATATTTTTATTTAACCTATGACCTCTTGCGATCTTGACATTGACCTTCATTTTGCGCGAGACAACTCAACTCAACATGGAGAACATTTGTGCTAAGTTATATTAAAATCCATCCATGTATATAGAAGTTATACTCACAAATGAATGTTTTATTTTGTTATTTGAACTTTGACCCCTAAGTGTGACCTTGACCTTTGCCACAGACACCTGAATTTTTCGCGCGACACTCCGTCTCACTATGGAGAATATTTGTCCCGAGTTATATTAAAATCCCTCCACGCATGTAGAAGTTACGCTCCGGACACGGGTTTTGCGCTGACACCCGTGTGACCTTGACATTTGAGCGGCGGACCTGGTTTTGTGTGCGACACACCATCCCATTATGTTGAACATTTGTACCAAATTATTTTGTAATCCTTCAAAGAATAAGCAAGATATAGACCGGACAAATCCGGACGGACGCACGGACGCACATACACCGAACTATACGCCAAAAGTGGCGACTTAGTCGAGCTCACCGCAAGCGGGCTCGACAAAAATTACAGTCTTTTAAATTGAAGAATGGTAAAACTGTGTTTTTTTTTTTTTTTTGGCCATATGAATAGACCATGTTAATAAAATTTCTGAAACAAAGACTATCAGCGTAATCACTTCACTTAAGTGAAACTGACGTCACTGGTGATAAATATTCAAGGGTAATTGGTATAAAAACAGGCTTTAAGCTACTTTCGTCTTAAGTCCTTGCGTAGCAGCCATTAAATGTATGTGGCCATGTTTTTCATCTCACTGTTGAACATTCATTTAAAGTTGCGTGTATACACAACCGCTTTCATTGTCGGATAACCACGTCCAACAAATCATTTAGTCATCAAACATACAATGTAGTGATAATATAATAAGATGCCGTGGGTATCTTACGACGCACCGCGTTTTCATTCAAGTTTTATGAGATGGTATTGGTAACTAACAGACGGCTTTGGGCGAAAGAGCATGCAGATTTTCTAAGATTGTTGCCCGGGGGGGGGGGGGGGGGTACTTGAAAATTTTTTGGCGGGGGGGGGGGGGTTCGGATAGAGGTCTTGAACCCCGACCCCATTGTAGACTACTTTTTCCTGAATACGCAACCCCATCGTAGACTTTTTAGGCATCTTAGAAACCCCATTGTAGACCAACATGCAAAATCATACACCCCTTTTTCAGGTGTTCATACATTTATATCATAAAGACAGTATGAAGCATAATTTTATTTTAACAAGATAAATTAAGACATAAACTCAATGACAGTCCTTGCTCTCATGGACCGCCTTTCACCACTTTCTTGTCTGGGTGGTGCAGATGTTATTTCCTGCTGTGCAATACTTAGAGATTGTGATAAGGGATGTAATTTATATAATAATTATGAGATAAGCTCTAAAATGACAGGGTATTGTTATAATCCAATAAAAATGCTGACCTGCTATGAGTAAGATTCAATTACAACCCCATGGTAGAATTATCTTTGCTAATTATAACCCCATTAGAGAATAGATTTTACAGACCCCTTCAGAGACACAGTAAAAATGACATACCCCATTGTAGACAAAAATATGAAAAAAATACCCCCGTTTGTCAGAACCTCCCCACCACCCAATATATAGCGAGTGCCCATCCCCCCCCCCCCCCCCGGGGATTGTTGGCAATAACTATCCGCTAACTGACTAGTTGATCAATGGAATATGGTATAAAATTTAATAAAATATAGCTCCTTAGAATTATTGCATCGGGAGAAATATGTACGGACGGACACCGGCTCAAATACTACTCGTCCTTCGGCTGAGGATATTTATCAAGAAAGACTTCACTGAAGAGTAAGTTAGAAAAGCTCTCGGAGAAGAAAGTACCACATTAAGATAGTACGGTTGTGTTGTCTTTAGTTTTTCAGACTTTTTAAGATGGCCAGAGTCGAAACACTTGAGTACTAACTGACGATCCTGCGAACCTTTTTAGAGCGTACAGTTAATTTATCTCACCGTCACCCATTCGTACACAATAAATTTTAGGCTATGGAGTTTCCCCTGTGAGTTTCTTACCCCAAAGATATGCCATCTAGTTCCAATATGATATAAAGGTACGCATACAAATTCATTAGATATTACACATTAACAATATCGGTTCGAAATCAACAATTTTCTCTACGACGGAACATAAACAAGTGTCACTTTTCCTTCAATAAACCTTCAATAATTTTATAAATTGCATACCTGTTCTCCGTAGATTTTAAAGAAATTCATTATAATCTAACCTTCACATGATGCACATAAAAATTACATAAAAACTGCCAATTGTCGCCGAAATATGAAAAAATATCCACCTGTATGATTGTTTACATTGTAAATATCCGTCATTTTAGCGCATCGAACCTTTTTGCCTCGCTTAAAATTTTATCAAACCAATTTACGTTCTACCCCCTGTTACCCCACCTACTTCACGATGCGGGAAGATATCAAAGTGAACGCCATTGTAGGACTTGAGGACTTCAAATTAGCGATCATAATTTCTATTTATATACTGTTCTGAAAAAAAAACGGTTACCATGTAGTTTTGGAGAAATTATCAACTAAAATCACTGGTAAGCGTTTGACTACAAAATGAAGATGGCAATTCGATCTCCGGTCGCGTCTGTGTCGAAAACGAAGGCGGCAATTCGATCCCCGGTCGCGTCTGTGCCGACATAAGCTTATTTGTTGAAACGTTAAACCCGAGTTCACATTCACACTCGTCAGAGACCTTATCAATAAATCTTCCTGCTATATAGTGTTGTATTCTTATCAGATTGATTAGCAGTCTCTTCTTTCACTGATTACAAGTTTCAAGACCCTCTCTTATGTTAGAAATTCATTAAATATTTCTCCCTTTAGTTCTTAAGTCACTGGAAATTCAAACTACCCATTGAATATTTAACGTTATAACAAAATTGGAAATGAAGGCAGTTTCCTCAAAACAGCGTGTTTATCAGGTCATATCTCATGTACATTGGAATACTATCAGTTTCCTACATATACAAATTGAAAGTATTGTTAACAACCACCGTGTTCAAAAAATAAATACAACACCAATCACTGGATGATCAAAGATGTTTAAAAACAGAGTAATCTTTATACTAAGGATTACCCAAAGTTTGAGGACTGCCGATACTAAATAAAATAGTTGGCATCGTTAGGGAACGTAGTATAATGTATTTGTGATTACTGATAAGCCCCTCCGATAGTAGTTGTTTAGATATAACTGGCTGCACATAACATCTACGACAATCTACAAATACCAGTACAGAGGATCTCGATTCTAGGGTTAAAACTCATTGTAATGCTTGTTTTCAAATAAAAAAATAATGCTTTGAAAAGAAAAAAAAACAAGAAGAAAAAAAAACACACGTGATCATTCATTTATTTTTTGTCGTGTATATATGAATAAATCTTTTATAAATGTTTACCTAATAATAATAATAATAATAATAATAATAATAATATCTTTATTTATAGAAGGTGACATATTAAGGTATTACATGAAACATATCAATACCTTATTAACAATATGGCCTTCTTAAACAATAGATTAAACACAGAATATAATACACGTTAATTATGCATACAGCATACACATAGACAGACACTCAAAATTATATTAATTATGTAATATCAATTAACAATACGCCTTTCCTGCTTAAACCTAAACCAATATGTACTTCTAAGTGGAAAGAAATTGAAAGTTTATCAGTTAGAAATTGATCACCCTATATATCATAAGAAAACATTGTATGGTAATCAACAGGTTCTGAGAACATTGTTATTACCCTGGGTTAGGTATACTAAGCCAGAAAGGTCAACAGAAGTTATGATATTTAGATGCACAATGGGTGATAAATACTTATCGTAGGATGTGCTGGATTCGCTATCAGTAAAATGTAATAATTAAGTAGTGCAAATTCATAATATATCAGTTAAACATATAATTCACACACATGAATATAAACATGGTAATATCAAGCATCCTATTTGTCATCTAATATTGTTGCTTGCAGTAAATGATGCTTGTATCTGTATTTAAATGAGCTATGAGTTGGAGCCAAACGAACAGAAGTAGGAATATCTTTCCAAATTTGAGTAGTATAGTACGTAAACGAGTCTTTGTAATAGTTTGTCTTGAATTTTGGTATTACAAGATCATTTCGTGATGACGAACTGAGTCCATAATTCAGGTTCTGCGAGAATGTTAAAGATTCAGACATGTAACATGCGGCTAGCTCATTCAAATATTTAAAAAAAATATTTCAGTGTGATATTTACATCTCAATATGAAAGGCATCAATTTTAAACCCACTAAACAGATCTTTGGATGGCGTCTTTATTGTTTTCTGCAGTATAATTCTCGCAGCTCGTTCTTGAAACTTCGTTATCTTACTTATTGTAGACTGAGTTCTTTTTCCCCAAACTGCGAAGCAGTAGTCAAATGTTGACATAACAAAAGCATTGTAAAACATTTGTTTCATTTCAAATGATAAATAATATATTCTATATTTCTTTAAAAGATATGTACAGTTTGCGATTTAATTTTTTCGCAAACTTTGTTTACTTGCGTTTTCCAATTTAATGTTCTGTCAATGTAAACACCTTATAGTTTGTGGTCAGAAACATTTTCAATCTGTATACTATTTATATTAAGGTGTAGTTAGAACCATTTTTTAGTCGGCGCTTGCTGCCTAATAACTAGGTGGTAGGGTGAAGAGACATATTATTTAAATGGCATCATGACAAAATAGTGTTAAGTCCTTTTTGGAGATTTTCTTTAATAACAACCAAGTCATAATCTGACTTATAGAGAGTTGAGTCATCTGCCTATTAGTCAAGGTTATTGCTATCATTAACATTAAATGGCAGGTCATTTATGTATAAAAAGCAAAAGTAAGGCACCTAAAATTGAGCCTTGACGAACTCCAGAGATTATAGGTAGGAGCTTAGTAGTATTGTTGCCAACCTTTACGACTTGGTATCTGTTTAATAAATATGATGTAAATAATTTAAACGAGATATCTGAGAAATGATATATATTTTATGTTTATGTAATAATATCTTGTGATCTACCAAATCAAATGCTTTTCAAAGATCTAGAAACACAGTACTAACAAAATTTGCCACAATCTATGACTTTTATGCAAGTGTCTATTATTTCACATGTGTAATAATGTGTCCCTTAAGATGTTGTTTCAGTCTGAAATTACGGCCACACACTTTACACCTAAACTGTTTCTCACCAGTGCGAAGCTTTATGTGTCTCGTCATGTTCGCTTTCTGGCTAAACTTCCGGCCACAAACTGGGCACGGCCACATTTTCTTCTCATCAGCAACTTGGCACGAAGGATCAAACCCCTGTATGATTTGTTGTTCCAACGTTAATGCGCTACATCTACTTCTAGCAATATTCGGATCTGAAAAAAAACAACGTAAAAATAAATTGAAATTGTTTAAAAAATGGCAGGTTAGAGCTTAAATACTTGCACAAATCTGTTCTTAAACTAATCTGTGCTTAGTAAACACACTTTTTACTTTTTAAATAAATTAAATAAAATACGAAGGCGGGTGTATTTTCCTGTTATCTCTGATAAAAAGATGATTTGCATTCCTTTTTTACATGCAGGCATTGTCTTCGAGCATTATAGTGTATGCCAAAAGTTTTAAATTTTAAAAAACTTCACGAGTAATTCTTAAAAACTTCAATCCAGAAATATTTCTGAGTGAAAACAATCAAACTGGAGTTGGCGGCATAGCGACCCGGAGATGACGGTCTAGTGACCTGCCTGCGTGGAGCTGATGCCCTAGCTGCCTGAAGTCGGCGACCGAGCAGCCTGAAGTTGGCGTCCTAGCGACCCGGAGATGACGGTCTAGCGACCTGCCTGCCTGGAGCTAATGGCCTAGCGGCCTGAAGTCGGCGACCGAGCAGCCTGAAGTTGGCGTCCTAGCGACCCGGAGATGACGGTCTAGCGACCTGCCTGCGTGGAGCTGATGGCCTAGCGGCCTGAAGTCGGCGACCGAGCAGCCTGAAGTTGGCGTCCTAGCGACCCGGAGATGACGGTCTAGCGACCTGCCTGCGTGGAGCTGATGGCCTAGGGGCCTGAAGTCGGCGACCGAGCAGCCTGAAGTTGGCGTCCTAGCGACCCGGAGATGACGGTCTAGCGACCTGCCTGCGTGGAGCTGATGGCCTAGGGGCCTGAAGTCGGCGACCGAGCGGCCTGAAGTTGCAGCATAGCAGTCTGATGGCCTTATCTATTTTTACCCATCAAAAACGACTTAGAAATACGTACTATATAAATAAATCAATGTGAACGCACATTAACGCTTAACAAAAACATAAACAAGAGCACCGCTGGGCGGAGCATTATATATGCCCGAAGGGTGTTTTCTCTAAGTATGATGCATTTGTGATATAAAGGAGGAAACCTTTGGCTTTGGAATTAAATTATTTGCTTTAAATTTTGATTTTTTTTTTGTTTTTGATTTATAATATTGTTATTTTTAACATTTTATAATCTTAATTTTAGAGTTTTATAGATCTTTATCATATCTGAATTTTAGGTTTCATAATTTGTATAAATGTCAGTCTTTCAGAAGTTATGATGTTCATGCTGTGATGCATGGTTATTAAGTTATAGTGCAGAAATATTAATTGTTTAGTTGATTGTCACCTTGACCTTTTATGTACTTATCCCGAACAGTATATGGGTCATGTAATCAATGATGGCAACCATCCTAAGAAGTTTGAAGTCTGTATGGGAAATAGTTGCCAAGTTATACAGCAGAAATGCTTTTCAGTGTTTAGGTCATAGTGACCTTGACATCTCAACTACTGATCCTAAGACGTACGGGGGTCATTTTCTCAACGTAACCAATCATCATATGAAGTTTGAATTCTGTATGACAAATGGTTATAAATTTTTACAGCGGAAATAGTTTTCAGCGCTTAGGTCACTGTGACCTTGACCTTTGACCTACTAACCCAAAATCAATAGGGATCATTTACTCAATGTGTGCAACCATTATATGAATTTTGAAGTCTCTAAGACAAATGGTTGTCGAGTTACAGAGTGTAAATGATTCTAAACATCTAGGTCACTGTGACCTTGCCCTTTATGAAAATGTATAGGGATGATCCACTTAATGTGTGCAATCATGATATAAAGTTTGAAATCTCTATAACAAATGGTTGTGAAGTTACATGGCGGAAATGGTTTTTCAATGTTAAGGTCACTGTGACCTTGACCTTTGAGCTACTGACTCCAAAATCAAAAGGGGTCATTAACTTAATGTGGGTAATAATTATATGAAGTTAAAAGACTGTCATCGTCGGAAACCCACGTTTGATCCATTCCGTTTCACTCTATTTATCTACCGTGGGACAATTGGTTGGTAGAAATTTCGTACTCATGAATAATTCCTTACCTACTTTCATTGGTTTCCGAAAGATTTCCCTTGCGCAATCTCAGCCAATGAAAGTGCTCGTTATAATTTGCCTTTCTCGTCCATGTTTAAATCTTGGGAAATACGTCTATTTTAAGTAACTTGTCATTATTCATACTCTTCACACTGAAGAGTATCTATTTGTATTGCGGAATCTCATTAGACGAGGAGTTACTTCCCTTTGCTAATAAATATTCATGAAAACGAATAATCTGCAGTCAATTATCCCACGGTACATAATGTAGTTGTGCGGAATATGTACCGGAGGTCACCGACGATGAAAGACTGTAGGCCAAAGAGTACTCAAGTTATCCTCCGGAAACCAAATTGCTAACGGGCGGACGGACGGACAGACAGACGGACAGACGTTAAGGACCATAACATTAAATGCCCCTTCGGGCATATAAAAAAAGAAATAGCAAAACGGAATTTTGCAACCTATAGTTTAACAGAATAGAATCCGCACGGAATAACTAATAAACAATCACGTTAGTGGCATATTCTCGCCCGTTGAAATACATAAAAGGATTGTTCATAATTTTGAAAAAAATCCTATCAACTCGAGGCCTAGCGAATGTAAACTCACTAATGTGCTAAACATCGATTGCAATGCATCAAATTGGTCTTCTATTTAAATAATTAAAGTATTTTTCCCTCTTTTCCAAATAAGAGTTACGAACATTTATATAATCTGCAACCAGAACTTCCACTGCGCAAAAACTATATTATAGTTGTCTCCCTGTCAACCTTTGAACCACTGGGACTTGTTGACTCTTTTCTGGTTTTAACGAAACTCCATTACAGATGGATTTCAGAAAGCACGACTAAAATAATATACTATGTCTTTTTGTATTAGACATGCGGTTTAAACACGGTTAAAAATGAGTTCTGTTAATCTTAGTGTTGAATATTTTTTAATACCGGAAAATATTTGGTCATAGTTAAAATGATGAAAACATTTGCACTCAAACGGCCATGTCTATAATTACGACCTGCTGGTGTTACTTTCCAAGCAAATACCTCAATTTGTCTGCCTTAACAAAGATACATCAAGTCTGACATATATAAATGACAGTGAAGCAGACACAGCTGAGTTCTGAGTAAGGCTTCTGTCGCAAACGCTTATGATTAATGTTAACATAATTAAAATCATTTTTCAATTCTAGTCCGCTTATTGATCATGTCTAGTTGCCGTTTTATAGTTCTCGTGTAAAATTACAAGTTTCTGTGCTGAATTTAATTACTAGAATGGATGCATTTCAAGAGAACTGGAGACTTTTGTTATTACCATTACCTAGCAACACCCATCCTAATTTATACCTTTACTAATGACAAAAAACCTCTTTTTCAAAGAAACATTATTTAAATCTAAATGAGTTTATCTTTGCAAAATAAATCAGGGATTTGTCGTTCTTATCTTTATAAACAGAAGCTGTAATCTTTGACACACACACACGCGCACGCACGCACGCTTGCACGCACGCACGCAAAAACAAGAAGGCCATGATGGTCCTATATCGTTCAACTAAGAACCATCCGTTGTTCAATTTCCAATTAAGTTCCAAAAATAGAACATAGATCAGTTCCATAAAGTTAAAATATGAGAAGGTAAAGTCTTTTAAGCAACCTAACTAAAACAGATATGACAAAGGTCCACCAAAAGAATATTTCTGTGAGATAACTTTGGAACTTGGTCAAGGGTTTTTGAGGAGAATATTTTCAAAGTTTTCCAGAAATTTTGCCCAACTATTTTTTTTTTATCAAACCAACATGGTTTCAGTGAATTTCATTAAAGGCCACCAAAAAACATTTTTTTGGGGAATTATTATGAAATTGATCCAAGGTTTTCTGATGAGAAGATTTTTCTTTCTTTTCTTTTTTGTATACTGAAATGTTAACCTGCCCCCTGTCAGCCAAATTATTATACAAACCAACATTACTCAAAGGAAATTTATTAAGAGCTAACTAAGAGCATGAGCAAGCGGTGTCTCGGAAGACTTTCCAAGTTTTCTTCATAGCTGTATACTGAAAAGTTGCTCTGTCCCCTGTCAACAAATATTTTTTACAAGCCAACATGTTGTGAAGGAATTTAATTAAAGGCCACATAAGAAAAAATTCTGTAAAATTATTTTGAAACAGTGTCATTGATTTATGGGGAGAAGATGTTCCAAGATAACCATGTAGTCATTTTGTGAAAACAGGCCCAAATCTCTGTAGGCCAGTTTTTTTTAAGGGACCCAAATGGCTTGAAGGAATTTGAAAAAGGGTCGCCTACAAAATATTTTGTGTGTGAAATCGGCTTGGTAGTTTCTATGGAGAAGATTTTCAAAGTTTTCCATTTAATCATATAGTGAAAACAGGCCTCACCCTCTGTAGGCTATGTTTTTAAAGGGACCCAAATGGCTTGAAGGGCCACCTGAGGAACATTTTTGTAAAATTGTTTTGAAATCGGGCTACTGTTTTTCAAAGTTTTTCATTTAGTTGTCATGACAACCAGTGTTCTAAAAGGAACAAGTTAATTTTAAAGACAAAAGGACAAAGCGAGGAACATTTCTCTGAAGTAACTGAAGTTTAGTGTAAATTAACCCCGTGGTTTAGGAGATGTCGTTTCAAGTAAATATTGACGGACGACTGACAACGGACTATCCTGCCAGCTCACCCTAAAGCACTTCATGTTCAGGTAAGCTAAAATCAGATGCAAACAAAATAACAGTTTCTGAATTGGAGATTTTCAATTCTTATATTTTATATAAAAAGGAAACTCCGGTGCGGGGCCAATTTTGACCTCAGGGACATAATTTGAACAAGCTTGGTACATATTCCGTACAAAATGCTACATACAAAATATCTAAGCTCTGGGGCATACATTTTCAGACAAGACGATTTTCAAATGTTTTCCTAAACAAACTCAATGTACATAAGGGACACGATGGCCCTGGATCGCTCACCTGAATAATTTGGCTTCAGGTCTGCTGTTGAGCAAACACCAGAGCAAAATTACAGCTTCTGAATTAAAGGTTAATAAAGGGCATCATGCTCCATGCAAAAAATCCTAGGTCTAAAATTTTACGGTTTCTCACAAGAAGATTTTTAAGGGACATAATTTAAATAAATGTGGTAGAGGACCTCCGGTGCTCTTTATAAAATATCTTAGTTCTAAACCTTATGGTTTTAGAGAAGATTTTTTTTAAAGATTTCCATAAATAAGCCTATGTAAAATCAAGTGACCCTGAGACATTATTTAAAAAAATATGATTAGAGGACTTCTAGCTGATGCTCCAAGCAAAAAAAATATCTTAGTCCTTGGTTTTTTGGTTACAGACAAGAAGATTTATGTAAGTCTAAAATGTAAAATCAAGTGACCACTAAGGGTACAGCCAGTTCTAACCCAAGGGGCATAATTTGAACAAACAAAGTAGAGGACCTCTAGCTGATGCTTCAAAAATATCTAAATTCTAGTTCTTGTGATTTCAGACAAGGAGATTTTTTTAACGTATTCCCTATATAAGCCTATGTAAAATCAATTGACCCCCAGGGCAGGGTCAATTTTGACCCAATGGGCTTATTTAAACAATCATGGTAGAAAACCTCTAATGCTCTATCCAATATATCTAAGTTCTAGGCCTCGTGGTTTTAGACAAGACACTTTTTTTAAAACCTCCCTATATCAGTCTATGTGAAATCAAGTGGCACCGGGGCAAGGTAATTAATTACCCCAGTTGCATAATTTGAACAATTTTGGTAGAGGACCTCTAGCTGCTGCACCATGCGAAAAAATCTTAGTCCTTGGCTTTGTGGTTTCAGACAAGAAGATTTTTCAAAATTTTCCCTATATAAGTCTAGTGACCCCGGGGTATAGCCATTAATAACCCAGGGGAATAATTTGAATAACCTTGGTACAGGACCTCTAGCTGATGTTGCATGTAAAAAAACCTTAGCCCTTGGCTTTGCGATTTAAGACAAGATTTCTAAGGTTCTCCCTATATAAGTCTATTAAATTCAAGTGACCCCCGGGGTAGAGCCAATTTTGACTCGCGGTTAGGGCGGGGGGGGGGGGGGGCATAATTTGAACAAACTTGGTAGAGGACCTCTAGATTATGCTTAAAAATATATAGTTCTACTCCTTGTGGTTTCAGACAAGAATTTTTTTAAAATGTTTTCCCTATATGAGCCTATGTAAAAAGAAACTGACCCTCGGGACAGGGCCAATTTTAACCCCAGGGGAAAAAAATTAACAAATTTGGTATAGACCCATACTAGACAAAGCTACATACCAAATCTTAAGGCTCGGGGTCTAGTACTTTTTGACAAATAGGTTTTTAATGTTTTTCCTTATTGCTGCCATAGCAACCAGAGTTCTGCTTAGAATTTAATTCTTTGAACAACTTTGATAGAGCTTCATATAGGAATATCCCACTTCAAAGTTGGCTTAGCGGTATAGGAGAAGTCGTTTAGGTCAGATTGTTGACGCCGGACAATCAATGACCACAAAAGTTCACCCTTGAGCTCAGGTGAGCTAAAAACAAGTGACCCACGCCCGGATAAATTGAACCTGAACGCAAAATACCATAGCAACTATACTTCTGCATGGATTTCAGTCATTGAAAAATGAGCTTTAACGCAAGAAAAATCCCTGCAGTTTTGTTCAGTTTGGCCTAGAGGTTTAAGAAGAGATGTCGTTTTAATCAGAAGATGCCCGCAGGACGGTCACAAAAGCTCCCCTTGAACATCGTGCTCAGGTGAGCTGAAAAAGTAACCGTTTATCTGTCTGCCTTTCATACTAGTTCATGTATATCTTATGCGCAAATCTGTCTTTTTTTTCTTTATGCAAGCGTTTTTATGTATTGAATTTTCACACAAATATTCTACTTTTTTAACTTTTGCAATTCTGACCTTTAGTTTGTTTAGTATAGTATAGTCGACTTAATAGTCAAGGTCGTATCAGGCAGTACTTTACCTGACCTTATTTCGTTGGAAGACCAAGTACTGGGCCCTTATCCTCGGCAAAATACTTCCACAATTCCGTCCATTCGATCTCATTTACATGTACTAGGATTCTCGCCATTCGTATGTCTTGACGGTTAACCTTTGTTTTCATTTCATCAGGTTCTTTAACAAACAAAAAATATTTTAAATTACTTTTAAGTGGTTTTCAGGTGTGTATACACACTTAGGATGTTTACATACACATGAATAAGACAGATCAAAATTCTCAACACCCTTGTTTGTATGATAATAGCATTCACTGGCCAAATGTCGGGCACGTTAAAGAAACCTCGATGTCCATCCCCATAATATCTTGTAAAACTGCTCTTCGAAAGCCGATACTAATCGCGTTGTTTATTTCAGCCATTTTAATATTAACAAAGTTTTAGCCGTAATTAATCCCTTATTATAAATGAGCGTGTAAATAATAATTATACGGAACTGGGACACAGTTTCAGTCATGCACTAACCTCTATAAACTGTGAAAATTTACAACTGTTATGGTGTACTAATCAAAGTACGGGACAAATGTGAATATTTAATACATGACCTGTCCCTTTATTGCTGTGCTCTTCAGCTAACATAAATCTGATACCTACACAAAAACATAAATAAGCAATCAAGATTAATATCAAGTGATAAAGTACAAAACAGGTCAATTTTACTTCCTGAATCAGAACTGGCGGAAAAGTTCATCTTAACACGACCCAAGCATTCCTAAGCCATTTTTGTTATGAAAGTACATCTGTACTGAGAAAGTATGAATCGATAAAAATTGTAATTATCTGTAACGCTGGCAACAAAATTAAGATAATTAGGTGACAGGGAAACGGGAAACTCTATATTATTCCCGCCATCAAAAAAAAAAAAAAAAAAAAAATAGGCAGATTATTTTCGTAAAAGCACTACTTAAATTCTTGTGAACACAGCTGTTCATTTATTTCTTTATTTCCAGCCTACGCAATTTTTCATCATTTTGACCAAACCAACAGATCTGGCCAGCAAGTATTGTCCCTCTTTGTATTTTTGGTCAAAATAATAGATACTCGTTGTATTTCTATATATAGCTTTTAATTTCATTTTATTTTTTCTTATGATTCTTTATCTCACAGATATCTTGACCCAATACGCAATAATAAATAGAGGATATTTGTTTGTTTTGGTGTAAGATCGAAATTTATTTCATCGAGTGATGGCAAGGATTTATATTTTCACGAGTGGCGCAGCCACGAGTGAAAATATTTAATCCTTGCCATCACGAGATGAAATAAATTTCGATCTTACACCAAAAACAAACAAATTTTCTTTTTATTTCATGCTTTTCAATGGATTATTTGAATTATTTCTCATTTTTAATGTTTTACCTATCCAAGTGTTCCCCGTCTGGTGCCCCACTTTCCTTCTTCTTCACGTGCTAACACATGTATATTTCGTAATAAAAATAGATCCAGATAAACTCTCATTTTTAATATATAATTCACTAGACAGGGTCCTATTCATTTATTATTTTATGTCAAACAGAAAAAAAGAAATCGTGTTGTAAGTTTATTTAGAGTAAACAACAGTTTTAGGCTGATAAAGCTATTGAATTACTGCGCGTGAATCGAAGTCAGCTCAGTTCAATCCGCCATTTTTTTTTCATTCACAACGTGTGTGGGAATTATAAACAAAACAAGGATTTAAATCAAACTAGTGAACGAACATCATAACAGGTATATTATTTGCCTAATTCATATTAATTAGAATCAGTGTCACTGTCAGGTAGCATCCTGATACGTTTGTGTGGCCTAATTATCGGCGAACACGGATCAACGGATGCAGACAACTCAAGTTGTACTTTTGTACATGTATATGGGGTTCATTGAAGGGAAAAAAAGTAGTTCCGTAGCAGTGAAATTATCAAAATGATAATTTCACTGTTTGAAACAGTGAGATTATCAGGATTTAATCTACTGATATATTTCAATAATCCATTGAAAAGCATGAAATAAATGACACTTATCTTTCCACTTCATATATTAAAATGTAGCGCTCATAAAAATCATAACTTTCATCTAGGTCAGTTCACATAATTATTTTGTGCTTTATTCTATTATTCGAGAGTCTGCATGTCATGTTAGTTTCAGGATTACGCTGTGAATGAAATGAGAAACTTCAAGACTGGTTATGAATGTATAATCATTCTAATGTGTATATTCATTGTAATTTTAAATAGCGTATGTGCCTATCTACCGGTATATTTACAGTATGCCAGCGAGTTCAGATTAGTATTTTGTCTGTTCGTCTACTTATTTCGAGACGTTGGAGCATGCGAGCCCAGTGATAATAGTTGTTGAAGAAGAAATACCAAACCGCTTGTTAGTTTTCTGTAGGGTTCAGACCCAGCAGACAAAGCAGTCCTCCGGTGGGTGTGGCTAAAATGTTCTAAAGAACACTTAAAAATATCAAGTTATGTCACATGGCAATTTATAAGCTCTATGACAAAAATCACTTTGTGACACTGAAAAAAAGCTATGTAGTTGACCTGTCATTTCATTTCTCGTAAAAACACTATACGGTTAAGACATCTGAAGGTGGAAAACTTCACGGCATGTAAACTGTAGGCTTCATTCCTACCTAAGCTTACTTTGTGACTGTAACTGTTGGTGCTGTGACTGTTGTGACTGTAACTGTTGGTACTGTAACTGTTGGTACTGTGACTGTTGTGACTGTAACAGTTGGTACTGTGACTGTTGTGACTGTAACTGTTGGTACTGTGACTGTTGTGACTGTAACTGTTGGTACTGTGACTGTTGGGACTGTGACTGTGACTGTTACATACAGTTTCACTTCACCGCCTGCAGTACTGGTCTGCTTATTGAGATGACCAAGGCGATTTTCACTCACAGTGCTAATGTGATAACCGCTTAAACCACTAACGTCTGTTTGATAGTTTAAATAAATCAGGTGGGTGTTGTTCTTTGAGGACACTGTTTTGAAGGAAAATTTGAATCGTAGAATTTCATCAGTTGTGATAGACATGCAGTTACTGAATTTTTGTGTGTGACTTGGTGTTTTTGGTTATTGTAAGTATAGTTATTCACTTGTCAAGGGACTAAAGGGCGTGGAGAAGCATTTATTCGTTTGAAAAAATACAGCTTCAATTCTCACAAAATATACAAATAGATTGTGTAAGCCAATCAGTTGAATCAACAAAGCACAGTGGTGGTTACAAACTTGTTTATCAAATAGGTCAGCTGAAAAACCTTTTAGGGAAAATGTTTACCGTTTTCTTGGGTTATGAAGGGGAAGCAAAAAGACACGATAACAAAACAGGCGAGGATCAGAGATGTACAGTTGTGTGTTTTCTCTGTTGTTTGATATATAGATAGACATATTTCTTTTTTTCGTCCACTGGGGGAGCATTTGTATATATTAAACAGTATTAATGGCACATATGAAACATAGGATTAAATAAAGAATAAATGGCAATGGGAATTACATAAATTTTACACTAAAGCAGACGAAAAGTACAGAACAGAAGAGAACTGCTGTGTTCAACAAAAGGATATACATGTTATACATGGCACGTATGATATTACAGAAAAAAATATGTGAGATAAGTCAAAGAAAATGGACAATATTTAGTATTTCTGCCTTATTTGTCTATGCTTAACTTTACTGCTGTAGAAAGCAATGGTGACTTTTAAACAACAAAGCATAAATATGAATCAAGTCGTGTTCTGTTTTTACCATTCTTGTCGAAATGAAAGTGCAAGATTGTTTTTAGAGAGTAGACGCATATCGTTTGAGTTTTACTATTCTTATGTTTTATTACTCATTCTAGACTGTGTCTTTAGTAAGACATTAATGGGTATATTATTATTTAGCACAAATACGTACTTTGAGTGATTTACACATGATGCCGGTGACGTGTAGTGTAAGTAATGAAGTGTTGATTTTGAAAGACGTTCTCTAAGTTTGTCGGACATCTCGGACATCTCTAACAGTGTAAAGGCTGAAAACATCTCAATAATTTGATTGTGTATGCATAAGTTACAGTAAAATTTAAAGTTTTTATTTGCTATAATTGAGTGCATTTGGCGTTGACTTAAACGAGTCATATACACAAGTGTTCAACTATGCATTCTGTGACAGTTTTGCACTTTAAACATGAAAACAAGTATTTTCTAGAAAAATATTTTCCCATAACGAAAAAAGCTATTCTACAATAAAGGATTTTATCTATGTAAATTCTAGAAAATTGCTATAAATTAAATAGGATTATTTCATCACAGACGTGGAAGAAATGTTCGAGGTTTTCGACACTTGAAGGGCTTTGTTTATAATTCATGTGGGCTTGATTTAATACTTTTTTGACCATGTGTTTCCAAGACAACATAAACAGAAACGTAACATTTTCTGAAAGTTTTCAAACACAGATTTTAGATGAAATGTTCCTATAATATGGTATTCTTGGCGATGGCATATATATATATATATATATATATATATATATATATATATATATATATATATATATATATATTGATATAACAACGTGTTTTATACCCATATGTGTATCAAGGTTGCAAAACAAGAGCAGTTCGCGCCTTTTTCTCTAATTAGCCTTCAGTATTCCATAGCAAATGAAAGCAGAATATTGTTTCAAACTTTTATGGCTGTGTCATCACACGAGACAGTAAAAACAGTTACATTTTTTTTTCTTTTTGTCGAACTGTTTTACTGAAGCATTCTTCTGACAAATGGAGCACTTTCCAGCTGTAAAGAATGCTGTTACTGATTTGAAATAGATGAATTTAAGTAACTAGGTATGAAAAAGTATTGTAAAAGTGAGTCCACTGCTCACAGCCGACTATTAAGAGTTCTCTGGAATTACGCAAAAAAAAGCAGAACAACATTCAATCTATTCATTTCTGTTTGAATGATTTATTAAAAAAAAAAACAGAAATAAAACACATACAGAACAACAACAACAAAAACAACAACGTGATTGCCATAATAAATAGAATAGCTTAAAGGAGTCCCAGTTTAGACGTGCTGCATCCATGCCGCATACAGGATCTGAAAGATTGGGCCGTCTTAAACATGTCTTAAACATACCTTTTTTATATAGAAGGTGTCATAAAAGCGGCATCTTCAAGGAACCTTTTTTTAAGTTGGTCATTTTTACTTCGTTGTTTTTTTTTTTCAAAGCCAAACACATGTCATAATGAGCTTGAAGCTGAAACCTAAGAAGGCGCCAAAAAGTTAGTTCAGAGTTCCAGTTTCCCGCAGTTATTGCTTATCCAGGCGATGCAAGCACTATAAAAAAAGATATGTTTAGGCTATTATTGACAGGGTTCGACAGCTTGAAAAAAAACAAACTTGAAGTATGCCTGAATTTATGAGAGCTTTGCGCTTATTGATGTATTTCCAAGAATTTTTAATTCTGCAAAACACTTCAATTTATTCAAATTTTTATCGAAATATTAACTCAGCTATTCAGACGAGTTTCATTAAAATGTTAGCGTTAAATTTATATAGAAAGTATTTCGAGCTTGGCAATTTTATAGAAAAATTAAATACATGTGGGAGACCAAACACCTGAAGTATAATGAAACATTTTCTCACAGAGTAATGAATGAACAAGATATTTGTCTACTAAATGACAGGTTATACTTTTTGTGTATCTCCTGAAATTAATTAAAAGGATATTATTGTGTGTGTAAAAGGTTAGTAGGATCGTTCTGATTTCAATTGCAAAAAACATCGGTGTTTTGGTGTTTACAGCAGACCATATTGGGAAAAATTGTTAGAGATCGTAATTTTAAAAGCTTAGTATTTCTTTTTATAGAGCAAAACATATTCAAAATATATATATACCTTATAAAGGGAATGGATACTTTCAGATAATACTGTGCTCAAAAATGATTAACCAATCATACTTAAATTCTAAACGAAAGTCGGTCTATCTCTCCGATATGTTTTACCTTTTCAAGATGGCAGAATAGAACGGGTTACCATACGGGTTGCAAGGTTGTAGGGGACTTGCAACCTAATTAACTATCTGAGTTTATCGTCGGTAACGGTTGTCTATTTCACCGACGCCCCCTGCAGAGGTTAGTTATTTTATGTTTTGGGGGACAGTGCAAGATACAGAAAGCGTCCCATTCCAGAGACACCCTGGTTCTTTTCATGCTCAGTGTACAGCACTGATACATGGGACCTGGGTTTAACGTCTCATCCGAAAGACAATTAGTAATGTTAGCAGAGGAGCGGCGGTATCGATCTCGCTACCTCCGGGTTACCAGTCCAGCGTGTTACCACTTGACCACTGATCCGCTCCTTACCTTCCTTGCAACCCAACTTTTCTTTTACTTATATAGGGGAGTTGCGCCCCTTGTTAACGCCCTTCCGTCTGGAAATATAAAGGAAGTTAATTTGTAAAGAGCAAAACAATGATTCTTTTTAGGAGATTCATAAAACATTATAATTCTGATTTATAAAATCTACTGTCTAACCTTACTTTCAATATAATTATTAACATTATGTTGTTTTTCTATAGGTCTGAAAAAGACAAGTATTCTCAATATATAAACAAAAAAAGGTCATTTTCCCAAATTGTCAACACTCAAGTAAAGGAGATGCGAAAATTTTATATTCTCAAAAGGATTGTTTTAAATTTTTCTAAATGTTAAGTTTTAAAAGTACAAATGTATGTTTCTAGCAAATTGCTTCCAATTTTCTTCGGAAACTTTACAAATTTCAACTTTCAGTTTGTTCAGAAATGACGTCACATTGCTACATCAGTTTAATACACTTTTCTTTATCAAGCCAATGTTTTCACTCCTGTTGGATTACAGTTGTTTATGTTTGTGCATGGCTTTGTGTTAAAATAAAAATATACCAACTGATGCTAAATGTACGAGTTGAGCTAATTCGAGAATATCATTGCGAGTGCTCGGTAAATTTCAGTGTCTTGTTATATGAGTAAGTGTGTTATCAAGATCTGAACATGATAAGCAAAAACATTTAAATGTTTAAATGAGACTTATAAGTAAATGTAATATATATTTTTTGTTTACACAAAGTAAGAGGACAATTACCAAAACATATACAAAATGAATGAAATACTTACAAATAAAAAAATGTGGAAAAAAGCATTGCATGTATACTTACAAATAAAAAATATGCTGAAAAAAGCATTGCATATATACTTACAAATAAAAAATATGCAGAAAAGAGCATTGCATATATACTTACAAATGAAAAATATGCGGAACAGAGCATTGCATATATACTTACAAATGAAAAATATGCAGATAAGAGCATTGCATATATACTTACAAATGAAAAATATGCAGATAAGAGCATTGCATATATACTTACAAATAAAAAATATGCAGATAAGAGCATTGCATATATACTTACAAATGAAAAATATGCAGATAAGAGCATTGCATATATACTTACAAATAAAAAATATGCTGAAAAAAGCATTGCATATATACTTACAAATAAAAAATATGCAGAAAAGAGCATTGCATATATACTTACAAATGAAAAATATGCGGAACAGAGCATTGCATATATACTTACAAATGAAAAATATGCGGAACAGAGCATTGCATATATACTTACAAATGAAAAATATGCAGATAAGAGCATTGCATATATACTTACAAATAAAAAATATGCAGATAAGAGCATTGCATATATACTTACAAATGAAAAATATGCGGAAAAGATGCATCTGGGTTTCTGTTTTTAATGTCAAAGTCAATGTTACTTAAAAAAACAACTACAACAACAAACAAGAGGGTCATGTTGGTCCTGTATCGCTCACCTGACAACTAACATTCAAAGTTTATAAAGTAATCAAGGTATTTATTTTCTTTTTACATTTTTGCAAACTTTTGTTCATTTATTTAAAGCTAAATCAGTATCATAATTTTGAAGATATATCTAAAAATGAACCCTCTCTGCAGGTTTGTTATAAAATATGCCTATCATTACTATTATCTATTCGAGTTTATTTATTGTCGATACCGGTTGACCACATTACGGACACCACCTGCAGAGATTGATTTAAGTTGTGGGGGAAAACGCAAGAAAACATCTCATTTCAGAGACACCCCTAGTTTCTTTGCAAGCTCAGCATACAGCTCTGACTTATGGGGCCTTGCCGAAAATCATCTGACACTGTTAATAGAGGAGGCGGAGATTGATTTGGCGAACCCTGTGTTACCATCATTGTAACAGCAGAAGAAATTTCAAATATATTCATTCTATTAATACTTTATTGCCAGCTTTTGTACATATACTAAATGGTAAATTTTATTATGATTTTGAAGATTTATATAAAAAATATAACAAAGAACAAACATTCTTTTACACCTGCAAAACTTAAAAGATAATATTTCTTATTACCTCCCTTTAATTCTGGATTTTTTTTATTAAAATTCCCTAACCTTTAGTGGCTATATAAATTTTGACAAATCAATTTAGTTTCACAGTTTATATAGAGGGTCACACAAGGAACACATCCATCGCAGGGTTAATTTTGACCACAGAGACATTATTTGAACAATCCTGGTAGAGGTCCACAAGAAAATGCTCAGTGAAAATTATAGACTTCTGGGCCTTGTGGTTTCAGAGAATATTTTTAAAAAAGTTTTTCCTATTTATTTCTATGAATAAGTCTTCCGTATATAAGCGTTTGACAAATAAAATGGCCCAGGGCATGAAAATTAATGATCCCAGGGGCATAATTTAAACAATCTTGGTAAAAGTCCTCAGAATGATGCTTAAAGAAAAATATCTTAACCAATGGACTTCTGGTTTCAGACAAGAAGATATTTTAAAGATTAAATGTTTTACACAAATAGCTACCCCGGGACGGAGCCAATATTAACCCCAGTGACATAATTTGAACAAACTTGGTAGAGGTCTACTTGGCAATACAACATACAAAATATCTAAGTTCCTGGCTTTGTGTTTCCATGCAAGAAGATTTTCAAAATTTCCTTTCTGTGGCCGTAGCAACCAGAGTTCTTGATGGAGTTCAATTCTTTGAACAACTTTGGTAGAGTTTAATAAACTTTGATATGGTGGTTAAGGAGAATATGTTGTTTAAAGAAAAAGTTTGACGCCACTTCATGACGGACACAGGACCATCAGAGAAGCTCACCATGAGCACGCTGTGCTTAGTCGAGCTAAAAACAAAACAGAGTCCGATTGCCATGTCGTTTTGCAATAAAACTTATCGTAATAGTAGCGTGTATATGCAAATGTGGCCTACAGGTGCGCGATCAAGGTCAAGGTCACTGTAAATGAAAATATAAGGAACACTTCCATCGCAGGGTTAATTTTGACCCCAGAGACATTATTTGAACAATCTTGGTAGAGGTCCACTAGAAAATGCTCAGTGAAAATTGAAGAACTCTGGGCCTTGTGGTTTCAGAGAATATTTTTTAAAAAGTTTTTCCTATTTATTTTTATGAATAAGTCTTCCGTATATAAGCGTTTGACAAATAAAATGGCCCAGGGGCATAATTAAAACAATCTTGGTAAAAGTCCTGAGCATGATGCTTAAAGCAAAATATCTTACCCAATGGCCTTTTGGATTCAGAAAAGAAGATATTTTTAAGATTAAATGTTTTACACAAATAGCTACCCCGGGACGGAGCCAATATTAACCCCAGTGACATAATTTGAACAAACTTGGTAGAGGTCTACTTGGCAATACAACATACAAAATATCTAAGTTCCTGGCTTTGTGTTTTCATGCAAGAAGATTTTCAAAATTTCCTTTCTGTGGCCGTAGCAACCAGAGTTCTTGATGGAGTTCAATTCTTTGAACAACTTTGGTAGAGTTTAATAAACTTTGATATGGTGGTTAAGGAGAATATGTTGTTTAAAGAAAAAGTTTGACGCCACTTCATGACGGACACAGGACCATCAGAGAAGTTCACCATGAGCACGCTGTGCTTAGTCGAGCTAAAAACAAAACAGAGTCCGATTGCCATGTCGTTTTGCAATGAAACTTATCGTAATAGTAGCGTGTATATGCAAATGTGGCCTACAGGTGCGCGATCAAGGTCAAGGTCACTGTAAATGAAAATATAAGGAACAGTTTTCCATTTATACCTTCACTTCTGAATGTCGTATTACAAAGAAACTCAGTGTGTGTTTGCTTTGTATGTAAATGTCGCCTTGTTTGCATTTCTTGTGTCTGCGATCAAAGTCAAAGTCACTGTTACTAAGACAAGAAGGCCATGATGGCCCTTAATCTCTCACCTGAGTCTCATTGCTCAAGTTATAAGTATCGTTTCTGGTTGTTATGGGTGTTCGTTGTTCGCAAGTTTGAACAAGTTTGCAATAAGTTTGAAGACTCTGGGTGTAATGGTACTAAACTTTGTGAGCAGAAATAATTTTATTCTACAGGTCCCTGTGAACTTGACTTGACCTTTGACCTACGGTCCCCAAAAAACAATAGGGTTCTTCTAATATAATTACCCTATGAAGTCTGAATGTTCTGGGTGTTATAGTACTCCAGTTACTAAGCAGAAAAAGTTTTCACTCTAAAGGTCTCTGTGACCTTGACTTTTGATCCACTGACCTCAAAAACGATAGAGTTCTTTTACTGAGTAAGGGCAATCATCCTATGAATACAGGCTCTGGGTTAAATGGTACTCCAGTTATTGAGCAGAGACAGTTTTCTCTCTAGAGGTCCCTGTGAACTTAACCTTTGACCTATCGACCCTAAAACAATAGGGTTCTTCTAATATATGTTTGAAAGCTCTGGGTGTAATGGTACTACAGTTACTCAGCAGAAATACTTTTCACTCTACAGGTCCCCTGACCTTGACCTACTAACCCCCAAAACAGTTTTTTTTCTATTTAGTAAAAGCAATCATCCTATGAAGTTTGAATGCTCTGGGTGAAATAGTACTCCTGTTATTGAGTGGAAACGGTTTTCACTCTACAGGTCCCCCTGACTTTGACCTACTGACCAAAACAACAAAAAAGGTTTTTTTACTCAATAAGGACAATAATCCTGTGAAGTTATTGAACGGAAATGAAGTGTGACAGACAGACAGAGGAACAGACACCCATGGACATGGCAAAAACAATATGTCTCCACCAGAAGAGCGGGATAGGGGGGAGACATAACAACGAACAATTGAAGGTCTAGCCCTTGGTGTTTCAGAGCAGCAGATTTGAAGTTTTCCCTATATAAGTCTTTGTGTAAAATCAAATGACTCCCGGTGGGGCCAGTTTTGACCCCAGGGTCATGTTTTGAAAAAAAATGGTTACAGGTCCTCTAGACAATGCTGCACACCAAATATCTAAGCTTTGCACCTTTTGGTTTCTGACAAGGAGATTTTTAAAACTTCTTCCTTTATAACTCTTTGTAAAACATGTGACCAATGAGGCGTGGCCTTTTTGACCCAGGGGTTATGATTTGAACAAACTTGGTATAGGTCCACTAGACAATGCTGTACACCAAATATCTAAACTCAAGGCCTTGTGGTTTATGACAAGAAAATTTTTAAGTTTTCCCTATATAAATCTATGTAAAATCAACTAACCCCTGTTGTGGGGTCAGTTTTGACACCAGGGTCATAATTTAACCAAACTTGGTAGAAGTCTACTAGATAATGCTTCATACCAAATATCTAAGCGCCAGGCTTTGAGGTTTCTGAGAAGAAGATTTTTTAAAGATTCAACTTTTAATATATTTTTAGCTCCAGTGATCTAGAAATGCAATGGAGCAGATTCATTTGAACAATCTTGGTAGAGCTTCATGCAAGGAACATCCCAGGAAAGTTTCATTAAATTTGGCCAAGTGGTTTCAGAGGAGATGTCGTTTGAATGAAAAGTTGACGACGGACGGGCAGACGACGGACGAAGACCGATCACAAAAGCTCACCTTGAGCACTTTGTGCTCAGGCGAGCTAAACAAAAACTGTTTCCGATCAATAATTTCTTTTCGGAATTTTGTTATGCAATGGAAGTTAGTGACTTAGTAGTTTGAATGCAATATTGTTGCATATGACTGCTGTCGGAATGCTGTTTTGTTCTATGGAAAGGTGGAACATGGGGTATTTCTCACTTTCAGTGAAAGCTCTTGTTAACTGTAATAATACAACTAAGACAGAGCGAAAAACTGCTGATGGCAATTCTCTGAATGAGTATTTTAATCTTGTAATTAAGGGGTAACGTAATACGTAATAAACTTTTAAACTCTGGTCCGTTTATAACATATGTCCGGAAATTTTTCAATATAATGACAACAAACTCTTGCTTTGCTGAAATATATATGACAATTATACAAAATATTTTCTCGGAAATTCGTTAGTTTTGTTACTGCTAGACGTGTCGAAGTCATTAGCTAGCAGCAATGACCTAAATCTGAAAGTTCATCATATCGTGAAACTATATTTGTACAAGCACTTTTAGTGTCATAGAAACTCTCGGTTGAAGTACGGGGTGATAAAAAGAAACTTGGGCAACACGTCTAAGATAATGAGGATAAAGATTGAAGGCAATATCTTTTCTTGCGGTTTTATAATAAGAGCTTAGGAAATTGGACTAGAGTTCAAGAAATAACAAAGTTCTAGTTTTTATTTTTCAGACGATTAACTATTTCCAGTACTCGACCTTAATTTCTATTCATAAAACTTTTCTTGGCCTGACAATGCATTATAAATAAACTCTCCCTACAATGTTATTCTTCATTTTTAATAACAAATTAACCAAACTTAGCAAGACAAAACTGTAACATCCGTCTTGAACAGTTCAAAACTTCTCGGGCCTCATTCAAAGTCCACAAGTCATGCTTATTTTCAATTATTATGTTAATGTGATGATATAATGTTAAAATGCAAAACTTGATAAAGAGTCTATATCATTTGAATATGAATGAATGAATGAATGAATTTAAACAAGAGCTGTGTTACACATGGTTAATCCTCCCGCCGGGAATAGGTTACCAGAAGGCTGTACTTTCAAAAACTAAATGTAATAATGTGCGTATGCAGTTTGAAGAAAATCCTTAAAAAATAGGCAAGGTAGAGTTATTGTTCTTGCACACTGCACTTCCTACCAATGTGCTTTGTCAGTGTATTTAGTTTGAAGAAAACCCCTCAAGTATTTTTGGAGTTATGCTCTGGATATTTTTTCAAGTAAATCTGATAAAGGGGATTAACTCTTATAGCAGACAAGGTAGAGTTATTGGTCTTGCACACTGCACTTTTTTACCAGATGTGCTCTGTCAGTGTATTACGTTTGAAGTAAATACCTCAAGTACATTTGGAGTTATGCTCTGGGGAAGACTTTTTAAGTAAATCTGATAAAGGGGAATAACTCTAAAAGTAGGTAAGGTGGAGTTTCTGTTCTTGCACAATGCACTTCCTCCGAAAGTGCTTTGTCAGTGAAGAAAATCGCTCATGTACCTTTCGAGTTATGATTCGGAAACAGTTTTTCAAGTAAATCTGATAAAGGGAAATAACTCTAAAAAAGAGCAAGGTAGAGTTATTGTCCTTACACACTGCACTTCCTCCCAATGTGCTCTTTCAGTGTATGAAGCTTGAAGAAAATTCCTCAAGTACTTTTGGAGTTATGCTCCGGACAAGATTGGGACGGACTCACGGACGGACGCACGGACCGACACCATTTCAAATATCCCCTCCGCCTTTGGCGGGGGGGATAAATAGACATGAGGGCCAAGATGGCCCTTTATCGCTCACCTGAGAACCATTGTAGGTATTGGTTTTTTCTTGCACTGTAACTTCCAAAAAAAGAACAGAGGCCAGTATGTCAAATTTAAAATCTGTTTACAAAAGTGTCAATGTGTTTACCATTTTTTTTTCATCATAAGTCAAACAGATATGATCAATGTCCACCAAAGGAACATTTCTGTGAAATAACATTGAAACTTAACCAAACGTTTCTGTGGAGAAGATTTTCAAATTGTGCTTACGGTTGTATACTGAAAACGTGTTCCTCCAACTGCAATGATTTTTTCAAAAGACCAAAATGGCATGAAGAAATTTGATAAAAGGCCACTTAAGAAATAGTTCTGTAAACTCATTTTGAAATCGGGCCTAGGGTTTGTGAGAAGAAGATTTTCAAGTTTTTCATTGTCAGCCCTCACTCTCTATAGACCTTGTTTTTAAGGGACCAACATGGTGTGAAGGAATTTGATTCAGGGCCACCTAAGAAACATTTTTTTTTTGAAATCCTGCTCGCGGTGTCTAGGAAGATTTTCATTTAGTCATAAATTGTGAAAACAGGCCCCGCCCTCTGTAAGCCAAGTTTTTCAAGGGACGAAACTGGCTTAGAGCAATTTGATAAAAGGGCCACCCATCTAAGGAACATTTTTGGTAAATCATTTTTAAATCGGGCAAAGAGGTTTTTCCCTATGGTTACCATGGCAACAAGAGTTCTGTATGGAACAATTTAATTTTATTGAATTTGAAAAAGTGACCAATTAAGGAATATTCCTGTGAAGATTAGTTAAAATTGGCCAAGAGGTTTTGGAGAAAATGTCGTTTGAAGGAAAATGGTGATGACGGACAGTTACCCATCCTATCATCAGGTGAGCTACAAAGTGTGAAAAAAAATCAATGAAAACTTGCAAGCATTCACTGAAACAAAATTTCATCTCTGTTTTATTTCATTCTGACTCCGTGTATTCGCCAAGAATGGGATTCTATATGATGTTTAAGGCGGAACCTCTTTCCACACACGTTGCAGGCCCATGGTTTTGCACCAGTGTGGACCAACAAGTGTTTCTCCTTGTTGACGTTGGACGCGAACAACTTCCCACAAACATGGCAGCCATAGGAACGTACGGTGACAGATAACATATCCCGAATTTCAGGACTGATTTCCGGTATTTCTTGCACTTGTTTCGGTATTCCAAGACCAGTCTTCAAAGACCTAAGCTCGGTACGCGATCTTTTAGGAACTGGATTTCCTGAAAATACATTTGAAATATAATTCAGCATTACCTGCCATTTTAAGTATGTAAATAAATGGTATTAAAATAAAGCGTGACAGAAGAAAAATACACAATAAACAGAAAATTGGAAAATACAGCACAAATTTTATTACCAGTGAGTCTTCAGTGTGAGTTAGTTGAATGGCATACTGTTATTAAACATGTGCGTCTTTCTAACAATCATACTGTTCTAACAGGTCAATTAGCAAGACAGCTTCTTCATAAGTTTCCAAGAGTAACAATGATCTATTATCCTACCAAACCCCCAATCCCAGATATTCCAAATCAAAACTAAAAATATCAATAAAGCTAAGGGTTTTAAAATGAACAAAATTGAATAAACTGGAATGACATTTTCTTGGTTTTAACATCTTCTTCAAAAATATATAATCTTTCTACCAGAAATATTTTAAATCAGTTGACTTCAAATTTTAAATATCATTTCAATACATAGAGTTAAATATGTTTCTTTCGGTCTACCAATACATAAGTAGTACTTTCTGCTATATAGAGGATATTTGTTTGTTTTTGTAGAAGATGAGAATTTATTTCATCGAGTGAACACCATATGTGATATTTTCACGAGTGGCTGCGCCACTCGTGAAAATATCAACATATGGTGTTCACGAGATGAAATAAATTCCCATCTTCCACTAAAAAAACAAACAAATTTTCTTTTTATTTTATGCCAACACGTCAAAAATGGGTATTTTATGACATTCTTAATCAGGGCCTTCAATAAATTCCCCATGGTGAGCCCCAAATCAGTTAATGCGTACTTTGGTTACTCCGCACAAAAAAAGTGCAGACAATCTCCAATACATATGATAACTTTACTTCTGCTGAAATAAACTGAATACACTTTCATCAAATAACATTTAGTTTTCTCTACACATTTTATCAATATTTATTGAATTTTAGCCATACATACTTTAATTATAAAAGCGGATTAATACCGAGTAATATTCAATCAATTGAATTGAAAGTCGGCCATATTGGATATTGTCCTGAGTTATGTAAACAAATCAGACATTTTAAATAATTTATGGCGAATTTCATCATTGTTCACAACTAGTTAGGCTCAGGAATTCAATATTATAATTGGATTTAACAAGGTAAATAAATTTCACTCGCTGTCACAGTCTGAAATACAGCGGATTCTCTTGTATTTACGTGGTGGGGAAATTCCTGAAGTTTCATCAAGCATTAGTTCCGGCACAAACAGTGTATTATCAAAATGGTAATTTCACTGATTCAAAACAGTGGATTATCACTTTTATCTCACTGATATTTCCCTATATTTCATTGGTAGGCATAAAATAAAATGTGATACGTGACTGAAAAAAGTTTCAATAAGACAGAAAACGTCGTGTTTTTATTTATTTATTTTTTCATATCTAATATCATACAAACTGTGCTGAAGTTGCCTATACTGCAACAAGGTATATAAAGAAATGATTTCAACATAAACTTCTTTCAAAAGTGTGGGGAAAAAATCGTAAATTTAAGTTTTACAGCATCCTCTATTGTTTTCAATCGTCAAGTATATTTCATTGTATTAACATGAAACTGTTTGAATATGATCTAGGCAAAGGGCAAGGACCGACACAATAAGTATTAAACTAGCTTCAAGTATCAGTTTACTGTGAGCAAGCTTGATACTTTGTCTTATTAACAAAGCTGATTTCATATTAATTCGTGTCATTATTTTGGTGTCAGTTCATGTAATTTGTTTTATATTAGGTCAATTTGTCACTAATCGGCTAATCAGCTAAAAGTAGGAAGGTATGTCAGTCAAAGGTCTATGTATTGACAAGTACTACTATAAACCAATAACATTATCAGCAGACTGTGTCTCAGTACAGAATTGTTCCCTCTTTCAGAAGCATTGCTGTGGTCTCTTTACAGCTCGGGCACAAACTTTGGCACACCACGGTATTGTTGCCAACTTTATTGCTCCCTCATTCATGAAGTCGAGGCAAATTTGCCTGTAAGAGTCACTCAACGCCTACCTACGCCTCATCTGCCAAACATGTTAATGTTTTGCACAATGGATGCCTGCTGCATCCACTGACTTTGGCAGATGTTGAAACAAATAAGGTAACTAGGTTTGTTTTGCTATGTTTGTTCTCAATGACAACATATAATCAAATCGAAGCAAAACGCTTCGATCATGTGCACTTATAACCATCGCATAATAACAAGAAACGCTATTCCGATTGGAACATAACATAATTAAATCCGCGCTTAAACTGTGATTCTGACAACCTTACGTATAAATGTGCAACTGTTTTTACAGTTATATATGTTTACATGATATTGTCTTCAGACAAGAAGATTTTATGTTTTTCTTACACATACCTGTTTAAAACAAGCACCCCGACCAACAGCTAAATCTTGGTAAAGATAATACACGTGAAATACATTATTTCTTAAAACGTTGTTTCTATAATTCTCACTGTAAATGAAGTGGCCAATGGACACGGCCAATAATGACCCAAAGGCATAACTCAAGCAACCTGAAAACTATATTACTTGCCAAATATGAAAGCCCTGGGACCTGAATTAAAAGCAAGAAAATTGTTATAGTTCTTTCTTATATATGCACGTAAAACATTTAACCTCTGTGGCTGGAAATGAAATTTTAGTTTTTCAATGTATCTTAATGGAAAACATAATCGCCTGAGGTGGGGGGCTAGAAATTACCACAGTTCATATTTTGAGTAATTTTGAGGTTCATACAAGAAAGCTACAAATCATATTTCAAAAGTCTCAGACTGGGGCTTCAGCCAATGATATCTAAAATAGTCTACATAAACATATGTCCGTTTGTTAGGGGCGCCAATTAGACCCAAGGGCAATACAACGTATTTAAAAAATCTCGAACAACGCTTCAGGCAAAAGGCTGGAACGTTCACGCTTGAAGTCTACCTAAAATTTATGACCTCTTCGGCAGGGCCAATCAAGATTCAAGGAAATTTTTACTTTGAAAAATCTTTGTTGAGGTCCACTAGAAAAATCTACGTACCAACGTCTAAAGGTGTGGGCCTTATGGTATCAATATAAGATTTATATTGTTTTTCTTTTTGTTGCTTTAGCAGCCAAAGATATGCCTGAGATATAACTCTTAGGAAAACTTAGGTAAGGGTGTTGCAAGGAAATCCCTGCAAAGTTTGATCAACTTTAAACCCAGTGATATAGGAGGTGATGTTAATGCCTTTTATGGTAGAGTGTTTGTTTATATGAAGTAACAACACAAACATCAGTTCATAAACATCAGTTCATAAGTACTCTCATATGTGTTAACATGTGTCCCTGTAAATGATGCTTTCTGTTAAATGCCTTATTGCACGTAGGGCAAACAAACTTTTTGGATGCATGAATGCTGTCAATATGAACTTTCATGCTGTTCTTCCAGGTGAATACTTTTCCACATTCTGGGCAAGGGTATCCGGACTTTGCAGAAACATTTGGTTGCTCTGATACAGTACTGGAATCAAACGGTAAGCTGTACTGTTCAGGACCTGTAAAGGAAATATAATATATAAACATAAAAATATAAACAGCAACAAAAAAGTAATAAGATTAAATCTCATTTCACTTCTTATCAAACACTGTGATAAATTCGTTCAGCGTCCATTTACTAGGCTTAACCAAGTGTTATTTAATTGTAAGCATGTGAATGAATAACTAAAATGTAACGTGTTACAGGTTTCTATTAATTGAAAACCAGGCGCGTAGCTGCCTATACGCGAGTACGCAGCTGAATCCACATTATTTTGACCAAAAAAAAAAAAAATAAACGAAAGTAAAGCTATTCATCTCCATTTTTATGCTAAAATAAATGAATTTTCGTTGGTCAAGAAAGCTCTCCGGAGGCCCCAAAACGCACCAAATTGCACCATTTATTTCAAAATTTTCAGGGGGGCATGCCCCCTGACCCCCCTAGATTATTTTGAATCCACATTCTTTATAGGCTAGCTACGCGCCTGAAAACGGCCTTCAACAGAAATAATAAACAGACATTTTAATCAATTAGCTATGTTGTTTTACCTTTGAAAGTTTCTATAGCAAACATGGATATATTCAGAACCCAAAAAAAAAACGTGTTTGGTCTAATGACGTGCATTTATTGTGTAGTTAAAATGCTAAACAAACAAAATTGACTTGAACTTTAAAATTTCATCATCAAGTACGATTTGCCTAGTTATAACAGCTATAAATCTTATGTCGTAAAATATTTTTCTTCCTAGTGTCACTATAGCCGCACATCCATTGACTGTACAAGCACAGATTTTCGATATCATAGGTTTGGCCTGCTAGCTGGTTTTAAAAGAATCAATTCACAGAAGGTCTGTTGCAGGTTGCACGTTATTAGGGTTTTGCTCGTACAAATAAAAAACAAGGCTAAATGAAGAGATGGAGCACAGTTTTTAAACATTCCAATAGTGTCAAACAATCATAAAAAAGGTCTACCATAATGGTTCTAATCATCAACCAAAGAAAACACTACCGCAACCTGAACCTTACAATCTTGTAGTATTTAAGACTTAGTTTATATCGGTGAAAGGAGACCTTCCCACTGACCTAAATTTATTAAACCTTAACCCGAATGACAGTCACCTTGAAGATCCAATTGTCCAAAAACTTTAACATTGGCCATAATTCCCTTGTTAGTAAGTGGAAATACTTCATACTTGGGAACAAAACCCCTTTGGACAAGACCTTCCCATTGACCTATATTTATTTGACCTTGACCTATGAATGAGTGTCCTCAGCTCAAAGGTCAAAACATCACTTCGAGGATATTGTCATCTTTCATTGACAGTTCTTGTTTCTATCTGAAAGCGATGCAAGTTCTAAGAAAATAAGGGCTATGTAATGTGGCAAAGGAAACATGCAATCCAATAGATACTTTTGTAGTCAACAAAATAATGAAGACAGAACGTAAGATGCGAGAGATAACTTTGTAGAATAAGTAGCTAAGCTAACAAAATTCTGAGAAGAGAAGGAAAGACTCAAAAGATAACTTTGTAGATTATTTAATCAAGATAAAATACTGAAGACAGTATACAACACGTACATGCGTCCATTTAAAAAAAACAACAACATGACAATGAAAATCTCTTTTATTTGTACTACAATCAGCCTCGAAAGTCAAAAGATTGTCTTCTAAAAACAGGTCTCCCTATTACGGAATCATGTTAAGGTCAATCAAAATGTCGCCCTCGCGCTTAGAGGTAGACGCTCTACAACGCGACGCGACATCGCGAAAATGCGACACGACGCTCGATAACGAAAAGCGACGCGCGAAAATGTCATATGAAATATTACAATGTCATATCGTATTGTCGCGCTATAAAAGCCCGAAATATCGCAGTGTCGCTTCGCATCGTTGTGCGTCGTATCGCATTGTCGCAGTGTCGCGGCGCGTTGTCGTCCGTCGCTTCTGCACTTGTGAAGGCCTCGACGCACGACAGCGCGATACAACGCTCGACAATGCGAAGCAACGTGCGACAACGCGATGCAACATTTTCACAATGTCGTATCGCATTGATTCTCCCATGGTGTCTGTGCCTGTACCGCGACACACGAAAATGCCAAAAGACACTAGACAACGCGGCACTAGACAATGCGACGCGACATTTATTGGAATATCGTATCTCGTTGTCGTGCGTCTACCGGTGAAAGGTTTAAATGTTACTAAATCTATATGCCGTCTGACGGTGCGATGACAAAATTTCACGTGCCTGTGTATTATCCGGCCCTCCCAATAGCCATATCGCAAAATTTTTAGAGCATGACCATGAAAGCCGCATTTTCTTTGTGAAATTTGTTCTTTATTTATTCGACGGCCGGAATATACAATTTGCACATTTCCGGTAGACGCACGACAACGCAATAAGATATTCCAATAAATGTCGCCTCGCATTGTCTAGTATCGCTTCGCGTTTTCGAGCGTCGCGTCGCGTTGTCTAGTGTCGTTTGGCATTTTCGTGTGTCGTGGTACAGGCACAGACACCATGGGAGAATCAATGCGATACAACATTGTGAAAATGTCGCATCGCGTTGTCGCTTCGCATTGGCGAGCGTCGTATCGCATTGTCGTGCGTCGAGGCCTTCACAAGTGCAGAACGTGACGGACGACAACCTGACGCGACATCGCGAAATGACGCACGACAAAACGATATGACACCGCGATATTTCGTTTGACATTGTCACGCGTCGCTCGCGTTGTATCGCATTTTCGCGATGTCGCGCGTCTACCTCTAAGCGCGACGGCGACAATTATTGGCCCCAACAGGATTCCGTACTCTATGGAGCTTAAACTCAACTATAACTGCAGTAAATCTACTCATAAACGACCCTCTGCTATAAGGACGGTCAGAGTAACAGGTATCTGTTAGTTCTGTTTTCAGTAACATACTTCCCAAAATCAATGTTTTTGTTCAAAAACCTAATTATTACATACATTGTTCTTTTGTAAGTTACGTCAGTTCTTTCCAATTTAAAATCCTCATAAGGTAGTTGGGCTAGTAGGCCTACTGTAACGATATCATGTATGTGGCCGAGACGACCGAATGTATATGTTTACTGCCAATGTGTTGAAGTGTGCACATTTTTAATATCGGCGATGCGTTTTAAATGGAAGGGCTGACAATATATCAACACACCAAGTTAAAATGAGGAAAAAGACTGCAGGTTTGAAATTGAAACTCACAATTTATTAGCGATGTAAAGGTTGTGTTCTTGATCTTGAAATGCTAGTTTGGATCATAAACCTTCGGACAATGATGTATCTGGCATAGTGTTTGGTCAAAATTCTAAGAAAATGAAAAATCTGGTTTAAGAAATTTCTTTTAAAAGACTATATGGTTTTGAAATTCATTTTACATTTAAAGTTTAAAATGTGACCCGTTTTTGGATCAGGGGCATACTTAGAACCATTTTGATAAAGGTTCACAACATCAAACTACATACCAGATTTAAAAAGTTTCTGACCTATGATTTCTGACAAATATTTTTAAAGAAATTGTCTATATTAGTCTATTTAAATCATTTGACTATGGTGATGGAGCAAAAACTGACATTGGCAATGTCGGTAGAGGTCCTCTAGGCAATACTCCATGCAAAATTTCAGAACTATGTCTTGTGGTTTCAGACAGCCTGAGTGTTTTAAAAACTTTGCTATATATTTCTGTGAATAACATGTGACTCCCAGGTAGATTGAAGACAAAAATGGCTTTGTAAAGTATAACTATTTAATACTACATATACAATGTACCAACTTTCTCAGAAATCTCAAACACGATTTTTAAAAGTTTGTCTATACAAGTCTAAGGAGGGCAAAGTTTGAACACTCTTGGTGAAGTCCACTGAAAATGATCGGTGCACAAACTTAAACTCAGGACCTTGTGTTATAATACAAGAAGAATTTTAAAGATCTTAATTCATATATTCATATATTTGTGTTAAATTTTTGACCCATCAAGTGGGGCCAATAGTTAAACCTGGGACATCATTTGAACAATCTTGACAGAGGTTCACTGGAAAATAATACACATGAAATTTCAAAGCTCTGAGCTTGTTCATTTGAGACAAGAATCTGTTTTCAGTTTGTGTGTGTGTGTGTTTTTTTAATAGCCATAGCAGTCAAAGTTCTGCATGGAAAGGTACACTTTTAAGTTGTGCATGCTATTGGCTAATTCTATATGTTGAAAAATGATTTCATTAGAAAGGTATTTTCAGAGAAACATATGTAAATTGTTTTTCTTAGGGCACATAGACATGAAAGTGTTCATAAATAAGTCTATATTCATCCGAACATTGCATAACAAAAGCTATTCACATAAACAATTTTAATGTATTCAGTGTATACCTATTGTACTTATAATTCTTGATTGTCATCCAGTGACATCTGGTATCATTCGTATTCATCTGATTCTGAGAGAAATGGAATTCTCTAAATTTAGAAGCATGCCTATTTAAAGTTACCGTCTACAAGAAGTATTCATCCAATTTACAGTGGATGGGAAGCATTAAGTACCGAAATGAATAACTAATTTTCACACAAATCCACATTTTTTTTCAATACAGGTATATGAAAGGGTAAGTAGTTTGCATGACAACTGATATTTCTTATTCAAGTATCATGCTTGATACTCACTGAATCCCAGAAAGTCTAAATCAAGTTCCGTAATTTTAGGTGAAGAATAACAGTACTTTATTAAACAATATGCAATCAACTAAAATCTTATTCTGATTAGATTGATAAATGATAAGTATTGACAAAACTCAAGATCTTGATCCGGGAGTCCCCGAAATACCAGGAGAAAATAAGCATGTGTAACGAAGGTCAAAGAATCTGATAATGTGTGAGCATGTGTCCTTGTAGGTGATGTTTCCTCTTGAATCTTTTGTTACATTCTTTACAGGTAAATTTCCCTTCTGAAGAATGTATCGTTTCCATGTGCAACTTCCAGTTTCCTTTTGTCTTGAACATCTTATTACAGTGGGAACATTGAAAACCAGCTAAAGGTTGGGCTGTCACATGTCTATTCTGTTCAAGCTGGTTTACGTCGGCGCCTAACATGTGAAGAAACGGAGGATCTGGAATAAAAAAATGTACATGATTAAATTTATCAACGCAACAAAAATCAGTAAGTAATTCCTCTTATATAAAGCTAATAAGCGTATGCGGATATGAGACAAGAAGGTCATAAATTGAACAATCTTGGTACAGAAACTCTTAATGACATTGCAAGAAAATATCTAAGTCCTTGGCCTTGTGGATTCAAACCAAGAATATTTCTCAAGTCTTCCTCATATATGCCAATGTAAAATCAAGTGACTTCCAGAGCTCAGGTCCATTGATGAACCCAGTGGCATAATTTAAACAATCTTGGAAGAGAGTCTCTAGGTAAACATGTCTGCAAAATATCATAGCTTTATGGTTCAGATTAGAAGATTTTCAAAGTTTTCATATATAAGTATGTAAAATGTGATTCCTGGGGTGGAGCCAACTTTGACCCAGTGGCCATTATCTGAACAGTTTTGGTGAAAGTTAACTAGACAATGTTACAAACCAAATATATAAGCTCTTAAATTTGTAGTTCTTTACAAGAAAATTTTAAAAGGTGAATCTTTAATAAAAATATTTGAATACCTTTTGTAGAGGTCTACTAGGCAATGCTATATATACATACCAAATATATTAGCTCTGTGACTTACGGTTCTACCTATTTAAATCAGATCCCCGAGAACAACTTATTTTAAAACTAGTTGTCTTCCTGAAACAGGTATTATTATTTCACTAGCATTACAATACTGAAAGGTGTGAAAAAACCATGATCAAGTAAACGCCAAAACGAAAACAGTGAAGAGCTATGACAGAACATCAATATTTATCAGTGACTCCTTGGTTGTTCTCGACAATATGATCCATTTGAACATTTCAGAACTAAAATAATTAGCTACTTACGACTTAATCAATGTAATGATGTTCCTTAAAGCTTTTATCGCTATTTGTAACAAACTTGTCCTCTGATATTTCTATATGACATCAACATGTCACATTTAGATGATAAATTTCATTTATAATGCTCGATCACCTTTGCTGTGATTTTTGCAGATGACTTCAATATGTCACATTAAAGTGATAAAACATTATTATTCTCAGTCAGGAGATTTTAACTTCAAATCACAATAAATTTCAGGTTTGAGGGTAACTCACAAATTCAGTTTGAACAGATTGCATTTGGTTCTGTTAAATATATCCAACTGCTGACAAGGGTAAGTGGAATACCATATAATTGGATTAATTATCAAAATCAAGAAAGAACAAAAATAAGTGCCAGCTTGCTGCTATTTAGTTAATGAAAAGACAATAAAAGGTTTCCATATGTCTTTTCAATTTCCTAATCATTTTTAGGTTAAATATGTGTCCCCCTGTCAGTGAAAAAGACTTCCAGTCAGGCATATTTTCAGTTAATTACTTGTAAAGGATCACAACACAATGCTAAATTACAAATTTTAGAAGACTCGGCTTCATGATTTCTGACAAGATTTTCAAAGACTTCTTCTATAGAAGTCTATTTGACCTGTCCGATGTAGCCAAAATTACCAGAAGTGGCAAAGTTGGGGCAATCTTGTTAGAGATCCACTGGGCAATGCTTAATGCAAAATCTGAGAACTCTAGGCCATGGGGTTCCAAACCTGGGAAGTTTTAAAGATGTTCCTATATATTTTTCTACAAGACCCCCGGGGAGGAGCAAACAATGAAATGGGTAAATTCTGTTATTTTAGTACATTAATTAATCTTTGTAAGTGTACAGTAACTGCACCTTTAACAAAGCTAACATGAATCGTACATCTTGAGCTCAGGTAATTCTATTTGTTCCTATTTCTTTTGTATTTTGTTTCAGTTTTGACAGGAGGTTTGATGCATGCTGAAATGATTATTACCTCATAAGTTTACAGGTGTGAACCTACTTAAACCTGCTTAAATAAGGGGAAACAATGTTTCAATGCATAATATCACTTTAACCAGGCAAACCCAAAAGCAAGCCTTCATATGATCATTTATTGTATTCTTTTGTCAAAGTTTCACCAAATACAACCAAGTTTAAACACTACTCCACTTGTAATGTAAACATAAATTTCATAAATAATTTAGATAATGTTTTTGGAAGAAAATTCCATTTAAAGACCTGGTGGTTAAAAGTAGCTGGAAACCAAATTTAAGAGCTTTTTTAAGCGGTCAGACAAGATCTAAAAAATAATTTTATTTGTTAAATATCTTACTGGAAAACTTGATCAGAATTGTTTCAAGTTGCAAATGGAACACATCTGCTATTCCCACAAATACTGCCGTAAGTTTTGCACTGTCACAAAGTTCTGTCTCTTCATGTATATTTCAGATCAGCAGCAAAAATATTACAGGTTTTTAAACACATAATTACTCAAAACCAAAACTGGCAGTTGTTAACCCTTAACCTGCTGGAACCGAAAGTGATTAGCCTTTGCCACCAGTATAGAGCCAAGCCAGCCTGCACATCCGTGCAGTCTGACCAGGCTCTATACTGTTGGTAGCTCAATTTTTTTGTTTTGATATTGAAATCCCTTAAACTTTGAATGGACTGTTCCAAATTCAAAGCTGGGCAAATCCATTACAAAAATTCAGCATGTTCAGGGTTAATATTTCAATTCAGTATTATATTCCTGGACATGTCAAATCTTTTACTACAAATGTTATTAACAATACCACTTTTTCGGTCCATGGTCAAGAGTCTTCCCTCATGAAATGTTAGTAATGGGCCACAATATACTGAGGCAGTTATTTACAATAGTGACTTTGTTAAATGTTTTATTCCTGTTGTAGTTAATAATCTTTTATAAATGTTTATTTAATAATCACCAATTATCAGACTCATAAAGAACTAAAGGCTTAACTTAATACAATGCAAACTGTCTTTTACATACCAGTATCAATGGGGCCAAAACAGTGATACCTTGTATTGGCCCTAATAAGAAATGATTTTATTGGGTTGTTTAGATAAAATCTCTGAACAGATTAAGTACGTAACTGGTTATCATTCACATTTTTTTTCCAGACAATAAATAAGTAGCCTACCACATCTTACCAAACAAAATCTCCTTATCAACGTAACTTGCCAACGTAACTTATCAACGTTACTTTAACTATTGTTGCACAAATTCATCTCAAAACACTCTTATATTGCTATACAAAGGTAACTTAGAATATACAATACATACTTTTAATATGCAAGTAATGCTCAACATAATTACAAACTTATTTCATGCAATGTTTCCTCAGCATATCTTCAAGGGTTAATTGGCAAACTTCCACTCTGTCCAAACTTTTCACAGTTTATTCTTAGTTAATCGTTAACATTTAGCACACTGAAATAACTCCGAAAATATTTTTTACGGAAGCTTCTTTCCACAACTTCGTTCCGAGATTTCTTAGAATATTTTAAAATTTCTGCACCAGAAGTGTCTATCAATGCCCTTTAAATGATCACATAAATATGACTTGGCAAGCTATCACATGTAGGTTATCTTTAAAACAGCAAAAACTTTAAACACATGCATACTTTTACTAATTTTCATATGTACAGTAGTAGGTAAGTGTAGTTTCTTTTTTTTTTTCAGTATTTTTTTACCATTTTCCACTGTCTTTGTAATTTCATTTTTTTTCCAGTATTTTTTTACCGTCTTCTATTGTCTTTAGAGCAAGCACTTAGTTTTACCCATTTATGCCTAATGGATTATGCCATCCTTCTTAGTTGGACACGTCCATTTTCAATTAAAATGGTTTCTGGTATAAATTTTCAATTTCATTCTATTTAGGGAAGTAAGTCCATATTGTGGCATCTGATCTAAGTCTGCACTGTTTGCCTATGTCCAATGTTGGGGAAGCTAGGCATTAATGGGTTACACCAGTCTTGAAGTGCAATTTCACATTTTATTTACGCACTTTTGAATTCTCTTCTCACGTTTTCTTGACAAAAGGTCAGATGGTATTAATATGCCTCAGCATGTGGCCAGTAAGATGATGTTTCATTCGAAATGCCTTCTTGCACACTTCACAAACAAAGTTCTTCTCTCCACTATGTATTTTCATATGTGTTTTTAAATTCTGCTTGAATGTAAACTTTTTTCCACACACTGGGCAGGTTGGCATTTTTGATCTATCGTAATGTCCATAATAACCGTACTTTGCAGCAGGTCGACCTGAAACAAACCAAAAAAAAACAAACATTATTTTTCATTCTAAAGAACAGGACAAACAACACTAAACTATAAAGATCTCAGAAGTTGGTTAATTTGTTTTTCATGTTATCATCCAATTTTGATGTATATACAGTTCCATTTCAGGTGTTGTTTTATAATTATTACACATATAATATTTCCAAGATAAAAGCCTTCAAGGCGTGTTATTGCTTGAATTTCACTAAAAATGAGACTGTAAATGCATTCTTGAATATTCCATTCAAACAAAAGTATAGTGATTTGTTTGATTGGTTTTTATACAATTCAAATCATTCAACACCAAAAGAAAAAAAACACTTTCATCTCCTATAACATTCTTTTTAATGCTCAACCATTTACAGAAATACCACTAAGACACACAAAGTCTAAGAGTCTCACTTTCAAAGATATAAAAATATACTAAATATGAGGTTTTACATGTGTTAAAACTATTCTTCTAAAGAGCATCTAAATTTACAGAGACAAGGGACATTTGTTATGTTTATAATTTAAATCTGACTACCCACAAGACCGTTGCTAATTTGCAATTAGTTGATGTAGGGCTGATAGCCATTGTTAAAAATAATTAAAAATAGAAAAATGAAACTGAAAAATATTTAGAACAGGATAAAGACATTCCATCTATCTACAAAAACAACTGATGTTAAGTGTACAACAAAGTTGGGTTGTAAGTTTGATGCATTTTTATGTTTTAAATGAATACAAACGGCACTCAATTTTAACATTTATAGTATATCTGGAGCTGAAATGCAGCCAAAATGGATGGAACATGATCCGTCACATTTGTATATTTCCACAAATAACAGTTATATTTTCAACAAAAACAAGTTCATGTATGTAACAAAAAGAGCATATTTTAATTTTAGTGGGTAAATTCTATGTAATCAGATTTAAGGGTCATGCTATTGAGTCCGTGAATTGTCATATATTTTCACAATGAAGATGGTATGAAATAATTTTACACTGGTCAATGTCATGGGTAAATCTATGTAACAAAAATTGACAATATACTTTCAAAGTGAATGTTTCTTCACCACAGCTCAGCAGCAAGAGAATTTTTGAAATTAAAATGTAACTTAAGTTTCATTTGTTTATGTGGCTGGCCTGGCTAGCTCAGTCGGTACAGTACGGATTGTCAACCTGGACAATCCCAGTTCAATCCCCATCAGGGCCGGCAAAATTTCTCCATGATAATTGATCACAGACAATGCATCTATAGGTCATTTGTCCCTCACCTCTAAAGAAAGCGAGGAAGTAGTCAGTCACTTGCAGAGAAATTGGTTAGTAAACTGGTTGGATACCCAGGAGCACTGGTTAGGTGGACTGACCGCCGGGATATGACCTTAGCTGTTAAAACTGGCATTAAACCCCAATAAAACCAAACCAAATCATTCTTTTATATGCCTTTGAAAACATCATATAAATTGTATTAGCAAAAATAATGCTTTAATTCATGTCCAAAGGGACAAACATATATACAAGGAGGCTTTCAGAAAGAAAAAGGGAGAAAAAGCTTGCATTGCAACATAGCATTTACTTTCTTATCTTCTGTAATCAGTGCTAAATATCCAAAATGCACTAACAATGAAGCCATAAATTCGACAGTTAAAATCATCCATGCCACAAATCTCTGGTAACAGACATACCTGGATAGTACTGAACAATGATAAATGAGCTGGAAACTTCCCATTAATGAATACTGCAAATGTTGTTCCATCCTGAGCCTACAGTACATCAAAACATTTTCATTTAATTTGTAGTGAAGGTCGCTAGGACAAAGACTTTAAGAGCAACAAGATCATTTTCTAATCACTGCCAATCTTTTCCTAAGTTATCTAAACAGGGTCAAACCACTGAAGAATCATTTCAAAGGTGAATTAATAAGAAAAGTTTTTGACCTAAAATCAGTAGGGGTCATTAAGTTTTGGAGTTTAAGGTTCTTAGGTAACTTGATGAGAAAACTTGAAAGCATGTGACCTTGACCTTATGGGCAAAGATGTAAACACTTTAATGGCTAATCTTCTAATTACAGCCAGCCTTCCATTCAAGTACGAGCCAGCCCTTCTTGCTCAATAGGTACAGCATCGGATTGTCAATTTTGACGATCCCGGTTCAATCCCCATCAGGGCCGGCAAAATTTCTCCTTGATAATTGATCTGTATGTCATTTGTCCCTCACCTCTGAAGCAAGTGAGGAGGTAGTCAGTCACTTGTGGAGAAATTGGTTAGTAAACTAGTTGGATACCCAGTAACACTGGTTAGGTGGACTGACTGCCGGGATATGACCGTAGCTGTTAAACTGGCGTTAAACCCCAATAAAACCAAACCAACCAAACTATTATAGTATGAGAGACTCAAGTCAAGTTATGCTTATAAAACATGACTGGAAACCATTTAACAAGAAACAGTCACTTTAAGCTTGACCATTTACATAATGACCATGGAATCTGAGTAAGTCATCTTTTTATCATGAAAAACTTTCTAATTCCAAGGAACCTACATGGCACACATGATGGACCAAAACATTTTCTCAACAATTTACCTTTGAGTGTTTCCTAACTAAAGTAAATAGTCTGAACAAATTACTGTTAAACTTTCTTTTAACTAGAGATGTCAAATGTTGCAGTACCAGTGAGACAAGGAAGACACTGAGGTTGAAGTCTGATATTTGAAAATTGGTGTTAAGAAAATGAGCCTTTTAAACAAGAACATTAACTGTAACTAAATATATGCAACAGCATGCTTCCATTAATTTACAATTCACATTATGAACTGTTGTGCTGAAAGCTGTGTCCTTGACATTGGAGCTAAAACTATATAAGTGACATTTGAATGACGAGCATATCATTGCACTTTTAAATTACAGACCATGGTACTGTTAAAAAAAACATTAACCTGCCATTTTTCTACATTTCAGTAAAGAAGATTAAACACTTTAAAAAGCCACAAAGTTAGCATCAAGACATTAAAATGAATCTGACACAGAAGCAACTATAAACCCTGGCAACTATAAACCCTGGCAAAGAAGGCTTGATATAACAGTAAACACACCTCTAAATGCAAGTAGTGATTCATGCTATGTTTTATAATTAACCTAAGGACTACAACATTTTAAGCAATGCAGTAAAAATTCATTAAAACTTTGTAAAAGTCATGGCAATGAAACAGAAGATAAACTGCATTAAACAGACATCTATTATGGCCAGAGACAAGTGAACATCTGATTATCTATGCCAGTTGTTTTGAAAGAACATGCGATTATGGCCAAGTAAGATTTAAGTCTTGCACTCTGTACCAAGTCCTTGATAAACTAGGGCTATCACTAAATGTGATTAATACCCTTGCAAGACTGCTTCTGAACTGAGGAAGTTATTAGTAACAGAATAGTTTGTAAAAGAATAAAACATAGAGTTATGGTTGTGGGCAATTAAAGCTAGTTGTGGTACTTGTACATTGCATTTTCTGTCATTGTGCTTGACCATTGTATGAAAGTGCACAGAATTCCAAGTGGTAGTTTTCAAGTTATGCCCAGACAAGGAAAACCAACAAGGGCAATAACTGTGCAAATAGTGAAGTCAGAGTTATAGCTCTTCTACACTGCACATCCACTCATTGTGCTTGACCATTGTATGAAGTTGCTTTGAATTCCAACCTGTAAATTTCAAGTGATGCTCTGGACAAGGAAAACCAATTAAGGGGAATAATTCTGCAATTAGTGAAGATGGAGTTACGATTTTTAAACACTGCACTTTCTCTCATTGTGCTTTACCATTGTTTGAAGCTACACTGAATTCCAACCAGTAGTTTTCAAGTTATGCTCTGGACAAGGAAATCAAACAAAGGGCAATAACTCTGCAAATAGTGAAGATGGAGTTATAGCTCTTATACAAAGCACTTCCTCTCATTGTGCTGGATCACTTTATGAAGTTGCATTGAATTCAAACCAGTAGTTTTCAAGTTATGCTCTGGCCAAGGAAAACAAAGGGCAATAACTCTGCAAATAGTGAAGATGGAGTTATGATGCACTTCCTCTCATTGTGCTTGACCATTGTTTGAAGTTATACTGAATTGAAACCGGTAGTTTTCAAGTTATGCTCCGGACAAGGAAAACCAATAAAGGGCAATAAGTCCGAAATAGTGAAGATGGAGTTATGATTCTTAAACACTGCACTTCCTCTCATTGTGCTTGACCACTGTATGAGGTTGCATTGAATTCCAACCATAAGTTTTCAAGTTATATTCCAGACAAGGAACAACCCAACCAACTGCCGGACAAACCACCAGGTGACTCCTATATACCCCCCAAACTTCGTTTCAGGGGTATAAAAAACCAAGACTTTTGTTATAAAATAGCGACAAGCATAAAATCAGACCCCTAAAACATTTCATAAGATAGCATACTTTATCACCAAGTTAATGTACAAACCCTGCACTGTTCTTCAGGCTGAATTTATATGGAAGAAGACACAAGAATGATAAAATTTGGATATTTATTTGATAAAAGCAGAACAATTATAGAATGATTGCCCACATGCCAATTGCTGCTATGATGAAGGATAGCTAACTAATGAGAGGCAAAAAAATATATAAAGAAGAAATTTCAATGAACAGACTTTAATAAGGCAGACTAACAAAACCGACTCTTTCAGATATTAGCAGAATGTCACTTAATCATGACAATTAAGCAAACAAATCTAACTGAGATGATAAAACTGATATCCACCTGAGCTTAACAACTTGTAATTAGCTAGGAGACGGAATATAAGTTATATGGATTGTTAAGAAAAGCAAAATGTTCACTGTAAAATAGCTGAAATGAAAACGCAGCTTTAACACATTATCAGGAAAAAATGTAAATGTTTTAGAAAAAACTTTTCTTCCTAGTTCAGTGTAGAGAAATATTCTATCAGAAATGAATAGAAACTCTCACCAGCGCTCATTTCACAGACATATACATTTCAAACAAAAGTTTTTTTTTCTTTTCTTTTTTCAATGGTTTAAATTCTTTGTTATATCCTTGCCTTGAATCTGTTTCCAGATAATACAGTCATATGGAAAGTGATCAAGTTATGCAAATTATGACTGTTCATTCCACTCAAGGTTGTGAATTTTAAGCACATGTTTCTTCAATGTAACTTTCTGGCGGAATGGCTTTGAACAATGTGGGCAGATGAATGGACGCACTCCTACATGAATCAGATAGTGTTTCTTCAGGTTCCCCTTCAGAGTGAATGTCTTTTTACACAGTGGACAAGGAAACAGGGCATATGTTGACCCCTGCACAGGAAAGTATGGCTGAAAGTTGGGAATCTCGCAGTCTCCTAGTCCACTTGCTGTTTGGACTATTTCACCTGAAATGATAAAAATGCATTCATTTTATAACATGTACCTTGGCTGTTAACAGAATTCCTAAGAGAACTACTGAAAACAGTTGCTTGTTAAAAAAAACATCTGAAAAGCTTAATGCTAAACACACTATCTAACTGTCATGGAAAACTGGTGAACTTTAAAATAACATGCATTTTCAAAGAAGACAGACCACTACTTTTCTGGTTAAGACATTGAGTGTATAACTGAATTCTGGATTACTCATTTTTACACCATTTTGCTTTTTCTAACACTTTAAAAGGGAATGGCTGTGTCTGCATTAAAGCAATTCAATCCAGTTGCTTTTGCTTAATACTCTAACAATGTCTTGACATTTTTAAAATATGCATTGCACAAGAAGCATGTTCTGACTGTTACAGAAACAGCAATAGATATTTACATAAATGGTGACTCCTTGGATATAAGTATTAGGATGATAGTGATGGTAAAATGCAATTATCATGTATAATTGCTCAATTATTGAAGTCATTTTGCCACAAAGCATGCTAGAGAAATAACAAAACATAGCATCAGTTCAAGGAATTTCGAAACAAAGACATGTTGGAAAATGTAAAAATGTATTAAAAGCTAGTTGAGCTGACTAATGAATGGATTTTCATTTCTATTTATTTCTATCACTTATTATGTTGTGTTCTTTTCTTTGCACCATGCTTGCACACTCCTTAAACTTTAAGCTTAACTATCAGCAGAAAAAAAACCTATGAACTGGAAAATACAAAAAATATATATGGTTGGTTTGCGGAATATACCATAAGTTCTGATACACAACGATACCAAAACAATAATGCTGCTGCAAACAAAGAATGAAATAATATGAAAGCTACAAAATGTATTGAAATAATTTTATTTTTAAACATGTTCAATTACACATACAGTTTATTTTTTACGCTTTCTGAATTGTTCTGCCAGTTTTTCGGGGTGTCTAGTAGTCACATGACTAAGCAGATGGTCAGTGCGTTTGAAGCGCATGTGACAGTAATCACACTTGTATGGTTTTTCTCCTGTATGGATCAGAAAGTGTTTCTTCATATTGCCCTTCTGTGAAAATACTCTTCCACAAAGTGAGCAGGGAAAGCCAAGTGTTGGTACATCTTTGTCAGGTTGTTGTTGATGTTGTAACAGAAGATCTGAAATTAAGAGGAAAATTGTAAAGCTGAGTCCCAGTCAGTCACTTGATGTTGCTTTAGTTAAAAAATACTGATACTGAACATCGACAGCATTTTACAGCTGTGTTTCTAAATGTCCTTGTACGTCATCAACTTGGTAATAAATTCAACAAATCCAGTAGGTGCCATTTAAATCATCTCCTAAATAACGCTCTGCTATTAGGATCTGAACGTCACCATAAGAAGGTCACTTTTAATGACCATTCAATAAGCCAATCAGTGCCTTGCTTTCAAGTTTTTGAAGGTGAATTAGTTTCTATTTTAAACCATTTGAACGCATGTGAAAAATCTATATTTAACTGGGATCCCAAATAACTCGGTCATTTTCTGCCATAAACATCAAAGTTAATTGAGCAAATCTTGTAAAATATTAAGATAAGTGTATGTGTTGGAAAATTTCGAGTAGCTTTTGACATTTGATAGATACTGCATGTATACCAAAATAAGCAGGCCCGTTTACTTGAACATTTCAATCACCATGCTCATACCCGGTACTCTAATTAATATTCATTTAGTAAATACAAATTAAAACTTTAGTTAACTTATACTAATCGAAGGAGAATTCATTTATACTACGAAACACAAAATATTTTCAAAATATTCGAGATGATTTAAACATGCTAGAGAAGTTTACACACTCAACATAAACACACCATGTGTACAGGTAAACCATAAAGATGTGTCATAAGAGGAACTCTCAGTGTCTAGGATATAACAACAATACTGGAAATCCAGATTATTAAGAAGACAGAATTGAATGGGTCGCCTACAGATCTAACCGTAGTTAGATCATGCACTTAAGTCAGATTGCAATCGACGCCAAACAGTAATAAAAGGAATTTGATTAAGACTTTTAATAATGCATTTATCTAACTACTTTTCTGCATTTTAAACTGTCTCACCAAAATTTTGACCTCCTAAGTAGAAGAATCAAATATGTGGCTAGAAACATTATCCCAAATGAATATTAACAATTTCTGTATTTCAATGGTAAAAAAATAAAGAATTTCAAACTGCACAAGTAAAATCACATTGCATTTTGAGTTGCTCATTCTTGATTTTAGATGACACAATTACTACTGTCTTTCTGTTACATTGTAACAACAACTAGTGTTACAGACATGATGGTCTATCTCAGTGTATGTTGTAAAAATAATGTACGACTAAGAATTCATGGTAATTTAACCAGCATGAGATCACTATGGATACCAATGTCCAGCTAACAAACTACCGGTACATGAAAAGAGAAATGTGACTCATTATTTAACAGAATTTCTATTCATAACAATAAATATCGAAATTTTCATGTACAACTTATATAAACATTTACAGTCTGAAAAATAGCCTCACATAACCTCAAAACTGTCCATTTTAAACTCTTTCACTGCCACTCAAAGTAATATGCCTAATATTCTTATACTCAACAGAAAAAAACTGTAAAAAAACTAAGCACAAAACTATAACCCATGCGAAACAAAAATAATGACAAATTAAGAAATTTAGCATGTGTTCTCTGCCTGTAATAGAATAATATTGAAAATGGCAAATATACTGTACCATAGGAGGTAAAGAAAATATAAGAAATGTATCTTCTTATGTGAAGAGCTATTTATTGATTGTTCTACTGTAACTATGTTATCACAGTTTTTTTTTCTGTTTAACTCAGGTACAAACCAGAAGCAAATCATACATACATTTAGAACATATTAAACAAAACTTAAGAAATACTTATCTGTTACTGATTTTATCGTTTCATTCAATGCAAGTTAAGGGTATGGTCGAATGTATTATGGTCATAAAACAAAACAGAAATTATCTTAGAACTTTTGTTGGAGCCAAAGCTCCAGTTACAGGAAAAGTATTTACCCAGTTTGTTGTTTATAGAGCAAAATATTTTCTTCTCACGTATGAATTCTCCTGTTTTTTACCAATTAAATTAATAAAATTGTGTTATAGCAAAATTAAGTGGCTGAAGTGTATTTTCATGAAACTGGGGCCAGGTTCTTGCATTTTACAACCCCTCTGATCTGTCAACCACATTTATATGACTGCTATGTACTTCTGTAAATAAAAGTTGTGTAGAAAAGAATGGGAAAAGATTCAGAGCTTGAAACCTACCTTTTAATTTTATGAGCAACAGTGTTCAAATGAAAGATTTATTGTTGCCCATAGACAAATTAAAATCTGTGTAACAATATAAAGGAGTCTGAAGAATGAAATAATGATACTTTTTCAATTAGAATGTGTATCAGTTTAGCAAAACATACTATTGAAAATTCAGGAGTGGTTCATGACCCAGGCGCAATCAAACAAATTGGGACAGAACAAAATCTAGAGACGCCCCCACATTCCTCTGTTTTGTCACAAAAAAATCCTGTACAACTACAGGTGCGTATAAACAATGTCGAGTATAGAAATGCCATTTATGCTTAATCAGGGGGCATAACTCTGCCAATCTCCAATAAATTTGTGTCCAAATACCCAGGTGAATAAGTTCACTTGCTGACAACTATTATAATGAAGTATCATGGCTCTAGCAGTTATACGTTTAGAGTTACAGGTGACACAAGTCTAAAAATCCTTTTTTTTTTGCTTAATCAGGGAGTATAAGTCTGCCGATCTCCAATCAATTTGCGTCAAAATACCCAGGTGCATAAGATCACATGCTGACATCTATCTTTAGAAAGTTTCATGGCTCTAGCAGTTATATGTTGTGAGTTAAATGTGACACAAACAAGCATGACAGTTGGACAGTGTGACAGCAGGCAGACAGACAAGGGCAAATCTATATGCAACCCCCTTCTCAAAGTGGTGGTGGCATAAAAAAGGTATGCAATGAAAACTTCTCTCTATGACACTACCATTGTAGCTTTTAAGAATCTAATCAAATTCTTTCTCTATGTCATAACAATAATTGTTTTATGATTACACAATATTGATAAAATGCTTCAATATGATGCTGCCATCTTATTTACCCATCCTACAATCTTTAAAACCAGTGAGTTTCCTTCAGATTTAAAGAAATCACATTCAAGCTGCAGGCTACATATTTGTACACTAACAAAAGGCAAATCTGTAATAGCAACTATGCTATATATTACTCACTAAAGGTAACATATTGATTGTTATCATGTAGTGAAGTCCAATCATAAAAACAAATTTTTCATATTTAGAACTACTTTCTGTTTAACCCTTTTCTCCATAGATACGTGTTTTAACGCATATGCGACCAGTGCAGATCCAGATCAGACTGCACATCTGTGCAGGCTGATCAGGATCTCCACTGTTCGCTTTTATATACATAAAAGAATTTCTGACTGAAAAGCAAACAGTGGAGATCCTGATCAGACTGCACGGATGTGCAGGCTGATCTGGATCTGCACTGGTCGCATATGAGATTTAACACTTAAACATGTGGTAAAGGGTTAAAGCAGATTACATAATAATTTTATGAATATGAAACATGTGTCTCTGAAGAGAGTCTTTTCTACTAAAATATTTGCCACATGTTCTACATCTGAGGTTTCCATTGCCTCTGTGAATGGCTCTATGTCGACTTAAGCTACTTTTCGTGGTAAACTGTTTTGCACAAGTTTCACATGCATAATTTCGTGTATTTTGCAATCTTTTCACCCTGCTGTATTGTTCTAGTCTTTCTTCATTAGGGGTCATGTCAGATGCTGCCTCCTGTGGTTTCAACACATTTTTGAAGTCTGAAAATACAGAAATTTGTCTTTTGTATTCCACAAATGCATTAAGAATAAATGTAAATGGTGCATTCATGCACTTAAATAACAACAGTTTGTAATTGCACTGTATTTGCACAGAAAATTTAATAACTGAATTCATGTAGTTTATTTACGGCAAAACTATTTCACAATATCCCAAGTTAAAAGTAGTGATGGTTAAAACAACAGACCTTTTTGGGTTGCTCATTATGTGGCTCACAGAATTTTAAGCTCATTAATCAGGACTTTTGACTGCAGATATCATTTTATTTCATTTAACTTCAAGGAAATACTAGTGTTTAAGAAATAATCGTGTCCACACCTTACAGAAACAACCAAGTCACATAATCAGTAGGCTGCAGTTACAGTCACATGACCAACACATTTCTTAGTCTGGTCACATGATCAATACATTTCAGAAATACTCTTACACAGTATCAAAAGAGCTAAAAAATACTTGGATAACATAATCAAAAGCTTTCAAAACACACTTCTGTCTATATAATGCAGACAGTAAATATAATTTAAATTTGATTTCTAACAGGAGAGTGTTATTTTTTTCTTACTTTTAAGCCAGTATTCTGTTAAAATAAGGTGGGACATAATAATGACATATGACTGTATTAAGTCAGTTACAGTGAATCTTGGACAGTATTGGTGTAACTTCAATGTGCAAGTAAACATGGACAGTATAGGTGTAACTTCACAATGCAAGTAAACATGTACAGCATAGGTGTAACTTCGCAATGCAAGTAAACATATACAGTATTGGTGTAACTTCACAATGCAAGTAAACATATTAAAGGTCATGTGACACGAATTTTTGACCTCGAAATTTTCATATGAGCGAAAAATATATATCTAACTATGACTGTTTTACAAAATTCCGCAGGTAATTTTCATCTTAAAGATGTTTTTATTGCAAATTAAAATCCATATTTTACGCTCTTGGTTGCGCGCACCTGTCACGAGCGAAACTGGAAGTGACGCACATTTATCTCTTGCCACTTTACACAGCTGCCTGGATTGTTAACAAAAACTTTAAAATTATGATTGAAAGTGAAAATGTAGGCTGAATATAGTAAAAATCAAAATTGAACAAGTTAAGCTAACTTCATGAATATACATTGAAGATTTTTTAAATAAATAATTTGAAATTTTGATGGAATTACGAAGCCAATGAACTATATTATATAGAGGCTAGTTTAATCAGGGTTATAGAATTAAAAGATACATCAGTGAAAATATCTAGACTAAGAGATATTTTTCAAATAACTGATCCAAAAAGATGCTTACTTTTATCCGATGCTGTTTGTTGGAAGACTTGATTAACTAACTACAATCGAGAGAATTTTTCCATAAAAACATTCTCTTCACAGTGATGTGTTGCATTTTTGTCTGTGGTATATTTTCCCTGAGGTACGTGTAAGTAATCTTTGACTAGATCTATGAATTTTTTCATGATAAATGCATATTTTTCTTTCTTTGGCTTATTCATTCTACATTTTTTTGAAAACAAAACAATAATGATCAAAGAACAAATAATATGAAGAAGCCCTAAAAACTATGTCAAAATCATAACACAAATCAGAGACATATTGTCTCTGCACAAATACATTATTTTTTGTTTTTGTTTTTTTTAATAATTTGTTCACATTTAGAAGTCAAATGATTTTTATTTTCATCATAAATAGATCCATTAAATTTAATTATCTAATTAAAATATGTATCTGCATGGAAGCTTCTTAACTAAAAGTCGTTCAGAAATGTTAATTGGAACAAGCTATTACATAATGTTTTCACAAGTGTGACTGATCAAAAGTTATACAATCAATTTGTAAGATCACTTGCCATAAAATTTTGCTATTGTCTCAACTTTATTATTGATTGGGTCATAAAAAAGTTAATTTCTTTGTTTCGACAGCTATGCAGAATATACAAGGGTCCCATTTAGGCAGGTTAATTTGCATAAATCCCACAGTATAAGGCGTGATTTATGGATCTTTGACATTTCATTGGATATTATTTATAAGCAGACACAAATTTCTACTTGATGGACATGCCGTATTATTATTTTTCAAACAATATCCAAACGTGAAAATACACTATAGTGTGAATTTCCATTCCTGTGAAACAAATGTTAACACATTAGATCACCTAAATTCACTTCAATTTTACTACACTTAAATGAAAAAGAACTTTTTTATGACGTAAACATCAAGTGAGGAAGTATTACGCAGCATGTAAAAACGTGGAGGAGATAGTTTTATATAGAACCACAACATGGAAGAAATTGGAATATTTATTAAGGTAAAATTACCACCCGTTCTCCCGGCACAAAGTTTGAATTTACTTATAAAAATCGAGAAGTAATCACATTAGTTTATTTAATTGACAATTTATAGCATGTTATTTTTATAAGTGTGCCTTTATCGTGTTTCTTGCACTTGTGGTTTAATGTTAAATTTTAATTTAAAAACGGATGTGTTATGAGCAGTGTAATTCTGCACTACTGTCTGGTACAGTAGGGATAAATCTACGTCACAGCCAAAAAATGCGGCGGAAACTACCGATGTCGAAACGGAAACAGCCGATCATCAAAAACACGTTTTTTTTGTTATCAAAAGCAATATTTTCATAATTTCGCAGTTAAACCATTTTAATCAGTACATTATGATTATTTTGAAAAGACAAAGTTGCTATAGTCGTGTCACATGACCTTTAAGTATTGGTGTAACTTCACAATGCAGGTAAACATGGACAGTATTGGTGTAACTTCAGAATTCAGGTAAACATGTTCAGTATAGGTGTAAGTTCACGATGCAGGTAAACATGGACAGTATTGGTGTAACTTCAGAATTCAGGTAAACATGGACAGTATTGGTGTAACTTCAGAATTCAGGTAAACATGTTCAGTATAGGTGTAACTTCACAATGCAGGTAAACATGGACATTATTGGTGTAACTTCAGAATTCAGGTAAACATGTACAGTATAGGTGTAAGTTCAAAATGCAGGTAAACATGGACAGTATAGGTGTGAGTTCAAAATGAAAGTACATGGACAGTATAGGTGTAACTTCACAATGAAAGTAAATATGTAACAGTATAGGTGTAAGTTCACAATGAAAGTAAACATGACAGTACAGGTGTAAGTTCACAATGAAAGTAAATATGGACAGTATAGGTGTAACTTCAAAATGCAAATAAACATGTACAGCATAGGTGTAAGTTTACAATGAAAGTAAACATGGACAGTATAGGTGTAAGTTCACAATGAAAGTAAACATGGACAGTACAGGTGTAAGTTCACAATGAAAATAAACATGGACAGTATTGGAGTAACTTCACAGTGCAAGTTAACATGGACTGTATAGGTGTAAGTTCACAAAGAAAGTAATCATGGACAGTATAAGACTAGTACTTCACAATGAAAATAAACATGGACAGTACAGGTGTAAGTTCACAATTAAAGTAAACATGGACAGTATAGGTGTAAGTTCACAATGAAAGTAAACATGGACAGTATAGGTGTAACTTTACAATGCAAGTAAACATGTACAGTATCAGAATAACTTCACAATGCAAGTTAACATGGACAGTACAGGAATAACTTCACAATGCATCTTATCATAGACAGTATAGGTGTAAGTTCACAATGCAAGTAAACATGGACAGTATAGGTGAAACTTCACAATGCAAGTCTACATGGGCAGTTCAGGTATAAGTTCACAATGCAAGTAAACATGGGCAGCATAGGTGTAAGTTCACAATGCAAGTGAACATGGACAGTATAGGTGTAAGTTCACAATGCAAGTAAACATGTACAGTATCAGAATAACTTCACAATGCAAGTAAACATGGACAGTACAGGAATAACTTCACAATGCATGTAAATATGGACAGTATATGTATAACTTCACAATGCAAGTTAACATGGACAGTATAGGTGAAACTTCACAATGCAAGTTAACATGGAGAGTAAAGGTGTAAGTTCACAATGCAAGTAAACATGGGCAGCATAGTTGTAAGTTCACAATGCAAGTAAACATGGACAGTATATGTGTAAGTTCACAATGAAAGTAAACATGGACAGTATATGTGTAAGTTCACAATGAAAGTAAACATCGACAGTATAGGTGTAAGTTCACAATGAAAGTAAACATGGACAGTATAGGTGTAAGTTCACAATGCATATAAACATTGACAGTATAGGACTGGTGTAAGTTCACAATGCATATAAACATGGACAGTACAGGAATAACTTCACAATGCATATAAACATGGACAGTATAGGTGTAACTACACAATGTAAGAAAACACGGACAGTATAGGTGAAACTTCACAATGCAAGTAAACATGGACAGTATAGGTGTAAGTTCACAATGCAAGTACACATTGGCAGCATAGGTGTAAGTTCACAATGCAAGTAAACATGGACACTATAGGTGAAACTTCACAATGCAAGTAAACATGGACAGTATAGGTGTAACTTCACAATGCAAGTAAACATGGACAGTACAGAAATAACTTCACAATGCATATAAACATGGACAGTATAGGTGTAACTACACAATGTAAGTACACATTGGCAGCATAGGTGTAAGTTCACAATGCAAGTAAACATGGACAGTATAGGTGAAACTTCACAATGCAAGTAAACATGGACAGTATAGGTGTAACTTCACAATGCAAGTAAACATGGACAGTACAGGAATAACTTCACAATGCATATAAACATGAACAGTATATGTGTAACTTCACAATGCTAGTTAACATGGACAGTATAGGTGTAAGTTCACAATGCAAGTAAACATGGACAGTATAGGTGAAACTTCACAATGCAAGTGAACATGGACAGTATATGTGTGATTCCACAATAAAATACTTTTATAAGTAAGTGTTGTAAGCATTATAGGTATTTTCAGAAGTCTGACAAAAATTACCTTTGTCCTTCAGGAGGAACCTGGGTAAGCCTGGTATTCTTTTTTCCAGGGCTTGGACCTGAGACTGTTTTATCTCTGAGAAGATAAGTTGTAGACAACTACTGTATACCCAAAAATCCATGTCCATGGAATCACTCTGATCAGATTTGAAGTAGAAAATTTCAGGTAAAAATTTTAATTGTATTTTATTATCATTACAGTCAAACTTTACCTTTATAATAAAAGAAATTCTCAAGACAAAACAAACTTGGTATTTTGATATATCGCTTTGATTTCAGTCTAAAATTCACTTCAAATATCAGGGGAAATCTCAAGACACAAGAACTAGTAATTTCCATTTCTTACTTTAGTATTTTTGATTTATATACATATTTTATACATTTTTTTATGAAAACATATCTAGTGCAGTCTTGCATACAAGATCAGACTATCTTAATATGTTTTTGCCGGCATGTAAGATTATATTATCTTACACCCCACCCCCTATGTCAGATAAGCCACATGACAGCTTTGACATGGCATAATGTTTCAAACCTATGACATCATCAGCTTTTTTATTCAAATGATCTATAATGAAATAGTGAGCAAATTCCCATAACTAATACTGTATACAAGATTAAGTACCATCCATGTACTTGAGGTTCAAATTAGGCAATCAGGATATAGGGGCAACTGCATTTGGCAGATTCCCATAACTAATACTGTATACAAGATTAAGTACCATCCATGTACTTGAGGTTCAAATTAGGCAATCAGGATATAGGGGCAACTGCATTTGGCAGAAACTCAGCAGAAATGCAGTTCATTTTAGAAATGCAGTTGCCCTAGGGCTAAATCATCCATTTAATCCCTTAAACACATTACACATTCTTATACCAAATATTACATGTGTCAACTAATTGACCAAGTTACGCTAATGAAAATGTACTCGCTCCATTAGCCAGTTTCTACAATTCCCTTGTTTGATTACAACAATAGGTTTTAATTAATGTTTTCCCCTTTTATGTTCTTTGACTTTGTACTTTAATGGATCCTCTTAATTAAAACTAATTAGATAGATTTTCTGAATGTTACGTTTTTTCTTTCTACTTCTGTTTTGAAAGTTAAATAACAGAAATCTGAATTTAATTTAACTAGCGTGTTATGAAGCAATTACACTAAGTTCAATGTAAGAATGCTTTTTCATGCATTATCGGGTTTCATTCCTGCTTTTAGCAGTAGTTAAGTAATTTCAGAGATGCTTTCATTAGTTCATCTGCAGAATTTCAGTTATGCAAACAAGAAGTTTACCATAACATCTGATGTTAATGACAAGGAAGTACCACATACCAGAATCCTTTCTATTACATGGAAGGGTTCAAAAGAGAAAGAGACAGACAGACAGACAGAGATCCTAGAAAGCCGCTGCATTTATATTGTGATTAACAGGCCATCATAGCCTTTATATCAATATGAGGTTCATATGTTCCTAGGATGTGGTCAGCTCAATAGAATCTTCAGGTATTTCATGTGGATATGAAAAGTATTATCTTCCTAAAAAAAAAAATCATCCATGGAAAAGTATTGCAAACTCAAAGCATATAAGGAAAAAAAGTTTTATTTGAAAGAATAAAGAAAACTACATTACTTGCACATTATTCATTAAATTGTTTAGAGGGCAAAGCATTAGTATGATTGTAAAAAGAACACTACCATTTTAAGACAAGATCAACAAATCTAATATATTTACAGATGCATCAGTTACACCAGTATTTTCTGTTATTCAGTGACATTTTACAGTCTAGCAGCCCTTATAATGAAAATGTTAATTATGTTCTTTCTTTGAAAAATAGTTTCACATAATTTTAGAAATTGACATGTTCTGTCTTTAATAACATCTGTATTGTCACAATTCTGACAAAAATGTGACAGTATTACATTTCATAGCTAGCAACTTTTTATTTATAACTATTATAGAAAACATTGTGTGCTGTGTTTTCAAACTGTAAAATAATTCTTTTCTGTTACTAAGATTTAAATGTAGAATTCGACTGAGACCTTTGTACTGACAATCGGATTTTACTTTTAATTTTTATCAAGGTTAATATTAACCTCCTCTTGCATACATATGAAACAACAGCTTTTGGAGAATTTAACTCTGTAGTAGGTGCTCTTTTAAAAACTGTATTTTTACCATTTCATAATGTCACAGTTCAGAGCTATCATTATCTTTAATCTGACCTCCTATCATAATTCAACTTTGACCTTACCTCAAGGTCATACTGAAAGTTTAACACCTAAAAACTTTAATTCACATTTTCTGAAGGACAGTAGGGAATAAAACCTTAAACAAACAAAAAAGAATTCATCTCATGTAGCCATGCTTCATCTGATCTTCACTGTAAATCTGACCTTCACTCAAGGTCAATCATTTCAACTTTTCATAGTTGTCTTAATCTGGTCTGAATGTTTTGATAATAAATGTCCTTGAAGGTGATGTTTCCTTCTGAAAGCCTTGGAGCAGAAAGGACAGGTGAAGGGTTTGATCCCCATGTGTATCAGACTGTGACGGTCAAGGTCACATCTGGTACCAAAAATCTTCCCACATGACTCACAGGTTGTACTTAAAGATGACCTTTTATCCTCTGGTGTATAACCTGAAACAGGAAAAAAAAAATTATGAGACTGAAAACAATTTCAGGCTGTCAAAATCGTATACAGTCAAACTTGTCATATGTGACTTTCCATGGGACCATCCCAAAAAGGTCACATATGACAAGGAGTCTTTTTATCCAAGTCCACAAAAATGCAGTCAAGTGTTTCATATTGCTATATGTACATGTTTGTATTTTCTTAGAGTGTGTTATTTTGTTTTGTTGATGATATAAGATAATCTCTCTTTACATAATTTATTCTATTACAGAGTTAAAATAGTTTTGAAAATAAACATGTGTACATGCATTATTATAAAAAAATATCATATTCAAAAATAAAATAAAAACATTAAAATATTTTCAAGTCGGCCATCTTTACATCAGTATTCGATTTGCTCAGATGTTTGTACATGTCTCTATCCACACGTAATCATTGGTCAAACAGTTGTAATCATGCCTATCCAAATGCAACGATTGATCAAACATCTGTTATCATGCATTCATTCATAGGTTCAAAGATAATATTTTTAATGTTTTTTTCCCTCTGAAACTTGGACAGTTATGACCACTTGTTTTGTATTGTAATTGAAATATACATCAGTTGCAATGATATGGTAAAAAAACTGTGAAAATGCACTATTACTGCTTATTGATTTGACTGACACAATTGTGCCCAAAGGTCGAGGCTATGGCGCTGTTGTGTCCGCCAAGGTTCAAAGTGCCAAAAATATGTTTTTACACGAGACACAAAAATTACAGTCGTTTGTCGCGTCAGACAGGTAGGCATTTAATTCAGTGATTTACACTGGGCAGTCTTAAATAGGGTCGTATATGACAGGCGGTCGTTTAATTCAGTGAGTCGCTTAAAGGTAAGTTTGACTGTAACTGCACTTAGTAGATATACTTAAACCGTAAAATAAAAACATGAAGATGTATGTCATATAAATCACAATGGATAGATAAAATCATTATTGAAATAAAGGTGACAGCATGTACAGTAAGCAATGCAGAAGTTTACCACCCAATGAGAGCTTCCTCAATAATAAAACTGGGAAGTGAAGTGTCAAGGTCTTAGTCTTCCCTGAGCCCACATCAACACATCAAGCGTCATGAACCTAGCATTGATACAGAATCAGAACAAAATACATACTTCACTGAGCCCACATCAACACATCAACAAATCAAGCATCATGAACCTAGCACTGATACTGAATCAGAACAGAATACATACTTCACTGAGCCCACATCAACACATCAAGCGTCATGAACCTAGCACTGATACAGAATCAGAACAAAATACATACTTCATGGAGCCCACATCAACACATTAACACATCAAGCATCATGAACCTAGCACTGATACTGAATCAGTACAGAATACATACTTCACTGAGCCCACATCAACACATCAAGCGTCATGAACCTAGCACTGATACAGAATCAGAACGGAATACATACTTCACTGAGCCCACATCAACACATCAAGCGTCATGAACCTAGCACTGATACAGAATCAGAACAAAATACATACTTCACTGAGCCCACATCAAGCGTCATGAACCTAGCACTGATACAGAATCAGAACAAAATACATACTTCACTGAGCCCACATCAACACATCAAGCGTCATGAACCTAGCACTGATACAGAATCAGAACAGAATACATACTTCACTGAGCCCACATCAACACATCAAGCGTCATGAACCTAGCACTGATACAGAATCTGAACAAAAAACATACTTCACTGAGCCCACATCAACAGATCAAGCGTCATGAACCTAGCACTGATAAAGAATCAGAACAGAATACATACTTCACTGAGCCCAGATCAACAGATGAAGCGTCATGAACCTAGCACTGATACAGAATCAGAACGAAATACATACTTCACTGAGCCCACATCAACACATCAAGCGTCATGAACCTAGCACTGATACAGAATCAGAACAGAATACATACTTCACTGAGCCCACATCAACACATCAAGCGTCATGAACCTAGCACTGATACAGAATCAGAACGGAATACATACTTCACTGAGCCCACATCAACACATCAAGCGTCATGAACCTAGCACTGATACAGAATCAGAACGGAATACATACTTCACTGAGCCCACATCAACACATCAAGGGTCATGAACCTAGCACTGATACAGAATCAGAACAGAATACATACTTCACTGAGCCCACATCAACACATCAAGCGTCATGAACCTAGCACTGATACAGAATCAGCACGGAATACATACTTCACTGAGCCCACATCAACACATCAAGCGTCATGAACCTAGCACTGATACAGAACCAGAACGGAATACATACTTCACTGAGCCCAGATCAACAGATGAAGCGTCATGAACCTAGCACTGATACAGTATCAGCACGGAATACATACTTCACTTAGCCCACATCAACAGATTAAGCATCATGAACCTAGCACTGATACAGAACCAGAACAAAATACATACCTCACTGAGCCCACATCAACACATCAACAGATCAAGCGTCATGAACCTAGCTCTGATACAGAATCAGAACGGAATACATACTTCACTTAGCCCACATCAACACATCAAGTGTCATGAACCTAGCACTGATACAGAATCAGAATGGAATACATACTTCACTGAGCCCACATCAACACATCAAGCGTCATGAACCTAGCACTGATACAGAATAAGAACAAAATACATACTTCACTTGCATTTCACAATATTCAAATTTACCAGAAATTAGCAAAATGAAATATCAATTACAAAAGGTCCTGGAATAAACTCATTATTATCTATTAATCTATCAATTAACTATGTAACAAAGTCCTTAGTTGTTGTCTTACTTACAGCAGTACCCAGGTGGATAATGGATGGTCAGATGGATGGATGATAGATTGATGGATTATGAATGGATGGAAAACCTATCATCAAGTGCATTTCAATGCTATTAACTTTCACCTCACTTCCATTTAATTCTTGCAGGATAAAGGTTTGGCAAGAAAAGACATGTGAGGGAATAGTATTCAGTAGAATTTGCAAGTCTTCCTAAATGATTTTTCTGAACAGAGGAATATGTTATCATATTGTCAAGAAATTCTCCCAAAACATTAAAACCCTGCCTGCTTCTGCAATTTGACTTCATACTTGGTTTAAAAAACAAAAGGTCACTTTACACCACGGACTACCAGATTCCACTATAAAATGAACACCCTGAAAAGCAGTTATCTTGAAAGTCAATGAAAATGAAGCACACTGTTTGTAATATAAACCAGAAGTATTCGACACATTAATAAATTTAAAGACTGTTGTGTTGCTTCTAAAAACCCAACCAATGGGAGGAGCAGAAGTTCGGCTGTAAAAAAACAGTTAAGACGGAGGGTTGTATATATGCTCAGCCTCCGGTTTTACTCCAATAATGTTCCTCATCCCTCAAAGCTTTTGATGAGGGCAAGATCAATTAACAGTCACATAACTGTAGCCATCCAACTAGTATGCAATGGCTCACTTGTAATTCTATGAGGTAACTACCTGACTGTAATGGACCACAGTATGTATTTCTATAAATAGCAAATTAGTCATTCATTGTTACTGTTTCTTTAATAAGGATAATGATCTAGATGCTATCAGTAGATATGTATTTAACTGTTATTATACTGGTGTATATATTTATTATAATAAATTCACTAGAAACTCAAAATTACATTTTTTTATTAAGGTTTAATGAGAAAACTGGAGTCAAAAAGGTAGCTGGAAATTCATAATCTTCACATGTCAACACTAGAAATTTAACAACAGTTCAGCATATCACACTTCTAAAGAAATCAATGATTAGGGGGAAAAATTTGTAATGCATAAAAAATACGAAAAAATTATTTTTTTGGCGGGGGAGCATGATGCTGGAATTGTACTTGAGATAATTACATTACGATACTAATAAAGATAGAATAATAACTATAATTTTTCTATATGTATTTAATACAAGGTTTGTCCCGAAAGTAATAGGACAAGGCCACTTTTTTAACATTTTTCCATGCACGTATAAAATATTATACCACAATTTTCATCGAGGTCTAAACTCCTGGATTTTTAAAGTTAAAATTATATTTCTACACACATACTGCCGCTGTAGTCACCATTGTAACGTCAGTAATGAACTATGGCGCACTTTGAAATTAGAGAAAAACAAAAATGTTGTAACCATAACAATGTAAACCTAGATTATGGGAAGATTGGCGCCAAACTTTTTTAAACATGAAATGACATCATTTTCAATACTTGATGACATTATTACAGTAAAGTCTCGCTTTGGGACCGACCCTTTTTTGAGGGCAAATCAATATTACGACCGCTTTTTTCCGGTCCCGACTTTTTTCCTGTATAATTCAATGGTCGTAAGGTCTGATATTACGACCGACCCGCTACTACGTATTACGACCACTTTTTCGGGTCCGAATTCCAATTTTACAATGAAAGTGGGACCCCATAAGACGACCATTAACTGTTTACTAAAATGACACGTGTCACCAATTATCACCAATAAACAACATAATACGACAATCGTCATCAAGGTGTGAACGATTTGCGGTACAATTTATAAACATTAATATTAATTAACTTTAGGCTATTAGTAATTTAAAGGAAAGTTATTATATACTTCAATGATTGTATCATAAAAATGGTACTGATTAATGCAGAACAAAGAAATACGTCATGAAAGACGAAATAGGTGTTAATAATGCCCAATTTCGGATAGGTACATTATTACGGCTACGAGTGAAAAACTGTCAAAAATAAATCGTGTACAGTAAGATTTCAATGTTGCTAATTATGAAAACAGTCTGAAAGAAAAATTGCACTGTATACTTTCGAGTTTTAATTCATGTTATGTTGCACTTACATGAAAATTATGTGAAAAAATATCATGTTATTGTAGAAAAAAATTGATGCCATTAGTTAGTATTTTTCCATAATTTACTTTTTCAACAAGGTTATAATAGCTAATGATAACCCTTTACAACAGATGAGAAATTGATTGAAGGCTAGCACGGGTCTCAGAATTAAGACCGACTCGATATTAAGACCACTTCTCCCAGGTCCCCAAAGTGGTCTTAATAGCGACACTTTACTGTACAAAGTTTGCCGTTAATTAGTCGCATCAAAGTAGTTAAAGGTTTGGTAGTTGGATAAAACAGTAAATAAAAGAGGGAAAATGAGTGACATTGTTGGTAAAGGATCTTCCGAGTTTTATCAAGTTTTGTTTGCAAGTGGATATGATTCGATATAGGACACTTTATCTTCCGAGTTTTATCAAGTTTTGTTTGCAAGTGGATATGACTCGATATAGGACACTATACGAATTGAAAACATAATATATCATCGAAACAATGTTCCAGCAAATCATGCAGAGGAAAGTTTACTGACTATAAACTTTCGTTTATAAACACAATTCATTATTTATTTCATATATAAAACAACTTTTTTTTTTCGGAAACAAAAGTGACTTTTACCAGCTGTGTAACTTATGCAAATAAATCTCCGGTAGTAAAAATGATGTCAAATGACCTAAAGTCACCTTGGCAATATTGCACTTAACTTGAATTTAATAAACATAATTATAGACTACACATTTATACACAAAATTATAATTTCTCTTAAGAATATTCATTTAAAAATATGCTTCTACAGCTAGCACTGTTTGGCTAAAACTATAACTCTTTTACAAAAGAATAAACCTGAACTGCAAAAAGCTTGCATTTTTGTGTTCCAAATGTAAAAAACACTATTTTTTTCTTTAATATAACTGTGCACTGCACTTTGGCGACAACAACAACAACAACACAACAAAACATCTGCTTTAGGTTTTCTGGTGGGTTGATAGCCACTTATTTCAAATGAACATGCCACTTGTTCTGAATGAACACTTTCTACGTGTCTAAAATGTTAAAGTAAGCAAATTTGAACATATGCTCTTTTTTGAATGATGAATTATTTTTCATTTTACTGTGAATGATCCAATAAAATATACATGTAGTATATCTTTGGTTAATTGTACAGTGTGTCCCTTTAATTAACCCTGAACATGCTGAAATTTTGTAATGGATTTGCCCAGCTTTGAATTTGGAACAGTCCATTTAAAGTTTAAGGGATTTCAATATCAAAATACAAAAATGGAGCTACCAACAGTATAGAGCCTGGTCAGACTGCACGGATGTGCAGGCTGGCCTGGCTCTATACTGGTGGCAAAGGTTAATCACTTTCATTTCCAGCAGGATAAGGGTTAAAATCAAATAAGACTTATGTTTTTAAAAAGTCTGTTCCTAAATTGTAGATAGTATAATTAATATAGTTAATGAACTATTTATAGTTTTTGCTTGTTCTTTTGATCAAAACAGTTCATGTACAGGTTTCCTGAAGAACGTCCATTTTAATAACTATTCAGTTTATGAAATTCTTCTCAATGGCAGTCAAAGTTCATTAATAATATCACAACTGCAAAGGAGAGAAATATTTTGAAGACAAATGAAAACAAGAAAAGGAAGTAACCAATGCTTAAATTCTGTCTTTATGGCTAAGAAAGACATTCAATATTTCAGATAGCAAGTATCATGTGCAGACTCAGTACAACCAGTCGTAATTTTACATTTATAAGTCAAAAGCTTTATGAACAATAAATCTATGTTTTCTGAGATGATGCGACAGTCTGAAGTATTTGCCACAGATGTTGCACTTGTGAGGTTTCACTCCAGCATGGATCAATGCATGTCTTGACAGATCTGTCTTATTTCTAAAGCTCTTGTTGCAGTCTGGACACTGGTGGACATTAATCTTACTAGTTACTTGACCCTCTGATGAATAGGTTTCCATAGACTTTGTCAATATGTCTAGCTGGCCACTGTATGAGGCATCTGTCTGGTTTGGAAGCCTTCCATATACAGCCATGTCTGTAATATAAGAAATATATGTTTAGTTTTCTGTTTGGTTAGGAGGCCTTCCATATATAGCCATGTCTGTAATGTATGAAGTATTTGTAAATTTTTCTGTTTGGTTTCCTTAAACAGCCATGTTTGTTATATAAAAAAATATCTACTTTGTTTATCTTCTACAAAGTAAACAACATGAATACATCATTTGCAATTTACAGCTAGTGATATGTCATAACACTTTTGAAGAAAAAAATATCCTACCACATGCGACCATTCAGCAAATGAATTATACTTGAACCAATACTTTCAAAGGATAATGTAATTTATTTCATTGACTACACTATAGTGAATTTCTTATTGAGACCTAGGTTCTCCATCACATAAAAACATTTAGTTATATTATAAAACCTGTAAATTTACAACTAAAATAAAGACTCTTCTTGGGTTTCATTTGCAGCTGTAATATAAACTTAGTTTTATTTTTCTTCCATATATGGAAATTTTAATTATTCAGTTTGTTTGATTTGTTATGGTCTTTAAGAGAATGATCTTCAAGTATGTGGTAGACAGAATCCTTTGAACAACAGAAATTTAAAGACTCTTTTGAAAAGCCAGTGCCTCATGTAAATGACAAGAGTGCCATGATGGCACTGGATTGCTCACCTGAGGACTTTGGCTGTGGGTTTGCTGTTAAGCAAACATATAAAGCAGTATTTCATTTTCTAATTTAAGATATGAAGGTGCCTACAAACCAAATACATGTATCTTAAACATCAGTCATTAAATAAAGGCTCTATAACAGTATCTATAAATATCTATTATAAGCTATGGTGACCTTGACCTTGTAGATTAAAAAAAAAAGATTTTTACAGATTTTATTCTATATTGCTATGTAAAACTTATGGTGCCTCAGGCAGGGCTAAAAGTGACCCCAGGGACATTATTTGAACAAACTTGGTAGAGGTTCACTAGACAATTTTAAACTCTAGGACTTGTGGTTTCAGACAAGAACATTTTTAAAGATTTTTTTATACATTGCTATATAAAACTTGCGACCCCAGTGACATTATTTGAACAAACTTGGTAGAGGTTCACTAGACAATTTTAAACTCTAGGACTTGTGGTTTCAGACAAGAACATTTTTAAAGATTTTTTTATACATTGCTATATAAAACTTGTGACCCCAGTGACATTATTTGAACAAACTTGGTAGAGGTCCACTAGACAATCCTCCATGGCAAATTTCCGACCTCTGGGCTTAGCAGTATTAGACAAGAAGATTTTTTAAGTTTTTCATTCTTGTTGCCATAGCAACCAGAGTTCTTCATGGAATAGAATTCTTTTAACAACTTTGGTAAAGCTTCATGCAAGGAACATTCAAAGCGATACAAAGATGGTCAAATTATATGAAAAGTTACAATTTTTATCCACATTCAATTACTATCAGGTAGATTTGTCAACAGGCAAATATATTGCCAAAAATTTATCAATGATAAAATACGACAGAATCAATAAAAACAGTAAAATATGAAAATTCAAAATAATAACATTTAAAATTTCAAATAATTACATGAAAGCCTCAGATCCGTATAATTATTTTAAATTTTTATTCTACTATTTTTATTTATTTTTTTATATTCTATTTTTTACAAATTTAGGGAAACAGATTTGCCCGCTGGCAAAGTCCAAAATGGTAACCTTTCATAATTTCCTACCTTAAGACAGTATGAAAAAAACATACAATTTTTTTTCTATTTAACAAGGATATAAGATAAACAAAAAACAGTGACTTCTGAATGCAAGTTTTTAAGCAAGATATTATGATCTTTTTAAGCTATTTTAGACATACTAAGTATTTTTACAAAAGCACTACTCCTAGGAATGATTGTATAAAAACGTTTTCTAGATGTTAAGCAGCATAGGGATAATTTTCAACCAGTTTTCTGGTTCCCATTTTTACCATTTAGGTACTGATAATTTCTTGCGAGTGAGATCTTTCACAAGGTATTGCTTATTCATTCCTTTTGAATTTTTTTTAATCCACTGAACACTGTGCAAGTATACTATGCTGGTTAAGCCTAAAATTCTTTCCACAGATTTGTCAACTCCTTTATGACGATCGTAACTCGGCCTTTTCTGTCAACTTCGTATAAAGACCTCATATTTAAGTGTATGAATACACCAAATGGTAATTCACTCTGGCTTTAATAAAAATATAAATGATTAATACCCCCAAAACACCGCTACAGAACAGAGGAAGCTATCAATTTAGTAACAGAATACTTCGTAAAAAAAAATGAAAAAGAGTTATGGTTGTGGGCAATTAAAGATAGTTGTGGTTCTTGTACATTGCATTTCCTCTCATTGCGCTTGACCGTTGTATGAAGTTGCATTGGATTCCAAAAAAATAGTTTTCAATTTAATCTCCAGACAAAGAAAACTAACAAAGGGCAATAACTGTGCAAACAGTGAAGACAGAGTTAAAGCTCTTGTACATTGCACATCCACTCAATGTGCTTGACCATTGTATGAAGTTGCAATGAATTCCAACCATGAGTTTCCAAATTATATTCTGGAAAAGGAAATCGAAGGAAGGGCAATAACTCTGCAAAAAGTGAAGATGGAGTTATAGCTCTTATACAATGAACTTTCTCTCATTGTGCTTGATCATTGTATGAAGCTGCATTGAATTCCAACCAGCAGATTTCAAGCTATTCTCCAAATAAAGAAAACAAAGGGTAATAACTCTGCAAATAGAGAAGATGAAGTTATGATTCTTGGACAATGCATTTCCTCTCATTATGCTTGACCATTGTATGAAGTTGCACTGAATTCCAACCAGAAGTTTTCAAGTTATCCTCCATACAGAGAAAAACCAACAAAGGGCAATAACTCTGCAAAAAGTGGACAAGGAGTTATGATTCTTGGACAATGCACTTCCTCTCATTGTGCTTGACCACTGTATGAAATTGCACTGAATTCAAACCAGTAGTTTTCAAGTTATGCTCTAGACAAGGAAAACCAATAAAGGGCATTTACTCTGAAAATAGAGAAGATGGGGTTATGTTTCTTGGACACTGCACTTTCTCTCATTGTGCTTGACCATTGTATGTAATTGCATTTAATTCCAACCGGTAGTTTTCAAGTAATGATCCCAACAAGAAAAAACAATAAAGAGCAATAACTCTAAAAATTGTGAAGATGGAGTTATGATTCTTGGACACTGCACTTCCTCTCATTGTGATTGACCATTGTGTTAAGTTGCAATGAATTCCAACCAGTAGTTTTCAAGTTTTGCACCATACAAAGGAAAACCAATAAAGGGCAATAACTCTGAAAATAGTGATGATGGAGTTATGATTCTTGGACATTGCACTTCCTCTCATTGTGCTTGACCATTGTATGTAGTGGCACTGAATTCCAACCAGTAGTTTTTAAGTTATGCTCAGGACAAGGAAAACCAATAAAGGGCAATTACTCTGAAAATAGTGAAGATGGAGTTATGATTCTTGGACACTGCACTTTCTCTCATTGTGCTTGACCATTGTATGAAGTTGCATTGAATTCCAACCAGTAGTTTTCAAGTTATGCTCCGGACAAGGTGAACCCTGACCGACGTCCCGACCGACCGACCAACCGACCGACTGACCAACCACCGGGTGACTCCTATATACCCCCCAAACTTCGTTTTGGGGGTATAACAAACACGGCAGAACTCAAGCAGTGTTTGTCTTATGCAATAGAAAAAATGAAAATAAATGTTAATTTAAAGTATAAACAGGTAGAGGCTTAAGAAATGTCTTAAATATAGCAGACACCACATGTATTATAAAATAGTCCAATATGGTGCCTACCACATTATTTCCAGGGTGAATTATTGAAGTCGCCCGAGGTGTTCCGAATGCTTTACAAGTCCTTATTAAGTCTCTATTACAAAGTGTGATGAGCACATATGAACAATCCTTATGACTGTGCTGGGGCAATGCATTACTCACAAATTTCTTTTTAGGTTAGACATCCATGAAAGGAAAACACAGCTCCAAACATCTTTTCGGAAGGAAATTGCTCCTCAGCCAAAATTCTTGAGATTTATTCAGTATAGTTTAATAATCAACAAAAGCTGCAAGATCTTTTAAATACTATAACTGGTTTCTCATCTTCAAAATTCAATGAAACTTAATTGACACAAAAGATACTTGTTTTTCCAATCTGACTGAAGTTCACAATCTCCCTACGGTTACATCTGAAGACGACGCATTTATTTCTGTCTTCTCGATAACCTGGAATTTCCACTATTGTTATTTATATCCAAGCCAATGACACTGTAGTTTATGACACGTCTCGATAGCTTACATGTACACATGGTGTGTTCAGACAGTGTGTAAACTTATCTAGCATAACAATGTTTGTTATCGGAAACGGAAAATGCTTAGATATTTTGAAAAAATAATATTCTGCACAAAGATTAATCTCATTATTTTGGAAGATCTTGACAAATAAATTTACCTGAGTTCAGTGACAGTTTATACATGGCAGACAATTGTTTGGGATCCCAGCTATATAAATAGATTTTCACAAGTTCAACATTTACTTCCATGAGGGTGGAAGCATTGCACTGATTGGCTGATGGATAGGTCACGAGAAGGTGACCTTCTACTGGTTGTCCTCAGATCCTAATATCATAGCGATGTTTAGGATATAATTTTAATCAGATTGCTTGTTTTTCTTGACAAAACACCTTTCAGGGGAGACAAATTTTTAAAAAGAGTGTCATTGTTAGGGGCTCGTCTTCTTTCTAGATAGTCCGATCTACGACTTATTGTCGCTTGGATGAAACATTTAACCTAGGGCTATTCACATGCCATGTTCATTACATGAACATGTAAAAGCACTACAAATATTTCTGGAATGGGATGATTTATGCATCTCACACTAAAAATAAACACTTCATGGGCGTAGGTAATATGGGAACCTGGTACCCGGTAGAAGGTGATAGCAAGTTATTCTGGTTTTGTCAGTTTACATTTTAACAAGTGTACCTCAGTAATGCAGCTGCATTCAACACTTATGACAAAATAAATTCAAGGAATAAGACTCTGTGGAAGTCAGGAGTTAGTAATGAACAGATCATCTAGAACAGTGAGGCGTACAGTAGATTGATTAGAATCACAAGCTCTCACCACAGATAAAAAGAAAAATAAAACATATTCCTGGGAACCATCAATAATAAGTGCTAATTTTCATGACATTATGGAGATAATTGGATAAAATTAGGAGGATTTATTTCAAATGCAGAAAAAATGTAAAAATGGGAAAGGTTTTAGAATTTACTGAAACCAACGATAATTTTACATTTAACAGTAGATAAAAGCTAATAATGACTAAAGAACCCAAAAAGCAATCACAAAATGAACATTCTCTTCAAACAAGCAAATATATTAGACCATGCTAAAGTGAACACTTACACAAATTTTTGGCTCAAACCATTTATTTAAGATAATGTAATTGAACATTTTAAGTAACTAGGACTTAACAGTGTACATTATTGTGCAATAAATGGAATTCTCAAAGTAATGTTAATTTCAGATACAATGTACCACAAAAATGAAGATTAAATGAAAATTCTTGTAAGGCCTGTAATAGCATAAAGTATTATGTAAATGAACACTCATGGCAAAAGAATGTCTGACCACCAGAAAATCACCTTTGTCAGACAGAATTGTGACAGGGATGTTCTGAAAGGAATAAAGATTGGAACTGATATGCATTTACCAACTTCTGAAATTTTAGACCTATATCCACACAGTTAACTAGATGATTCATAAAAGTGAATTGACAAGTCAGAATGATGTATCTGCATGTTTGTTTTTTAGCTCACCTCCAGAATTAGTTTAACACTCTAGTGGTCACATTTTTGCCTCAACTGTCATGAAACTTAGTCAGGATGTTTGTCCCAGTAATTACTCGTATGAGTTCAAACATCTGTTATCTGGGGTGAAAAACTAGGTCACATGGCCCAAAAATAGGAAAACCTTGTTAACACTCTAGAGGCCACCTTTTCAGTCCAAATATCCTGGAAATTTGTCAGAAAGGTTGTTTCGATGATTTCTAGCTCATTTGAATAATGTGTCATCTGGGGTCAAAAACTTGGTCACCGAGCCCAAAAATAGAAAAACCTCGTTAACACTCTAGAGGCTACTTTTTCAGTCCAAATATCCTGGAAATTTGTCAGAAAGGTTGTTTCCATGATTTCTAACTCAGGTTCGAATAAGGGTCTTCTGGGATCAAAAACTAGGTCACAGAACCCAAATATGGAAAAACCTTGACACTCTAGAGGTAACATTTTCAGTCCAAATAACCTTGGAAATTGTAAGAAAGGTTAATTCGATAATTTCTAGGCCAAGTTCGAATATGAGCCATCTAGGGTCAATTAACCAGGTCCATAACAACTTTGTTAAAAGCAGTGACACTCAGGTGAGCGATATAGGGCCATCATGGCACTCTTGTTTGTTTTTACAGTCTGAGAGATTTTTTTCATGAAATTTATGACTTAAGGTAAAATAACATAAAAGTTAACAATGTATGAATATTTCGTTGCTTGAAGATGAATCTGACTTTGGTTAAATTTCTCAAGGCTTTAATCTCATTCCATGGCTGCAGCTATAAAGAAAAGTGAAATACTTAATACGCTAGCTGTTCACTTTAATTTTAAGATTTATGGTTGTGCAGAATGTACATTTTTCCTGTGAGATCTAAGATGGTGTGGCAGTCTGAAGTCCTTCAAACAAATATTGCACTTATACGGCTTCTCTCCAGTATGTATCATCAAATGGCGATTTAAATCTTTCCTGCTGGCAAACAGTTTCCCACAAAAAGCACATCTCACTGTCTTGATGGGTAATTTAAATAATGAGTTGTCAGGTGTTCCAAGGTTCAGCTCCTTGACTTGTTTATCATTTTGGAAGAAGTTGTCTGGGAAACTGGCGCCAATCTGCATGTTACAACTTTGCAAACTCACGTCTGAAAGGAAGACAAAACATTTATCAGACCTTGCTATTTAGAATGAACAGTACCACTTGAAAAGTAACAGACTAAATAAAAAGGCTAAAATTCTATACCGGTAAGAGAGCTAAGATCAAGACACGTTTTTTTCTATGGTAGAAGTGGACATCTGCCATCACAAAAAAAAAACTTCTTCACCTAATGACTTGTTCATATAAGAAGAAAATTCATCTTACAAGAAGCATTTTTCTAATAATAATCATAAATTCATATTGCTACTAGTACATTACATTGACTTTTGTTTTGCTCATTCTTCCAGATCTCAATTTTCAGTAGATTTTCCTTCAGCACGAATGCATGCAAGATATCACTGCATAGTATATTGTGTCTCCCACATTGTTGCTTATAATCTTCAAGACAACATATCTATAGTTGTACCTACTACGGTGTTTTAGCAGCACAATATGGTGACATTCACAAGAGCCATGGTACAAACTATAAAATACTTCATAATATTTGATTTTTTATTAATAAAATAATTAAATTACACATTGATTTGATCTTACATTTTGAGATACAATATATACAGAAGTTGTCACATTTAAAGAGAATAAAAACATGCAAAGATCTGACAAACATTTTTAAAATACCGTACACTTGTTAAATGAGATGTTTATTCAATGATTATACTTTCTTGTCTATTTGATTGGGGAGTCTTGCAATATTTTTCAGAGTAGAGATTTTTTTTCTAGGTAAAAGTATTAGTGATAATTTACCCACAAAATATAACTTGAACAGAGGGTTTTTTGTTATTGTCAGAATCAGTTAAGTGAAGTCATAAACACAGTGCAAGTTATGCGGCTAAAACTCTTCTGTTCAGCAGAGAAAATTATCATTCTATAACTCAGTTCATGCAAGTAAAAAAATCCCATAATTCTAATGTACAAAGTTTAATACTGTATCTAGAGCAATCAATAAACACAAATATAATTGCCTATCAACTGTAAGGATTAAGCACAGAAGATGGCTGTGAATGTATTCAACTATATGTCCTACAATCCTTCATGATTTTAATGAATCCCCGTATCACTAGCTCCTCGGGGCAAGAAGTTACTTTATGCTGCTGAAGATCATAACTCAGTCTCAAGCATTCAGTGTTGCTCATTTGCATCTAATAGGGAACATCCTTGTAAAACCACTAAATAACTCAATATATGACAACATCAAAAGTATTATGTCCCCCTTTTGAAAAGGGGGTATATTGTTTTGCAGATTTTGGTCGTTAGACCACTTTCTTTCTGATCAGTAACTTGAGAACACATGGGCACAGAGACTAGAGAGGTGCTAGGTAGGTTAGGCATACTGTGTAGATGAACTCTATTGTTCATTTAAAATTCTTTCATTTCAACTGTCTGAAAAATTATGTTCTCTCCTCACTTCTTCAGTATAAAAGGTTCAGTATTATAGTGCCCTTTCTTGTGTACCAGCATCAAATGTTCCTTCAGATGATGTTTCAGACGAAAGTCCTTCTTGCACAACAAACATATAAACTGTCTTTCTCCTGTATGAACAGAATGATGTCTGCTGAGATGTTGTTTGGTGTGGTATGCTTTACCACAAACCTCACATGAGTATTTCAGGTCTGGAACTACTTTCCTCACTGTGTTACCATCAACGAAGTATCTTTCTAGACTGGTGTCACTAGAATTGTATCTTGCACTACCTGAGACATCAAATGTAGATGAACCAGTCCAACCTTCAGCTATATCACTTTCGTTTTTGATCACAAGAGAACCAGTCAATTTTTCAAAGTACATTCCAGCCACACTTTTTACATTCTCTTTAAGGTGCATACTGGTTCTGCTATCGTTAACTGCCTCGGGCTCTTTAGAAGGGCGGTACCCTGAAAAACAAGAAAATAATTGCCTTATTATGTGCATTAAACCAAGACAGGGTATGTACCTGCGTATGTCTCCATTCAAAATTCATGCATGAAGTACGGATTTTAATATCACTATCTACTCAAGCAAGACATACACCAACAGGCTCTCTGAAAGTTTTGAAAACCAAGAGTCACTTCATTCACACTGTGGGTCTATTTGTTCTAAAAAAGATATCTAATGTAAAGTTATCTTTTTTTTCAACATCAACTAGCAGGAGAGCAAAATATATCTGCTTTTACTGTGATTTTAAAGTTAAAAAATGCTACACAGCATCATGTTGTATGAGGGCAGATATTACTTCAAAAAAAAAAGTACATTTGAAAAACTGAGTTTTATAAAAAAAAAAAAAAAAATTCACCATGGTTGGACCTGTTAAGATTACCATGTAATAACTCTGTGTTTTCATATACCTCTGAAAGAAAAGCAACAAAGACATTGACCCACAGCAACAAGGAATACACTGACCTGTTGAAGCAAAGGTTATGCTGACCAACAGTAGCAAGGAATACACTGATCTGCTGACAAAGTAATGTTACAAAATGAACAATATTTGATTAAGAGTAGAACAATATTTGATTAATAGTAAGTTGTACCTGTTTCACTTAGACTTGCACAAGAAATTTCATAAACGGCAGACTTTTCATACTTGTCAAGCTGTATGGCTATTCAAGAATATTGAAGCAATGGTTATTATTTCTAAAGCTTGTATCAAAGGAGAATAATTAAACAGTTTGATATTTACACAATTAGAAAAATTCATACAAGTTACACAGATACTGGACTACAGACACCAGCTAAATTCAAAGTGTGCAAGTTGATTCATTTTTTACATAAAGGAACAAAAGAACTGAAGACAGAATATAAATGTTTAACTTTATTTATTTTTCAGAGGGTAAATCATTGTCATTTTGGGTATTACTAATCATGATAACATATTAACAACAGTTTCAGAAAATCACGATAATTTTATATTGCATAGTATAAGCTAAGACCTCTTCCCCAGTCAGTAACTCAATAATAGACTTTTAACTTTATCAGCACCATGATAAAAAGCCTGAAGAAATTTCATTGTTAAAAAAACAATACATACTGAACTAGTGTTATCATAAAATATAAAACTTTACAATCCATTCTGACGCTCATACTATACCTGGATTTGTAATGACAAACACACTTTACACGCAGAAACTGGACACAATTAATGAAAGACTGTGATAACAAAAATACAAAAATAAAGCATAATGTCATGTTTCAAAGTTAGTTTCGATGCAAAATTAAACAAAAAGTCAGTGAAGATTGTTAGTGTTCACACACAAGCCTTTGTACAGCAGTGAATCAACAAATTTTAGATATAACAACTTTGTCAGAAACTGCACCTATTGTCCCCCAATACTTCCCCCCACCCTCCCCCAAAATGTTTTTTTTCTTCAATTCTGAAACTCAAGATTTTAAATTCTTTAGACAATACTAAATGATATGAAGAGTTTTCTAGAGTTACTACCACTTGCAAAACTGATTAGAGTTTACACTGTTGCTGTTGAGAATGAGACTCATCGGTACACCTGTCAAAAATCAATTAAAGCACCGCCCAATGTGTTTCTTTCAAACTCCGCCTTTTATCTGTCAATAGTGTCTTTCTAGTCTCTTTCTGTGTACGAAATGGAAAAGCGGTTAGGAGAAACATACTGAGTGAAGATTTCCTGTAGCAACGCAGCGACTGACACAGCAACTTTGGCGAATCCCAGGCACTTTTTTCTGGCCATGGGTAGATTCCGAGATGCAGTTTTATTGAAAGGTATACCTGAGAAAACTGCCTCGCTGTGATTGGATGACCAGTAAAATGACAATTTAACCTACTGAAATCAACATCGTAAAGTCACTTTTTACTGCGTTCCGAATATGTGAAACTCTTATCAGTTTTACAAGTGGTAGTGACATATTTCCTTCTTTTCATTATTATCTTTAACTGTTGGATGAGATAATCCAATGAAGTCTGAGGTAGTTGAAAACAACTTTGGTTAACTTATGGGGAAAAAACGGAACTGATAAACAGTTGCTTCTGACAGAAGTCAGCAAACAACAACTTAAATCTTTTTATATATACTCAGGGCTGACACCATGTAAACAGATTCCTCAATCTTTTCGCTCTTTTCTGCAATATATTATTTCTATTTCAAACTTTTTTTTTACCGCTAGCATTTATTTCTATTTCACACAATTTCTTTTCTCTGGTATATATTTCAATCCACTTTCATTTCTACCAAATATTTCTACTTTGAGTCTATATTCATATGTCTCACAACGTGCAGTTTTAAGTGTGTACTCTGGGTAAAAGATTTATCACAATACTGGCACTGGAATGGTCTTTCTCCTGTATGAATACGGGTATGTCTTTTTAAATCACCTTTATATGTAAATTTTTTTGGACAATAGTTACATCCGTATGGACGGCAGGAATCATCGGTTCTATATCCATGTTGCATCCAGCTATCAGAACTGTCGTAATACTGTCTACCAGGAGTTTTTGTTATTTCCCCTGTCACCAAGACGTCTTGTTTAGTGAACGTGAGGTCTTGTTTCGTTACTCTGTTTCTATGGTCCTTCAAGAAGTTTGCACTTTCTGTGCCAGAAGGCCGTTTGAATATAGGTGTCACTGTTCGTCTGATCACCTTGTTGTTGTTATTGGAAAAATCTTCGTCAGGATTACCAAGACCAAAGGTATACCCTGAAATAAACAGCAATATATATTATGTATGTCAACTATGATAAAATCTTCACAAATGCTAGTATAAATTTAAGTAATGCCAATATGGTATGTTGTTTTGCAAGTAGGCTGTTAGTGTCAGTGTGTCTAAACTATTACCTTTACACCCATAGCATACTGTTTAATACTAAATTCTACACATCTCTTACATTGTTTTCTCTTCAAGCCATAATAAAGACAAAAAAGACGAAAATGTTTACAAATGATTATGGGCTTAAAATTTCCTGGTGTATTTCTCATTCAATTTCCCAGTCATTCTCATTAACAAAATACTAAAACTTTTCTTCAAATTAGTACAAATAAAGTAAAATCAATATTGTTTATGAAAAAAACAAAAAATATCAAACATGTGAAATATCCCCCATCTACATCCCTTCTGCCTTTGTAAAAACAAACTTTGTGTTTTCATTTTTGTAGTCAAAACAAAATGGTGCATACCATGTTATGATCTGCTATGTAAAGAAACTGTTAGACTGAAATAGTAGACCATCAAACATGATACAGTATCTCTTGGTAGGCAGCCGTACAAGAAAGAAAAAGCTGTCAGTATATATTAAGTTAAATCACTGTGTATTTATCATTAACAGTCATTATTAAAGGCAAACAGAACAAAGGGGTCTCCACATGAAAGATAAGGAAGTTGAAATCAGATTTCATCTGTGACTTATTCCGGACTTACAAGCACCAGGTCATCTTGTAGAATTGTTCAATTTCAGTGCAAGTCTCGAAATAAACTCCTGGTAACTTTTCTTTCACATAATATTGGGCTGTAATCAAAGTCCGATGTCAATTTCATATCTACATAAAAGAATGTTACACCTTCTTTAGGTGTAGGCTAATTTTAATACAATGACCAGAAGTGCATTTCTTCAGTTCTTGAAATAAACATTCTTCAACAGAAATTACATGACCACACAATGCTTGCTGCAGCTCTACCTGTTCAATATATAAGCCAATTAAGACTACTTGGTACCTTTACCTGTCACTCTGTGATTTCAGCCAATTAGAAGCTGCATGATGATTTCAGCCAATTAGAAGCTGCATTATATGTATGTGAACATCATTTAGGCGCAATCAATTTTTTCGAAGATTTCTCATACTAGTTTGACTAAATATCAGATGAAAATAACAACTGATAGACAAGTAAATGTGATTCACATGCAGACAACACAAATACGGGTGGAAAAAAGTGTTGAGTAGAGTGGAAGGTCAGTATGACTGAAGTTTATTGGCTTTTTTTTGTTTGATATGCATTATCCTAGCACAGATATAGATCAGACCCAGGTGGGTTTAAACTTGCAAGGCATAATAATATGACAACAAGAGATGTTTGTGAAACATGAATGCCTCTAATGGCAACCAGTGAGTCATGTTACATGGATGTCTAAATATGACCTTGACTTCTGACCTACTGACCTCAAAATCAATAGGGGTCATCTACCAGTCATGATCAACCTCCACACCAAATCTGATGACTGTATGATAAAGCGTTCTCTAGAAATTGAACAAACTTTTTAAGGTCACTGTGACCTTGACCTTTGACCTATTGATCTCAAACTCAATTAAGCGTCATCAATATCATCATAGTCATCAATATTCACTAACTCATTTTTTGGCAAAATACCCAAGTAAAGAAAATTATTATGAAAATATTACACTCACAAAATCAATACCATTATTAACATTTATTCTGTGAAAACTAGTCCTTTATCATAAAGCTGAAGCTCCATTATTTTCCAGACAAAAGTTATATTTATAGAAGGCTATTTCAGGTGTAATAAGAAAAGAACCACATTTAGAAGGCATTTCTGAAACAACAAAACGCCATATTAGGTATTCAGATTACATCTTTTATTACATTCATAACACCTAACAATTTTACTTAAAGCAACTGACTCACAGATGGGCCGTTGATGAAAAATGTTTATACATCTTGAAATTCTTGCTGTAATTGTGAAGAACATATCTAAACTTAGTTACTGTCCCATTTTTTGTTATAGAAAAACATCAAAATATAAAGTTTCACACACTTTTATCAGTAAAAAATTTACTCCGTTAGTTACGGGGTAGAGACTTTAGTTATAACATAAATTTTGACGAAACTTGATAACTAGATGTGGTGGCTCAGTGGTGTAGATCGATGCTCTATATTTTACTGACTGAAGGGTCATGGGTTCGAATCCTGGTTAAGTCAAAACCTTTTTTCAGTTTTCATGGTGTATAGAAGCAAAATATTATTTTTTTCCACTGTATATTAACTTGTCTTAAATTAAAAAAAAAAAAAAATTCAGCAAAATTCTGTGAGTCAGTCGCTTTAAAACAGATCCAGTTCTTTGAATTCATTAACTCATCAGAGTATAAACAAAAAATGTTTTACTCTAAAAAAAAACAAAAAAAACAACGTTAACCATATTTCCATTACAACACTCATAATCAACATAATTCTTCATTAAAGACACACTTGTTTTTATGTCTGTTAAAAGAGGATCTCCATGTATAAGACTTTCCACATCTACACTGTATAGTTTCTTCTCCGTGCTTCCCCCTCACGTGCTCCTCCAAGGACATCTTGGTTGACAATTTGGTGTCACAGATATGGCACATGTACACAGTCACACTTTCCTTGTAGCCTATGCAACTATGTTTATGTCTAGTCAAACTTTGTTTGTACTGAAACTTCCTGTCACATTTATCACAATCATGTGGCTTCGAGTCTGTATGTTTGTTCACGTGACCACTGAAACTGTTCTTGTCTGCAAATCCCTTACCACAGAAGTTGCATATAAATTTTGCATGGCCATGGGCCACACTTATATGCCTTGATAATGATGATCTGGTGTTAAACAATTCTGAACATACCTCACACATTAACTGTTCATTATTGTGCACAGCCCTGATATGCTGTTTCAAATCAAAACGTGCGGAAAACTTCTTTGGACATATCACACACTGGTAAGTTCTTCCCTGATGCACAGCCAAGTTGTGACGATAAAGATTTCCTCTACTCTTTGTTGAATATTGACAGAATTTACAGCAACGCACTGTTTTAGTATCAGATACCAGCACAGGTTCCACCACAGGACCACTGGTTTCTGTTTCTCCTTTTGCATCAGTAGTAGCTTTCTCAGTCTTGCAGTTATTTTCAGGAAGGTCTGGAGATGCTAAAATAAATGCAAAATAAAATCATTCTGAAGTTTGGCCAAACACAAACAACTCAAATATTCTTCTAATATTAAACAACAGCTACAGAGCTTCAATTAATAACAGATTAAATCTGCAAAGAGAACATCTCTATCAAACATCTTTTAGGGAAATCTTTAATTTTCAACCAACAAACTTAGAAACAACATGCAAGGATGTACCTTGGTATTGAAAAATGTCACTTCAAGTAGAACTTTCAACATCATGCTGTGATGTATCCTGGTATATGTATTCAGTGATCTGGTGAAATTATATAAATCCTAATATGGCATTTGCCTAATTTTTATGTAAACTGCCTACTTTTTGAGCAAATCCAAATATGGCATTTGCCTACTTTTTGTATAAATCCTAATATGCCACCTGCCTACTTTTTATGTAAATCCTTATATACCATTTGCCTAACTTTTCTGTAAATCCCAATACAGCATTTGCCTACTGGTACTTTTTGTATAAATTCTTACAAGACGTTGGTCTTTTTATAAATATGCCTACTGTTAATAAGAATCCTGATGTAGCATTTGCGCTCTTCAAATAAATCTTAAAACGGCATTTGTCTTCATTATTATATAAGTCTTGAAAAGGCATTTGCCTACTTTTTAAATAAATCCTAATATGGCATTTGCCTATTGCTAATTACAGCACTTGCTGACATTTTTTTTATAAATCTGAACATGCAATTGACAAAGCCGACTTAAGGATTGGTTGAGTACCAATAAGAGCTTTAAACAATTAGGACCAACGCTTTCAAACCAACCTCTCAAAGATTTCCAAACAATCCATGCTAGCTTCACCAGGTAACTGAGATTTTTGTGTATACATATTTTAAACAAAGACACTATAGTGGATACATAAATCAGTGAAACCTGATGTCAATATTGCAAATGACTGTCAATATTTCAATGTCTGATTTTTTTTTTATAACTGAAATTGTGCTTACCATGGAAAAAGAAAAACAACTTCAAATATAAACAGACTTTAATGAACACTCAACAACTAATCAGACAGGGTAAAAGTGTTGTAATACAGTGTAACTGATTGTTGAATTAATTTAATATACACTGCTGTATCAGGAAAGGCAAAGAAATAGCTTGACAAAAATTACATCTATGGGTCAAGATCATATCATCCGTGATATATAAATCGGGATAAGATGACTTATCATCTGGGCATGTCAAGCCAATAGTTAAGAAAAAGTATGTCACTAGAGATTCATTGGACCTTCAAATATCAAAGGGCTTTTACTCTACTAAAAACTGTGTTCTCAAAATATACTGCATTTGCAAAAACATGTATACCTATTTTTACACAAACAGACCTAAAAGAGGTATGGAGCTTTTTCATAAATATATCTGAGAAGTTTTATTTAACAGATGCAATGCTATGTTCTTCCAGTATGAGATTAAATCATCAAAATTATGTCAAGACTGCTTTGCAACATCTCCATCAATCTGTTGCCTTCACGGCTGCCAAGCCGAACAAGTTTTCTTATGTCTACAGAAAGAGGTCAGCCAAGAAAATGTTTTGCCACAATAAAAGGACAATTAAAATCTGCCACACCATGCTTTCCTCTCTGGAACACGTAAACATTCTGCATATCTTAACTCAGCCTTGCAAACATTACATGTGTATATAACATTGGTTCCGCATACCCTGGTTTGTCTCTTCAGTGACTGTTTGTAGCAAGTGAAGAGCTTGCCTACACCATGTTTGTAAGTATGTGATTCATAGTTCTCTTTGCTGCAAAAAGTCTTGGAGCGCAAATTACAAGAGTATCAACACTTGCTGGATGCAGTATTCTTTTTCTGATAAACTGAGGTGACAGAAGTTGTCCTGAAACTGAATGTATCAATTTCTGATGCCCCACTAGAGCCTTCTCGCTACTGTAAGTTTTCAAACAACTTTTACACAGTGTTTAAGCAGTCTTATTGATGTTGTCTGTGGGGGATGTGGAGCTACTTTTGCCAGCTTTCACAGCAATGTCCTCATTTTCATGTGTGTTGCTGTTTCTATCCACAAAGGCTTTATCATTTTTGTGACCTTGCTGTCCTGGAAGAGAGAAAAATCTATGAATTAATTCTTACTAATCATTTTGTACTCAGATATGCATGCCCTGTTTATTATCTGCAAAGTAAGGCTCTGGAAACTTTCTGTACACCTACATCTGACAATCTACTTAAAGTAGCCTCCTGCATAGATTCTATACATCTACAGTCTGTTGCCTGCATGATAATGATACCTTCAAACAGATTGTCTTGCAAGGCTTCAAAACTCAAGATTTCTGTTGAATTCAAGAATCATTCCAGTAGCCCAAACAGAAAACCAGCAGGTTTCAAAACCAATAACTACAGCAGACAATCGTATTTATCAACTGAAAGTTTCAGACAGTCATGAAAATAGGGATATCTAAAGTCAACCAATTTCAACCCATGACAAACATACCAGAAATAAGAATAAGGACACAATTCAAACATGTTTGCTATAAAATACAAATTTTTCAGAAATCACAATGTCTCTTTCACAAATCTAAATGGAAGACTGACAAATATTCTGTGAAAGGTTTTTTACAACAGGTTTCGTATGTTCATACCCAGAACAAAAGCCAGAACTAGTAGTGACATAAGTTTAAACCTGATCTGTGGCCATGAAACCTGAGCACAATAAAGAAGAAGATACTTCAAAAGAAAATATAGACCATTTATAAAAATTTTATTTCAAGAGTAAATGATGCAGTTTTCAAATTAAACAGAAATGATGCCAAACATAACAGTACTAGCCATGAGTATTTGCAACCTGTAGTTGAATCGAGCACAGATAATGAAAAGTATAAACAATAAGCTTCTGCACGAGGAAATCAAGATCTTTATTATCTTCAAATATAAGGTTGAAAACCTCTCGTAATTCTATAAAACAACCTTCAATAAAAACAAAAAACTCCTGTAGAAAGCTTCTGCATGCCTGGCTGTTTCTGTTTCCTTGGTGATGTCTTTGGTTTGGTTTTATTGGGGTTTAACGCCAGTTTAACAGCTAAGGTCATATCCCGGTGGTCAGTCCACCTAACAAGTGTTCCTAGGTATCCAACCAGTTTACTAACCAATTTCTCCGCAAGTGACTGACTACTTCCTCACTTGCTTCAGAGGTGAGGGACAAATGACCGATAGATCAATTATCACGGAAAATTTTGCTGGCCCTGATGGGGATTGAACCAGAACTGTCAACATTGATGATCCAATGCTCTACTGACTGAGCTAGCCTGGCTGTCCTTGGTGATGTCATCTGCTAGTACATTCCAAGAACATTTCCCTGGATGTTTGTCAATGTTTTCTGCAACACAAGTCACTAAAATACCCTCAATGTATATACTCAAAATCAGCGGTATTAAACCCTACAACTTTACTTTCAATGTATTTGGGTAAATCTTTATATTTCACAGGATACTTTCAAACATGTCTGAGACTAGATGTTTTAATACATTTTCTGTGGTAATATAAAATTTAACTTGTGTGTAGCATTAAGAAAGCTTAAATACAGATTTGTTCAAAGGCACATAGCATCTGCTTTCTTTAAATTTGTTTTTAAACAGGAAGTTTTATTTATATCTTTTGGTTTATTTCTTGACCCAATCACTATTGTTACAATATGACTGTTTCTCATTTGTTCAAAAGATAGAGAAGGAACCACTTTCATATCCTTTAGAGATATCCATATACATTCAAGTCAACCTTGCTGACTGCAAAGTACTTCTTACAAAGAATTCATCAAAGGGCAAAAGGTATGAATCATTTTTGGTACAAGCCATACAAATGGATATGTTTTATAATTACTATTCGTTTCATTCTGTAACAAAATCTTTCCACTGATGATGTGTCTTCAAACAAACCAATGAGCAACAATTTCAACAGTAACTTTTGATGGTAAAACCTGTTTAAAGTGGTCAAGGAAAGGCAACAGTTTGTTCTATCACACAGACATTTCATTGTCCACTATGTTTCAACATTTATCAATGAGCTACATCCTTTATACTTTCTCATACAAAGGTTATCAATGAGCTATATAGTCTATACTTTCTCTTATAATCATTTCACAATTCTCAATGTTCAAGATGACTCGCTAGCTGTAAGCACAAAAAGATAATGGAAAAAAAATTTCTTTTGCTGCACTAACATCAAGGGGAAAGTGTAATCTAACAGTATGTTTCAATTCTCCTAATGTATTTCTTTGCACAAAGGTAACTTTATTGGCACTAACTTTATAAAATTCTACTATTTCTCTCACTCTCACAGCCTAACAGACCTTACTAAATTTAACATTTCAAAACAAGACTGCAACCTAATTCAAAAAAAGAAGCAAAGAACATACAGAGACCTTTGTAATTTCTTCTCTAGATGAATATGTAATTGTTTTCTTTACACATTATCATTTAAATCCTTGAAAAAAACACAAAAAACAAGAGGGCCATGATGTCCCTGGATTGCTCACCCGAGTACTCTGGCTTTGGGTCTGCCGTTAAGCAAACATCAGATACAGTATAACATTTTCTAATTGAAGATTTTCAAAGATATCATATTTAATACAAATAAAATCCAAGGGGCAGAGGCAATTTCAAGCAGCTTGTGAGGAGATATAATTTGAGGCCAAATATTTACTAAAAATCTATTTTTAACTCTGGTGGCCATTTTTGTGCAATGGAGCAGAACAGTCTGAGCAATTTTAATAGAAAGCTATGTAAAGAACATTTCTGTTAAATTTGGTAGAAAATAACCTTGTACTTTAGATGGAGGTGATGTTTGATTTTTATTCTATTTTTAGCTTTTGCAGCCCTTACATGCAATGGAGTGGAACAGTTTTAGCAATATTAGAAAAGAGAAAACTTCTGTAAAGTTTAAAGGAAGATGGCTTTGTGGTTTGAGAGGAGATGTCATCTGAATCAAAATATTGACAAAATCTATTTTTAGCTCTGGCATGTATTATGAAATGGAACTTTGGAGTAATTTCAATAGATGGCTCTGTAAGGAACATGTCTGTGAAATTTGGTGGAAAATCACCTTGCTGTTAAGGAAGAGATGATGTTTGATTTTTTTTTCTATTTTTAGCTTTTGTAGTCCTTATGTGCAATGGAACAAAACAGTGTGAGCAATTTTAGGAAAGGGAAACATAAGGTATATTTCTATCAAGTTTGGTTAAAAATGACCATGTGGTTTATAGGAGGAGATGTCATTTAAAATTAAATGTTGATGATGGACTGCCAGACACAGGGTGATCACAATAGCTCACCCTGAGAATTTGCTCAGGTGAGCTAAAAACAGAACAATATTATTTACATATTACACACCTTTCAGTGAGTTAACAACTGATTCTACTCCACACATAAGTACTGTTCTAAATAGACTGAAGATATTACAAACATTAAAGTTTTATATTTGACCTGTCTAAACTAGTAAGTAAAATGAAAACTAAAGACACAACATCAAACAATAACAAAACAACATCACCCAAAGTCATGGCTGCAGGCAATAAACATTCTCTTCAACTGAACTTCTCAGAACTTTGATCTCATATAAATTTTGTATCACCTTATGAATCTAAAATCAATGTGTCTTCTAGACTTCCACAGTTATTCTGCAGGTAATCAAGGTGAGTCACTGTCATCTGTTTTATTTTATGCATATCTAAGTGTCTGAGAAATTCTGCTGAAGAGAGACAAATTAAGGTTTCCTGTTCCTTAGACAGAATTCACAGTATGTCCAAAAAGCACTCACCTTTCACTTGTCATCTCTCTTCAGTCTTCTTAGAAAATATCCAAATTTACGGATGAAAACTTCTGATCTTGTCTTTTAAAATTTCTGATCTTTTCTCTTTTGTTATTTAGTTTTCTTCGACTTGGCATTTTTCGATAAACATAGGGAAGTGTCTCAGAGAATTTCCGGTTTCTGAGTTTTCAACTCCTAACAGAGACTTGAATATTTCTATAATATCATTTTCCCTCTCCAGGAAGTTCAATTCTAATGTAAGTTGAAAATGTTTATGGGGAACGTCACACCAGACTGGAGTTCCATTCAAATTCTGTGCTTTAAACCTAATAAGCTGTCCTTGTCATTAGTTAGTTCTTTGTCAATCAGTTAAGTCAAAAACATTGTAGAGTAATAGATAAAAACCCACTGACAGGACTAACAGTTCCTTTTAAGGCAAAGTTTGTCTTTAATATGCGATTTCTATTAAATACATTTATTAAAATTTACTTGCAATCTGTTGCAAGTGTCCTTTGACTATTGAGAACCTTTTCAATGAAGATGGCAAAAGTAATATTGCTCTCCAACACAGAACAGACTGCCAATTCCAGAGTTGTGAACATTTAAATAAGACTGTCTCCATAAACTATGCCTCTATAAAAAAAAAAAAAAAAAAAAAAAAAAAAAAAAAAAAAAAAACTAACAGTAGGAACAGTAGGAGGTTGGTGAATAGAAACATCTGCAATACAAATTAACTTAAAAATTGCCATAGCTTAAAACACATCTGTCCCAGCATTAGGAATAGTAAACAAGAAATTATACCTTGGCTATTTAATTAAAAGGAGTCCAATTCAAGTCTTACTTCACTTCTGACAATAAACCTTAATGATTAAACAGATGTATCACATTATATTTTCAGGAAAAAAACAACAAACCATAATTATCTAATACATTAAATTTGCTTTCACAGAGCTCATTTAGGATCTGAAATGTCAAATCATGAACTTGACATGGACTTTCATTCCGCATTCATTATGCCATAGTTTAAGCCAAAGGTAACAGTTATTGGTTCTCGACATTTATGTTTCACATCCCCTGAATTTTACAGTTTCTCCTTTAATATCTCCAAAAGTAATGATGAAAAAGAAGTGATTACAGTCTTTTATAAGCTAGAACTGGTAACTGTCCAGGCAAAAAAGACCACAGTCTAAAGGCTATACATCCACTGTCAATGGTCAAATGTTGTCTATACAAATACAACAATTGGCACCTGAAGCACAACTTTTGTTATGTCGCCATGGTTTAAATGAGCCATGCAGGCCAGCCAGACTTACTATATTTACTTACTATTACTATTAGCCATTTACTATGACTAATTATCCTATAACATTTGTTTGAAGACAACAGCTGGTGATTGGTGATAGACATGGACTGAAGACTGATTTTCAGGCTACAACCATCCCTTGAAGACCAAATAAATATTCTGGTGATTTCACACCTTTCAGAAAAAAAAGGCATAAACATTCCTGTTTTCTGCACAAGAATTGTCTAAATTGAGAGAAAACAAGGTTTTGAAGTTTAATAAAACTATTTATAAACAAAATTTCTCTCTGAACAGACCTACGTTTTTGGTAAGGCATTGGTTGCGAGTGCTCACAAGAGAAATTAACCAAAATTTTTCTCACGTTGTCATTCAGAAATATCAACTACAAAAAGGTTATTTATGCCAAATATTTGGTTCTTTAACCATCTTCTTACAATTAAGAACATTTGCTAAAATAATTGGTCTTTTTTATAAAGAGGATTTCAAGTGAACTCGAAAAGGAAGAAAAAAACTAATCATGGAATAATGTTTACCTTAATATGTCCTGTTGATTGTTACTTTTACCATCCACTTAAAATATCCTCAGCTTGTCATGTCTGCTGTTTTAACCTTCGCAAAATTTTATGTCACTTCAAAATGATCATTTTAGTCAATCATTTGCCTTCTAGGAGAACAGTGTACATGTGTTCACTTTTCAAGTCGCGCGGTTAATTCTCGCTGTTTCTTGATGTAAATATTTTTTAGACTTTTCTAATGCATTTGCTTCGAAACAACAACATTCAGTTGTAAAATGCAGCATCGCTTGCAAAACAGACTGGTTCCCGTTTTTCGACTACAGTACTGTTCACGCCCATTACATGAATTTGTACTTAGATGAAAATTTGTGTCATTACCACTTACTGATCTATCATGTTAACAGTGTGGTAAATTTGGATATATGGCAACTGAACGATGTTTTGTGTAGGAGTAAAATGTTTTCCTGTATTATCAAAAGTAAACTTAAAAGAACAAAATGAAGTGTTCAAAAGGCTCTCAAAACGTCTTTGCTGTGAATTCAAATCCATTATCTCTTTTCCAACAGCTCTGTGCAAATTAAATGGAATACATCAACTGATGTTGAAGGGGACGTGTCTCAAAGCCTGATTTTGATTTGAGGTATTTAAGACTCTCAGCTTTGCCGACAGTCTGAAAACCACCTACAAGAAATGTAGAGAATGTTATTTACTCCTACTGATCTGTGTCTGGAAAAGACTGAATAAAAGGTATTTAATGAAGTACCTGGGTCAAGTAATTTGCAAGGATTATTTGCAGATTTGTTCCTGATTTTAAGCATTGCACCTTGCTTGGTGTTACAAAGGCATTAAAGAAATATTTTCAAAGTCAAGTCATAACTACGACTATCACATCCCAAAACAGATCTAAGATGTTCTTTAAAACATAATATGACTCCTCTGGATACAAAACAGCAGCTACCCAAAGAGGCTTTAAAAGCAATTATGAACATTTCAAAGGTACTGGCTTCTACACTTTGGGTCTTCTTGTACTGGAAACATTTTCTGTTGCTGGCATAAAGCACTTTTACCTCCAAGTTTTGCAATAAAATTTTTTGGGTAGCTAAGATTTTTGTGGGTAGGTAATGGGAGGGGAAACAAACGATATTTCATTTTAGGCCCTACCTCCTAGGCAGTTCACGCCTACAACAGAACTCAATAGTGGGTCTTGTTTGGCAGATTCTACAAAGGATTCTTGTGACTTTTATGGTCAAAAATCTAATAAACTGAGCAAGCACTCGGCATACTATTGAGACTGTCAGCTACAGGGGACCACTAAAGTGCTGGTTTTGTTTTCCTTTTGAAAACTGTAATGTCACTGTTTAGCTGACAATTCATGGAGAATGGAATGCAATATGGCATCAAAATAACCAACCAGTGTTCAAAGCCTGTGCGCAGGTTAGTACATTGACATATGTCTGTCAGTGGCTATCAGCTTCTGTTCATTTTCCTAACATTCACTCATAATACTGTAAATACTTCTGTCAATGAAATCATTCTTATATTGTAGTTTTTAAATACATTAGTTATTTGTTTATTTGCACTGATCAAAATATATAAAGGCAACTTGCATTTGAAAGTAGCAGATCAGGTCCGAATTTCTTTAAGTTCTGACTGCTATCATACCATACTACAATTATTTGACAACACACAGGAACACAGGAAACCATGGTTGCCGTGTCTAAGCTGTATGCATATATATGTTAATTGCTTTGACAACAGAAAAATGACCAGAATCTAGCTTAAGCCACAGTGTACCATAGACAGAAATGGCACCACCGTGATCAAAAACTGTTTTTAGCAGCTTACCATGGTGGGCAATTATGGATTTATCATTTCTGTCAATGGTCACACAATTTGCAACCGTTTCTAACCATGGTTAAACCATGGCAGGAGATGATGGAACATGCTTGTCCATGGATCACCATAATTATAGCTATTGTCAATTTTTCAATGGAGCAGCCTTTTATATCTGAAGATACTGCATTAATATGAAGGCCTGTGCAGTGTTTCAGCTGGTAATCAAGATAATTTTGGAGATCATTAAAAACATATATTATTATGAATTATGTTAGAGTACCATAAAATATGAACTTGCTCTTCAGAGGCAAAAAACACCACTCACTGCTAGAACAATTTCAGTCAATCAGTGAAAACTCTTACTACAACTTTTGTTAATTCAGACTTCTGACAGATTTTCATACAAAAAAAAAATGTTTCAGAGATGTGTAGAAATATTAAAATATTATTGAAAGCTTCACTATCGCGCTCCTTTCTGTTATGCAAATTGTGCCATCCAAGTTTTGGGCAATCTGAGCGATATACAACTCTAAGATCCCTGCTCTTTTGTAAAAGCTTGATATTTGCAGTCATGTATAGCATGAGTTTTTCAGAAAGTTTTAGTTAGAGTAGCTGGAGATTTACTTATACCAGAAAGTGAAACTTTCAACATCATACATGTACTTTTACAAGTTGTAAAATTTGGTGGAACAGGAAACAATGTGACTAATTCAATGAGAAGCATAAATAACAAGTATAGAATAAATTGTGCTGTGAATTATTCATGACAGACTCTTTACATATGAGCAAGATTCCTTACACATCTTTTCATTTCAAACATTTGTGAAGGTATGATTCTAACTGAAGGATATTATCTTTGCACTTAAATTGTACAGAACCAATGCTATTTTTCCCTTAGTTAAAGCTACATGTAGGTAACCTTTCTTTTAATATAGTCTGGTGCTTTAAGTATTGCCTGAAAAATCTTCAGCAACACTCTATGATATTTAATCCTCTTCTTATCAAATCTTAGACATTCTGTTAAATCAAATAATTTATAGACTGGCAAAAATTCTTCCTCCCACTCTTCTCCCCGCCCCCACCCCCCCCCCAAAAAAAAAAAAAAAAAAAACTTAAAATGTACCACTAATTTATTTTAAGAATATTTCTATCACAGCCTTTCTGACCAAGAATTTAATTTGAAGGGGGATAATTCAGCCTGTCACTATTAAGCTAGCAACGTAGAGTTAAAACAACATGATCTCAATGCAAGTAATCTGTCATAAATAATCCAAACATGCAATAAGGGTGGCAGAGAAAGAAATCAATTTTTGACTTTAGTATTTATACTTTCTAGTACATTTTCATTCTATAAGGTCTGTATGCACACAAAAGTATACAAAGTCAGAAAATGAATTCAGAAACACATGATTTATGAAAGATATATTCTAAGTATTAACTTAAACCATGAAAACAGAAACAGATGAGGTCTGGCAAATAGGCTGCTAATTTATATATAATGATTTTTATTTCAAGTTTGAAATTATTTCCACCTGTCAGGTTTTAATATGTTCAGACAATTGTGGTTGACAAAGGGCCATAAAAAGGCCATTTTTTTTATACATATAATATCTGTTTCTAATAAGTGTTTATGCCAGACAGTACACCTGAATTAACTTCTACACAGAAAATCAGAAACTTGTTATTCTGCTTATCTGGATTCACAATTTAGTTTGCTGACAGAACACAAAAAGTCCTAAAAACTTCTACATTCATAATTACTTTAACTTCTATAATTCAATTTTACATTTACAACTCTCTTTAAACATCAATGTTTCCAATTTTCTGTGTAACTATAATAGCAATGTATACTGGTACTAAGAGAGAAAAAAATTACCAATTTTTTGAAATGCAAAAGGTTTTGCCAGTTTTTAAAGTATTTCTTTTTTATGTAAGGTCACATGTGTAGAAGTACATTTCATTTATCAAGATTTTATGTGAAAATCCCATTTTACTTTATTTTTTTCTGCATTATCTTCTTGTCCAGTGCACATTGCTGTTAATAAACAAGACTTGAAAAATTTCACTTACTATAACCAGATGGGTCTGCTGATTGGTCATACGAGCTGTCCCCTTCTTGTCCATATCCTTGTTGACCTTGACCCCAGTTTTCTAGATTCCCTGCAGCCATTTCCACCCCTGTTATTTCTAACTCGTCCTCCACTTGTTCTACTTTAATTTCTGACATATCTGACAAGTTACTATTCTCTGTCTCTATATTCTCATGTGAAGTGTCCATTTCAGCATTAGGTTGGCTTGCACAAGAAGTCTGAGTGTGTGAAAGGTATATAGAATCAGGTACAGCTTTTTCAGCTGAGGAAAATGTCACCGAATCACTACGCTGTGTTTGTTCAGGTTGAGAATAATTCTCATCTGGATTATCCACCTGTTCACTTTTAATTGTCATAATACTATCTGTAGCAGCACCAGATGTAGAAAATCCCGTGTTAGAATCACTAAATTCACTAGTTATATGACTACTTGGGGTAGACCTTTCCACCGGCAAAGTTTTATGCAGACTCATCGGTTGAAGCTTTGCACGCTTGGCTGATGGAGCGGAGATTTGGGCTGGAGATCGAGGGCTGGGATGGGTTCTCTGATAAGGTTTCTGTGGCTCATGTGTTTTCTTTTTGTGATATGCTGAAGTTATAAATTCAAACCAACAACCTGATAAATGCTGTTCCTATTTTTTGAAGTGAAAGCTTTACCTATTTTCTTTCAAATCACTGTGTTATTCTACAAAATTTACACTGTCGACCTTATCTTGATATGTAACTAGAGGGATGAAAGCAGGTAGTTCTACATGTAACATGTGGCTGAGTATGAAGCAGTAACTTTTTTCCCACTTTTCAGCCCTCAATATGCTCTTGTCCTGGTATAATAATTTTATCCTTTACAATCAGTCAGATTCTAAAAGGGAAAGTTTTAAGATAACTTTCCTTTTAAACTGCTTTAAATTGATTCCTGACTTTGAAAGATCTTGAAAATGTTGCATTTGGAATCTATAAGAAATGAAATTCACAGATAATGAATGTTCCAACATTTAAAGGCCAAGTTAACAACTCACTCACTTACTAAGACAAATACATGTACCAAAAGAACAAAATTTACGTATGTGTTACAGCTGTGCTTAAAACAACATTCCCATGTTATAACACACAAGTAAAGGTTGTTATTCTAAGTGACTTCAGTATCTTTTTGTCTTTGCAAGTGAAACTGGAACTTTAAGTCTGTGTAACTAAGAGATACAGAAGCAGACATCTTACTTTTCAGACAATATCCTAGGAACTGTGACTTAATTTCATCTCTTCCTTCCAAGAAACCTTTGCCTGTGTTTGAACCAAGATGTGACAGACTGCCGTCATGTACACTGGCTGTCAGAATAATGGATTCCTCTCCAGTGTGCTCTGACAACTGCTCCATCTGAAATAAACATCATGCAGCAATGTAAAAGGACCATGAAACTGACAAACAGCACAGAGTCTAATAGATTTCACATACTTGTATATATCTTCTCTTTAACTCTCAAAAAGAACAAATAGCTTTAAACTGTACTTCAAAGTATACTAGTTTTTATCACATGATGAAGAGAAACTTCAAAAGTCAAAGACCTAAACTTCAGCATCAGGCAGATTTTGAAGGCATTTCAAATTTCACTCAGCACTGATGTGGGAAAAAATGGTACAATATTTTTAACAAAGTACATTTTAGAAAAAGAACCAAAGCAACATTTGCCAGTTAATTAAGATTATATGTTTAAGTTAAAATGTACATAAAATTAACCCTGAACATGCTGAAATTTGGTAATGGATTTGCCCAGCTTTGAATTTGGAACAGTCCATTCAAAGTTTAAGGGATTTCAATATCAAAATACAAAAATGGAGCTGCTAACAGTATAGAGCCTGGTCAGACTGCACGGATGTGCAGGCTGGCCTGGCTCTATATTGGTGGCAAAGGCTTATCACTTTCGGTTCCAGCAGGTTAAGGGTTAAGTAACAACCAATTAAACTGGACATACAGAATGGGAACTGAAAATATCCATCATAAATTTATATACATTAATCATGAGTCATTTAATTGTGTGTGATGTTATTAGGTACTTTGTATTTCAGTACCAAATGCATGCATCTTCTTACCAGCAGCTGAATTTGCGACTTAAGCACGGACTTCAGGATAGCCTTGTACCCTGGTATCTCCTTCAATACATCCAGGTCTGACATCTTTAGTATTGACTTGTGTCAAGAACAGTAACGCCCTCTTGACAGATGCTAACACAGCCTTGGCAACTTTTCAGGGAAGTATCTAACAAGCAATGTATATAACCCCACTTCAGATTGATGTTAGTAATTATGGTTGAGTTTTCTAGGGAGTTATCTTCCTCATCAAAGGTGTCTTTTTCAGTAACCATTATAAGCCTCCATCTGTAAAATGAAAATTGAACATGAAAAATGATACCAACCATACTCTTTTAACCTACAGTACACGCAGTGCAGACTTTGACGTTGTTAACATTGTCGCGGGGGGCGCTACCGTCTTCGGGTGGTCAGTTGGGGTGGACGCCGCAACAACGGCACGGCACAGATCATCGTGGACAGCCGCGCTGACCACAGCGTTTTATACGAATGAACACTCAACGCGGTGGTCATTTTGGTCTTCAACGTGGACAGTAAAATCGCAGGGACGGGTGTTGGTTGTCAAAGTCCGCGCTGTACATTAAAATGTCCACAGCGATATTTGGTGACAATGTCCCCGGCGGAGATCCTCGAAATGCGGCGGATTTTGTCGCGTTTCACAAAATGGGTAGTCCGCGATGACCTCAAGGAAAACGAGAGTTCCTCCTGGCGCGTACTGTATGTGAAGGCGATACGTTGTTGTAGTGGTTAAGAAATCTATGGTTTTGCTCAAGATTTATTCATTTGTTATGAAATAATTGTGTTGTAAATGTAGCATAAAAAGCCCTAATGCAAGAGTCCTCCATTTTTTGGGTCTTTTAACTGTTTCAAATTCACAGGTGCTTAAAACATATATTTTATAATAAGCATCTGTGTTTCAAATTATGATATGATGGAGTAACACATTGTGGACACAGTCACAGACACTTGTTTAGAAGCGAATATAAGGCACTTATGAATGGCCATTCTCCAGTATATAGTATTAGATTACAAGATAACCAACTTCGAAATGTAAACAAACAAAACCGAAGCACATTTATCAAGTCGCTGCAGAAACACAAATGCACTTTCAGAATAATTCTAGCATCATTTCATACCTGTAATATATGCCCTTTCCAATGATATATGTCACTACCAATAACTCCACTTTGTTACGGAGAAAATCACATTTGTTTCCGTCAAAAGTCTGATTTTTTTCGACCCGTCATCTTGCGAAGCTGCTGTAAGCGAATGGTTCCCAGTATCTTATACGGTATCGATACATTTGCTTTTGAGCCGGGCGCAAATTACCACGTTGGCTAGATTCTTTCTCTATATTCAAATGTTTTTGGCGCGTGATTTTTAAACCCGGCTCAAAGATTTTGCAACGGTTCCGTTTACAACAATGGGAACCATTCGCTTACAGCAGCTTCGCAGGATGACAGGTCGTGAAAACTGACTTTTGATGTGATTTTCTCTGTAACAAAGTGGAGTTATTGGTAGTGACATATATCATTGGAAAGGGCATATATTACAGGTATGAAATGATGCTAGAATTATTCTGAAAGTGCATTTGTGTTTCTGCAGCGACTTGATAAATGTGCTTCGGTTTTGTTTGTTTACATTTCAAAGTTGGTTATCTTGTAATATAATACTATATACTGGAGAATGGCCATTCATAAATGCCTATATTCGCTTCTAAACAAGTGTCTGTGGACACAGTAAGCTCAGCTTTGTAATTTAAAAAATCGCTTCATAGAAATTGACAAACATTAGCAATACACGACCGAAACGCTTTTTAAAAAAACAATTAACAAAAGTGGGTTTTTAACTGATCAGCGGATGTACGATAATTACCTCCCTTGTCACTTCAAAAATTTCAGCCGATTTTCAGTTGTTGTGTTTGAAATAACACTTAGTATATCAGAGAAGAACAACTTTAGTTATTTGTTTTAACTGTCAGTGATATTTTATAATCTTAAAATTACCAAAGGAATACAAACCATTGGAAACTTCTTTCTTTGAAATGGCGGAAATGCTACAATTTGAACGGTACAGTGTAAACTATTTACTGAAAAGCAAACTTTATTATCGTCTATCTAATCGAAATGCATGATATTTAAGTAGAGGGTAGAAACGTTTATTATGCAATTCTCACCCATGCTTGACGAATTACGGCCACTTCGGACCAGATTTGGGGGCACTTCGGGTCATGTTCAAAAATATATTTGTTCATGTATGAAAATGAATAAAACTGGTACCTTCGATTATTAAGCGAACACTCTACCACGTCGCCATAAAAGCTAGCTGATAGGCAAGGTAGTACAAGTGCCGTATTATACCTCTGGTACAAATATAAATATGTTTAAGAGACGAAAACAAAGTAATACCTGTAATGATTTTAAGCAATATCCCGTTTTGTATTATATTATTATATAGCACAACAGATTCTTTTTTTTAAAGGTTTCTAAATGTTGAAATTAAGCTACATACACTAGTCTACCAATAAAACTGGTTCATTCACCATTCATATTTCAATTAAAGAATGTCATGTTGATATTATTTACTCAAATTGATTATGATAGTGTTTGCTCAATTTAAAAGACAGCGAGTGGCAATTAATATTAATTAATTATGTATTACGTCATAGAATCACCAAATAAAAGTTGGTCCGAAGTGTCCCCAAATCTGGTCTGTAATGTCCGGTCCGAAATGGTCATGGTCCGAAGTGTCCTGATACCTGCTTGACGTGTTTAAGTCCAATTTTTGAAGTTCAGGTCTACATATATTGATGCCAGTTATCGTCAAAACAAACCCCTGGGTACTACTTGTTGTTTAAGAGACAGAACAGTCGCACGGAAGTCATGCTTTGAATTGATTCAACGTATGTACAAAGTGCTGAAAGATTCGTCTGTAGAGGTATGTGGAGATCGACAGTCTTCAAGTTTTAACTAGGTACAGTGAAAATGAAACTTAGAAAGGTCAACCGATAAGTTATCTTAATTTTGTCTGTTACCTGAGCCGACAGCTGCTAACTGTTTCAGCACAAAATTTATGAAATTAGCATCTAACCACGAACAGTTCAAGAGAATGACGAATTAGATTCTTTCGAATGGATCCCAAAAACAAAATAACAAGAGCCATGGTTAATCCCCCCGCCGGAAAGAGGTTACCTGAAGGTTGTAATTTCAAAAACTTAATGTAATAATGCGCGTTTGCAGTTTGAAAAAAATCCCTCATAAAATAGACAAGGTAGTGTTATTGTTCTTACACACTGCACTTCCTCCCAACGTGCTCTGTCAGTGTAATAATTTTGAAGAAAACCCCTCAAATACCTTTGGAGTTATGCTCTGGGCAAAACTTTTAAAGTAAATCTGATAAAGTGTAATAACTCTTAAAGTAATCAAGGTAGAGTTAATGTTCTTGCACAATGCACTTCCTACCAACGTGCTATGTCAGTGTATTAAGTTTGAAGTAAATCGCTCAAGTACTTTTGGAGTAATTCTTTGGACAAAGTTTTTCAAGTAAATCTGATGAAAGGGGATAACTCTTAAAGTAGGCAAGTAAGTGTTATTGTTCTTACACACTGCACTTTCTACTAATCAGCTCTGTCAGTGCATGTAGTTTGAAGTAAATCCCTCAAATACTTTTGGAGATATGCTTCGGACAAAGTTTTTCAAGTAAATCTGATAAAGGGAATAACTCTAAAAGAAAGCAAGGTAGAGTTATTGTCCTTGCGCACTGCACTTTCTACTAATGTGCTATGTCAGTGTATTAAGTTTGAAGTAAATCTCTTAAGTATTTTTGGAGTTATGCACTGGACAAAACTTTTTAAGTAATTCTGATAAAGGGAAATTACCCTAAAACTAGGCAAGGTAGGGTTATTGTTCCTACACAGTGCACATCCTCCTAATGTGGTATGCCAGTGTATTAAGTTTGAAGAAAATCACTCAAGAACTTTTGGAGTTATTCTTCTGAAAAAGTTTTTCAAATAAATCTGATAAAGGGTAATAACTCTAAAAGTAGGCAAGATAGAGTTATTTTTCTTGAACATTGTACTTCCTCCCAATGTGCTCTGTCAGTGTATGAAGTTTAAAGAAAATATCTCAAGTTCTTTTGGAGTTATGCTTCGGACAAAGTTTTCCAAGTAAATCTGATAAGGGCGAATAACTCTTAAAGTAGGCAAGGTAGAGTTATTTTTCTTACATACTGCACTTCCTCCAAATGTGCTCTTTCAATGTATAAAGTTTGAAGAAAATCGCTCAAGTACTTTTTGAGTTATGCTCCAGACGAAATTGGGAAGGACGCACGGACGGACGGACGCACGGACGTAGACCATTTCTAATATCCCCTCCGCCTGTGGCGCGGAAAAAAAAATGTTTGTTAAGAGACATTTTGCAAGTTTAAAACCATGGAGTTTATGTTTTTACAACTGTGCGTTCCAATGTGTGTAAAATGTATTCACATAGACACATATTTATAAATGTATATGTCTCTGCTTTAAATAAATAAATAAATAAATACAAATCTGGCCGACATTTTTACGTAGTTTGTAAAAAAAATGGCTCGCGGAAATTAACTCTACAAAGTTGTAAATAATCTGACGAGTTTTAAAATATGATGATAAAAAACTAGGCCATTATTAATTGTAAGGTCGCAAACAATATCAGCTAGGTTAGCTAATTTGTCATTTAAATAGATATTTTGGTATCAAAAACATACATCAACATACGCGCTATATACGTTATTAATTGTTGTTTTTTTTTCTGACCGGACGAATTACTGTCAATATGAATTAACACAAATATACAACGTCGAGTTTCCTACCTATGTATACAAATTATGTTGTATTTGTCTTGACTGCGCATGCGTAATGAAAAATGTACATTACCGATAGCGGTTCTAGTGTTTTTAGCATTACTAAGTAATTTTTGCTGTAATCATATACCACAACATAAGTGCAACATAAATTTGTTATTAAAGAACATAGTTTTATGTAGATAGATAAAAAGTGCAATGTAAATATTTTTATCAGCCCTTATAGTTTCACAACATTTGGCGAGTGTCTTAGTGAAATAACACAAGGACAAATAATTAAGGAGATTGGAGTAGTTTATAAAACATTTGAAATTCAGAATTCGAAGAAAAACATTCTAAAGAGAAAAATGAATTTAAAAATGAAACTTATATTCATATTTATTTCCGTGTCCATAGCAACAGTTCAATCTAGAGGTATGTATTCATTTTATTTATTTTAATGTATAAATCAAAGTATTGTGTGCGTGCGTGTGTTTACGTGTATGCATGTCAGTCTATTTTCTTGAAACACACGCAAGAAATCCTTAACAGTTTGTGCCCGGAGACAGATTTGATTTTTGTAGTAAACTCGACGATACTGAGATATCGTCGAGAGGGGTACTGGTATACAAAGATTTTCCCAAGGCTGTATCCTTCCCTAATAGCTTTGTCGAACATTTTCCATTTTTTTAAGCAGAAGTTTTTCTTTATTTTAATTTCCTTACCATGTTTTAAACTTTACTGTGTGTTCCCATATTTTAGAGAGAGCAAGCCGCCTTGTACATATACTTGAAAGCTGTATACATGTAAGAAATGTAAAATGCTTTCTATAATATACGAAGATTCTTCTGGGGATTTACAACAGGTTCCAAAGTTACGAGACCCTGTAACTCTACCGGAAAAGGATAAAAGTTCATAAAATGTTTATCATACAGTACGAAAAAAATGTCAAGTTTCGAGATATTTACGATATAGATAAATCGGATGAAAATGATATTGAAAAAGGCTGTGCGCTGCATTTCTTACGCATACTGACTTGAATTATATATTTCTTTATTTCTTGCAAAAATGCATTGCTTTTAAATGTTACAAATAGTATGTTTCTTGTTTTATAAGTATGACAAACATACATATAATAGATAAAGACTTGGTTGAGTCAAAATATCCTATAGATTTAACACAATCGTTTAAAGTTATATAAGAGTTCAAAAGCATTAAGACACATCATGGTAAAGATAAATGCTGAAACACAGTGAATACTATACAGTCATCTAACTTTGAGGAAGAAAGACATAATTCACATCTAAAATGGAAGAAAATATGCCTTCCAGTATAGATGTTAATTCAACTTATGATTGGGCATGTCGTCAAAGACTTTTACTATGTATAGCTATACTTAATATATGTAAAATTTTATTCACAATAAAGATATGTAATTTGTAACGTTTGTTTATCGAAGAGAACACATCAGTGCAAACTGCATGTGTTAAAATTACCATGGTCACTATGACCACTTATGTAACTTTAAACATTCACAACTACAGAGGAACCACGTTCAGAAAAGTTCGTGTCATTTAAAATAGCTATATATAGGTACTGAAATAAACAGGAACTGAAGTCGCTTAATTGTAGCGTAGAAAATGACTTTCCCTAAAGGTAAGCTAAGATGAGCTATGTGTTTAAAGAGTGCTAGAATGGTGGTTCTGTCCGGGTCAAAGGGTAAATTTCCGGAAGTCAGATCAGTAACCACCTTGTTCCACGGAATGATACTGTTAGGTGCACGTTATCGAACTGTTAAGAATGCAGTTTGTCAGACAGAAAAACCTTGAAAATTGACGAGAATATTCAGCTGTTTTGAACAACAAAATATTACATTTTTTTTTCGTTCGTAAATGCCATAACAGGATGTTGGTATCGAAATACAGACGGTGTCAGTTTTTTTTTTTTAAACATAATGTGGTAGACACAAAACGAACTATACTGTTATTTGAATCACAAATTGCTCAAATGCAGTTGTGAACTCCAAATTCGACGAGTTTTGGTTTGTGTTTTTAGAGATTGACAAGTACGTGTGACCGAAGAATCTTAAGTGGACTTGCTGCGAATAAATGACTAGGAAAGCAACTGTGGTTAATTTAGTCATTTACAACCAAGCGTCGGTTAACCACACAGATTTCGTCTGTGATCAATTTCGGACTATTTCCTCTAACCGCTGTCACGTTTTGTCATCGTGCGTTCATCTGATTGTTTTCTTTTTATAAGGAAACTTCCACAATATTTTACAGAGACCATTTAGTTTTAACCTATGCATCTTCTATGCGTTTATTTAATGAGACATGGTATATGGCTTGTGAGCGACCCGCAATTCTTCGTTCTAAAAGCTTTCTTTTAACCGTTTTCATTTTATCTTTTTTGATATTACAATTATTAACAATGATTTACAAAGTGATACTTTTTTGGCGGAAAATAAAGATGAAATTGTTTTATAAAATGAAAAACAAATTGTTCATTTGTCTTTATGTCATTTGTCAGTTTTTCATTTGAAGGATTGATCATTTGACTTTAAAGAGGCTGTACTCCAGTTTTGACATAAATTTTTTTTTCATAAATTATATATTGAGATGCCGTGAGATTATAACAACATAATATTTTACTTCAAAACTGATTATAAAAGTCAAAATAGAATAAAAAAAAATATTTTCGCTCCAGCCTGATTTGAACTCTGGACCCTCATGTTAACAAAATATTTCCAACGCTTTTACTGTCACCACTATCGCCGCATGTGATATTACAGATATTTACTTTAAATCTTATACGATATAGTTATACCGTCGCGTTACGGTATAGCACTTTGAAAGGGAAAAAATCAATTTATAATGTAATTATTTGACTTATTTTTTGTCAGTAGGTTATTTTTAAGCATTAATCATAAATATTACAAGAAATTTATAATACAAGAAAACTTTCTTTTTTTGTCATCTGGAGCACAGCCCCTTTAAATCACCAATGGCGGCACAAACCGTTCGTTATGAGAAAATATGTAATGCGCAGAAAGGTTCATCTGACAGAACATTATAAAAATAGGATTTTATGAAACACAGCTTAACCACTAGGATATCTAATATTTTTATAATATATTCAGGAACCAAAGGTGCATACCGAAACCTCCATAAATAAGTCAAAATTTCATGATAGAGATTCAGAAAGTCGTTGGCACTCGACAGAGACGCTAGAAATTTAACACCTTTGTTCGCCTCGTTGCCATATAAAAACTATATCTCTTCTTGAATAGCATTTAATTCTTAAAGTAGTTTGCACTTGAAAAGATAGAGAATCCGATAGGTATAAAATAACTGTGACATTCCAGTCAAATTCTCTCAACGATACCTAAATTGCATAACCAATTCAGTTTATACATTTGTACATACATTTTGCATTATGACGTATTTTAAACGTTCAAACACTGGCTTTAAAAAGTGTGCTTTGCAGTTTCCCGAATCTGTCATAAAATGACCTTTCAGAATGTTCAAGTCTCGAAAACCCATGCCTCCTTGGAATCACTTAATTGTCCATCGTGAAAATGTAAGACAGACCAAACTTTAAACTTGGAAGCAGATAACACCCCAGGAACTAAACGTTTAATTTGAGTCTGTAATACCGCCAGGGTTCGCGTCTATACAGTTCCATATGCTTACTACTGTCCACTTGTATAAGTGTAACATAGATACACCTTCTGACCAACACTTTCTATAAAATTCTATTTGAAGGAAATTCGACTGTTTTTGATACATTCGTTATGTATAAGTGTATGAAAAAATATTCAAACGCGTATGCTATCAACCCGCAAAAAAGCCTTTGTCTTTTTGCGGCAACAATTGTAAATTATCGGCTATGATTAGCAGTAACGAGCTATTTCGTAATTGACCCACAACCCTTGTTTTAAACTGTAACTGGACATTAGAAATTAATTACAGGCATGTCCTAGCAAGCCGAACTACATTCTCTTCGCACTGTTGTGCGCTGGTGCACTTGCTTCCGGCTAAGCACGATGCACAAATTAGTGCGCGGTTGACAAGAAAGGTTACGAGGCTTATGTAGGAAGAGTTTTTAGCTATTAAATAGTAATTACCTCTTAACTGTTTTTGACAAAGACGAATGTAAATATGAACAGAACAATAATTTTCCACATGTCCTCATAATGGGTGATTACCGCCGGCGAATCAACACGATAGACTGTCTCAATACATTAGCAAATTTCACATATGATGAAGATACGAAGTGTAAAAATCTGTGTGAAACTATTATTTAGGATCCTGAAAGTGTGACTTTATGTCTGTTTCATAACATACCTGTATTTGTCATTTGCAGAAAACCCGTCTACTTCGCAAATTTCAGATTAGGCAGTCACGTAAGTTTTAGCGGACGACAAATGTCACGAACTCATGGCCAAAATTTATAAACAGAATTTCTTTGGGGAGACTGCTACATAATTGTTTAAATTACAAGAAATCCGGCTACATTTGATCTATGAAATAAATCAAAATGCTGTATAATTTCATACATCTAAAATTAATTTGTGTTCTATTTTCAGTTCCACTGCCACCAAACAGTTTCCAAGCCTTCCGGAGACAGCCTATCATTCAACATCAGCCTATAATCCACCACCAGACGATTATACAACACCCACCAGTTTTAACCCGTCCTCCAAATCCCACAACCACACAAGCTCAAAAAAGTCAAAGTTTGAACAAAGTTAATACTACAGTAACTACAACATCAACAACAACCACTACTACTCCCGAGCCACCAGAACTGGAAGAAGACCTATTACCACCAAGGCAAAGGTCTAGGCCTCAACATCATTTCAACAATTATGACTATTATTATCACTACAATAATTATGCCCCAACAACATTAGGATACGACTTTTTCGGGTTAGGCTTTGGGTTTAATGGTGCAGGCGCCGGCGGAGTATCGAGAGAAGTAGAAAATGAATATGAAAATCCTCCGACGCGGCCATCCCAACGCAGACAACAACCTAGACCAAAACAATTGCCTAAAGCTACAACAACAACTTCGACTACAACGACGACAACAACAACAACTCCGGAAACTCCTGAACCAGACGATGACATAGTTACAAATGCGTCACCTGGAAATTCTGCGGCACAAAATCAAGAGCCGTATACTGGATATTGCTTTTGTTCCCCTTTAAGCAGCTGCCCGACAGGCTCAATTCCTCGTGGAGGACTTTGCCACAATTTCTTGTCATATTTCACAAGTTTACGATTTATACGATGTTGTTACAGTCCAAGTGTAGCTAGAAGTCTTCAGTTGTGAGATCGTGCCAAAAGGTCTTTCTGAACTGCAAATCTCTTATTTTCTGTTGGCATTTTTGCCATGTTTCCACTCCTGAAAACTGGCCAGAACAACAAGTTAATATTTGGGTTAATGGATTCATATTAAACTTAAAAGTGAGAAAAACTGTATAATGTTTACAATCACTTTATCTAAAACTCTCATTGTCTGCTTCAAGTTTTCTTAGTCCATCTGTTACTGTAAAAACATTTTCTACAGTTTTATAACTTTATGTCCATTATATTGCAACGACAGTTTGCTCAAATTTACATACTGAATGTTTATTGGCAAAAAGGAAGCAATTATTGTGTCTGAATTACTGAAAGCGGGTGGGGGATCGGAATATGTATAGTGTGTAGGCTTACATGTGGATGAGACATGTTTGTATATTCTTTGAGAAGCAAAGAATCGTTATGTGTTTTGATGGAACTAAAGTAATTATAATGGAGATTATAGTACATTCTAATCCGAGGTCTTATTTATCGGAAATAAAAATGAAAGAATTGGAAGGAGCTTTGATCAACAAAAGAAAAAAATGTAATTAGAACCAAGCAATCGAAAAGCTGAATGTATCAAGTTTATAGAATTTGTAACCCAAAATGGAAAGGTGGCTTTTCCGTTTTATTTGTTCGTTAATAATTCATTAGTGTTAGCATAAATTCATCCTGGTAATGTTACCGTACATAAGCGATGTGAATTTAGTTGTGTTACACCTACGTCCTAAATAACTTCCATAAGACCTCTTTACAGCGTTGTGGTTGTGACTGATCTACTATTTTAAAGGCACGATATTATGAAATGTTTCAGCCTGAAATTATGGATATCAGTTTTAAATGATTCGCGGCTGCGTCAAAGTCAAGTTGCGAAATCCGCTGAGACGAAAAAGTTCGTATAAAATCAAATCAAATAAAAATAAAACTGATTCAGAAAAAAATAACATTCTATAATTGTTAATCCAAAGTATACAATAAAACGCATGCTATCGGAAATATATTTCGCACGTGTGGATTCTTTAACGTGACCGGCCGGTATTTTCCGGTAAAAATCGTAGGGCATGCGTTTTTTGTTTGTTGGTTTGTTTGTTGATTTGCATTACAAAACAATCCAACGAAACAAAAACCACCAGAAATGTTAATTGGTTTCTTTTTGTAAAGAACCCTACTTGTAGCCGGGGCTACGTAGTTCATCACTAAATTTCAAGGAATGGCCGATCATGTGCCAGTGTGTAACCGTAACCATCGCATATTCACCATTCACCAGGGTTTTTTTTCCATTTTATATAGACTTTATGAATTTGTTCTCTGTATATTTAAGCGTTTTCTTATGATATGAGTATTTTTCAGTTATATCCTCGTGTAAATAAGAGTTTGTTTTTCCTTTCTGTTTGTTAACAAAATAAAAATGAGTAAGTAAAGGTGTTCATTTTGATCTTATCAAAGCAAGATTTTCAGATGTACAACTGTTGAAAAGCTGACACTCGGTTGTGTTGTGTTCATAAGCAAACAATACTAGACAAAGACATTTTCATTTTTAAATATTTCTCGACAAAATATGAAAAACTGCACTTTGGTTTTGTTCTGTTTTCATCGGTATGAAATATTTAGCCACGGAATTACGGAAAAAGATCACGAATATTATCTTTATATCAGAGAAAAAAGACTACAGTCTTTGTCATTTAAGGTTAAGAAACTGACATTTAGGCAAAATCTATATTTTTTGTATGTTTTAAACTTATACACGTATACCATTGTTAAATTGTAAAAAAATGCTGCACTTTACAACTTTCATTCACAATTTTATGTACACTGTATTTAACTTAATACATGTAGTTTTTCAATAAATTGTTTATGTATCAATTATACACAAGCTTTTTTTTCAAACGACAGTATAACAGACCTCTTTTAAGATTCCACCTGAACAGTAATCACTTCTCTTTAAAGTCAGGTATGTTTAAAAAAAAAAGACATATCTTATAGAAATAGCTATTTCATCGATATCCTAACCGTAGTAGGTTTGTTTGTGTGTCCCTCTGTCCGTTCGAAAAGAAAATATTTATATTTAGGTTAAATTTCCTTACGGTTATCGGTTCTTCCGTACACAAGTGTGATCAATAAAAGGATATCCCTGCATTACCTTTTGTCGACATTTGTGACCTATGACCTTTCATCATTCAATGAACGGAAAGGGTTAATTTGAAGGGATACAGATGCAGCGACTGCTTTACAATTTCTTGCTCACACAAAGAGCTTCATTGTCAGATGCTTGTGTCGTTAACTATTTTTTTAAATGAGGTGTCACAAGGAGACTTTTAAAGTCGTATGATGGACGCTGACCTAGGGTAATGTGCATATAGGAACAGTAAAAGTCTCGATGACAAATTAATGCATGCATTGAATTGCAGTCAACGCACATAGGAGTAGTAGTTCAGTAGTTGTCGTATTGTCTCTGTAACACGATACCAATCCAGATAAAATGCTTTTAACAACCGTCTGTATTCCACGGCCGCTTATGACATTGACCCTTATGCAATCGCAAAAGAAATATCTTCGCCAGATTTTGACAAAAGGACAAAAATTGTTTTACAAGACGCAGAACACAGCTTTGAAAAATGTTAGCATTTTACACCTTTTTGGATATTTTTCTTCATTTGCATCGCCAGTTCGAGTTACCTGTTTTAACGAATGGCAATGAAGATAAAAAGATCTCTTAACTTATGCTTCGATAGAAAATATGAGCTTCCTCATAATGTCAAGTCCTCAGCGTCGCTCCCAAAGTCGTCTGACGTAAATATGGATTTGTGACATTGGTCATTACCTAAGGAATTTCGTGAAAAGATCACCCCTAGCTGTGCTTAGTCAGGACATTTAGTCTTAGTCTGATGCAGTTTTACCCAGTACTTTCACTGTTTATTGTATCGGTAAATTCAACATTAGATTACAATGCTAAATTCGGGCTCATGTAAAATAATTTATTACTTTTTAATAAGTTGAAACCAATACTGTTAACAAACGAACTCGAAATTTAACGCCACTGGCAAAGTTCTTTGACCGTTTTTGCTCTTACGATCTCGAGTCTCTCTCGAGAAAACAAGACTGACGGACAGATCAACAGACAGCGGCTAAAACAAACAGAGTAGCCATTATAAAATCTTCAAGGATGTATTTTGAAAAGATCGTATAGACAATTCACTTTAACAGTAAATGTCGTATAACTCTGACAACAATTACCATTAACAACAACAAAATAAATATATAAACAAACAAAAATACGGTTGCAGACTGTCAGTCAACATGTTACAACAAACTTATAAAAATATAACAAAAACATTTATTATTTTTTGTATATTTAAAATGTAATTAACTGGACTTTTATAAGTTTACAAACGATAAATTGTCAACTTATATGTTTTATAACAACTTCGAAGAATAAAAACATCCAACGTGGACATATCAAAGTCACAAAGTCACCTAGTGTCAAATTAAATCTGACTTTAACATCGTTTGTTAAACATAAGTGTGCAACGTCGGTGCATATTTTAAGTGACCACAGTGAGTGTCCACTTCAAACCTTTAACATAGTTCCTTAACATTGTTTGTGTTCAGATAATAATTAAGTTTGACAGTAACAAGTTGTTAACAATTAACGTCGAATAAAACTCCGTGTCATACGTCAAATATTACCTGTCAACCAGCAGGCCTTACGCGGTTAGTAAACGTGCAAGTGACATAATTTTCCTGTTGTACCACGTGTTTCTGGTGCTTTTCTATGCTTCTATGTATTTGTAGGATCGTTCAATGGTTGTTCAAACATTTAACTGTTGTGTCATTCTCAAAGTGCATTGACCGAGCAGGTTTTGCAGGAATATCATATTTCATGAGCTAAACAATGGCGTATATTTATGTTACGGTGTTCTGATTGGATTATTCTTTCGAAAATTAAACTGTAATCAACGAAAATGACCCTTTCAAACCCTACAATTAACGGAATATTTGCTACATATCTATTTTATTGGTCCAATCGCTGTAAGATGAAAAAAGAGAGATAATTTCAAGAAGAACATATGTTAAAAAAATCTTCTTTAGGCTTTAAGACACCCGAAAAGGTGTTTGGAATAAATGGCTTTCCATCCAAAAATGAACAGTAACTCACTCTCTATATAGACTAATAATAACGTTTTTCAGTTTATTTGCTGTTTTACGGCGGGCTGATCAGAGCATAGAGAAACAACACACGCGACTTTCTTAGGTCTTTCATAGATAAGTAGACCTTTTTCAATCAAACATATTTTGTTAACATTTATAGTAATAGTTATTACTGCGCAGAATGAATAAAAGATAAAAAGAAACAGAACTTGTTTACTTCAACACAGACAGTATAGGCGATTAAGATACATATCTATATATGAGATATATATCTATGTAGTGTTCGCATCTTAAGCTTATTCAATGGCTTATTTATTAATCGTATTCTTGCTTTTGACAGATTGTGATTGGTTTAAAGGGGCTGTGCTCCAGATGACAAAAAAAGAAAGTTTTCTTGTATTTTAAATTTCTTGTAATATTTACGACTAATGCTTAAAAAATAACTTACTGACAAAAAATAAGTCAAATAATTACATTATAAATTGATTTTTACCCCTTTCAAAGTGCTATACCGTAACGCGACGGTATAACTATATCGTATAAGATTTAAAGTAAAAAAAATGTAATATCATATGCGGCGATGGTGGTGACAGTAAAAGCGTTGGAAATATTTTGTTAACATGAGGGTTCAGAGTTCAAATCAGGCTGGAGCGGAAATATTTTATTCTATTTTGACTTTTATAATCAGTTTTGAAGTAAAATATTATGTTGTTATAATCTCATGGCATCGAAATATATAATTTATGAACAAAAATTTTTTATGTCAAATCTGGAGTACAGCCTCTTTAATCTCTTTAATTGAATTTAATACCCTCTTACCGTCAAAGTCATATCGGGCAGACAGTAGATCTAACCATCGTTCCTGGAAAGGACCAGTACTCTAATGACTTCCAGTCCACTTTGTCTGATTTTGATGCCTGCGGGGAGGTATCATTCTGAAATTCTTATCCCGTGATTTTCATGATATTTACATCTACATTTCCTATGACGCTACATATGCAAATAAGCATATGCAAGTTGTGGTTGATTGGCCGTAAGACTTTTTCACGTCACAGTCTGTGCTAGTATCGTTATTTTCGTATTAAACTATACAAACACGTTTTTTTCTCACCAAAATCAACCGTAGAAAGCCATTAACAGCCAATATTGAGTGACCACTTTTTGTTGTAGATCTTTCGAATCATTGGCCAGGGACTGAGTGGCGCAAATGTCTGCCTACGTCATCCCAATTCATCAACATTATTACACAAAAACGGCATATTCACCGCCAATATATATCCATTGCAGACACGAGTGTGTGAAGAAAATACTACTAACTAACCAAGACAGTGACGAACGCGCAGTATAATTCACGAGGGAACTTCCTGTCTGGGAATTTATTGACACATATTTCAATGATACATTCAGTACATCATCTGTATGAAAATGAAAGTAAATAAAAACAGTCAATACTACATGACCATTCTTTCCTTACTACACAAAAACTTGTGAATTACATAGAGGACAAAAAATATACAACCGAAATCAGTTTTCGTAACTTAAACTTTTGACATAATATGAGACCCTCAATTAAGGCCCTGATAATATGAATACAACAATAAGTAAGATATCAAAGCACCATTCAAATTTGAAAACTATCTCTGGAATCATCATTTTATGTAATCTTAATTCGTTTTACATACTTAAATCTTCTGCCATATAAATAAACTGGGTTATCCATAGCAAGAGCTGTGGATTTCTTAACAGGACACGCAGTATAAAATTCATCCATAAGTTAACTCTCATTCTATTATCATTGTCTTATTAACCAACAGAATATCACCATCATTTAACCGGGCGTATGTCATACACACATTCACCAACCATGTGACAAAAAACAACATCAACAAAAACAACACATTTACATAACACATCTTGTCACTACAATTCAGTATCTAAACAAGATTTTCTAAAATCGTATAAAAACCTGATCTTTGTAGAAATTAGTTGGACATATGTCTCAGGATTTAATGGGCTTTCCATTGTTTCAGTACGTTCTTTTTTAATTTGAAAATAATAGATCTTACTTAAAGTATGCTCAACTTTAATATTTCAAACTGTGTACAAACTTCTTTATTACAACCATGCTGTTAACTTTATTTGGTACCATTTATGTACTCATTCATGAAGAATGAATAATAAATAAAATAATAAATCAAATATAGAGTACATGTACTTGAATAATAATAAGGAGCATTAACTCTAAGCAGTAAAAAACGAAGTACTTTTTAAAAAGCCAGAAGGAATCAGTGACTTTTGAAGTAAACATTAACTTCACCAATAAAAAAAACTTTACTAGAAGACAGTTACTGAATATCTTAGAAAAACTGATACTACCTAGTAAAAGGAAGTAACTCTATCAAAGATGGAACTGATACTATATATAGGCTAGTCAGGGGAAGTAATCCTCTCTAAGAATGCCAATAATGGGAAATAAGCAACTGAATTATAATTCTAATAAACTGATTACATTTGAAGGCTAGTAAGGGGAAGTAACTCTGTCTAGGTACTTTATACCACATAAAAGCTAGTCAAGGGAAGTAACCATGTCTAGGTAACTGATAATATTTGAAGGCTTGTCAGAGGAAGTAACCCTATCTAAGTACTTAACACACAAAAAATCCATAGAGTATGTATATCTTTAAAGAAATGTTATAAAATTTTGTTTCAAAGAAATAGTAGCAGCTATCAAATAATGTATAATGTTTAAGTAGATAAAAAAGACAAGGTCAGTTGGCAATTCTTCTACGTCATTTCCGTTGTGACATTTAAGATAAAAGTCAGAAAACATGTACAGAAAATCAAAATGTTATGATCAATGTTTGTTAAAGTAAGATTAAAGATTACTTAAGTTCATAACTTGTTTGTCCAGCACATCGTGAAAAAAACATATTGATATGTTTTACTTATAAGAAATACATGTACTTAAAAAATGGAATTTGTGAATAAATTTATAACTTTGTTTATATTAAACTCTGCTACTATGAAACACTGAATAGAACTTGTGTCTCAGTCAATATGCAGACTCTTTTCCTTTCATTTATACAGATAGATAACATTACTTTCTCTCTTTGTTTTTACTTGCATCATATCCCAACGGTTTACGCAACAAGTGTTTCTGAGTTTCCAACCTGTTTTCTAACCAACTGCTTAGCAAGCACTTGACTGCTTCCTCACCTGAATCAGAGATGAGAGGGAAAATGACTTTTAGAAGAAATGTTCAAAAACAGTTATCACGGAGAAAATAAGTTGAAAATTAGAACCCCAGGAATTACAATTTGATGCTCTACCAAGCCAAGCCCATTTATTATTTTGCCACCCCAATGTAGGTTGACAGAAAACACAGACATAATGTTTGTAGAATTACAATGTTCATAAAAGAACATTTCACAGTAATAATATGTTTAAAATTCCATTCTTTCCTGTCAACTAAGTGATTAACAAAGTTAAAAGTAACATCAACAGGTATTTACTTAGTCTTCTAGAGAAAAGCTTGTCTGCAGGATTAACCAGTAGATATATATGCAAAAAAAGTGCTGAAGCACTGGGGCAGCAGGGTTCTCTCAAGATGATCTGTAATAAAATGTGTTCAATCCTGTATTTAACTTAGTTATATATTATACATATTGAAACAAAAAGGTTAGGGACTGTTTCCTGTCAGGAACAGAGTACAACCCAATTTCTTTTTTGCGATGTTTAATTGCGACTTTCAGCGTACATAGTATATCCAAAATGACATTGACTATTTCTGTGGTAGCTCTCCCATTAGATGCTTAGTCCCTAGACAAGTTAAAGCAAAGGCAGAGTAAGAAAACAGATGATAAGTGTCTAATCAAGTGGCAAGTTTTAGCAAACAAGAGGGTCCATGGGACCCTGGGTCGCTCACGTGCCAACAACTGCTCAATGGTTGCAAGAGTCAGTGGATGCAAATACAATTGCCAATTGACTAAAAGGGTGCAGGCAATTATAACCAAGGGGTCATTTTTGGTAGAGTTTCACTAGATGTCGTGCGTCATCAGGATTGTTAAAGCACAACGTGGACTATAATGGACTGAGCCTCATAAAAAATATATCAGGCACGTATACACATGATACCTAACATGTGTAAAGTTTCAAAGCAGTATCTTGAAAAATGTAGAAGTTTGTGCAGCAATATTTTTTTTAAAAATCCTGCCGTTATACAAAAAACTAGGTTGCTGTGAACTGAATGTTGGAACACCGTTCCAAACAGGGATTATGTACATGACACATGTTCATTCTATTTCCAATTCTGCTAATTATTTTAAAATCCAACCATAGATGCAAAAAATATATGGGCAAGACACAAACTATCAGCAGTAAGGCCTATATAGCAGAACTTACTAAGTTCAGAGGGTTGCTGTGACATGGATCTTGGAGGGAGGAACGTGGGTTTCGAGTGTAACACATACTTATTTTAATTTTTGGTTGTAAGGGTTGCAGAGACTTTTAGTCTTTAAGTAATGTTATTTATAATACTAGAACTTTTATTAAAATACAATGTACACAATCATAAAGAAAAAGATTCATAACGGAAAAAATGTGTAAATGAAATCTTTAATAAAATAGAACAATATTATCCCCTCCAAAATTATTTTTCCCTGACTTTTCACTAACTTTTCTGGATTTTTATTTTTCACTGACCAATTTTCAAAATTCACTGACAATTCCCTAACCTTGAAAAAAAAATTCCCTGACTTTTCAAGTCCCCTGGCAACCCTGCAAGATCTTATATTAACTCAAGTATTGTACAAGTCTGATTAAAATCAAATCAAAAATGAAGCTGCTATTGTGCAGACAAGGTCTAAATAGTTAATTTTGGCACATTCAGGGGCCATAACTCTGGAACCAATAATGCAATATGGCAATTTGAAGAAAGGAACCAAGATCTTATGGTAATGAAAGTGAAGATCAGACCAAAATTAAGACCACTAGAGTGCAGAAAAGCTTTTATCATAACTTGACCTAGTGACCTAAATATCAAAGTTACATGACCCAGTTTCAAACTTGACCTAGTTATCATCGAGATAAACATTCTGACAAAGCTTGAAGAAGATCGGAGCAAAATTAAGACTACTACAGTGCGGACAAGCTTTTTCTATAATTTGACCTAGTGACCTAGTTTTCAAGGTCACATAACCCAGTTTCAAACTTGACCTAGATATCATTGAGATACTCATTCTGACCAAGTTTGAAGAAGATGGGACCAAAATTAAGACCGCTAGAGTGAAGACAAGCTTTTCCTAAAATTCGAACTAGTTACCTTGTTTTCAAGATCACATGACCCAGTTATAAACTTGACCTAGATATCATTGAGATAAACAATCTGACCAAGTTTGAAGAAGATCGGACAAAAATTAAGATTGCTAGAGTGCGGACTAGCTTTTTCTATAATTTGACCTAGTGACCTAGTTTTAATGGTGAGATGACCCAGTTATGAACTTGACCTAGATATCATTGAGATAAACATTCTGACCAAGTTTAAAGAAGATCGCACCAAAATTAAGACCGCTAGAGTGCGGACAACAATTGTGAACGGACGACGGACGGACGGACGGACGACGGACGAAAGGCGATCACAAAAGCTCACCCTGTCACTATGTGACAGGTGAGCTAAAAAGGTAACAGTTTGCACTAAATGCCAACCACTTCGTCATTTTTTTACATGTAAAAAAAATGGGGATGCATGCCCTTCATTTTTATCTTCTACTTTCAAGTTCTAACAAGAGGGCCATGATGGCCCTGTATCGCTCACCTGAGTATGACTGCTTATAACAAAGTTGCTATGGACCTGGTTAATTGACCCCAGATGACCCATATTTGAACTTGACCTAGAAATTATTGAAACAATCTCTCTGACAAATTTCAAGGTTATTTGTACTGAAAATGTTACCTCTAGAGTGTTAACAAGGTTTTTCCATATTTGACCCTAGATGACCCATATTCGAACTTCAGCTACAAATCATCAAAACATCTTTTCTGACAAATTTCCAGGACATTTGGACTGAAAATGTAGCCTCTAGAGTGTTAACAAGGTTTTTCCATACTTGGGCTCTGTGATCTAGTTTTTGACTCCAGATGACCCATATTTGAACCATAGAATTAAGCTTTCTGACAAATGTCCAGGTTATTTGGAATTAAAATGTCACCTCTAGAGTGTTAACAAGGTTTTCCATATTTGGGCTCTGTGACCTAGTTTTTGATCCAAGATGACCCATACTCCAACTTGAGCTAGAAATCATTAAATCAACCTGTCTGACAAATGTCAAGGATATTTGGACTGAACATTTAACCTCAGGAGTGTTAAAAAGGTTTTTACATATTTGGGCCATGTGACCTAGTTTTTGAATCCAGATAACCCATATCCAAATTTGAGCTAGAAATCATTGAAAAAACCTTTCTGACAAATTCCAAGGACATTTGGACTGAAAATGTTACCTCTAGAGCATTATCAAGGTTTTTCTACTTTCGCGCTCTGTGACTTAGTTTTTAACCCCAGATAACCTATATTCAAAACTGAGCTAGAAATCATTGAAACAATCTTTCTGACAAATTTCCAGGTTATTTGGACAGAAATTGTTACCTCTAGAATGTTAACAAGGTTTTTCCATATTTGGGCTCTATGACCTAGTTTTTGACCCCAGATGACCAATATTCGAACTTGACCTAGAAATCCTGAATGCAACCTTTCTGACAAATTTCCAGATTATTTGGGCTGAAAATGTAACCTCTAGAGTGTTAACAAGATTTTTCTATTTTCGGGCTCTGTGACCTAGTTTTTGAATCCAGATTATTCATATTCGCACTAGAGCTAGAAATCATAGAAGCAACCTTCCTCACAAATTTCCATATTATTTGGATTAAAAATGTTACCTCTAGAGTGTTAACAAGGTTTTTCTATATTTGGGCTCTGTGACCTAGATTTTGACCTCAGATGACTCATATTCGAACTTGAGCTAGAAATCATCAATAGAACCTTTCTGACAAATTTTCAGGATATTTGGACTGAAAAAGTAGCCTCTAGAGTGTTAACAAGGTTTTTCTATATTTTGGCTCTGTGACCTAGTTTTCCAACCATGATAACCTATGTTCGAACTCGTCCGAGATATTAATGAGACAAACATCCTGACCAAGTTTCATGACAATTGAGACAAAAATGTGACCACTAGAGTGTTAACAACTTAATTGTGGACGGACGGACGACGGACAAAAGATGATCACAAAAGCTCACTCTGTCACTACGTGACAGGTGAGCTAAAACATCCATGTTTTCAAAATATAGCAAATTGTATCACTTCTGTTTTGCATATTGCTTTCCTTTAGCATTTAGAGACACTCAGAAAAGAATATTGCACGTTAACAAGAGATAGAAATTGTGAATTACCAGTTTACGCCAATACCACTGGACCGCTGATCAGCTGTGCATTCTGGTCACAGAACAAAGCAGTTAAGGAGATTTGTTTGTGTAAGACGTGACGTTTATCCACTATTTTCAAAAACAAAAACCTGTCTTTTAAGGAGGAACATGCAAAGAATAGGTTGAAGTCCTAAATCTCTTGTGTTCGTCTCATTCTTACTCATTCTGTAGAGCAAACGTACTGTGGGATTATAATATGTTTTAGTGCAAAGCAAATCATGTTTCTCTCTAATTCTTGCATGAGATTCTGCAGGACCATGCAATGCCATTCTTTTTCTTACATTTATTTCTGCACGACAAAGCAGATAGTAGATCAGAATGTGCCTAAAGTTTTTTGCAAAATTATGTTCCTTTTTCAAGCTTCGTGCAATTAGCAGATTGGAATGTATTATTAGTTTCTAGAAAATCATGTTTCCTTTTCATTATTTTGCTAAGTTCTGCTGGTTTTTCAGTGTTCAGTTTCAACCATCAATGGCCCGTGGAGGAGAGCGCATGTTAAGAAAAACGCCTTGTTATTTTTTTATGTTCAGAAACACGAAAACACAAAACCGTTAAATAATTCCACCAAAAGACAAGCAGTGACGTTATTGAAAAGCAGGGTATAACATGCCGGCTCGAGGATGTAATATGAGTGTTACCATTTTAACATGTTTCCACTATATCTAACCTCTTATATCATGGCCGTTCGAATATATTTTTCCACTGTTAGAATAATTCTGGAACGGTCACAAAGTAACATTTGTATGTTATTTTTTCTACTTCTCCCACAAGTTTCTTTGGTTTTTATTTCGCCCCCCCCCCCCCCCCCCGCCCCCCGAATTGTATTTCCTCTCGATAAAACGATTGTGTTTTTTTCTGTCATTAAAGAATGACACGTTTTAAATAAGAAAAGCGCAACAGGCCTATCACGGACAATAATTCCCATGGCAAACCTTTTTCCAAGGGAAGTAAACAATGTTTAACATTCTAAAGGTTATATAAAGATTTTCTCCCTTTAAACGTTGTACTGACAACTCAAATGGCTCACAGATAGATAATATGTAAAAATTCTGGTTGTAGTCGTGAAGAACATATCTAAATCAAGTTCCTGTCTTAGTTTTTGTTACAGAAACACAACATAATATAAAGTTTTTCACACTTTTAACGGCGTTAGTCACGGGGTATGTACTTTATTTATCTTCTATAATGAACAGTCCGTGGTGGCTCAGTGGTATAGGTCTTTGGTACTCATTTGTACACACCACCACTGATCTAATTCTTTTTCTTCAGTTTTCATAATGCATAGGAGCATAGAATTATGTTTTTTCCATAGTATATAAACTTCTCTATAATCTTAAACAATTTTAGGCTAAATTCTGTGAGCCAGTCCCTGTAGGTTTAGGTTATTCCTTACAATATCAGAAACGTCGTGCTTTGAATTTGTTACTGATATTGACTTGAAATTCCTTTGCCGTAAATGAACAACCACAACCAGAAAACTTGTACGGAGCTAAATATTTTACTATAGGTTACCTTAGTTACTCAAGTATCTATACAAGAAGATCAAAAATGGTCTAGCGAGAGTGAGATTTCGAGTAATTAAGCAGACGTTTCTTCTGTTGCATGACACTTTCTGCTTCGCAAAAAATCACTTTGGACTGCGCCGGATGCACCCTATCTGACATGGTTACAAAACAAAATGGAAGCATTATTCATTTTTTGTTACATAGAAATAATTTAGCTGAAGATGTTAGGCAACAGAAACAACATACATCTTCATGTTGCTGTAAGCAGGCGAGTCCAGGTATTTTTAAAACATCTCTAATGTCACTATTTTCTCATTTGACAGTGGATTCTAGGGTACAATTGTATCAGAGGTAAAATACGGCACTTACGCCCCCTGCCTATCAGCTAGCTTTTATGGCGACGTGATAGAGTGTCCGCTTAGCAATCAAGGGTACCCGAGTTCAAACCCAGCTCGGAGCAGATGGATTTTTCCGGGTTACACAATAAATCACCAAAGTGAAGCCTTGGTGATTCAAAAAGATTGCACTGGCTTAAACAATGCAGAACATTTCTTGCGGAACACATCTATTTTCTTGGAAAGCAAAAAGTAAAATAGTAAAGGTGGCATTTTGCTTAACCCCATTCCAACATTCCAATGTGTGCAGGAACAACCCTAGGTGGCAAAACGAGGGTGAAGGCTGCTTAACTTATAAAAGACTACGAGTGTGCCATCTATTAAGATACGAACAAAAGGCTGGTCTACCCTTACTAGAACAAAATTATTTAGCCTCCGGAAGGCATTTGTAAGCTTCTATTTCTGTTGAGAAAAATGCACAGTCATACAACAAAACCAACACTTGTTCAGGATCAGATTAAATCAGCATGGTCTGAAAGAATTGGAGAGAGGCTTTCTTGTGTTGGGAAGGCGTAAGCTAAACGGACACATAAGTATGTATGTCGTAGACTATGTTTTGACGCTTAATCTCTCGAAATTTAAATCAATTTCGTGTTCCTTTGAACGTGATTCTTCCTGCCTATAACACTCGCGAGAGATAAATAGACAAAACCGATTGCTTATTCTTTAGAACAGTGCCATTTCTCTGTGAAATTATCGATGGGGGAGATCGAGTACTTCCATCAGGTTGAGGTTTTAGTTTTCTTGGAATACAATACATGTTGCAAAGGTCAAGAACGTTCATTTTTAAAGTGAGGGCTTGGTAGATGTTCTGGCACCCAGCGCACTACTCACATCAAACGTATGTTCCAGGGTCAGGTGAGCCAGGGTGACAGGTATACACGAGAACCAGTCATGTGCGTCTTCACTTATTCGCTTCTTTACTCCGCCCACTGTGTAACTTCAGTTGAATTGACCTTTGAACCTTGGTGTCAAAGTTAATCCTTTAACTCAGTATAAAAGGGAAGGTTAACAATGCATTTTAGCACATATTGCTCCTAGATAGCTTAGCTTAGAGACTTAGATATCTATATTGCAAACATGAGTTCGATGGCTTCTGCTGTTGTCAGTGTGGTAAGGCGTGTGGTGGGCTTCCTTCGCCGTGCTCTGGGCAGACTTCGTTCCCCTGCCCAGAGCTTCACTGGTGGGAGTAAGTTGTTTTTCGTTACTTTTTTTCCCTTTGATACTTTTTGGCGCGAAAATTTTGCGCGCCATTTTTTTCAGGTCTGGTATTCATGTGTAGGTTTTTGTATTTTGTATGCATATGTTATTTAGTAGCTGTGAAATGATTCTCAGAATGTCCGTCGGATGATACATGCTTTTGCTGTACTTAACTGCAATGAATGTTTCAGAATTTTGCCTTTATAACTGAACAATTCTTATGCCTTTAGAAATAAAGCGTTTTGTGCAGTATATGTCTAGAACAGTGTGACCTCTCAGTCAGTATGTGCTATTATTGTACTCTTAAATTTGTGTTTTGATATGTTATATGTTATAAGCTATGCTAAGGAAAACTTGGCTTTATGAAATACTACGGCTTTAAAAATAAAATCAAAACAAACAAAAAAATGGTGAAATTTCAAGTTTTATTTGTGCATGATATTTCTTGTGGCAGGTTTACAACATTTCTTACTATTCTTATTCATAGATTATGATTACTTTTCTCAACATGATGATTAATATGTGGAAATACTGTGCCCAAACATGTAGAGATTTCATTAAAAAAATAATCATAAAGAAATTATAGAATATTCATTATATATGCATTTTTTGCAGTATTGACTTAACAAAATTACCTCGGGGACTGAAATATTTTGCAGAAATTTTGCAGGAGCTGGGCCATAGACTGAACATTTTTTATCATAATATTTTTATTAAATAATTTGTTGTAATATAACATTTCTTTTGCATCAGTTATTCCATGTGTGTACCTAGTATCTTGGTAATATTTATTTTAGGTGATATTTTATACTGTAACCTGTATTTGTAATGTTTGTCATTTTTTTGCTACTTCATGCAGTGCAAATTTTGTCAGAAATTTTAATTGCTACAGAAATCAAAAATTACTTATATTTGAAAGAAAAGAACCTCAAAAATTGTAGGGCAAAAACTTCCGGCAATAAAATTTGAAATGGCATGTTGAAAATAAAAATAAAAAAAAATGGAGAAAGCTGGATCAGTTCCTTGACTCATTTGTCTATTTAAAGGTACTTTAAGCATCATGCAGAATTGATTCAAAAAATTTCCTTGCAAGAAAAGGCATTTTACAATATTTTCATAATAGATTTAGAGCATGCTAGATGCTTATCACTTGAATATAGTTGCACCGAATGTGAAATAATTTGTTATAAAAGTAGCAAACTGTAAACAAAGTAGTATTTTGACATCCATAAAAAAACTAATTCACTTATATAGCTTTATTAGTGGCCAAAAAGCAAAAGAAACAAAACATGGTTCAACTATATGGCTAATGACTACCATTTTAGAAATTGCAACAGTACACTAAAAATAAAGAAAAAGCTTTTGAGAAATTTAAAAGTAGCAGTTTTGGGACTTAGTGGACCTTAAGTATTTACCTTTAGGGACAATCAGGGGTTTAGCTGGTTTGACCCACATAGGAGGGATTAGGGTTTACAAGTGCATTTAATATAGTTCCCCAAATATTTAGATATCATATCCAACTTTTCTATAGTTTGTAGTGCAGATTTGAGTGCTTCATTTGATTTGTTTTTTTTATGCTCCCACAAAGTGCACTTGTCCGTCAGTCCGTACGACCGTACGATAATACGACCGTACGTCTGTACGTACATCCTGAAATTTTGTGAACGCAACTCCTCTTAAACCGGATGGCAGATTTTGCTTAAACTTTCAGGGATGTACAACCTTAATGTGTAGATGATAGTAAAGGAAGGAATTTTTGCTTCGACCAAATTTAACGGAATTATGGCCCTTTGTTGATTTTTTCACTATAGCCAAATTAATTTGTGAACACAACTCCTCATAAACCGGATGGCAGATTTTGCTTAAACTTTCAGGAATGAACAACCTTAATGTGAAGATGATAGTAAAGGAAGGAATTTTTGCTGCGACCAAATTTATCGGAATTATGGCCCTTTGTTGATTTTTTCACTATATACCATAAAGTGAAATAAATTTATGAATGCAACTCCTCATAAACCGGATGGCAGATTTTGCTTAAACTTTCAGGGATGAACAACCTTAATGTGTAGATGATAGTAAAGGAAGGGTAATGTTTTTTACGGGACCTGACACACCTGGGGTTTCTTTACTTTAATCTCTAGTTAACTTTCATGTGTAACATTTTTAGCTCACCTGTCACGTTTTGTCCGTCGTCTGTCCGTCCACAATTAGTTTGTTAACACTCTAGTGGTCACATTTTTGCCTCAATTGTCATGAAACTTGGTCAGGATGTTTGTCTCATTAATATCTCAGACGAGTTTGAACATGGGTTATCATGGTTGGAAAACTAGGTCACAGAGCCCAAATAAAGAAAAACCTTGTTTACAGTCTTGAGGCTACTTTTTCAGTCCAAATATCCTGGAAATTTGTCGAAAAGGTGCAATGGATGATTTCTAGCTTAAGTTCAAATATGGGTCATCTGGGTTCAAAAATTAGGTCACAGAGCCAAAAAATAGAAAAAACTTGTTAACACTCTAGAGGTTACATTTTCAGCCCAAATAATCTGGAAATTTGTCAGAAAGGTTGCTTTGACGATTTCTAGGTCAAGATTAAATATGGGTCATCTGGGGTCAAAAACTAGGTCACAAAGCACAAATATTGAAAAACCTTGTTAACACTCTAGAGGTAACATTTTGAGACCAAATAATCTGGAAATTTGTCAGGAAGGTTGCTTATATAATTTTTAGCTCAAGTTCAAATATGGGTCATCTGGGTTCAAAAACTAGGTCACAGAGTCCAAATATGGAAAAACCTTGTTAACATTCTAAAGGTAACATTTTCAGTCCAAATAACCTGGAAATTTGTCAGAAAGGTTCTATCATTGATTTCTAGCTCAGTTTTGAATATAGGTTTTCTGGGGTCAAAAATTAGGTCACAGAGCCTGAAAGTAGAAAAACCTTGTTAATGCTCTAGAGGTTACATTTTTAGTCCAATTGTCCTTGAAATTTGTCAGAAAGGTTGTTTCAATGATTTCTAGCTCAGATTTGGATATGGGTCATCTGGGTTTAAAAACTAGGTCACAGAGCCCAAATATGTAAAAACCTTTTTAACACTCCAGAGGTTACATTTTCAGCCCAAATATCCTGGAAATTTGTCAGGAAGGTTTTTTTGATCATTTCTAGCTCAAATTGGAGTAATGTTAATCTTGGGTCAAAAACTAGGTCACAGAGCCCAAATATGGAAAAACCTTGTTAACACTCGAGAGGCTACATTTTCAGTCCAAATGTCCTGGAAATTTGTCAGAAAGGTTGTTTTGATGATTTGTAGCTCAAGTTCTGATAAGGCTTATAAGGGTCAAAAACTAGGTCACAGAACCCAAATATCGAAAAACCTTGTTAACACTCTAGAGGCTACTTTTTCAGTCCAAATATCCTGGAAATTTGTCAGAGAGATTGTTTCGATAATTTCTAGCTCAAGTTTGAATATAGGATATCTAGGTTAAAAAACTAGGTCATAGAGCCCAAATATGGAAAAACCTTGTTAACACTCTAGAGGTAAAATTTTCAGTACAAATAACCTTGAAATTTGTCAAAGAGATTGTTTCAATAATTTCTAGGTCAAGTTCGAATATGGGTCATCTCGGGTCAATTAACTTTGTTAAAAGCAGTCATACTCAGGTGAGCCATACAGGGCCATCATGGCCTCTTGTTTAAATTTTACCTGCTTACTTTAATATCAGCAACATGTAATTACTTGTGTGTCTCTTTCTTCGTCTTCGCTAATGTGATTCCTCATAGTACATAAATGTTTATTCCATTTTTATGTCGACTATTCAAAGAATAAGGAGGTCTATTGTACTTGCGGCGTGGCTATCGGGTTAAAGTTTTAGGGCAAGCTTCTCATTTTCACTATTTCTTCCCTTTCTACTGCAGATATTTGGTTCAAACTTGGCCGTAGACTGTGTCATTCCATCAAGGCCCATAACTCTGTTAAGCATTTTTATTAGTTATTCCCCTTTTAAGACTTTGAAAAATCTTTAATTTTAGGCTTTTATTATACCTTCAAGCACTAAGAATAGTCAAGCATGCCGTCCATCCGACAGCCCTTGTTTCAGTATAAAATATCTAATTATGAAATAAAAGGACAGCATTAATAATATACAAAACATCTCAATTCATTTGCAACTATGGAAAAAATTGTTCCCCACCTAAATCTTACATACAGAATATACATGCTCTTGGTTATGAGCACTTATGCATAGTGGGGGCATCCGTGTCCTATGGACACAGTTCTATAGTTTATACTGGAAATGAAGGGTGGCAGGCTAGCTTAACTTGCCTGGACAATAATAGGTGTCAATTAGAGTAGATTTATTCTTAAATTATGAAAAACAATCCCCATGTGTTGATTGGTATATGAAGAACAAATCGCAGAAAGATAGCTTAAGTATGTTTCATTTTGTCATTTGAAATTCAAGTATCAGTATGAAAAGGACCTCAGTTAGCATTGCCTGGATATGAGTTTAAAATTTGTATAGTTGTGTTTAGAAGGAAATGATACATTATGTCTGTTAAAATGATAATAGTAATTACAATGATTAAGAATGAATAAAAATTCATTAGAAATTCGTGAATATAAAGTTAGATCTTTAAAGAGGAATGATTTGATCCAGTGAGGATTTTAGTTTCTTTAGAGGGACTTGTACTATAAAGGCTGTCTGGTTTTTAGCTCACCTGAGCAAATGCTCGGAGTGAGCTATTGTGATCACACTGTGTCAGTCGTCTGGTGTCCGGCATCAACATTTTAATTCAAATGACATCTCCTCCTAAACCACAAGGCTATTTTTACCCCAAACTTAAAAGAAATGCATCTTACATAGCTGTCTATTAAAATTGCTAAAACTGTTCTGCTCCATTGAACAAAATGGCTACCAGAGCTAAAAATGTTGTCAATATTTGGCTTCAAATGACATCTCCTCCTAAACCACTTGACTATTTTAGACCAAATTTTTCCGAAATGTATCTTATGTTACCTTTTTCTAAAATTGTGCAAACTGTTCTGCTTCATTGCACACAAGGGCTGCAAAAGGTAAAAATAGAATAAAAATTTAAACAACATCTCCTCCTAAACCGCTGGGCGATTTTCCACCAAATTTCATGGAAATATTCCTTACAGAGCCCTTTTTTAAAATTTTTGAAAAGCTTCTGCTGATTAAACAAAATGGCTGCCAGAGCTAAATATAGGTAAATATTTGGCTTCAGATGACCTCTCCTCCAAAACTACTGATACATTTTAAACCAACCTTGGCAGAAATGATTCTTATATTGCCCTCTTCTAAAATTGCTCCAACAGTTCTGCTCTATTGCACATAAGGGCTGCAAAAGCTAAAAATAGAAAATAATTCAAACAAAATCTCCTCTTAAACAGTAGTTTGATTTTTCACGAAATTTCATGGTAATGTTCCTTACAGAGCCCTTTATTGAAATTGCTGAAAAGGTTCTGCTGATTGAACAAAATGGCTTCCGAAGCTAAAAATAGATTTTTGTCAATATTTTGCTTCCAATGACATCTCCTCACAAGTTGCTATCTTGAAATTGCTTCTTCCCTCTGGGTTTTATTTGTATAAAATATGAGGTACGTTTTTGAAAATCTTCAATTAGAAAATATAATGTTGCATCTGATGTTTGCTTAACAGCAGAATCTCAGCCAGAGTACTCAGGTGAGTGATTCAGGGCCATCACAGCCCTCTTGTTCTGTTTGAAATAATAATGAATTTTCAATCTGGTGTTTATCTGAATGTTTTTGGAAGTTTCTGCTGAACTCTTTCAGATTGATTAGAAAATGGCAATCGATGGTGATGGTCGAGTCCGTCTGAGTGTCTGTACATTTGAAACTCATTAGTCTTCCCTTCATTGTAATTTAACTTCCACTGATAGAGGGTATTAAAATTGCATTGAGGAATACAGGAAACAGGAAATTTTGACAGATTGTTAAAAATACTGAAGTGACAGGGGTAATCTCCTTTGAGGAGATATACATGTACCAGTCTTGCTATGAAAAAGATCTGAATGACATTGTTTTTCATGATTAATTCTTTCCATAAATCGGGAATGGTAACATCATGGCAGTAAGGTCTTACGCGCCATTTTTTCACACTTGTGCTATTTGTCAACAAAAGTAGTTCCACAAATGTGCAACTAAAACATCATAAGTGGATTTGCAAAATATGGAATTATACAGGTTTTGAGGACAACACTGTAAACTTAGTATAATTTCATTTCTTAAATGTGACAGTACAAAAAATAAATCCCTTTTCAAGTAAACAAATATTAGGTATTCGTACTTAATAAGTGCAAAGTTGTTTTTTCACTGTAGGAAAATGTTGTGATGCAAACACTATGGAAGTAGTTCCAATTTCCGGTTTATTAAATAAAATCATATCACGTGACATAAACAAAACGAAATGATTGTAGTAAATATTGTAGTAGTAGACAAACTTCCGGTTAGTCTGCAAACCTACTAACACTGCAGAAACTGACAATAAAGTTTACTGTTATTGTTATTCATGGTAATTTTTTGTGTTCTTTTAAAAAGATTATCAACATTTGTCTTTTGTTTAAAATGAATTGCAGATTTCATTAATAAATATCAGTATCGAAAAATTCCGGTATGTTCTCCTCTCTACACTACAGTGTAAATTGTAACAGGTTACCCAGTGCACACTTAACATAAATGCTTGCAAAAATAGTTCTGGATATTTTCGGGGTTAGAATAGAAATAATAAATTTGTTCCTATTTTTTATGAGTGAATACAATATAGGCAGTTGTTCGGATGCAGTGCAATTAAATCACTTGTGCTACGCACTCGTGATTTTATTTTTACGCATCCAAACTCCTGCCTATATTTTTTCACTCATACAAAATAAGAACTTATTATTTCTTAAATCAAATTACAACCAGTAAGAACAGTTCTGCATGCTTTTTTGGAAATAATTGTGGTACTTGTGCCAGGGTTTTGATTTATTCTCTTAAAGGATTATGAAACATATTTGAGATACAGGGAGCATTCAGGTATTCTTTTTGTTCAGATCAAAGTAGAAAAGTTTTTTTTTTTCAATTTACTGTCTATAATGTTCAATAAATGTACTTAATCCTGTACCCCCTTCACTGGACCCCATCTCGCCACCATAATACCCTGTCACCCTCCCAAATTTTTTCCTTCTCTATTCTTTTATTTTTTAGTGCCCATACTGTTCCACGCCCTCCCCCCTAATTTTCTTTTTCATTATGTTTTTGTGTCGCCCTTTCGAAGAAAAGGTGATACATAGGGATCGCTTTGTCCGGCGGTCCGTCACGAAAACTTAACGTTGGCTATAACTTTGCCATTTCTAAACATTATCTTATCAAACTTTCAAATTGTATTGCTTATGACAACAGGGTCAGGTTGATGCCAAAATTTCTATGTCAAGGTCACATTTGACAGAGTTATGCCCCTTTTTATACATGGATTTTGTCATGAAAACTTAACGTTGGGAATAACTTTGCCATTTTTTAACATTTCAACATCAAACTTCCAAATTATATTGCTTACGACAACAGGGTCGTGATGATGCCAAAATGTATAGGTCAAGGTCACAATTGACATGTTATGCCCCTTTTTGTACTTGGATTTTGTCATGAAAACTTAACATTGGCTATAACTATGCCATTTCTTAATGTTTCTTCATCAAACTTTCCAGTTGTAATGCTTACAATTGTATCACTTAAGACAACACCATTTCTCAAGGGCAGATAACCTTCAAATTTTTTTTTGCAATGTTATGCCCCTTTTTCAAGTTAAAATTTCTTTGTTAACCTTTTTCTTTATGTCCATGTCTCAAAAAGTGTCAAGGATATTCCATTCAAACTTGGAATACTTGATCACCAGCAAGACCCCTGCAAAGATTGTTGGTACCCATGTCCCTGGGGTCACAGTTAGCCCCACCCCTGGGGCCACTTGATTTTGCTTAAACTTATATATAGGAAAAAAAACTTCTTAAGCCAAGCCCCCCCCCCACCCCCCGGGCCCAATTTTTTTTTTTTTTTTTTAATTTTAAAACATATGCACTTTATTTCCCCCCCCTCCCCCTACCTCAAACCCCCCCCCTACCCTCCCAACCAGTCACCCCCCCCCCCCCACCCGGGCCCAATATTTTTTTTTTTTGTAATACATAGGTACGTGACTCCCCATCCACCCTCAAACCCCCGCCCCCGCACCATTTTTTTACCCCCCCCCCCCCCTTCCCCCCCCCCCCCCCCTTTTTTTTTTTTAAATTTTAATACATAGGTACTTGACTCCCCATTCACCCTCAAACACCCCCCCCCCCCCACCCCCCCCCCCCACCCCCCATTTTTTTTACCCCCCCCCCCCACGCCTCTTTTTTTTCTTTAAACATAGGTACTTTACTCCCTTTACTCCCCCCCCCCCCCCCCTCGACCCGCGCCCAATTTTTTTTTTTTTTTAAATTTTAATACATAGGTACTTGACTCCCCATCCACCCTCAAACCCCCCCCCCCCCCCCCCCCCCACACACACACACACACACACACACACACACCCATTTTTTTACCCCACGTCCCCCCCCCCCCACCCCCACGCCTTTATTTTTTTTCTTTAAACATAGGTACTTTACTCCCCCCCCCTCGACCCGCGCCCAATTTTTTTTTTTTTAGATTTTAATACATAGGTATTTGACTCCCCATCCACCCTCAACCCCAGCAGGCTCTTGTTTACCTTTTTAGTTATTTTAACAGAGTACCCAAGGGCGACACAAGTGTTCCACTGAACACCCATCTAGTTTTTTTGTATGTACTTCCCTGGAATTTCTGCATGGGACCCCCCCATTTTCAGCACACAGCTCCATTTCTTCTGGTTTTTTATGCTCCCCAACGGGGATGCATTTAGTCACTGCCTTGTCCGTCTGTCTGTCCTTCCGTCCGTCCATCCCCAAAATTTGTACAGACAATATCTCAACAACCACTGGCTTGAATTTACTAAAACTTAATAGGAAGCTTCACTGCCAAGAGGAACTGTGCATTTAAGCAGCCTGTTCCGGTACATTTATTTTTTCACAAAGTTATGCCCCTTTAATGCCCTTTCAACTGACATTTTTGTCCGGACTATTTCTAAGCAACCACTGACTGGAATTCATCAAAACTTAATAGGAAGCTTCACTACCAAGAGTAAGTGTGCATATTACAGGCATGATCCGGTTCAGTGATTTTTCACAAAGTCATGCCCTTTGATGTTTTTTTTAGCTGTAATTTTTGTCTGGACTATTTCTCAGTAGCTATTAAATGCAATTCACTGAAACTCAGTGGGAAGCTTTATTACCAAGAGCTTTGCAAATTACAGGCATGTACTCCGGTTCAGTGATTTTTCACAAAGTTATACCCCTTTGATACTTTTTCAGCTGTAATTTTTGTCCAAACTATTCCATAACAACCATTGACTGGAATTCATTGAAACTCATTAGGAAGCTGCTCTACCAAGAGCACATGTGTATTTTACGGGCATGTTCTGGTTCAGTGATTTTTCATAGATTTATGCCCTGATGCCTTTTCATTTAGTGATTTTGTTGAAAGTTTACACAATGATAGAATACAATGAGAGGATTTGCATTGTGTAAGAACCATAACTCTGTCTAGCTCACTTTCTGAATTATCTCCCTTTATTAAATTTAACTTATTTGCACTTTAACTTCAAAGCTACTGAAAGCATGTTTTGAAAGTTAATAAAATGGAAGAATACATTGAAAGAAAATGCATTGACTAAGAACAATAAGTTTTGGTTACTTTTTAGCTCAGCAGAGCCATAGGCTCATGGTGAGCTATTAGGATCGATCAATGTCTGTCGTCCATCGGATGTCCACACATAGTTTGTTAACACTCTAAACACATTTTTGCCTCAATTTAGTCAGGATGTTTGTCCCATTGATTACTCGGACGAGTTCGAATATTGGTCATCTGGGATGAAAATCTAGGTCACAAAGCCCAAAAATAGAAAAACCTTGTTAACAATCTAGAGGCTACATTTTCAGTCCAAATATCCTGGAAGTATGTCAGAAAGGTTGTTTCAATGATTTCTAGCTCAGGTTTAAATATGGGTCTTTTTGGGTCAAAAACTAGGTCACAAAGCCCAAAAATAGAAAAACTTTAACGCTCTAGAGGCTACTTTTTTAGTCCAAATATTCTGGAAATTTGTCAGAAAGGTTGTTTCCATGACATATAGGTCGCAGAGCACAAATTTGGAAAAACCTTGTTAACACGCCAGAGGTTACATTTTCATTCCAAACATACTGGAAATTTGTCAGAAAGGTTGTTTCCATGATTTCTAGCTCAAGTTGAAATATAGGTTATCTGGGGTCCAAAACTAGGTCATAGAGCCCAAATATGGGAAAACCTTGTTAAAACTCTAGAGGTATTATTTTCAGCCTAAATAACCTGGAAATTTGTCAGAAAAATTGTTTCGTTAAATTCTAGGTTTAGTTCGAATATGGGTCATCTGGGGTCAATTAATCGGGTTCATAACAATTTTGTTAAAAGGAGTCATACTCAGGTGAGTGATCTAGGGCCATCATGGCCCTTTTGTTTAATTATTTCCCTTTATTTTGTTGTAAGGAGTAATCCCAAAATCATTTAATTTAATTGGTTTTAGTATAATCTTGATATCTTGCAGTTTCCTTGATATTTGTTTTATTTTTCAAAAATTAGGTATGGATTTGTAATCTGAAAATGGGCCCAGCTATGTGTGAATATTGCACATTTTATATAGAACTGTTATGATGCCCCTTACACCTTAAAAATCCAACTAGATAATGGGTTGGAAACACCTTTGATTGAGAATTTTAGTAACGACCATCCTAAAAGTTACCCTCTCATAATTTCAGCTTACCAATATTTCCGTTCTCATTACTTCCCATAAACTTTCGACCAAATATAACGTGTCATTTCGTGTGTTATCAATATTGACTGATAGGATTCATACTCGATGTATGATGATAAAATTCCATGTCAGATTCCTGTGTTATTTACACTGTTTCAGTAATTGGTGATTAACAATAACAGGTCATATTTATAGACTGTCTGTAAATTTACGGACAAATCAGACTTGAGGTATGAAAGTTGTGGAAATTGTATTGTAAACTTCCATGTACCTTTGGGGAGCATCCATCGTTTCCAATGATGTCCTTTGTTTTTATGTGTAATTGCTTCCTTATCCATGTATTAGATATATATTGATTATATTTTTTTGAGTTACTGCCCTTTGTTAATTTTCATACATCTGAACTCGAATACTATAAAGATAAATTTTGACATAAAACTTCATAAATAAATAGATCTCTTTAAGGGAAAGTGCAGTGCTAAAGAACTTCATTCTTATATCATGTTTCTGTCTGGCACATAACTCAGACTAAAACAGATAAAAACATGAAACTAATTGGTAGAAGATTGGATCTTATTGTGGAGAAGTGCAGTGCATAAAAACTTTAACTTCATTGTGTATTTTTTAGTTATTGCCCTTTGTTAATTTTTATACCTTTTTTTTGTCCAACACAAAACTGAAAGACTGACAAGAGGTACAAGATGGTTCTTCATAAGTGAATAGATCTCATAGAGGAGAAATGAAGGGCACAAGAACCATAACTCTATTGCATAATTTTGGAGTTAAACTGCCCTGTGTAAATTTTCATACTTATTTTTTTGTTCTAACCATACCTCATACACCCTATATAATAATTATAGCTTTTGGGCCTAATTATTAAGGTAAAGTTACTTTCAGATAATTTTTTGTAGATAATGTTAGAACAAACATCATATATATTACCGGTAATGCAGTAATTTGTGTTTAAGGCAAATGTGTATTCACAATGTCTTAATCCTATGAACGGGAGCACTTTGGGGAGCATAACCCATCTCTTCCAGTTTCTTGTTTTTCAATAATTGATTTCTTGCTGGTAAAATCAGAACACTTTAAGAACTTTAGTTCTATAACAGTATCATGATTTTTTCCATTTATTGGCCTGAGAAGGTTACACTGTTTTAGTATTATTTTTTTTTGTTTAAATGTAGCTCACAGACTTTTAGGAGACTAGTCATCATTTAATTTGCTAAATTAATGTTTTGTTTTTTCTTCTACTTTCAGGTGAGGTGGAACGGGAGGTTTTCAGAGAGCCACAAGCCAGTGGTGAGGAGGTCGATGTAAGGCCGGTTGGGGAAGTTGACTTGTCTTTGGATGAGTCGCTTTCAGCTGACCAGGGGCTCGGTCTGCAGGTAGACATGGAGGCAGTCCCAGAGGACACGGCCGTCTCTGCTGTCACAGGTATTGGGTTTGATGTTCCTCAGGAGTTGGCTTTCCACTCTGAGGATGTCCAGGTGGGTCCCATACCCGAGGAGGGTCTTTTAGTTCCAGAGGTGGAACTGGCTATGCCGGTGCTACCTGAGGTTATCCTAGGGAATACCAGAGAGAGGGGCTCTCTGGGAGGGGAGGTTGGATTGGTTACTGTAAGTGATGGCCCAGTTGGTCAGCCTGATGGTCTTCGTCGTTCCCGTAGGAATCGTCGGCCTCCTTCGAGGTTGCAAGTAAAGTGGGGGACCCAGTCCTATTAGTCCAAGCCCCCACCGCCTTGTGTATTGTTCATTTATTATATATGTAGTTAGCTGTAGTTAGTGAGAGTAAGTAGTAGTAGTAGTAGTAGTAGTAGTAGTAGTAGTAGTAGTAGTGTATATATATATATATATATATGTAAAAAAAAAAAAAAAAAAAAAAAAAAAAAAAAATACAAAAAAAAAAAAAAAAAAAAAAAAAAATACAAAAAAAAATACAAAAAAAAAAAAAAAAAAAAAAATACAAAAAAAAAATAATGTTGGTGGTGTGTGTTTGTGTGTGTTAGTTGTAGTGGTGGTTAGCTAGCTAGTATAGCTAGATTTAGGGATCTTTCCTGAAGCTATCTTAAGCACCCATAAATGTAGCTTTGAAATTCCTAAGGTTTTATGTGTATGAAAACTGTGTGGCAGCACATGCCTTACGAAAATAAAGCAGAGTTTTAATCAGTCTTATAGGGATGATTCATGATAAGGATCGTCTGGCAGTTCATTAAACAAGTAGGTTAAAGATACCAATTTTGAGGCAGTTTGACAGTATTCCTTACCAAAACCAAACACAGGAGATTAGTTTTAGATATGTAGATTGAGGTTAATATGACTGAATGAAGACTAACAACTCATGTCTTCTAAAAGTAAGGCCTTGTTTCTGTGAACTAGGTTAAGATAAAGATGTTATATGTATTAAGGGTGTGTGGCATTTCATTTACAGAATGTATGTCAGCTCATGTATGACCACAAATGGTTAGGCTTTAGATAAGTTAAGTTGTTAACACATACACTGTGATTCACAATATGGACTCTTTGGCAGAGTGTTTCTAATGACAACAAGATTTAGATAAGTAGGTTAATCAGATTAATCTTTAAGCAGTTTGGCAGTACTTCTGACCAAACATGACAAGTTTTTAGAAAGGCAGATTGAGGTATTTATATGTATGAAGACAAACAACTCAGGTCTTCCAAATGTAAGGCTTAGTTTAGTTGATTTAGATGATATATTTATTAATGTGTGGCAGCTCATATCCAAGGAAGACCAGGTGAAGTTTAAGCTAGTCTCATAAAGCTGATTAAATAAATGGGCAGAATTCTAATAGATTTACTAAAAGGCTAAGCTAAGCATGTTAAGGTGATTCATGTTAAAGCAGTTTGGAAGCATTTCTTACTAAACGCAGGTCAAGTTTGCAAATTGAGGTGTTATATGTATGAAGATTGGCAAGTTAGGCAAATCGAGGTGTTATATGTATGAAGATTGGCAAGTTATTTCTTACAGATGAGTAAGGTAATGTTTCCTGATTAAGGTATTCTTGATATGGAATGTTAGGTAGCTCATGTCTGATAAAAAAAGTTCAGTAGCTCATGTCTGACAAAAAAAGTTCAGTAGCTCATGTCTGACAAAAAAAGTTCAGTGGCTCATGTCTGACAAAAAAAGTTCAGTAGCTCATGTCTGACAAAAAAAGTTCAGTATCTCATGTCTGACAAAAAAGTTCAGTGGCTCATGTCAGATAAAAAAAGTTCAGGCTTTAGATAGGTGAAGGTGTTTACACATACACAGTTGTTCATGTTATGGATTGTTTGGCATTTCATTTCTGACAACAAATGACCAAACAATTCAGACAAGCAGGTTAAGAAGATTCATTTTAAGGCAATTTGGGAACAGCCCTTACCAAACACAGGCCATGTGTTTGACAGGCAGCTTAAGATGTTATATGTATTAATTAAATCAGTGTGGCCACTCATGTCTAAGGTAAAATTAGGTAGTGGTCTTATACACAGTTCATTTAATGATTCATTAAAAGGAGTGTATGGTTGCTCATTTAAGTTAAGAAAAGGCTTAGATAAGCAAGTTAGGTGATTAATGTTAAAGCAGTTTGGCAGCAGTTCTGACAAAACAGAGGTCAAGTTTTAGATAAGCAAATTTAGGTTGAACATGTTTAGTTAAAACTTAATTATTTAACATCAATAATGAGAAGCAAGTTCTTACAACTTATATTAATCCCTCTTAATGACTGCTTCAAGGGTTCAAACCAGTACTCATGCTGAAAGTGAGGGATGTGGTATGTCACTGTAGACTCTCACCCTTGAAGGGATTCGAACCAGCAATTTCTGGATCGGGAGTCTGGTACTCTAACCCCTCCACCACTGCTACTCCTAAAATTGTTATATGTTTGAAGACTGGCTACTGGGGTCTTACAAAATTCAGTTTAAGTATGTGTGAGTAAGATTAGGTAATATATGATAATTATGTAGTAATAGGCAGCTCAGGTGTGACAAAATATAGGTTAGATTTCAAACTGACTAAGATGTTACTTGGATGAAGTGCTTTACAACTTGTCTCATACACAAACTACTTAAAATTTCAGGCAGTCCTGTATTTTTACTTTGGTCAGCTCATGTCTGACATTATCTTAAAAAATCCAGAGAAGCAAGATAGGTTGATGGCCAAAACATAATTATAGGTTAATATCTGAACACAGATTTTGGTAGCATTTCTGACCAAAACAATTAGATTGGCTTTATATTAGCAGATTTAAGCAGTTTGAATTGAGACTGTTTGGCAGCCCTTTAAGTACAAAGCTATTCAGTTAGGAAGGTAAAGGTGATTCCAATGCTTTGGAAAATGCTCACAAGCATGTCTGACAAGATTTTCATCCTAAGATTTATGAATTTTATGTAAAGGTCAAATTGGCAACTCCAAATCAGCAAGAAACATAGACAGGATAAGTTGATTTATGTAAGAGATGTTTAACTGCTACTTCCCTGGGAAAACTTTGGTAATGTTTCCAGATGACTGGGTTATGGGACTAATGACTCTGAAAGCCACTTTGGCAGCAATTCTGCCAAAGCCTAAAGTTTTAGATAGATTCATTTAGATTATTTTTTTGAAGGCAGAGGCAGTAGTAGGTTTTGTTTTCAGAAACTTAGTCAGGTTAACTTGATGTATATAAAGACCAGCATCTCATTTCCTCCAAGAGCCTTAGATTAATTTCTTGGCATGTACCTGTAGATTATGTAGTTGATTCATGTAACAGACTAATTGGCAGAAACTCAGACCAAAACTTACCTTAGTTTCAGAAAGGCAAGTTAAGGTTCTTTAAATGACTGCTGGGCAGCATTTCTGTCCAACACTTTGATCAAGATACTGATAGCTAGGTCTTGGTCACTGACAAAAAAATCCTGTTTGGTACATTAGTAATTGTTAAGTTAGGTTGTTTGTTTTTTTTTAAGGCAATTGACTTGTAGCTGTCAAGTGGTAAAGTCTTAGACCTCACCTTCCCCTTGCACTGCTTGCACCTACCCTTCACTTGCACACTAAGACTTTCCGATTGATAAACTTCAAGCCAGTTTTCTTTTTCTATCTTTTGTTAAGGGGTAGTAAGGGAACATTTTTTTACTTAACTTTCAATCAGATATGTTTCTTAACAGGCATATTTTTGTCAGGTTTATTAATAGTGTCAGGGTTATGGTTTAATGTACACAAAAAAGTGGTTTGAGGAGAGGTGCCTCTTACATTTGGGCTTCAATGATTATCCATATAGCCTTTCTGAAATGTGAAAAAGGTAAATGCAAAAGTATTCATGGTACTATCATTTTAAATCAAAATGCTTGGTCTGAATAAATTAATTCCTACTGTTCCTTAGGGTTGCCTTATTGTTATGATAACAGAGCTATGGTTTTACATTATGTAAACATATACATGTAATTATATAAGCTTATATGTCAAGCATTTATTCAAAATGAATTCACAGATGAGAAATGTTTTTAATAGAATTATATATGCTGGAAAATCAGTTGTCTTATATCAGAATATTTTAATGGCAAGAGTTATGGTTCTTCATAGTAAACAGAAAGATGTTGCTTTTCCTGTTGTTCAATGTGTATATTGCTTTGAGTTTTGAAGCAGATGGCTAAGAAGTTTATGACATAGTTATTCAAAACTTAAAATGGACATTGAGACATGCTGACCTAATAGTTACCTTATGCCTGTATTCATAACAGGGTTATGGTTTGCCTTATAAACATATGCTTCCAACTATGTTAGGTATGAGCTGCAAAAAAATATAATTTCTTGAAAGAAAGTCTGTTGTCTTTTAAAACTAATAGCTAAGACTTAAGTTTCCTCAATGCTATAAAGTATTTAACAGGAACATGTTCATACTGCCTGAATAGTTTCCTGATACCCGTATTCATAGCAGAGTTATGGTTTGTCTTATAAACATATGCTTCCATATATGTTAAATGTGAGCTGCAAAATATCTGATTTGTCTGTTTAGTGCCATTCAGCTTTCTAGCCTGTACAGTTATCTTTTGTCATTAAAATCTGAAAGAAAGAGTTATGGTTTCCTGAATATAAGAATTCTTATTCTTATTATAATAAGGAATCAGAAAACTCAGCCTCCCTATACAGTTAAAACATAGAGGAAAAAAGTTAAGAAAACACTCCACAAATGATTAACAAAAATGACAACCCACAATTTATGCCTTGGAATGGTCAGAACAAAACATTTGCCATAGACAGTCAAAAACAAGGTTCTAGGGTTCACCAGCCTAACACTTGCCCTAACAAGTTCTCAAAATCCACGTTTCAATATCTGGTTCAGATATCTGAAGGTAAATAAATAAGTTAGAGTTACGGTTCTTCAACAAATAGGTAGCTTACAGGAACCTGCTGCATTCCAGTTGTTTAAAGTGTATGTGTAACATTCAAGCATGCTGCCTTTAAAATTTTTAATTCCATGCAGTATTTAAATCAGGGTTATGGTTATGCTTCCATATATGATTTACATAAGCTGCAAACAAACTGACTTGGAAGTTTCTAGCCTAATCTTTTGTCAGGATAATTTAATGGAAAGAGTTATGGTTTCCTGAATATAAGCATCTTTTTGGAAAAAAAGTTTTCTACCTTTCTGATAAATGTGTATTAAAAATATGAACACATTATTTGGAATAGAAACCCTGTCACTTGTCTTTGAAAACAGTATGTAAGAGTTATGGTTCAGTTTAACAGGAACTTGTTGATTTCCTGTTGTTCAAAATGTATAATTATGTCTTTGAGTTTTAAAGAAGATATCCAAGGAGTTTTTTTAATGGTTTGGTTATATCAAACCAAAATTGTACATCGAAACATGCTGCCTGAATAGTTCCTTCATGCCTGTATTCATAGCATATGCTTCCAGACATGATTTACATGAGCTGCGAACAATCCGACTTGGACATATAGTATAATTTTAAGATTCTAGCCTGTAAAATAATCTTTTGTCAGGATAATATAATGGAAAGAGTTATGGTTTCCTGAATATTAACATCTTTTAGGAAAAATCTTGCTGCCCTTTCTGATTAATGTGTAGCATGGAAACATTATTTTGAAACAAAACCTGTGTGTTGTCTTTCAAAACTATTAAAAAATTATGTATTTAACAGGAACTTGTTGATTTCCTGTTGTTCAAAGTGTATGTGTCTTTGGGTTTTGAAAGAGATGTCTAAAATTTTTCTGAATAGTATGGTTATATCAAATCAAAAATGGACATTGAAACATGCTGCTTGAATAGTGTCCTGATGCCAGTATTCATAGCAGGGTTATGGTTTGCCTAATAAACATATGCTTCCATATATGTTAAATATTAGCTTCAAAATTATGATTTGTCTCTTTACTGCAATTTAACTTTCTAGCCTGTACAATTGTCTTGAGTCAGTATACTCTAAAGGAAAGAGTTATGGTTTCCTGAATGTAAGAATCATTATTTGAAGAAATGTTGGTTTTCTGTTTAAGATATATTTATGATAAAAATTTAAAGACTGAAAAAAGCAAATCAAAAAGATGCAGTCGGAAAACTCAGCCTCTCTATGGTATTCTTTTAAAACATAGAGGAAAAAGAGCATTGATCAATTAAGTGAACACTCCACAAACAATTAACATAAATGACAACCCACAGGTTTATGCCTTGAATTGGTCAGAGCAAAACATTTGCCATAGACCGTCAAAAACAAGGTTCTAGGGTTCACCAACTTAACACTTGCCCCAACAGGTTCTCAAAATTCAAGTTTCAGTATTTGGTTCAGATATCTGAAGGTAAATAAAAAGGTAAGAGTTATGGTTCTTCAACAGATAGGTAGCTTACAGGAACCTGTTGCTTTCTTGTTGTTCATAGTGTATGTGTAACATTCAAGCATCCTGCCTTAATTTTTTTAATGCCATGCCAGTATTTAAAGCAGGGTTATGGTTTGACTTCTAAAGATATGCTTCCATAAATGATTTACATGAGCTGCAAACAATATGACTTGGAAATGTAGTATAATTTAACTTTCTTGCCTGTAAAATTATCTTTTGTCAGTATAATTTAATGGAAAGAGTTATGGTTTCCTGAATATAAGCGTCTTTTAGGAAAAAGGTTTGCTGCCTTTCTGATTAATATGTATTTAAAATATGAACACATCATTTGGAATAGAAACTCTGTCACTTGTCTTTGAAAACAGCAGGTAAGAGTTATGGTTCAGTTTTAAAGGAACTTGTTGATTTCCTGTTGTTAAAAAATGTACATTGAAACATGCTGCCTGAATAGTTTCTTTATGCCTGTATTCATAACAGGGTTATGGTTTCCCTTGTAAAGATACACTTCCAGGTGTGATTTACTTGAGCTGCAAACAATCTGACTTGGATATGTAATATAAGTTTCTAGCCTTTTAAATAACCAGTCAGTATAATTTTATGGAAAGAGTTGTGGTTTCCTGAATATAAGCACTGTTTAAGAAAAAGCTTGCTGCCTCTGATAAATGTGTTGTATGAATACATTACCTGTGTTGTCTTTTAAAACTAATAAGAGTTATGGTTCCTTTATGGATTAAGGTATTTAACAGGATCTTGTTGATTTCCTGTTCAAACTACTGTGTATATGTCTGGGAGTTTTGAAGAAGATACCCAGGAAGGTTTCTTTATGGTTTAGTTATTTTAAACAAAAAATCGATATTGAAACATGCTGCCTGAAGAGTTTTCTTATGCAAGTTTTCATAGCAGGGTTATGGTTTGTCTTGGAAAGAACCACTCGCCAGTGGTGAGTAGGTTGATATTATACTGATTAGTTTCTGAATTGTATGGTTTATTTAAAACCAAAAATGGACATTGAAATGCGCTGCCTGAATCGTTTTCTGAATAGTTTTCTTAAGCAAGTTTTCATAGCAGGGTTATGGTTTGTCTTGGAAAGAACCACTCGCCAGTGGTGAGTAGGTTGATATTATACTGATAAGTTTCTGAATTGTATGGTTTATTTAAAACCAAAAATGGACATTGAAATGCGCTGCCTGAATCGTTTTCTGAATAGTTTTCTTAAGCAAGTTTTCATAGCAGGGTTATGGTTTGTCCTATAAAGAACCACAAGCCAGTTGTGAGTAAGTTGATATTATGCTGATAAGTTTCTGAATGGTATGGTTTATTTAAAACCAAAAATGGGCTGTCTGACAAGTTATCTTAAGCAAGTTTTCACAGCAGAGTTATGGTTTGTCCTATAAAGAACCACAAGCCAGTAAGGCTGATAATGGACATTGAAATGTGCTGCCTGAATAGTTTTCTTACGCAAGTTTTCATAGCAGGGTTATGGTTTGTCAGTGGAGAGTAGGTCAGTGTATGTCTGGTCAGTGAAGTTGACTTGTCACTGGATGAGTCACTTCCAGGTTAGCAGGAGCTCAGTCCACAGGTAGACATGGAGGCTGTCCCAGAGGACATGTCCGTCTCTGATGTCACAGGTATTGGGTTTGATGTTTCTCATGGGGTTTGTTTTCCACCCTGAGAATGTCCAGGTGGGTCCTGTACCCAAGGAGGGTCTGTTAGTTGCAGAGGTTGAACTTAGGCTATGCCAATGCTACCTGAGGTCACCCTAGGGAATACTAGAGAGAGGGGCTCTCTAGGAGGGGAGATTGGATTGGTTACTGTAACTGATATCCCATTAGGTCAGTCTGGTTGTCTTCATCATCCCATAGGAATTGTCGGCCTCCATCTAGGTTGCAGACAAAGTGGGGAATCCAGTCCTATAGTCCTATGATAAGTCTAAGTCCCGACCACCTTGTGAATTGTTCAGTGTGTATTTAGTATGTATGTAGTTAGTTGTTAGTTAGTGTTATTGTTTGTAATTTGTTGTATATTATATGCATGCTTCTTTCTTACACCACTTGTACATGATGCCTTTATTCATTGCAGAGTTATGGTTTGCCTTATAAACATATGCTTCCATGTATGTTAAATGAGGCGTAAAATATCTGATTTGTCTATTTAGTACCATTCAGCTTTCTAGCCTGTACAATTATCTTTTGTCATGATTTTTTTAATGAAAGAGTTATGGTTTTCTGAATGTAAGAATTATAATTTTGATTAAATTATATTTATCATATATAAAAAAGACTGAAAAAAGCAAATCTGAAAATATTTGCCACAGATGGTGAAGACAAAGTTTTACGGTTCACCAACCTAACAGGTTGCTCCAACAGGTTCTCAAAATTCAAGTTGCAATATCTGGTTTAGATATTTTAAGGTTAAGGTAAGAGTTATGGTTCCTCAATGAAATAAATATTGAACAGGAACTTGCTGCTTTCCTGTTGTTCACAGTGTAATTGTGTCTTTGAGTGTCAGAAAGAGGGCAAAGAAGTTTCTTAATAATATTGTCAGTCTGAACCAAATAGGGATTCATTCTTTCAAAACATTCAAGCACCCTGCCTTAAAAAACTTTTATGCTAGTATTTAAAGCAGGGTTATGGTTTACCTTGTAAAGATACGCTTCCATGTATGATTTACATGAGCTGCAAGTAATCCAACTTAGATATGTAGTATAATTTAAGTTTCTAGCTTTTAAAATAATCTTTTGTCCATATAATATATAGGAAAGAGTTATGGTTCCCTGAATATAAGCTTGCTGCCTTTCTGATAAATGTGTATGAGAGGGGCTCTCTATGAGAGGAGGTTGATTGGTTACTGTAACGCACGTCCCATTAGGTCAGTCTGTCTTCACCATCCCATAGGAATCATTGACCTCCATCTAGGTTGCAGACAAAGTAGGGAACCTAGTCCTTGATAAACTAGCTGGCGGCTCACCAACCAGCCTCTTCAGAACAAGCCCCTGACGGGACTCGAACCTTCGACCTCCTGTTCTGTAAGCGGACGCCTTAACCACTAGGCCACGGAGATGGTATTAGTATCATGTATATGTACTTAGTTGTAGTTAGTAGTATTAGAAATATATATATATATATATAAAAGATGTTGCATGTTACTTAGCAATAGTGTTTGTTTGTTATTGTTTGTAATTTGATATTTATTATATATATGCTTCTTTCATACACTTTTACATTTGCTGCATGTTCTTTATAACATGCTGTAAATTAAGATAAATGACCTAAAGAGTATTTCTGAACTTAAACATCTCATAGCTTCTATGTTTTCTTTAGTTTTTGTGCACCTTTAACCTAACTTAAAAGTAATATACTGACTGAGTTTGTCATTGGTACAGGTTAACCATTATGACCGATGCCCCCTACAGAGATTAGTTATTTTATCTTTTGGTAGATAGTGCAAGATACAGAAAGCATCCCTGGTTCTTTTGCATGCTCAGTGAACAGCACTGATACATGGAACCTCTGTTTAATGTCATCCGAAAGACAATTAGTAATGTTAGTTGAGGAGCGGGAATCGATCTTGGGACCATTTGTTTACCAGTCCAGCGCGTTACCACTGGACCACTGATCCACTAGAAAAAGTAATATAGCTATTCTGTTATTTACTTATATCTATACAAGATGAAATAATCGTAAGTTTAAAATACATAGACTCCTAACACTTGTTCCAGTTTCTCATCCCTTCAGTACTTTGAGCAGTCATTTTCAGACATACCAAACACATGCCACATGCATCTCTTGTGCCATTGCTTTTGTGTGCCAAATTATTTTGGACAGTTATTGGAAGTCCCCCATTCTTTAACTAGCTGGCGTCTCAGCAACCAGTTGCTTCAGAACAAGCCTCTGACGGGACTCGAACCTTCGACCTCCTGCTCTGTAAGCAGACACCTTAACCACTAGGCCACAGAGACGGTATTAGTATTATGTATAATGTGCTTAGTTGTAGTTAGTAGTATTAGAAATATATATATATATATAAAAAATGTAGCATGTTAGTTAGCAATAGTATTTTTTTGTTATTGTTTGTAATTTGATATTTATTATATATATGCTTCTTTCATACACTTGTACATTTGCTGCATGTTCTTTATAACATGCTGTAAATTAAGATAAATGATCTAAAGAGTATTTCTGAACTTAGACATCTCATAGCTTCCATGTTTTCTTCAGATTTTGTGCACCTTTAACCTAACTTAAAAGTGATATACTGACTGAGTTTGTCATTGGTACCGGTTAACCATTATGACCGATGCCCCCTGCAGAGATTAGTTATTTTATCTTTTGGGAGATAGTGCAAGATGCAGAAAGCATCCCTGGTTCTTTTGCATGCTCAGTGAACAGCATTGATACATGGGACTTTTGTTTAATGTCATCCGAAAGACAATTAATAATGTTAGTTGAGGAGCGGGAATCGATCTTAGGACCATTTGTTCACCAGTCCAGGGCGTTACTACTGGACCACTGATCCACTAAAAAAAGTAAGATAGCTATTCTGTTATGTATTTATATCTATACAAGATGAAATAATCGTAAGTTTAAAATACACAGACTCCTAACACTTGTTCCAGTTTCTCGTCCCTTCAGTACTTTGAGCAGTCATTTTCAGACATACCAAACACATGCCACATGCATCTCTTGTGCCATTGCTTTTGTGTGCCAGATTATTTTGGACAGTTATTGGAAGTCCCCCATTCACATGTCATACCTATCATTTATTTCCTTGTGTCCCCTTTTCCATACCTCTAACATATTTTTTGTCAAGGTTTTATGTGAAGGAAGACTGTGTGGCAGCTAATGTCTTACACACGTATGGCAAAGTTTTAATCAGTCTTACATAGATGATTCATGATAATATTTATGGATTGTTTGGCAGTTCATTTCTAACTTAAGGTTCAGACTAGTAGGTAAAAAAAATCCATTTTAGGCAGTTTGGTACCATTCCTTACCAAACACAGGTCTGAAGATTGAGGTTTCATATGTATGAAAACTAACAACTGTTCCAAAATAAAGGCCTTGTTAAAAAATCTGTGAACTAGGTTAAGATAAAGATGATATATGTATATATAATATGAGTGTGTGGCATTTCATATACAGAAAGTTTGGAAGCTCATGTCTGACCACAAATGGTTAGGCTTTAGATAGGTTAAGGTGTTAGCACATATACTGTGATTTAGAATATGGACTAATTGGCAGAACATTTAACAAGATTCAGATTACTAGGTTTAACAGATCCATTTTCAGGCAGTTTGGCAGTATTTCTGACCATGCAAACACAGGTCAAGTTTTAGGTTTCATATGTATGAAGACATAACTCATGTCTTTCAAAAGTAAGGCTTTAGTTTAATTTAAAGCTAGGTTAAGACTAAGATCATATATTTATGGAGAGTGTATGGCAACTAGGATCCAGTGTAGAACAGTTAGTCTCATATAGCTGATTAATTAAATGGGCAGGATGCTCATTTCTAATTGTTACTAAAAGGCTAAGCTAAGCATTTTAAGGTTTCTAACCAAACACAGGTCAAGTTTCAGATAGGCAAATTGAGGTGTTATATGTATGAAGATTGGCAAGTTATATATCTTACAAAGTAAGGCAATGTTGCCTGATTAAGTCTGATCAAGTTAATTTATGATATGAAATGTTATGCAGCTCATGTCTGACAGAAAAATAGCTCAGGCTTTTTCTATTCATCTTTAACACAAACTAGGTAAAATTTCAGTCAGTCTTACTTTGGACAGCTTGGCAGCTCATATCTGACAATCCAGAATAGCAAGATAAGTTTATGGCCAAAACATATATAGGTGATTGATGTGTACACAGATTTTGGCAGCATTTCTGACCAAGACATAGATTGCATTGTATGTCGGCAGATTTAAGCAATTTGAATAAGGACTGTTTGGCAGCTCATTATGTTCAATGATTTACCAAGGTATACAAATAGGGAGATTAATGTGATTCCTGCTTTGGAATCTTAAGTAGTGTGTCTGACAAGTTTTTCATCCTAAGATTTAAGAATTTCATAACTTTATAGGTCAAATTGGCAACTCCAATCATCAAGAAACATAGACGGGAAAAGCTGATGTTTTGACAGGTCAAAGCAGTTTATTTTGAAGTCAGTGTGGAAACTCCTCTCTGACAGAATTTAAATTGCATGTAGTTAGGTTTACATGATGTATATAAAGACCAGTATCTCATTTCCACCAAGAGCTTAGGTTAATTCCTTGGCATGTACCTGTAGATTATGTAGTTGATTCATGTAACAGACTAATTGGCAGAAATTCTGACCAAAACTTACCTAAGTTACAGAAAGGCAAGTTAAGGTTCTTTTAATGACTGCTAGGCAGCATTTCTGTCCAACACTTTGATCAAGATACTGATAGGTCTTGGTCACTGACAAAAAATCCTGTTTGGTACATTAGTGATTGTTAGTTAGGTTTTTTTTTTTTTTTTTTTTTTTTTTTTTTTTAATCCTGTTTGGTACATTAGTTAAGTGTTTATTTGTTAAGTTAGGGTTTTTTTCTTTTTTTTTTAAGGTAATTGACTTGTAGCTATCAAATGGTATAGTCTTAGACCTCACTTTTCCCTTGCACTGCTTGTACATCCCTTCCTTTGCACCCTAAGACTTGCCAGTTGAAAATCTTCAAGCCAATTTCTTTTTCTATAGATATTTTGTTAATGGGTATATATGGAAATAGTTCACTTTTTTTTCTTATATTTCTATCAAATATGTTCAAAAACAGGTATTTTTGTCAGTTTTGTTAAGAGTGACAGGGTTATGGTTTTCTATATGTCAGAAAAAGTGGTTTGAGGAGATGACCTCTTACATTTGGGCTTCAATGATTGTCCAAATAGCCTTTCTGAAATTTGAAAAAGGTAAATGCAATGGTATTCATGGCCTGGTACTGTCATTTTAAACCAAAATGCTTGAAGTCTGAATGAATTTGTTCCTACTATTCAGCAGGTTGTCTCAACAGTTACCAATATTGTTATGATAACAGAGCTATGGTTTTACATTATGTAAACATAATGTCCAGTTTTTTTTTCTTTTAAATGCAGTTAAATATGCTGCAAAATCATTTGTCCTATATAAAAATATTGTTATGGCAAGAGTTATGGTTCTTTAATGAAATCAGAAACGTGTTGCTTTCCTTTTGTTCAAAGTGTATGTTTCTTTGAAATTTGAAGAATTGCAAAGAAGTTTATGGCACGGTTATTTGGAAGACATTAAAGTTTAACATGCTGCCTAAATAATTTTCTCATGCAGGGTTATGGTTTGCCTAAAAAAGACATGCTTTCTTGGTATACTAGGTATGGGCTGCCAAAAAATCTGACTTGTATATGTAAGTAGCTTGTACAATTTTCTTTTGTCAGTTTAAATTAGTGGAAAGAGTTATGGTTCCTCAATGAAATAGGTTTTTAACAACAACTTGTTGCTACCCTGTTTTTCAAAGTGTATGTGTCTTTGGGTGTCAGAGAAGATGGCAAAGAAATTTCTTAATAATACTTTAAATCTGAACAGAATAGAGATTGATTCATCAAAACTTTCAAGCATGCTGCCTTAATAGATGTTTATATGCCAGTATTGAAAGCAGAATTATGGTCTGCCTTATGAAGGTATACTTCCATATATAATTAACATGAGCTGCATATGATCTTACTTGGACATGTAGTATATTGTAACTTTCTAGCCTTTAAGATAATATTTTGTCATTGTAATTTAATGGAAGAGTTATGGTTTCCTGAATATAATAAGCATCTTTTAGGAAAAAGGTTTGCTGCCTTTCTGATAAATGTGTATTAAAAGAATGAACACATCATTTGGAAAAAATACCCCAGTCACTTGTCTTTTAAAACAGTAGGTAAGAGTTATGGTTCAATTTAACAGGAACTTGTTGATTTCCTGTTGCTCAAAATGTGTATGTCGTTGAGTTCTGAAGAAAATATCCAAATAGTTTTTTTAATGGTTTGGTTCATATCAAACCAAAAATGTACATTGAAACATGCTGTCTGTATAGTTTCCTTATGCCTGTATTCATAGCAGGGTTATGGTTTATTTAAAATGAGCTTCAGAAAATCTAACTTGTATATGAAGTGTTATTTAACTCGTGAGCTATATATTGCCTGTACGGTTGTCCTTTAGAAGTTTAATTTCAAGGAAAGAGTTATGGTTTGTTGTTTTTCTATTAAAGATGTATTTATGTTATCAAAATTCAATTTGCAAGATCTGGTTCAGATATCTCAAGGTTAATACATAGGTTAGAGTTATGGTTCCTCGATAAATTACAAGGTATTTAACAGCAAATTGTTGCTTTCCTGTTGTTCAAAGTGTATGTGTCTTTTGAGTGTCAGAAATATGACAGAGGTTTCTTAATAATACTTTAATTCTGAACCAAATAGGGATTAATTCTTAAAACATTCAAGCATGCTGCCTTAATAGATGTTTATGCCTGTATTGAAAGCAGAGTTATGGTTTGCCTTACAAACATTTGCTTCCATATGCATTGTATGATAAACATTCATGAGCTGCAAATGATCTTACTTGGACATGTATAGTATAATTTAACTTTCTAGCCTTTAAGATAATCTTTTGTCAGTATAATTAAATGGAAAGAGTTATGGTTTCCTGAATATAAGCATCTTTTAGGAAAAAAGTATGCTGCCTTTCTGATAAATATTAAATGGTTCAATTTCTGTGGTTAAAAGCCTCATAATGATATCCTTCCATTATAATTTTGAAAATGAGATGCAAAATGTCTGACCTGTATATGTAGTATAATTGTCTTGTCAGTAGAATTAAAGGAAAGAGTTATGGTTTTCTGAAAGTAAGCATCTGTTTGTTAAAAACTTGCAGGTTTTCTAATAAGAGTATTTACAATAAAGTTTGTACAAATTAATTCTGTAGAATGATAAACCTGTCTGCTGTGTGTTGCAAATCCAGCTGATATTTTTATCCTGGGTGTTAGCCAGTCCTATTTCCCCCTGTTTAATTTCCTCTCCACTACTTATAAACAAATCACACTTCACATCTTAAATGACTGCTACTCATAAACCCCACTCCCCTTGCAAGTCCTGTCTCTAAACTTGAGCACACATTTCAAATAAAACTTTATTTTAAGATGCATGTATTGATAAGCGTAAATGTTGCCTGTTTCTTAGGTACTGTTCAAAACTAATGATCCAAAACATTGATTATGTATTTATAAATTTGCAAGCATGTTTAAGTCATTATAGAAATTTGACAGTATTTCTGACCAAACACAGGTCAAGGTTTAGAAAGACAGGTTGAGGTGTTATATGTATGGAGTCTTTCTAAAGTTTCGATGAGTTGGATTAAGGTAGTTATTAATAAGGAATACAGATTAGTCTGCATTTAGGCATACTGAAGTGATTGGAGTTAACAACTGTATAGTAAGTAGTTCATTATAATGATTTTAGTTATTTGGATAAGGAAGGTGATTCCTGTATTAGATTGTTTAACAGTATGTAGTATAAAAAAAATGTAAATGTACAGATAGGTATATCTAGGTGATAAAGGGACTAATTATTAGACTGTCAGTAAGATTTGTGATCAAGAGAGAGTAAATAAATGTACAAGTTCTGTGAACATTTCAGAATCATTTCTGTCAGAAACTTGGGTTATGTTTAAGAAGATTATTTAGGTGCAAGAAAATACAGACAATTAACTTGCTTAAAATGATTTCAGTTGAGGAGTGTTTGGTAGCATTTCTGACCAAACAGTGAAGTAAGATAATTATATTGATAGACAAGTATAAAAGGACTTTCTAGCAGCTCAGATGGGCAAGTTCGAGAGATTCATGTTCAGATCAGTTTGGCAACTCTAAATTGGCAATATAAGGAAATTTATAAAAGTACTGTTCTACATCTAGTTTCCATCAAAACTAATGGTTGAATTTCAGATAATCGGTGAATTTCATGTGAAAACCCATTTGGTAGCAGCTCTACCAAAACTGAAGGAAAGTATGGTTAAGGTAATTCTTATTAAAGCATGGTGTTTCTATCATAATATATATATAAGTATAAGATAGACTGATTTAAGGGATTCTTAAGGCTTAAATGTGTTTCATTAAGAAACTTAGGTTAAGAATCGCAGATAGGCTGGTTAAGAGGACTCTTTTAAAAGTTCTATTAGAAACTTTGGTAAAATATCAGAATGATTTAGGGTATTTATTTGACAGGTTCAATGAATTTATGTAAAGGGTAGTGTGACAACTCTCTGACAGAAATATCTTGTTTTTGTCAGAAACTGGGCTAAGATCCTGGCACATTATTAGATAGGTGATGTATGTAACAGCCTGTTGGTCAGTATTTCTGACCAAAATCTAGGTAGTTTGAATGTTATGATTTATGTAGACAGATTAAGATATATATATAAATAGTTTAAGGTTATGCCTCTTTAGGAGTGTTTAATTTAGACTCATTAATTTTATTTTAAATCGATTGCGATACAAGTTCTTCCAACTTAGATTCACCACACTCGATGACTGCTTCCTGGGTTCCATACCAGTATTCGTGCAGCGGTGAGGAATGTGAAGATCGTGAGAGAATCTCACCTCTGATGGGATTCGAACCCGCAACCTCCAGATCTGGAATCAGTGATTTATGAAATAACTGCTCAACATCTAGTTTCCAACAAATCCTTCATCTAAATTTCAGTTTGTCCAGTAAATGAAATTCATATGAAAGCCTATTTGGTAGCAGTTCAACCAAAACGGAAGTAATGTTTCAGACAGACTAGTTTACGGTAGACTGGTTTAAGGTATCTAATAAAGGCCATGAGTTTTTATCAAAATAATTGGTAAAGTATCAGACTGGTTTAGGTGATTCTTATAAAGACAAATTCAAGGGATCTTTGTAACGGTGAGTGTCAACTTTGTGTTATTGGTGAAGTTTATGTGTATAAAGAATCACCTTGATTCCATCCAAAAGTGAGGCTATTTTAGTTCTAGGCACATAAATAAGTAAGGTGATCTATGTAATAGACTCTGGCAGTTAGTTCTGACCAAAAACTATGTAAAGTTTCAGTGTTATAGGTAGATTAAGGTGCAAGAAGATGTTGATCAGAAGGTTAGTGATTTCCATGAAGGAGTGTTTGGGTAGCATTTCTAACCAAACAATGATCTCAAGATAATGATACTGTTAGGTGGATACAAATAATCAAGTAAGAACCTTTCTTTAAGCAGCTCAGATTGCCCGACTTAAGAGATTCATTTTAAGGTCAGTTTGACAACTCCTCTCTGACATTAATTCCTCTTTCATCCTTGATTGGCAGTAAAAGTGATTTATGAAAGGACTATTCAACATCTTGATTCCATTAATGATTTGGTTAGGTTTCAGATAGGCAAGTTAGTAACGTTCAACCAATTTGATAATAATTCTACCAAAACTAGTAAAGTTTCAGACTCGTGTAGGTGATTGATAGGCAATGCGTTTCTTACAAAAAAACAAATCACACTGAGGTTAATCTACATACATTTCAGAGGTTTGTGTGATTTATGCTAAGGTCAATGTAACAACTTGTCTAAGTCAAGTTTCAGATAGTCGGGTCAATATGTATATTTAAAGACTTTAGCATCTTGTTTCCATGGAAAAGAAAGGTTTATTAGATGTTTCATTTTACAGACTATTTGGCAGTATTTTGGACCAAAACTTAGGTTTAGCGTCAGAAGGGCAGGTTAAGGGACAGCATTTATGTCCAGAACTTTGATAAAGTGACTGATAGGCAAATTTAGGTGACTGACAAAAATTTCTGTTTAGTGCTAGGAGTTAACTTTGATGTTGATGTGTTGGCTGCTGAAGAAACATTTTAGCTAAGATTAAACTATGCTAAGAGTTCATTTATTTAAAGACTGGTTTGGCTTGTCACAGAATCTTAAGTTTAGAGTCTTATCTTGACTTGGTATTGTATGTTAGGAGTTTGGTCTGGTACAAAATCTATTAAGGTTTAGTTTATTTTTAAGTAATGGTTTAGCCTCTAAGTCTTCAGTTCAGGTTCATATCATTAACTGGGGCTTTAGTGGTTAATTTCATAAATAATTGACTTGTAGCTTTCAAAAGGTAAAGTCTAACACCTCACCTTCCCCTTGCACTGCTTGCACCAGTCCTCAACAGTTCCCCTTGCACCTTCCCTTACCCTTGCACTGTTTGCACGTTTTCTTCTCCCCTTGCATTGCTTGCATATCCCCTTTTCTTGCACGCTTAGACTTGCCGATTGAAAATTTTCAAGCCAGTTACTGTTTTCGAAATTTTAAGGGGTTTAAAGGGTCAGAGTCAAGTTTAAGTTTAAATTTAATTTGGTAGCATTAAGTTCTTGCAACTACTTTTATCCCTCCAGATGACTGCCCCCGGGGTTCAAACCAGTATTTGTGCTGAAAGTGAGGGATATGGAAAATTACAGTAGACTCTCACCCCAGGTGGGATTTGAACCAGCAACCTGTGGATGGAAAGCTCTGTTGTCTAACCTCCTTGACCTGACTGCCCATCTTAGTCAGGTAATAACAAGCTGAAAAAAAATTGTCTAGAGACATTCTACTGATAACATATTCATGTATTTTAATATTCAATTAACTGTTTATTCTTAGTCAATATAGTAAATTACTCGATCTTCTAATAAAATTCATAAAGATATGTTCATGAACAGTTGCTTTTTGTCAGTTTGAGAGAGTTATGGTTTTTTGTACACCAGAAAAGTGTCAGTTAATTCTCAGTTTCCCCTTGAAGAGTGATTAAATTTAGATTGTGCACGATAATGTAAGATACAGTAAGCCTCCTTTCCAGTGCCACTCCAGGTTTCTTCCACTTGCTAAGTGTATAGCACCTATACTTGGCACCTCAGGGTGAGGTGTTGGTTGGGGGTCAACTTTGTCCCTTGGATAACCATTTCCCTTTGTGAAATATTTTGCCTAGTCAGTTGTTTAAATAGTAAATTTTAATAATAAGAGTTATGGTTCCATAATAGAAGCATGTATTCAATAGGAACATTAAAATTTTCTGTCATTCAAAGTGTAATTGCAAAGGTTTATTGTAATGAACTTTTGTCTTCTGGTCTTAGAAAAGGTCAAGGTGATTAAGGTATGGTCTTTTAAAACATCTAGTTTAGACTCATTTATTTTACATCGATTGTGATACAAGGTCTTACAACTTAGATCCACCACGCTCGATGACTGCTTCCTGGGTTCCATACCAGTATTCGCGCAGCGTGGAGGAATGTGAAGATCGTGAGAGAATCTCGCCTCTGACGGGATTCGAACCCCCAACCTCCGGATCCTGAGCCCTGAGCTCTACCCCTGGACCACGGTGCCTCCTCAAAGGTCTTTTAAAACAAATAGGGACCAGGTCTTCAATACAGTGAAACAATTACTGTCAGATTAGTTGATATGGCAGGAATATGGTTTGGGGTATAAAAATGTTTCCATGCAAATTAAACATAAACTGCATTAAAAGGGTATGTGTAGCCATCTACTTTATCAAGATTGCACATCCGGATGAACAACAGTTGTGCAGTTCAACTTTCGAGTATTGTTAAGAGTTATGTGTTTCTAAATGTAAGCATGTTTCTAGGAAAGTCTTATAAAAATGTAAAAAAAAAAAAGGTTAGATCAACCTGTGTGCTAAACTTTACTTTAGCCTATACAGTTGTCTTTTGTCAGGATAATTTAAAGGCAAGAGTTATGGGTCTCTGAATGTAAGCAAGTTTCTAGAAAAGAGTGTTTTGAAGTTTAAAATATAAAATATGTTGGAAGACCAGTATGTCTGCTGATAAATGTGCTAGATCTTACTGTGTCATGTATGGTTTATTGGCAATTGGTTGTCTTTGAGTAAATATATATATATAGAGGTAAGAGTTATGGTTTTTGTTATGAAATTATTCAATAAAGTGTTACCATGAGCTGCACTGTATCTGATAATGTGATTCCAGTCTGAACTGTAAAGGTGAACATTTACTAAGATATTTAGAATTTCTGGATTAACTTAAAAAGTACAAACTAACTTTCAAGCCTGTTCAGTTGTTCCATGTCAGTATTGTTAGGAGGAAAGAGTTAAAGTCACTGCATTAATTGTAAACATATTTGTAGAAAAAAGAATTTCAAAGTATGGAAAAATATCCTGTCTGCTGTGTGTGCTACACCTGTCCCGAGTGATTTAGTTGTCTTGAGTAAAATAGAGTTATAGGTTTGCATTATAAAAATTGTTAATTTAGTACATTTTAAACATTTCCTGCAAAAAAATCTGCATATCTGTAACTCGGAGTTAAAAATATGTCTAAGATACATTTGTATATCAAGTAAGAATCTCTGGATGAACTGAAATAGTATTATATAAGCAACTAGGCTATGCATAAGTGTGTCTGACAGTGTCGTTTGAAGTAAAGAGTTGTATTGGTTTCCTGAATGTAATTACGTTTCTAGGAAAATGTGCTTTAAAGTATTTAAAAGAAATTTATATTTGTCTGTTGTGTGTGCTAAATTTGTGTCCAGTAATTGATTTAATTGGAACTACTTTTAGATCTAAATTAAAATACATAGAGAAGAATTATGGTTTGCATTATAAAAATGTGTTTCCATCACATGAGGTGTGATGTATCTGATAATGTTTATGTAAATTTAAAGTGAAGTCACAAGACCAGGAATTCTGTTTCTCATACAAACACAGGGGTCGAAGGTAAAAAAATGTTGCATTTTCTGTAACAGTGATGGTTAGATTTATATATGACACCATAATTATATGGTACAAGTTATGTTTAAAGTAATGAGCTTACAAGATGGAGAGTGGTCAGTCAGGTCATAGTATAGATGATACAAATTTTTTTTATATAACTGGTACATTAATTACTAGGGCTTAGCTTAGATCATGCTCAAGATATTTAATATTTAAGGACTCGAAAAGGTGCTCATGCAAGATATTGTTGAGTTGATATTTAAGGACTTGGTTACATAAAGTTAAAGATCTATTTTATATTTCATCAGTGTTGTTCTGGCTCTGCCATTCAATGGCTGTTTTAAAAGGCTGTGCAATAATGTTTCAGATTCAATAAACAATGCATAAATTATCGTTTGTCTTCTCAAAATATCTTCAAAAGTAAAAATATAATGTATTTGTTAGTTAAAATACCAAAGTTACCTAACTAAAAACTGTCTGTGGATTCTCAAATGCATTTTGATTTTAATGGTGGAGAAAGGATTATGGCTATGGGATGGTGGAGGCCATTTTTATAAAATACATAATATAAATCAAGTAACAGACCTTTACCACTTAAAAAACTTAATTAAAATTCAGATGTACATGAATCTGTTTAAGTTCTATTCAGTAACCTAGCTTGCATAAATCATTTTTAAAAATCCAACCGAGATTATAAATTTATTTGAATCATAAAGGACAATAAACCATGTAAGAGGGTTCGATTCCCTCCCTAGGCTTACTTTACAAAGTTTACATTCTGGTGAAAAGAGGACACATTGCCTAGTGGTCCCACATGGTTCTGTTGTGGTAGCTGTCTGAGTTACCATAATTTTGACAGTATGAGTTAGCATGTGAAACATAAATGTTACCTTACTACAATATCAAACTGTTTAGAAAGAATTAGTCATGGTTAAAATTGTGAAAATGTTCAGAACTGCCAATAAAATAACTGAATCTTGATGTAGGGGCAGCATGTTCTTGCCTATGAAGAGGAATGTATTGTAAACAAAATAAAATACTGGTCCCATGATATGGAATAAGCATTACCAATGATGGCTTGGATTTGTCAGCAGTTTTTACAAAATCATTTTTTTATTTACAGGTATATAATACTGATTTTATATCATAAAGGCTGAAATTGAATAAGCATTGTAAAATGAACTGATGGAAAATCTGATTGTTAATATAGAAAATATTGTCAGAGGTTTGCATGATTCAAAGCATAAAACATCACTTTTTAGGGATTGTTTTTGTTTAGTGTAATTACTCTGTATATAAGCCTTAAAACTTAACCCCAAAACAAAATCTGCTTCATTGGAGAGGAAAAATTGACCACATTCAGTAGAGAAACAATATTAAGGGCAGTTTAACATAAGATAAAGGAAACAGACTGTAGTTAAAATAACAGACTAATGAGACTATAGTATAGAAACAGGCCGTTATTAGTGATTAACATAAAGTACCCCGGTAATGATTTTCAGACAGAATCAGGTGCAACTGTTGCAGCACCTGACCTAATTTTATCACATAAATCAATGTCTTAAATAGATGATGCATAAAACTGCAGAATATATATTTCTGTGGTTGAAATTTAAGCTAATTTAATAAAATTGATTCATAAAAAGTATTTTAGAGAAGTCTACATATGCTATGCAGTAATAGCAGAATAATTATGTGAAAAATATCATCTTTAATTAATTGATAACATTGCAGCATCACACAGTTGCCTTTTAAGTACATTGTTTCCTATAGATATTTTGGGGATATTTTATGTTTAACTTATCCTCTTTGAAGTAGCAAAAGGAAATTCCAATAAAAAGCTAAGCAGTATTTTTTTTTTACATTAAATACATTTCTAAATCTTCCGTGGGACCTTTAAAAAAGTTTGTGATCATGTGTAACTGCACATCAACAGTGACTGGTTTTTATCTAACAAAATTAATGACATTATGTGAAAACCAATTTGAATTAAAGAAATGAGTTTAATAGTGTATACAGTTATTTAGGAGGCAAACACCTTTTAGATAACTGTGGAAATGCAACTCGCAACAATTCAAGAGATAGTGGTTTGATCCCCCGCGGGGTTTAGTCCCAATGTGACCAGAAAGTTTTCTGTTGAAAGGTAAAACCATTTAAATCTGTGTTCCTTCACCCAGTGTGATCTCACAGAACAAGATCAAAAGCAACTGCATGAATACTGATTAAGGAAATATTTACAAAACAGACCTGAATCAATCCGTTTGTCAAAATTCATCTACTATTTATAGTGATACAGCTAGGAATAATTTTGTGTTGAAAAAATTCTGTAAATAGAATCTCATAGCAAATTTTAAAAATGTGCTTTGAGCTTGCTTTAAACACAGGAAACCTATGTTTTCAAATCTACCATGGACCAGAAAAGCCAGCTGAATATTAGGCAAAGGGGTGAAATTTTGTATCAATTCTTTTTACTATAAGTAAACCAATTATTTTTTTAAGAGTCTGAGAGGTGAAAATAATATTGCAATATATCCTGAACAAAATTTTACACTTTTTCATATACCATACTATAAAAATCTTCGATTGTAAAATCTGTCAGTTCTTTCTCTAGCTGTAATTGTATTTAAGCACATATTCAGGTAAGCTCTCATTTGTTATTTATTTTATTTTCATTTTAGCGATGTTTGAAAGTGTTGATGAGTAGACAGAAGGACCATCTCATTACCATTTGTTGTATTGATAAACAGCAGTAACTTTTGAAAAAAATAGAAGATAAGCACATAACCAGGTTAAGCTCTCATGTGTTACATTCATTCTTAGATAAAGGGCACAATTACGAATTTTGACTGTCCTTCGAAGTGCTTCTACTTAGAAATGCATACAGCTCGTTTAAGAACATACCAAAACAGTTAGTAGGTATATAAAAGACTTAGAAAAAACTTGCACTCTGTTTGAAAAAATTCTATTCAGAATGAGATAAAATTTTCTGTCCCACCGCACAGTAGGTATGTTTGGAGACAATTACTCTTTTAAATGTACAAATTCAGAGTATGCAGCAAAATGTCCTTTGTGAAGGGGAAGGCTTGAATTTTGTGTTCAGCAGCATTTTTCTTGTAATTCCAACTTTGGAAAAATTTCAGTTGATATCATTCCTTTGTCCTTTCTGACTGAATAAGATACGTTATACTGCCTTAACTAAAACATAATGCTTATCAGTGTTTACAAAAAACGGTGTTAACTCTGTTAACTTTCAAATAAATAACCACTTCACACAATAAAAAAAGACTGAGTTCAATTAGTAAACAAATTTTGCCAGAAAAGCCATTCAGTGACATCATCTGGGTTTCTTATTTTTTCTTCATAAGAAACGTTGTACTAATTTTTGAAAATTCTAAAAACTGTTGTGAAGTCTTTTAAAAAATACAGGTATGAATGAAAACTCATTAATCCTTTTTATACATATTTCGAAATTCACACTTGTTTTTCAATATTTCACTTAACTAAAAGCATTTAAAATATTTAACAAAGGTACGTTTCTTGAAAGAAACGTTATATCGATTTACGAAGGTGTTTAAATTCTAGTCTGTATAAAGAAAAGCCACACATTATGGCCCTTTGTTGATTTTTTTCACTATATACCATAAAGTGAAATAAATTGAACGCAACTCCTCATAAACCGGATGGCAGATTTTGCTTAAACTTTCAGGGATGAACAACCTTAATGTGTAGATGATAGAAAAGGAAGGAATTTTTGCTTCGACCAAATTTAACGGAATTATGGCCCTTTGTTGATTTTTTCACTATATACCATAAAAATATAGCCAAATAAATTTGTGAATGCAACTCCTCATAAAGCGGATGGCAGATTTTGCTTAAACTTTCAGGAATGAACAACCTTAATGTGTAGATGATAGTAAAGGAAGGAATTTTTGCTGCGACCAAATTTAACGGAATTATGGCCCTTTGTTGATTTTTTCACTATATATACCATAAAGTGAAATAAATTTGTGTACGCAACTCCTCATAAACCGGATGGCAGATTTTGCTTAAACTTTCAGGGATGAACAACCTTATTGTGTAGATGATAGTAAAGGAAGGGTAATGTTTTTTACGGGACCTGACACACCTGGGGTTTCTATACTTTAATCTGTAGTTAACTTTCATGTGTAACATTTTTTAAATTTTACCTGCTTACTTTAATATCAGCAACATGTAATTACTTGTGTGTCTCTTTCTTTGTCTTCGCTAATGTGATTCCTCATAGTACATAAATATTTACAACATTTTTATGTTGACTATTCAAAGAATAAGGAGGTCTATTGTACTTGCGGCGTGGCTATCGGGTTAAAGTTTTAGGGCAAGCTTCTCATTTTCACTATTTCTTCCCTTTCTACTGCAGATATTTGGTTCAAACTTGGCCGTAGACTGTGTCATTCCATCAAGGCCCTGAACTCTGTTAAGCATTTTTATTAGTTATTCCCCTTTTAAGACTTTGAAAAATCTTTAATTTCAGGCTTTTATTATACCTTCAAGCACTAAGAATAGTCAAGCGTGCTGTCCATCCGACAGCCCTTGTTTCAGTATAAAATATCTAATTTTGAAATAAAAGGACAGCATTAACAATATACAAAACCTCAATTCATTTGCATCTACAGAAAAAAATTGTTCCCCACCTAAATCTTACATACAGAATATACATGCTCTTGTTTATGAGCACTAATGCATAGTGGGGGCATCCGTGTCCTATGGACACAGTTCTAGTTTATATCAAGTTGTTTTCGCTTAAACAGGATAAGAAATGTTACATAGATCACACACTATCTTTGATTGGATCTGTTTCTTTTGTACGCATTAAATCTTTTTAAATATTTTGCGTAAGATACTCGTCAGCAAACCGGTTTAAATGAGAGTTATCTTGTTTTTATATGGAAAAATATTAGTTGGAGTGTATGTATATAGTGTTCAAGTCACATAGTTATTCTGCTTTAGCATTTTGCTGCCATTATAAGTACTTTTGGTGGTAAGCATGCTGTAGCAGTTTGATATATTAGGGTTTTTTATTTAATATTTTTTTATTTATGTTTTTATACTGTTGAGAAGCAGTTTCTGCAGATATTTACAGAGTACAGAAAAACTGCATAAGGTACGTTGCGATACCTTTATACTAAATTATGACAATAAATCGTCCCATAAACTGTAAAAAGGTGAATTGTTTAATGGTTGTCTGCCTATAAAATGGATTTCGTTTATAAGCGCTTTTTTTTCCTTTGATATATTTGGTTAAGCTTTTAAAGTTATTCAAATGTTATAGGACTAATATGATAAAATATCGGGAAAATATATATTTAAAGGATAACATTTAATTCCTTGACTCCGAAGTTTCATGTTTTTCAATTAAAAAAAATATTTACTTTAATATGAAGAATAAAAATGAAAAATACATTTAAATAGTTTCAGATGTTGTGTCCAGTAAGGTACGTTATGACTTTTCGGTTTAAATAAAATGACACTGTCCTTTAGATTCATGGGCCAACTTATTTAAGAATGAAGCACTTAATTGCTTTTAAACAACTTTCGAATTTAGTGCGTTTTTCAGGTAGAATGAATGAGTTTTAATAAAGATATAATAATAAGAACGAGCATGAAAATTTAAAAACTGTTTTTTTGTTTATTCGCTGTAATTTGTTCTTGCAGAAAACCAAAAATAATAAGGTGATACTCGAAATTAAGGATTTTACGTGTTGTTGAATAAGTAACGATTTAGAGCTCGTAGTCTTTACATACATGAATACAATAACTAAATTTAAATTTCGTAGGATTGGCAATATAATGTACCTTATCGCCCTTTTGGGTGTACATTTGTATATTTTTAAACAGCTGCATCTTTTAAAGTAAAGCTGGTTTGGGTCCACTGAATGTTGTTTTATATTGTTTAAATGTTGTCAAAATAAAATCAGGAGAAAATCAAGGATTTCTTATCTAACGATTTTTCACACCTTGTTTTTTGAAATTGTGCCCTTTATCTAAGAATGAATGGTTAGCTAGCTCACCTGGGCACAAAATGCTCAAGGTTTAGCCGTAAGAATAGGCAACTGTTCCTTATCTTTTGTTTGTTGTCCATTGTCAACATTTTCCTTCAAGTTGCTTCTCTCTAATATACTGGGCTAATTTTGACCAAATTTCACAGGAATGTTCCGTAGTTGATCCTTTTTCAAATACCTTAAAATTAAATGATTCCATTAAGAACTCATTCTGGTTTTGATGGCAACCATAAGGAAATCCCATTAATACGGTGGCCAGCTCTTGAATTTAACATCAATATACAGAACTTTTTTGCTGTGAAGACCCACTGTTAGACTAGATAAAACCTGCATTTAAAACCATTTGATAGTTACTGCTCTTCTCTTTTAGAGATTGGTATGTCCTAGCAGGAATGTGTGTAGTGTGTCTGCTTTTTTCTACCCTGGAAGTTACAGGTTTGAATGTACAGATGAGGAATTCGACAGTTCAATGTGAATTGAACTTCAGTGTGAGTATTAGTGAGAACATCCAAGAGCTGATGTTGAGTTTCCAGAATATTCTTTGGTCAATAATTGAAAAAGCAGTTTCGTAGAAATTCAGAGAAAGAAGAGACTCTAAGAAAGGTGAGACTAATGTGTCAAAAAAAAAAAAAAATAGATCAAAGTTTGATGCAGTCTCAATACCAACATCTTATATCTAAATCATATATAAAACTTTAGTCTTGTGGTACAATTCCAAATATCCTTTTCACCAGCATCACACATTTGTTGAGATTTGAAGGTAGGACATATCAAACACAGCATGTCAATGCCTGAACCTCTGAGCTAGCAAGACCAGTACATTGAAAAGACACTAGGCATTAGAGATGGCTCTAGAAATTTCAGGAATGTTTAACAGAATAATGATAATTACTTAGATGTTAATGATTTTTCTTATAATGCCATACATTTTGTTAGTTTTAACTTAAAATGTAACCTGCAATGAAATTGTAGAACTTTAAACTACTTCAGTTCAGACTTGTAAAACCTTTGTGAAAAAAATGTCAACCTTTATTGTCATATTGAAAAAGAAACAATGCAAGGGGAACAACTCAAATTCTGATTTTTGGACTAAAAAGAAGTTAAAACACAAAACACACTGTTTTCGTACTTTTGACAGTACATGTAAAAATACTCTGTGTCTGTAACTTTAAATATGATTCAGAGAAATATATTGAGATTGTTTAAAGCACTTGATCCTTATTTGAAATATGCATGATACATTATTTTCTGTAACCAAGATAGAAAGAACTGAACTTTGTTGAATACTGTTCCGATCCTTTACCATACAAATTGTCAACAGTTGATCAGAAAAAATATCGGTGTTCTTTGTTACAAGGTTAATAAGCTCCCTTATTATGAAATTAATGTACATTTTATTTCATACCCTCTCATTTCATTTTATCAAAACGAATTCAAGTTTGTGAGATAAATGGCAAGAAGGAAAGGGTAAATATATGAAGGTATGAAAATATAGAGATGTGCCATTGGAAAAAACGAGAAGTAAACATTTAATTCTCTTGTCTAGTTTCATGGTATAAATATTATTATACTATTACATGTATTATACTTTTATTATTACAAAGTCATTATGTGCCTTATTTCTGTAGTTGTTGTTGTTCACAGTTCAGTAGTATATTTGAATGAGTGAGTCGGCTTATTTAAGCTGACGTTGACAGCCATTTTTTGAGCACTTGTGCTTATCAGCAGGATGCTATGGACTAGAAATCACGGAGTCTTAAAAACGGTGGTCATAATGTGTGTCAAGCCTTAATGAGAGAGAGCAGTCAGAAATGGAAAAAACAAACACTTAGATGGTTCTTTGTCAGAAGAAAAAATGTATGATCTCTATTGTGAACAATATTGGACTTTAGTAATTTTAGATCTCACCTACATATATTTATATACATTCTTTAAAGTCAAAGAAAAGAAAATGATTTAGAGGAGAAGATAATTGGGTTCAAGGTGTTTTTTGTGTACTCTTTTACAGACAAAATTTTTTTTAAAATTTTCTTTAATCTTTTCAGACATCATAATAGTTTAGACTTATGAAATCATTTTATAGCAATGTTATGATCCTCTCTGAAATTTGTTAAAATTATGTCCTTTGGCTCCACCCTGGGAGAAGGGTTTTATATAGACTTACACATGTATATTGACAGACTGAAATATATCTAAACAGACACATCAGAAAGTTGGAAAGTTTAATTTGAAATATACATGCCGCTTAAAGTGATATTGCTAGAATAGGTAGAACTTAAGTTTTATGTTTTTATCGGTTATATACTCAAAATTTTGACAGGGATCATTTATTCGATTGTATATATTTTTATGGGTATACAACGTTATTCAATTCAAATTTGATATAAATTGGTATTTTGATAATTTTGATATTTAAGTGTATTAATTTGTTGTTTTTGTTATGTTTTTATTAATCACTGAAGGGTGACAATGGTGTGATCTGGATAAGGGTGCCTTTTTAGGTTTTTGTGCATTGGTGTTAAAAGTGGAATGAATTTTAAAGTGAGCCAAAAGTGTAAAGATGTTGTCAATATCAAGTGTGGTGGCCATTTGTGTTGATTATGGCCTGACACTTTCTCCTCATGCCACTGATAAGCCCGCATATGGCGTCTTGTGGGATACGAACCCAATCCTGTAAAAGGGCCTGTCTAAGCTCCTGGGTGGTGGTTGGCTTAACAGGGCAAGCTGAAATCATTTCTGCAGGCCAGTCCATCCTGACAATTGTTTCGTTTTCAATATACTCATTAGTCACTCTTGCTCTGTGAGGTCTGGCATTGTCGTCTATTAAAATGAAACTTGGGCCCACTGCACCAGCGTATGCACGCACGTATACACGCACGTATACATGCAAGACCTCATTGACGTATCGTTGGCCGTCAGTGTGCCGTTGTCGACCATGTGCAGATCGGTCTTCCTCTGCATGCTGAGCCCTGCCCAAACCATAACTGAGCCCCCACCATACCGATCATGATTTGCTGTGCATACTGGTGCAAACCGTTCAAGGTTATCGCTTTTCCCATGCAAATTAACTGCGCTATAGAGAACAGAATCGATAACACAGTGTACTGCTTTGAAAACACGTACATTGCCAAGAAAAATCAGTTTAGTCAAAGTCATGTATTCGTATTCATGGAAATTTAGTTGCATAATAAATCAATTACAAGTTGGAAACTTCTGGGAATCACATTGGCGTGGCATCATGCAAGTATCTGTATTATTGGGATTTTGAGAAGTTTTGTCCATTGAACTGTTTACACGTGCATGATTCAAAGATATTCATTGCGAAAACAGGTCATGTTGTTTTATTGTTTGAGATAACGATTCGGTAATCTTCTGATTAAAATTTGATCACTTAGGCCTGAAACTTGTAAATCAGCTTTGATCATATTTGGACTGCGGTAACAAAAACGGTGTTTGGGTAAAAAAAAATACTATGAGTTATATTATATGCTCAATCTGAGAAATTCCAGTAAGCCAATTTAGGCGTAAACGTTCCGCTCAAAACAGTTGAGTTTATTTGATGTTTATTTATAGTGAGATTTACTGTTTTTCTTTGTTACAGTTGCGCGGAGAGAAAACACAATTTTGCACCGTAATAAGTTGTCTCTATTCTGCCTTAATTGTTGTTAGCTTGATTTTGTCTCAAACGTATCACTACAATCATTATGCATGAAACATTCTACCATGTAAGCAGTAGACTGAGTTATACTCACTAATAAATGAATTGTGATTAAATAAGTGATTGAACTAAATAAAGTACAAACAAAACATTTCTTTTACCTCCTTAAATTAGGTTCTGTAGGACCATGCAACTGGCAGATAAAATGTGTCTCTGGTACACAGAATATTTCCCTCTCGTTCTTACATAATGTTCTACATCACCGTGCATATTGCAGACGACAATATGTTAAGATATCCTTGCAAATCAGGGTAGCTATTTACTCCAACATACAGAGGTTATTTCTACTAAAGGTATTCAGAGTATTTTACTCCTTTTTCCTAGATTTGCAGGATTTGAAACAATGTAGAAATAAAACTGTGCAGTCAGTGTTTCTTTTTGGTTAGTTTTGTATTTATTTATTGACTAAATTATTTATCATCCAAATTGTAAAGCCTAGTTTAAGTACTTCTTGATAAATTCTTTTTTAAACTGATACAAGTACTGTCCATAAATAACATGATCTGAGAAACTTTATTTTGTATCAAACACCCATTTTTCTGTTCGAAAAACACCATATTTGCAATCTGCAAAAATAAGTCAAGTGTAAAATTTTGATAATATGCACAACTAAACAAGGTACTGATCATTTCTATAATATTCCATTAAAATCTGATGATGAATGTAGGAGTTGCCTGTAGGAGGAGATATGCTGAGACTTCATGACATCGATTCATCCTCCCAGACAGCCAGCACAAAATCCCTCCAATCACGTGCGTGTGTGTAGGGTGGGGGGGGGGAGACAATTATTCTTCAACACAGTACCAGTCTTATATAGGTAACTTTTTATTTTTCAGCAAATGCACATGTTGTAACCATATGAGAGAGAGCATTCTAACATCTTACTATTTCTGGGCAGGTAGAAACATTCATGAAAAGTATTTGACTGAAATTTTAAATATCTATAAAATATGGCCCAAGATTTAACTGCACAGATTTGTAATATTGATTTCTTAACAACACTGGCATAAAAAATTAAAAAATACTCCTTAAAACCCTACTACTGCCTTCCTTTTTGTCCCCTTTCTGGGTGAAATCCCCTTTCTGGGTGAAATTCCAATATTTCCTTTTATAGGCGATGATACAAACTGGTCCGTATTTTTGCCATGAATGTTTTCCCTTGAAAACAAACTTCGGGACACATTTTTGGACATCTGGCTGTTTAACGCACCTGTACAACTTGCAACGGACAGCACTGAACTCATTTTATCATCTTCACTGGCAAGTTCTAAAGTATGCGTTCTGTCACTAAACAAGTCTTCAGAACCTGCCAATGATATCTCACTGATCGTTTCCATAGAATGAGCTGAATGAATGGGACTTTTTGAATTTTTCTTGTGTGTCTTTTTATTCACTGACTGCTGTGTCACATTTGAGTTAGTTCTGGGAGAAGTTATTGACAGCGGTGATAAAAATTCAGTGACAGATTCATTGTCCTTGTTATGTTTCTTTCGATTAGAAGGAGAAGAGGTTGCCTCCCTTGATGGACTTAACACTGACCTGAATATTGAAAACTCTGTGTCAACTGTATTACTTTCACCACGACTTGCGATTTTAAATGTGTCAGATATGGAAGAGTCAGTTGACCCTAACACAACAGATTTCATGAAATCGTTGTCAGCTGATTGATAACTTGAGAGGGCTTATATCACTTTCCTTTGACCCTGGTGTCTTTTTACGATGCTTATGTTTAGAAGGTGTAACACTATGAGGTGATTCCTTTTGCATTACACTACGAGTCTGATCTTTCTTGGACTTGTGTTGGTTTTTAAGCTGTGTAAAAGCACCATCAATGTCAGATGCACTTGAAGTTATACTTGGTTCCCTGTTTTCACTTCCAGCTGATGTAGTAGACAGTTGAATAGTGGAACCAGATGCACTTGAAGCTATACTTGGTTCCCTGTTTTCACTTCCAGCTGATGTAGTAGACAGTTGAATAGTGGAACCAGATGCACTTGAAGCTATACTTGGTTCCCTGTTTTCACCTCCAGCTGATGTAGTAGACAGTTGAATAGTGGAACCAGATGGACCAGCCGACCTCTGCAGAATTCTGTTCAACACTCTTTGCTCTGACATATGTTGTAAGTCTTAGTAAGTAAGTAAGTAAGTAACGTCTTTATTTAATGAGGCTTACGCATTCGGTTTCCCGATATTCTATGCGGGCCTCAACATAATATAGTTTTATACAGTCAACATATATATACAGTATATACATACACATCATCATATTAATTAATAAAACATGATTTTTTGTATTATGAAAACAATGTTATCTGACTGAATGACTGAATTATCAACATAAACACATATATGTATACAGCAAGAAAGACAATAATGAGATAATATACAGGTAATTTAAATTCACCATTAGCATTGTTCTAACATGGAAAATCTCTACAAAATTTATTCAGGAAATTGCCACTGAATATAGGCAGCTTGAAATTTCCTCAGAGTATTAGAATTTCGGATATGTGTTGGTATGCCATTCCATATTTTGGGTCCAGAGTAAGTAAATGATTTCCTGAAGAGTTCTGTTTTTGGTTTTGGTAGTATTAGTTTTTCATTTTGTGCAGATCTTAGGTTTAAGTTGTGTCTTTCATTTACTGTTTGGAATTTATTTTTCATATACTGTGGAAAGGATGGTTCGTTTATAGATTTGTACATTCCAGTCTTCATTTCTCAGTGTTTTCTTGGCACTTCTTTTGTCCTTGACTTCTTTATCCTAAAACACAGAAACATTTACATGAGAATAAGCATCACTTACTGTTACAAGCGAAAAACTAAGTGTCTGAACAAAGGTGTTGGTCCATCAAGGGTGTCACAGAATGTAAACTATACACATACATGCTGTATGATTAATCTAAGGAAGTGGCTACTGATCCACTACTTAACCCTTTACCACATGTTTAAGTGTTAAATCTCATATGCGACCAGTGCAGATCCAGATCAGCCTGCACATCCGTGCAGTCTGATCAGGATCTCCACTGTTCGCTTTTCAGTCAGAAATTCTTTTATGTATATAAAAACGAACAGTGGAGATCCTGATCAGACTGCACGGATGTGCAGTCTGATCTGGATCTGCACTGGTCGCATATGCGTTAAAACACGTATCTATGGAGAAAAGGGTTAAGCAGGAGATTGGCCCTAGAGTCTAGCAATTTGGTACATTAAGCCTAATTTTGGTAAGTTATTGTTGTGATAAGAAGCTTCCACAGATAGTCTCTTATAAATTATATGATCTTCTGTGTCATGTTTAGGTGTAATTAACCATTACATCATGCATTATCTTATTAAGAGTTGTTTTTAATGGAAAACAACAGAAACATTTTGGTACATTTTCTCAAAAAATGTTACTATATGAATTATGTACTACTTGGACTACATGTGTATAGGGCTGTCATATTTTCCAGGATTCAGTGAGTTGAATTCAGTATTTATTGTTATTTATTTCCAGATAGCTTTTTTGCTTTCCCTAACACACTACAAGATATGTAAAAGTATGACAAAATGTCACACAATCAGTATTAGGGCAAAACATATGCCTATAAATGAAAGAGAAATAAAAGCTGTTCTTAAGGAATAAAATCAAATTCCAGTTAAATATTGTTGCATCAGTCCTTACTATCACAGCAATACAATTATTATGTCTAAGAATACTCTGTGTCCAAGAGTAATGTATATCAAAGAGTAATTTAGGTCAAAGAGTAATCTATGTCAGAGTAATCTATATCAAAGTGTTATCTATATCAAACAGTAATATAATTGTTAAAGTAAAGCTCCACTGTCACAACATTAAACCCTTGCCATCACTCTGCTATTTTACAGAAAACATAGGTACACTGTCTGCTGTTTTATAACCTCTAGAATGTATCTGTAGAGTTTGCACATTAGCATGTACATGTAAATAATGAATTGCTATATAATAGTTTATCAACATACCCAGTCATGGAGAATATCCTCAAAACTCTGGCTGTCTTTCTCTCCATACCACTGTTTCATCAACAGTTTACTGAGGGCAGTATCTCTAGGCAGATCTTCCACTTTATCTAACCCTTGAGGCCTGTCATCTGAACGAGAGGTCAAAACATTATCCTACAACATCACAAGATAAGCAGAAAAGTAAAAAAAAAATGTCAAGTTTTATAAGACCACTAGGAAAACTGGCTATATCGTCTTTGATCATATTTTTATTAGTTCCATACATTATATGTAAAGTAAAACAAAAAAAGCAACTTTAATGCACAGATATAACTGAACTACTTAAAACAGTTAGCCTTACACTTGATTTTCTTTAGCAGACATGGTCCAGTTGTAATGCACTGGATTGGTAAACTAGGGGTCCCGAGTTTGATCCCCCGCTCCTCCATTAACATTACTAAAAGTCTTTCAGATGAGACATTAAACCAAGGTCCAATGTATCAGTGCTATACACTGAGCATGCAAAAGAACCAGGGGTATCTCTGGAATGGGACACTTTCTGTATCTTGCACTACCCCCACAACATAAAATAACTAATCTCTTCAGAGGGCATCGGTCATATGGGCAACCGGTACAGACGATAAATAAGCTCAAATAGATAGATAGACTTGATTTTTCATTTACTTTGATTTTTTTTCAGTCAAATCATAAGAAAACAAGAGCCATGTTACACATGGTTAATCCCCCCCGCCAGGAAGAAGCTACCTGAAGGTTGTACTTTCAAACACTCAATGTAATAATGTTTGAAGAAAATCCCACAAAAAATAGGCAAGGTAGAGTTATTGTTCTTGCAAACTGCACTTCCTACCAATGTGCTATGTCAGTGTATTAAGTTCGAAGAAAATCGCTCAAGCACTTTTGGAGTTATGCTTCGGACAAAGTTTTTCAATTAAATCTGATAAAGGGGAACAATTCTAAAAGTAGGCAAGGTAGAGTTATTATTATTCCACACTGCACCTCATCCAAATGTGCTCTTTCAGTATATGAAGTTTGAAGAAAATCACTCAAGTACTTTTGGAGTTATGCTCGGGACAAAACTGCAACGGACGCACGCACAAACAGACAGAGATCATTTCTAATATCCCCTCCGCCTTTGGCGGGGGGATAATAAGTTCAAGAATTAGATATACATGTATATGCTGGGATTTTTAAAATGTAAACAAGTAAATCTGATAAAGGAGAATAACTCTAAAAAATAGGCAAGGTAGAGTTATTGGACTTGCACACTGCACTACCTACCAATGTGCTCTGTCAGTGTATGAAATTTGAATAAAATCCCTCAAGTAGTTTTGGAGTTATGCTCCGGACAAAATTTATCAAGTAATTCTGATAAAGGGGAATAACTCTAAAAATAGGCAAGGTAGAGTTATTGTTCTTGCACACTGCACTACCTACCAATGTGCTCTGTCAGTGTATGAAGTTTGAATAAAATCCCTCAAGTAGTTTTGGAGTTATGCTCCGGACAAAATTTATCAAGTAATTCTGATAAAGGGGAATAACTCTTAAATTAGGCAAGGTAAAGTTATTGGACTTGCACAATGCGCTACCTACTAATGTGCTCTGTCAGTGTATGAAGTTTGAATAAAATCCCTCAAGTAGTTTTGGAGTTATGCTCTGGACAATATTTATCAAGTAATTCTGATAAAGGGGAATAACTCTAAAAAAAGGCAAGGTAGAGTTATTGCACTTGCACACTGCACTACCTACCAATGTGCTCTGTCAGTGTATGAAGTTTGAATAAAATCCCTTAAGTAGTTTTGGAGTTATGCTCTGGACAAAATTGTTTCGGACGGACGGATGGACAGACGAAGGGCATTTCTTATATCCCCTTCGCCTTTGGCGGGGGGATAAATAAAGACATTGGCAGCCATTGTGAAGCAAATTCTCTGTAACTGAATAAAGACAAGAAGTTTCACTTGAAATTCCTAGTTTCTCAGTGCACACCAATACATTAACAGCATTCAATTACGCTGATAGTTATAATATTATATATTCTTGGTATATTTCTGTTGTTTCTGCAAAACTGAAAATCCTTTACCTTTCGTACACTGTTCAGAAGATTTTGGCCATCTTTTAACAAAACCATGCATGTTTCACAGAAGGCAGTTTCTTTCGGTACATTCGTTTCACCTGGCAGATAGCTAAGATCTGGCTGACAAACACAACATTGCTTATGTGGAGTTCTGTAATGAAACATTTCTGAAAAAGAGACAATATCAGCTTAGTCTCCTATACCGCACATGGTTTATTTAATCAGAGAATAAAGGAAGCAAATACTAAATAAACCAACATGAAAACAGCTCATTCCGTCATCCCTACAAAAACTAAATATATTATACGATTCTTTTTTCAACAGAGCATACCAGTTTCATATCATTCGACCAGTCCTGAATAGAGTAGGATGGAGAATGTTTATCTTGGCAGAGCGTAGGAATTTATCAGGTGAGCCAAAGGCAGGATTCGGAGCCGAGCTAGATAAACTTTCTCCATCCACAACACCTACCTATTATTCTATTTACCATGTCACATAGTTTCTTTTATTTTTTCCAACAAAAAATAAACAAAATGCAAGTTAATCATCAATAAAAGTTTTGATTAAGAGTAATCCAGGTGATCACATGATCAGGTAATCATATCACATGACCAACTGCTGTAGATGACATGAAATATAAGGCACCTTGTAACCAGTTCAAAATTGTTATTAGTGACAGGATAAATAATACTGAAATGAAATTTATTGTTTGTCACAAATCCACATCCTTGAAGCATCTATGGCAATAACATGCAAATGTGTTTAAGTTGGCCTTAATTAACCAGTGTAAGTGCAGTTTAAAGAAATTGGATGGCTCCTTGTTCAAAATCTCTTTTAAGACAATAAGGTGCTGCATATGCCGTAATCATCCAGGTGTGAGGTATGAATTAAAAAAAACAGAAGTGTATTTTCAAGATTTGCATCTTTATAACAATAAAAATTTAAATGATTACCTAGTGATGTAGAATGTATTTCCCTTGTCTTTATTTTTGAAGAGAGCAGATTTTTCATCATATCAACCCAAGACTCTATCCAAGTTTGGGCTCTTTCTATTGCAACAGGAAGTGGCTGTAGATCATGTGACCCTGGTCCTGCAGAAAATGTTATGTCATGTGATCCCTGTCCAGCTAAAAATGATGAATCAGATGCTGACTTTTCGGCTGAAAATACTTGGTGGAAGATCTCTCCATGACTGTCCATCTACAAAATGGTAAAAGCGTTATATATTTGAAATGCTGAAGAAAATTGCCTTTTGGTGTTAAATGCACTGCAAAAAAAACAATTTTGCTGACAATTTGTTTTACATATCCTAAGTAATTTTCTATTCACACAGCATGTTATATAACCTCATACATTTAAGAATGTATGTGTCTTTGTAAACAACGATAACAAAAATGTCAAATGTAATTAAATGGTACTTGACTAAGGACCCATTTTATAAACAATGCTTTAAAATTCATAAAAGGAGGCTGATACTGTACCTGGAAAACCACGTGACCTTGTTGCCATGGTGATGTTGCTATCCCAGCTAGAGATGTGTCAAGTCTTTGGTGTTACATGTCTGTGTTAGGACAGTTATTTACAAACTGTGGCCATTTAGCAATGTCCCTACAATTAAACCAGAACAACACATTCAGGATGTCTATATAGTTATATTTGCTTGCTGCTGGTTATATGAGTTCTCCTCAAGAACCTTTTATCAATATAGGTTGAACTTAGTATGGTACCCGGGTTTTCTATCAGTGGTATTTCCATCAATATATTAGTGATATATCACTAGATACCAAAATTCAGAGGACAAATTCTTGCAACTACTTATTACTGATATCAAAGTACAGGTTTACATACTTTGAACATGAGAAAGGTACAGTCCTGTGTTCTTTCACAGTCTAACAACTAAGAATATGCTTTAACAATACAAACAATTTCAGAATAAAATGTGTCCAGATCTGGCTCCAGTTTTATAAAACTACTGGTTCAAGCAGATTTAATTTCTGAATTTGTCAGAAATCTAAATCTGTAGGTTAGAGCAGTCTTTAAAACAACAAAAAACTAATCCATTTCCATTTTTAGTTATGGCAAGTAATATATTTGAGTTATTACACAGTATATAGTTAAGCTTCTACTCACTTTTTCAGTTAAAACTGCTGAAAATTCCTGTAGAACTCATCTAATAACTTAATACATGTTTAGCTATAAATAAAATAAAGTAAGTACGTCATTGGTAAGACGAAAATAATTTCATCTTAAAATTGGACTTGTACTTTGTAGGACTTACGTTATTTTTGCTGCTCTGTGAGGCTGAGATACAGCTAATGGACGAAGATTATTTTTCAGGGAAAACCTAAAAGCATATACATCTGGTGGATATTGGCTAGCAATGTATATTAAGCTATCATCTGTGTTATCACATCCACCATTGATACTACACATGTACTGTGGGGGTGTGGATAGCATGTGTTCCCATCTCAATACCTGAAAATAAAAATACTTATTATAAACAATTAAGACATTGACTATTCATTTAGTGTGGCAGCACTGGCATTTCTATAACCATTAGATAAAATTCTGTCTTAAGTATAAGACTTTTCTCTGTTTCTCAATGCAAGAATGAGGGAAACACTTTGGCAGAAGTATTCAAAGTATGGTATGTACACTTTAATACAATTCAAAATTCAGTAAGTCTTATAGATTCTATATTTAATTTCCAATTTCCTTACTGGATATTTGCTGTATCTCTCATCCATCAACATAAGGTTGTAGTCAGTTGCAACTATGTGGCAAAATGCTGGTGCTGGGTGTTGTCCACATGCTTGGATACGTTCTGAATTATGTAGCAGCTTGGAAGGCAGTGAGAAAAGGTCATCCCCTTCAATTGTAGGCATCTGAAATGGAAAGAGTTTAGGTCACAAACAAATTCAAGATCTTTCATATTACTCTAACTCTTACTTGTATATTTGAGATTAAGACATAATGTTAGTGAAGCCCATCTAGTTTATTTTTTTAACTAAAATAAAATATTAAGAGTGAAATGATAATGTTTAATATAACAGTTACACAGCCCCAAAATTATAAACTATATAAATTCTTCCAAGGGGATATTATTCCTTCAAAAGCAGGACTCAAAGCCACAACCTCCCACTTGCAAGCCAGGTGCTCTAACTACTGAGCTACCCAGGCTGGTGACAGTACACAAGTAACTGTAAACAGTCAAAGATCATGTCCCACATTGAGTGCCAATGTTGCCAGGTCAGAAAAAATCAAGCTTCCTGTTTTGGAATCTAACCATGTCACCCCAACAGGTTTGTGCTCTATCAAACAAGCTACCATTGCAAGTAACAGAAGGTGAGTAACTCATCACCAAATTATGGAACTGACAAATGTTTAGAGAAACAAACACATATAACAGATAAAAGTTTAAATCAATTATTACATAGTTCAATAAGCATTGATTGGCGTGATTACAACTTCAAAGTTACCTATTAGTGTTATGACAAAAACATACAGTGATTTATCTGAATTGATTTCAATGATTTACAACCATACCCTAAGATCAAACAACTGGACAGCAGTTTGGTCAGCATATATCAACTGTCTGGGATGGCTTCCATACTGAATATGTCGCCAGTTATTAGACACCTGGAATCGAGGTTCACCCAGAAGGTCCAGGTCATCCAATCTATCACTGCTCCACAAATAACATCTACCTTTGTCATCAACCAATGCACATTCTCCAGCTATATATGGACTGAAATTTACAGATAAACTTCAGTGACCTGATCTTGTTCAGATTTAGTGGAGTTTAAAGCTCTCTAACAGTTACAGTTATATCAGGTGGGCAGTTTACCAAACCATCATTCCTAGGAATGACCTGTACTTGATCCCCATTCTGTGTAAGAAACTGCCAGCTTTCTGATGTGAGTCGTCATGATGAGCTGGACCTGAACTTGAACCCATGACCTTCCATCAGAGAGATATTAAGCAATTTCAAGTATGCAACTTTAACTACCGTACTGATCTGATCTAACCAATGTTGTGCAAGTGTCAGAAAGGTGTTTCTTTCCTTTCTTTTTTTAATCTAAATTCAGTGTCAAATGTGAGAAACACCAAATGTGAAACAAAACTATGAAAAGAACATGAAAAATATTGCATGTCTTAAAAGTTCTCTTTAAAATTGAAGTTTTTTTCAGGGGGCTCCCCTAAGAAAATTTTCTAAAAAGGTGGAGTAAATGGCTCATTTTGGTGCATTTTAGGTATAAAAATATATTGAAATTTGTTTGAGAATTGAAAAGAAATATACTGGTATTCTTTGAAATGTTCAACTTAATGTCTACAACAGGTTTTCACACCTTTTTCTGATCATGGTCAGCAGATGCTCATTTAACAACTTTATCAAACAAATCAAGGTTAACAGACGCTTGAAAATTAAACATCATGATCAGTCTGGAGAACTCTCGCATAATGCATGCCAACGAATAATTGTATAATATACACGGCTATAAAGTTGCGAACTTGTTATCAGTTGTTACCAAATATTGCATGACCGTTGTAAATTGAAAGGCAGATTTTGTTTCTGTTACGAGGTGAAAAGAGCTGAAAAAATGTTTTAGAGTCTTTACAAATTAGCCCTTTTATTCCTTTTTACAAATGGGCCTGCTGGGGGGGCTTGGGCCCCATAAGCCCCCCGGTAAATCTGTGCCTGTACCCGATGTTTATATGTAACAAACTCTTGACATATACCTGACATTCATATGTTATAAACTCTTGACATATACCTGACATTCATATGTTATAAACTCTTGACATATACCTGACATTCATGTTATAAACTCTTGACATATACCTGACATTCATATGTTATACTCTTGACATATACCTGATATTCATATGTTATAAACTCTTGACATATACCTGACATTCATGTTATAAACTCTTGACATATACCTGACATTCATATGTTATAAACTCTTGACATATACCTGACATTCATATGTTATAAACTCTTGACATATACCTGATATTCATATGTAATAAACTCTTGACATATATCTGATATTCATAGGTTATTTACTCACTTATACCAGATATTTACAGGTAGTAAATTCAAGATATATACCTGATATCCATAGCCAAGCAGTTCATTCTGTCAGGTTCATTTACTATCTGTAGCTTTCTAACATGAGATAATCCTGCCAATTCATACAAATAACACTCACTGTTGGTCCGAACAGTGATAAAATCTGAAATTAGAAATCAAACTTCAATAAACAAGAAACATTACAATTTGGCAGAAACCAGGTTAAACATAAAGCCTGAGAATACAGCTATCTATTTTAATAATAGTTACATTGGCCTCTCTCCCAGTGATCCCATAAACAAACGACCTGTCTCTCTTTATTATAAAAGGTCAATGCAAACTCAAATTACAGGGCATAACTGTTTTTAATGTTAAGTTACCTTCACCCTAACAGTCCTAGAGGTAATCTCTCTGTCTCATACTGTCTAGTTACACACTTTTATCTTAACTCTTTCTTAACTGAAGTTATTAAGAAGAAATCAATCATCCTGATCCTAAAACACAATCTTCATCTATACCTTTTAACAAAGAAAATATATACCAAGTTTCTTCCCAATACCTTCTTCATAACTAATAACTTCCTCTGATCTAGGCATGTGACCTACTGACGCCAAAAGTGATCCAACCTGTATCTTCATAACCCCTATCTACCAAGTCCCATCTTGATACCATTTCCTAACTAAGGCACTGTGTGGGCTCTGTTTCTTTGATCACCCAGCTCTCTACCATCCTACTTCCAGAAATGATATTCCATAATCTAATAACCAGGTTTTGTTGGAAACATAGTTCATGAAATCTCACGTCTGTACATGTTTTGTAATTCTTACTTTATTCACTATTTTGAACAACATTATCATAGACAACAATAATTATATTTTATCAAATCTTCCAAAAATTGTGAAGTCATACAAAGTAACATTTGAATATCTGGTCATGTTAAAAATGATGCGTGTATATGTTTATATAAAAAAGTTTTCACTTCTTTCCTATAAAGCCATATTTCCATAAACTCTCTCACCCACAGGTACCAGGAATATATCTGTGAACCTTAACAGTTTTGAACAGTGGTAAAAAAATCATACTAAAGCTTTTAACAACACAAAATAATACAGTTATAAGAATTACACACGTTCTATCCAACTCTTACACCGCTGACAGACGACTTTTGGAAAATTCGCCTCTTAACTTTACACAAATACATAGGCATACTTTATATCCAATCAACTTTCAATATGCACCCTCTAATATCTGACGTCATTAATTATCACGTGTGTATAATATGTGACGTACTTCTATACAGGGGTATTCTCAATAATTTTAACTGCTTTCAATTCAATCAGATCACTAGCGAACGATAGGCCAGCTTGTGTACTACCTGTTCTCTGAAAACTGGAGAGAAAAATTTAATCCCCCCTTTGCAGTGTTGTTGAAATGATTGGTACTGTGATATTTAATGACACGTGAAAGTCATGAATTTCATTATAAAGGGTTGTAAATATCAGTACAACAGCATTCCAGGTGTCGTGTTTTATTTTCTGAACCACATAACTGGCAAATGTATATCTCGTTAATAAAAAATCAATAGCCTGTGAGAGAGAGCATGTCTTAAAAAAATTATTATCGGTATACTAAATCTTTCCCCAATAGGGTGACTCATTTATACTTGTCTATTTATATACAACTTTACATCTGGTTTTAAGAGCTCACTTCACCAATTTCCTTTTCATGTTTGCCCGTAAATTCACTCAAAAATATTTGACAGGAGAAGCTAGGCGATTAGCATAGAAACTATTTCATCTACTGGACAGGTAACTGTCTGAGATTTTTGGAGGTCATGTATGGTTGATCTTATTCATTTTTGTTGTCAAATTACTATTGCCACTGAGGCTGTAATATTGTGTGATATGAACTGTGATTATCATTTAATCTGTGACTTTCAATTCACGTGCATGCTTTAGGTATTTGCTGCATTTCTAGGACTAATGTACTGAACATTACACTTCTATAGCCACATTCTATGTAACATTACACTTCTATAGCCACATTCTATGTAACATTACACTTCTATAGCCACATTCTATGTAACATTACACTTCTATAGCCACATTCTATTTAACATTACACTTCTATAGCCACATTCTATGTAACAATACACTTCTATAGCCACATTCTATGTAACAATACACTTCTGTAGCCACATTCTATGTAACATTACACTTCTATAGCCACATTCTATTTAACATTACACTTCTATAGCCACATTCTATGTAACAATACACTTCTATAGCCACATTCTATGTAACATTACACTTCTATAGCCACATTCTATGTAACATTACACTTCTATAGCCACATTCTATTTAACATTACACTTCTATAGCCACATTCTATGTAACAATACACTTCTATAGCCACATTCTATGTAACAATACACTTCTGTAGCCACATTCTATGTAACAATACACTTCTATAGCCACATTCTATGTAACATTACACTTCTATAGCCACATTCTATTTAACATTACACTTCTATAGCCACATTCTATGTAACAATACACTTCTATAGCCACATTCTATGTAACAATACACTTCTATAGCCACATTCTATGTAACATTACACTTCTATAGCCACATTCTATGTAACATTACACTTCTATAGCCACATTCTATGTAACATTACACTTCTATAGCCACATTCTATGTAACATTACACTTCTATAGCCACATTCTATAAAACATTACACTTCTATAGCTACATTCTACAGCTACATGTTTCCGAAATACTATAGGACAGTTCTATGACTTGGTAAACAGAGACCTCAACATGTGAAGATTTCAGAGAAAAACATTAAAACACTTCTCCACACTCTTAAACCAGGAAAAATTTTAGTAAGAAAGAATATGCAATTAACTAGAGAAGTGTCCATAGGATACAAATGCCCCTACATTCCGCTGTATTGTCACCAAAAATCCTGTACAATTACTGGTGCGTATAAAGTCTAAAAATGCAATTTTTTTTAGCTTAATCAGGCAGCCTAACTATGCTGATCCGCAGTAAATTTGCATCAAAATACCTTCACCTCCTGACAACTTTTCTTAGAAAGTTTCATGGCTCTAGCAGTTATATGTTTGGAGTTACATGTGACACAAGTCTAAAAAGGCTACTTTTTGCCCAATCAAGGGGCATAACTCTGCCAATCTGTGATAAATTTGTGTCAAAATTCCCAGGTGCCTAAGTTCACATGCTGTCAACTATTCCTAGAAAGTTTCTTGGCTCTAGCAGTTATGTGTTTGGAGATACATGCGACACAAACCTGTCTATGTATGGACAGCGTGACAGCTGGACAAGGGCAAATCTATATACACCTGTTCCCCCAAACCTCCCAGGTCCCCTCAAATTGGTGTGGGGGGCATAAAAGTCAAAAGTTAAAGTTAAAACTGTTAAATTTGCTAAAACTGTTGAGATAGGCTCATTACAAGTCACTTGTGAAGATGGACTTAATGTCTGATACTTATACTTACCAGACTCTAGCACCTTTCTCTAAAAAAATTGAAAAATCTTGTTAACAGTCTAGAGGTTACATTTTCAGCCCAAATAATCTGGAAATTTGTCAGAAAGGTTGCTTTGATGATTTCTAGGTCAAGTTCAAATATGGGTCATCTGGGGTCAAAAACTAGGTCACAGAGCCCAAATATTGAAAAACCTTGTTAACACTCTAGAGGTAACATTTTTAGACCAAATAATCTGGAAATTTGTCCGGAATGTTGCTTCTATGATTTCTAGCTCAAGTTTGAATATGGGTCATCTGGGTTCAAAAACTAGGTCACAGAGCCAAAAAATAGAAAAATCTTGTTAACACTCTAGAGGTTACATTTTTAGCCCAAATAATCTGGAAATTTGTCAGAAAGGTTGCCTTAAGGATTTCTGGATCAGATTTGAATATGGGTCATCTGGGGTCACAAAGTAGGTCACAGAGCTCAAATATGGAAAAAAACTTGTTAAAACTCTAGAGGTAACATTTTAATTCCAAATAACCTGGAAATTTGTCAGAAAGCTTAATTCTATGGTTTCTAGCTCAAGTTTGAATATCGGTCATCTGGAGTCGAAAACTAGGTCACAGAGCCCAAATATCGAAAAACTTTGTAAACACATTAGAGGCTACATTTTCAGTCCAAATGTCCTTGAAATTTGTCAGAAAGGTCGCTTTGATGATTTACAGCTCAAGTTTGGATATGGGTTATCTGGGGTCAAAAACTAGGTCACAGAGCCTAAATATCGAAAAACCTTGTTAACACTCTAGAGGCTACTTTTTCAGTCCAAATATCCTGGAAACTTGTCAGAGAGATTGTTTCGATAATTTCTAGCTCAAGTTCGAATATGGGACATCTAAGTAAGAAAACTAGGTCATAGAGCCCAAATATGGAAAAACCTTGTTAACACTCAAGAGGTAACATTTTCAGTACAAATAACCTTGAAATTTGTCAAAGAGATTGTTTCAATAATTTCTAGGTCAGGTTTGAATATGGGTCATCTAGGGTCAATTAACCAGGTCCATAGCAACTTTGTTAAAAGCAGTCATACTCAGGTGAGCGATACAGGGCCATTATGGCCCTCTTGTTTATAATACTAGAAAATTTATTAAAATACAATGAACACAATTATAAAGAAAAAGATTCATAACGGAAAAAATGTGTAAATGCAATCTTTAATAAAATAGAACAATATTAGCCCTTCAAAATTATTTTTCCCTGACTTTTCACTAACTTTTCTGGATTTTTATTTTTCACGGACCAATTTTCAAAATTCCCTGACAATTCCCTGACCTTGAAAAAAAATCAAATTTCCCTGACTTTTCAAGTCCCCTGGCAACCCTGAATAAGATCTTTAAGATCTTATATTAACTCAAGTATTGTACAAGTCTGATTAAATTCAAATAAAAAATGAAGCTGCTATTGTGCAGACAAGGTCTAAATAGTTAATTTTGGCACTTTCAGGGGCCATAACTCTGGAACCAATAATGCAATATGGCAATTTGAAGAAAGGAACCAAGATCTTATGGTAATGAAAGTGAAGATCAGACCAAAATTAAGACCACTAGAGTGCAGAAAAGCTTTTATCATAACTTGACCTAGTGACCTAAATTTCAAAGTCACATGACCCAGTTTCAAACTTGACCTAGATATCATCGAGATAAACATTCTGACAAAACTTGAAGAAGATCGCAGCAAAATTAAGACTACTACAGTGCGGACAAGCTTTTTCTATAATTTGACCTAGTGACCTAGTTTTCAAGGTCACATAACTCAGTTTCGAACCTGACCTAGATATCATTGACATACACATTCTGACCAAGCTTGAAGATGGGACCAAAATTAAGACCGCTAGAGTGCGGACAGGCTTTTTCTAAAATTCAAACTAGTTACCTTGTTTTCAATGTCACATGACCCAGTTACGAACTTGACCTAGATATCATTGAGATAAACAATCTGACCAAGTTTGAAGAAGATCGGACCAAAATTAAGACTGCTAGAGTGAGAACAAGCTTTTCTATAATTTTACCATGTGACCTAGTTTTGAAGGTCACATGACCCAGTTTCGAACTTGATCTAGATATCATTGAGATTAACATTTTGACCAAGTTTGAAGAAGACCGGACCAAAATTAAGACCGCTAGAGTGCGGACAGCCTTTTCTATAATTTGACCTAGTGACCTAGTTTTAAGGGTGAGATGACCCAGTTATTAAGTTGACCTAGATATCATTGAGATAAACAGTCTGACCAAGTTTAAAGAAGATAGCACCAAAATTAAGACAGCTAGAACGCGGACAACAATTGTGAATGGACGATGGCTGGACGACAGGCGATCACAAAAGCTCACCCTGTCACTATGTGACAGGTGAGCTAAAAATGAATGAACAATCAGAATTGGCTTGTCAGGTCTTAAAGTGTGTATATTGCTGAATAAAAAGATGTTTCTACGAGTTTTGCATTTATATCTATACCGATTTTCTGGCTAGAGGAATCAGTCTAGGTAAATACAAGTAGGGGAAAAATGTAGTATTGGTTATTTGCGTAGTGCTGACAAAGCAACAGTGGAACCCAACAAAAAATACTCTTTTATTATTAACATTATGTCTTCAGCTACATTGTTTCAACTTGAAAAGATGGAAATACATGTAACAGAAATTAATGGAAAAACCCTTTTACATGTATGGTTAATAATCCATGTCTGTGCAATAAAAATTCAGAATTTCATATAATGAAAAATTTCTTTTTACAAGTATAATCACTAACTAACATATGAAATATACAAAATACTAGATGGGTGTCCAGTGGAACACGTGTGTTGCCCTTGGTTTCTCTGTTAGAATAACTAAAAAGGTAAACAAGAGCCTGTTGGAAAAGAGGCCCAAGTGAAAAAAATTTGACTGGGGAAGGGCAAGTACCTAGTCATACAAGATGAAAAAAAATTGGGGTCAAGTAGTTATGTATTTAAAAAAAAAAAAATTCGGGCCCCGAGGTGGGGGGTGGAAGAGAGGATGGGAAGTCAAGTACCTATGCATTTAATAAAAAAAAAAAAAAAAAAAATTCAGGCCCCTGGGGATGGGGCAGTGGGAGGTGGAAATTGTTTGGGGGTTGGGTGGGGAGTGAAGTACCTATGTATCAAAAAAAAAAATTGGGAGGGGGGGGGTTGAGGGAGGATGGGGAGTCAAGTACCAATGTATGAAAATTAAAAAAAACAAAAAAAACAAAAAAAAAAGGGCCCCGAGGGGGAAATGGGGGGTCCCCATGCAGAGGGGATGGTGAGAGGGGGGAGTACTTACCCATCTCATGTCAGTTAATATTTTATTTCTAGGCTTAAGAAGTTTTTTTCCCTATATATAAGTATAAGCAAAATCAAGTGACCCCTGGGGGTGGGGCTAACTGTGACCCCAGGGACATGGGTTCCAACAATCTTTGCAGGGGTCTTGCTGGTGATCAAGTATTCCAAGTTTGAATTGAATATCTTTGACACTTTTTGAGACATGGGCATAAAGAAAAAGGTTTACCAAGAAATTTTAACTTGAAAAAGGGGCATAACATTGCAAAAATAAATTTGAGGGTTATCTGCCCTTGAGAAATGGTGTTGTCTTAAGAGATACAATTGTAAGCATTACAATTGAAAAATTTGATGAAGAAATATTAAGAAATGGCATAGTTATAGCCAATGTTAAGTTTTCATGACAAAATCCAAGTACAAAAAGGGGCATAACTCTGTCAAATGTGACCTTGACCTAGAAATTTTGGCATCATCCCGACCCTGATGTCATAAGCAATATAATTTGAAGGTTTGATAAGATAATGTTTAGAAATGGCAAAGTTATAGTTATGTCAGGTAAGAAACTGGATTGTAATCTACTTAAAAAGGCTTGATAGAAATCTGTCACATTAACTTGTATCGCTAATGTTGCTACAGTTCTAGAATTTCATAACTCTAATCCTCATATCATATCTAAAATTAACTTCAATCAACTGGGAAGATATTTCTTATTTTGAACCCTAAATGGATGAGCTCTGAAATCTAGTTGCAAGTTATACGCAATGCCTGTAAAAAGGAGCGGCAACAATGCATGGTAATAATCTCCATTTTGCCATAACTCACTGAGCATACCAAAGTTAATGAATCCGTCATTCAAGCAAACGCATTTTATTCAATTCTGCATTTGAAACATTTAACAATGGCAAAAATTGAAATGTCATAATTTTTGGTCAGTGAATAAGGCTAAAAAAACAACAAACAAACAAGGGAAGCAATTCATACAACATAGTATATTACCTCTAAGACTGAAAACATGTGGCTGTACAAAAATGAAACACCAGTCATATAATTATTTTCTTTAACAAAATCATGTAAAATTTATATACACTGTTATAATATTATTTAAAACACTGTTTATCATTGAAAAGGTAGGACAAAAGGTCTCCTCTCTCTGCTTGTAAAGCAAACATAAAATGGAATGTTATCGACACTGAGTTAAGTTATTGCAAAAACTTCAAAAGGGGGTTAGGCAAAGGGAGGTAAAAAGGAACATACTGGAATAACATTAAGAGCAGCTTGTTAGGTTAGTGTCAAAATATTTTCCCTTCACAAGGGCTGCCACTTTTAGTGTTCTAAACTAAAACAACAGCATTTAATTTACAAGTATTGAAAAATTCACCTCTAAACAGAACCACAACATAGTTACAACAAGAATACGAGACTATTATTGCTAGCAAAGTACTGATATCAGAGTAGTATTTGGCATGAAATGGGAGTTTTTCTTGAAAATTATTTTTTAAAGGCAGCATCAAACATTAAAAGATACATTCTAGTAAGGACTTAGCCCTGTCCTATTCATCCAAAATAAACATTAGTCTCCTCCGTATCACATGCATGTCAATGGGGCTCAAAAGGGATATGCATATTTACCTAAAAATAGCATGCTACAGTTAAATAAAATAACTTATCCAAAGGCAAAGCTGAATCTTGAATTTTAGGGGATATCTTCATTTTGCTTAGCCAAATTTCATTTGCCCCTTCTATATTACATAGCATTCTGTAACCAACTGCCGTTTTTTTGTGTGTGAAAAAAATATAGGAAAGAAAAATACACCAGATGATGGATACTTGCCGACTGATACATGAACTACTTCAATACCACAAAAAACATGTATATCTTTACAGAATGCTCCTTTTATAATATTTTACAATGACATCTATTCATGGACTCTCTATATACAATTACTTTCTATCAGTACCGATTTTATACCATGGGAATTACTCAGAAAATGCAAAGACCTGAAAAACACAGGATACTCATGCAAACCTCAAATAATCTCATGGCAGGTAGGTAAGATCTTGCAGATTGGTTTGCATTATATCTGAAATATATCCGTCACTAAGACTAACTATTTAAGCCTGATGAAAACTTCCAAACTGCATCATGAGATAGAAGATCTATGCATTTTCAACAAAATGATAAATCACTTTTCAACTTTGGACCAGAAATTAGAAAGTTTTATGCAAAAAAGAAAAACCTCTGTATGGTGATGTTTGAAAATTGTCAGAATATCCAGGACATCTGTACCCCGACTAACTTAATCAGAATTTCAAAAACATATTTAAAATTTTCAAAGTAAAACTTTCTTTCTTTTATGCAGAAATAATGATACTATAATAATTAAGATTTAGATTTTAACCTAGATATTTACTTTTCTGGAAAAAAATGTTGACTTGCCGAGTGACTGAACCGTGTATTCCATAAGCCTATGAAATTTCGTATCTGTGCTATTTTATGTCCTTGAAAAATGTGAATACATTAATTTCACTTCTTTGACAAAGTTACTTAGTGTTTTAAGCATACTTTAGTATAAAGTGAATCATATTTCATGCACATTTTATAAACAAAACTCAATATCAATCAATGTTTCTAATCACAAAATCATAACAAAAACATTTACACTAATTAAGAGAAATCTTAAATATACATGTCAGTTGCTTGAGGTAGAATCAGGTACAATGGTAAAACCTTTACAAAAAGTTTGCATCACAACTTGCTTTTCTTCACTACTGTTGTGATAATTAATAGCTACCTCGTCTGCATGTTACATATTTGCAAATATTTCACGGAGACATTGGCTCAATTTTGATACTGGAAATACTTATATCCATAGGTGGAGATAGTTCATTGTTCTTTTCTTCTACCCATGGAAAATCAGATGTCTCCTCAACTTTTCCTGCAGTGTGCCACTGACCATCAAACCCGTTATGTGAACTCGCCAAGGTGTTCTGTCTTTTGATGGATCGCTGCATGGCAGCGTATGAATTCTTGGTTGAAACAAGATAATGCTTTGGAGGGGTAGACAAAATATCTCTCAAAACAACAGATGACCCTGCTGGACTAGAAAATGTTGACTGAATGTTCTCTTTCTTCACAGAAACACCTGCTGTTGCCATGGTATCAGTGTGTTCCCTCAGATGATTAGGTTTTTTTGATACTAGCATGTTTCTGAGCATTGTTGAGAAAAACGGTTTATCTTGACTTGAAGGATTTTGAGACAGGTCTCCTCTGTTTAATGAGGGCATAGCAGACTGCAATGCGATTGACTGATGTGAGGTCTGTGGTGCAGAGGCTGATAATAGTTGTCTTATTATAGGTTTATCGTGTATTGGCTTTACTAATGTATTCAAGGTTTTTGATTTTGGTGTATTGGTGGGTTTTTTATGAGCTTCATCTAGTATGGTCTGTGTGCCAAATGTAGACATACCAGGCATACCATCAGGTGGATTTGTGGCACAACCTTGTAGCAATATTGCTCTACTGGAGTTTTCCAAACTCACAGAATTATCAAACATTCTATTACCGATCTCTAGGCTACCTCTGATGGAATTCTTTTCACTGACATTTTCAGACTTCTTTTTTGACTTTTTAGAGCTCTGTAGGTTTGATTTTTTGGTAGCTGATTTTCCATGAATCTCAAACAGTTCTTTAGTTATGAGATCAACTTTCTCTGTAAGCACATCAGCATCTATTGCTGGAATAAAATCATTCAAATGTTTGTAAAGAACTTCTTTTGTTAAGGTCTCAAATTCGTTCTCTTTTGTTTTAGCTGTTTTGCTAGTAATTTTTCTTGCCTTTTTCACACTATTAACTTCTGGTATAACTTCAGCAGCCTGTCCCAGAGGTAAAGAAACTTCCACATTCTCTGTAGCACCAGTGTCAGAAATATCCATAATGTTTTCTGTCCTCTCTTCATCATTAACAATTTCTATATCAGCATTAGCTTTTATGGAGTAAACTTCAGCACCTGTTATGTCATTCACAATTTCAATAACACTTTCATTGCTTAAGCTTTCAGGAATTTCTTCAGTTCCCTCCCCTGCATCTACCTCACCATTTACAACAGGTCTCAATGCCTCCTCTTCATCTACATTTTCCACACTATCGTCTTTGCCCTCATTGCCAGCATCTTCTGTGCTATTAACTTCTGCTGATTTCTTTTCTAAGAACTTGGTAGAAACTGTCAGTGGTGGTAGTCTTTTCCTTCTGGTTACAGTTTCTTTCTGTTTAGTGTCAACTTTTTCATTTTCATGACCATCATTAAGACTATTTTCAACCTTCTGCATTGCCAACCTCTGCATTTGCCTCATATGGGTCTTTTTGTGAAGTCTTAACCCTGAAGACGTAGCCGCACGGTATGGGCAAAGGTCACAGGAAAAGGGTTTTTCGCCAGTATGCAATCTTTCATGTTCCTTGAGAAATAAAAATACGAGACATATCACAATGTGGTAATATAAGGATTTCATAATTTGCTTGAATTAGATTTGTGACCTTGAAAATCTGATACAGGTACTGAACAGATTAAGTATTAATATATTTTTTTCTAATTTTAGTACAAGTGACCTTAACCTTGATCCCCCATATCCCAGATAAGATCCAAAGTCCTTCTATAATAAAGCATGTCTATATCAATTTGACAAGAATTTTGAAATTGTTACTTAACATATTGATATGATCATTCAGTTATTTTTCAGTTACAGCAACTTTACCATGCAGAACTTACTGAACCTTGTAAAATGCTTTATAAAACTTATCACCACAAGTTTATTCTTGCATTCCAAGCGAGTTCTGAGATTCACACTGAATCAAGTAGCCAAGACCTTGACTGAAGTCTTGTGAACTGTTACATTACATTCGCTATGCACAAAAAAGTATTTTTCTTAGTTATAGATGCAATGACCTCATTATTGATTCAAGATGACCCCAAGTAACATCCTAGCATTGGTCATCAACTCCCTGTACTCAAAGATCAACTGACTGATCAAATGATGGCCATGTAGAATATGATGCTAAGTCAATATAAATAAGGTTTTAGAACAGTATTGCACTGGGCCATAAATATGCTCTTCAAACTGATGGAAACTTACTCCACACTCTGAACCCACCTTCCAGCAACTATAAAATAAACCACTTTTTTTCAATTTGAAAATTCTTGGTTATTTGTTATCTCTTTTCTTTAACTTAATTACTTTGCTTCTTTTTTTTTCTTTTACTCTGATATACTAAAATAATCAGAAATCTAAAAACAGAAAGACATGCAGAAAGACAAATTACAATTAGCCTTCTCCTGATAACAAATCCTTTTCCACATATCCCACATTTGAAATCTTTCACACCAGTGTGACGTTTGAAATGCACTTGTAAGGTAGCTAGCTGGCGGAATGTCCTGAAATTCATAATGCAAGATTATTTCATGAATGTCTTCTTTTTTTTTATCCTAGGATAATTCTGAACTAAAACAGCCATATATAGACATTTCTAAAAGCATACAGAATATACATACTCCATAAAAGTTTTCTCCATGAAGTCTCAACTAAACGTTTCTTTTTTCTGTAACATACTCCAACAGTCAAAAGACATACTGGGTGGAAATCACATTTACATTACCATCATTCCTGATAAGGATCAGTACTATATTGCAATTCTAAGACACTGCCAACTGTGTAACATAACTGACAGTGTTTGGCAACGGGGCTTAAATGTATGACCATCAATAAATACAATGTAAGAGGGTCAGTGAATTAAAGTCAGCACCCTTAACCACTCGACCACAAAGGCAAGTCAAATAAAATAAGAAATAAGCTGGTGGAAGAGGAAGTTGGTGATTTAAATTCAGATATCAAAATGCTGATAAATACATAATAATAATGATAATAATACTAATTGTATAACAATTATTATAATGCGTAAGGATGGATAATACCGTATTTTTCCTACAACAAGTAACTGTAGTGAAATGGCAGGAAACATTTTAACCCTTTACTCCATAGATACGTGTTTTAACGCATATGCGACCAGTGCAGATCCTGATCAGCCTGCACATCCGTGCAGTCTGATCAGGATCTCCACTGTTCGCTTTTACATCCATAAAAGTATTTCTGACTGAAAAGCGTACAGTGGAGATCCTGATCAGACTGCACGGATGTGCAGGCTGATCTGGATCTGCACTGGTCGCATATGCGATTTAATACTTAACCATGTGGTAAAGGGTTAAAACAAACAGTTTAGGTAAGCAACAAAAGGTGACAACTTACTTTTCACATATTGTACACTTGAAGGGTTTTTCACCAGTATGCAGTCTGAAGTGTGTTTTCAGTGCATGGAGTTGACTGAACGATGATGGACATAGTTCACACTTGTATGGTTTCACTTCCATGTGGTTGCGGGCATGAATCTTTAAAGAGTACTTTCTGTTGAACCTCATGCCACAATCTGGACAGACAAAATTCTTTTCAGTTGAATGAATAACCACATGTTCCTGAAAACAGAAAACATACAGTTAAATCTCACTGTAATGACACCTCTCCAAAACAAATACATTCTACCTCTCTGTTGAAACATACGTTAATTTTTCTGCGTATATTTTTATTTCAAATAAAGTAGTATTCACAGATCCTGAGCAACAAGCACAATTTCCTAATCTATCTATAAAGAGGTTTCATTTTAGAAACTCAGACAATGCCAAGCTCTAAAAAGTGACAACAAATATGAGAGCCCCTTTGAACAGTATGGGTCAAGTAAGTATACAGAATCACATTTTTTTGTTTCGTTCCTCACAAAAAGTATTAATGGAAACAAAGAATGTTTCAGTGGTTGTCTTACATTTCATTCCACTGAGATTTAACTGATAAAGTTTTGAATGCATTTTCAATGTTTTTCAAACTGTTTGAGAGCAAGTACATGTCACTAGAGTAACTGAAGTCGGTTTCAATGCCCGAAAGATTTTTTAATATGTGTTGAATCTGCCTGATACACGACAGTGTTTCAATACCATCTGTAGTTAACATAGAGGTATCCAGTCGTATCTTCAAGTAAGAATGATACAATACTAGACTTTCCAAATTTTTGGCTTCGTACTACACATGTATGTAACCCACAATCAAGCAGTATGGGTTCTTGAATATACATATCCAAGGGCTTTTACAAGTACATTTCAAGAGGTGAAAACAAAACAAATGTTATCTGCTTCTTTATTCTACAGCATTTCAAACTTTTCTGCATTCACCTCTTGATTTGTACAATTATTTACAAACAAACAGTGTTAAAAGACTTGTTCTTAGGGTTAATATTATTGTAGTGGACACAGAATAGATAAAACACTTCCAACAGCCAAGCTCTTTAGTGTCCAACCTTATCTAAGGTTAGTACTTGCATGGGTGTCCAAAACTGACTTCATAGGCCAGGTTGCTATGATGGTGGCAGCGGTGGGATTCGAACCATGCCTCAGAAGAGACTGGTGGCAATGCTTTATCTATCCTGTGTCCACTACATAATTCTTACCTTCAGGTTATTCTTTCTATTAAATCTTTTACCACAAATGTTACAGGCAAATGGTTTTTCTGTATCATGGACAAGAAAATGTGACGTTAGCCGTTGTTTCGTCAGAAATATCTTGGAGCAGTATTCACACTGAAACTTCAGTTTTGGTCCCTCGCTTTCTGAGTGCATGTCCCGTATATGCTTCCGTAGATTACCTTTCATCTTGAAACTTTTATCGCACAGTTTACATTGAAAAGGACGATTATCTGTATGAACATACATGTGGTCTCGCAAACTACTGCTCTGTAAAGAAATTAACGAAGAACTGTTCCATATTTTATTAAAATAACATTTTTTATTTTAATTGATGGCTATTATTTGACTTGAAATCTTGGGTTTTGACTTGTAAAACCCAGAGATACATTATGAAAACACATTCTAACACTATTTAATCTATTTAAGTACTTACTCAGACAACACTGAAACTACATGTATGCAATGCTAAAAACACTTGATAGAAGCTACATGTAATACAGTAAATTATGGTAACAATATGAAATAATGCTTTGAGACTTAAAATTTCATTTAAAATGTTACAAAAGATGATCTGATGTTTATCTTACCCTATCAAAAGGCTTGCTGCAGACTTTACAGTAATATGGGTACTTTCCTTCATGTTTTATGTTCTTATGACGTGCTAACTGGTATGGGAATTGAAATGCATCCTCGCACTTGTCGCACTTGTACCGCAAAATGTTTGGATCAGGTTTTGGACGGGAATTAAATTTGTTATGTCTGTTCAACACAATCACTTGTGTTTCAGGATCAATTTCTGGCTTGACATTTTCAAGGTTAATGTTGTCTAAAACATCATCTAGATCATTGCTGTTTTTCACTTCACTGTTATCACCTTTGGAATGAGCTGCAATATCGCCATTTATGTCATCCTCTGGCTCAGTGTCAGCATCTAAGTTGTAGTCTTCATTTTCTCTTAAAGTACCATACATTTCATCTTCATGTGTGTTTTCTTTTTTCACTTTTGATAAATCCAAGTTTTCTCCACCAACATTATCATTTTTTGTACCATCTCTAGTGTTTATCATGTCACGATGTACTGTTATGGCATTATTTTCAATCATATCACCACTATCTATCATGTCACAACTTGTTTTAGTACTGTTTTCTGTCAGGTTATCCTTCACAACCATATCATTACCTTGAAAATTTTTTTCAGAAACTGTGTTTTCATTACTGCAAATCTCATGTCCATTTATTTCATTACCCACATTCAAACTGCCATCACCTGTCATGGTTATCTTGACAACAGATTCAGCATCATCCCCAGTTTCTTCCATGTTTGTCGCAGAAATATCGGTAGTCCTTGGTCCAGGGTCAGTTAAGACATAGTGGTACTCCATATTTATTTTGTTAGCTTGCACAGTGACTGCTAATTTTTCATTTGTGTTGACTAGTTTTTGTTAGCTTGCTCAGACTGAGGGACTGTTGACTAATTATTCATCAGCAATGACTATTTTTTGTTCACTTGTTGAGTGACTGGACTTACAGGACACTCACATGTATGCCTCCACTTCTTGGTTCTAAAATAATAATAAAAATAACTTTTGTAAGTTAATCAAATGTGTTGTGTACTAGCTATTAATACAATTCAACTTCTACTAATAGAAAAAAAAGTTGAAAAAAAAAAGAAAACAAAAAAGGCAACAGACAGTCACAATTATAAAAAGAAAGAAGTTTTTTTAGTATAAGAAATAACATTTTGCCAAATACTGATCCACCTCTTACACCTTTGGAACAAGTGGCATTATTATTATGTAACCTGGGTCATTTTTATTTAACCAGGGTGCTAATTTTAAGCTAGTATTAACAGTTTCAGTGTCAGAGAAAAATGCGAGACTCATAAACCCATCAGTTTGGGTTTGAACAGAATGATAAAACATTGAGATGTACAGTAATGTTTCTGAGAAATATCTGAAATGATCTAAAAAATTTTTTATTCTATTTCAGTAGACAACTGTTTATTCTTGCATACATCAATGACCAGTGTCAGGAGCTGGGTGCGTCTATTTGCCGACAACACCATAGTTTATTTAACAATTAAATCACAAGCATCTGCACAAACCTTACAAAATGATTTGCACAACCTTGAAATAAGGGAGAAAGAATGGTCAATGGAATTCAACCATGACAAGTGTGAAGTACTTAGAATACACAGGAAAAAGAAACCGGTCATCTTTCCCTACACTCTACAAAACACTATACTGAAAACCACAGAAAATGCAACATACTTAGGAGTTACTATAAGTAGTAACCTGAACTGGTCATCCCATATGAACAATATCACAAACAAAGCAAAAAACAGCTTAACTTTCATCAGTCGAAATGTCAAAACACAAAACAAACAACTCAAAGAAGCAGCATACGAAACATATGTCAGAGCACAGGTTAAATACTGCTCAACCCAGGGATTTCCCCAGGCGCATATAGCGCATCGGTACTGATGCGCTTAAATTTCAAAAACTAAAAACCCGATGCACTTAAAATTCCTTTAGCGCTCAAAAGTTGGCCAGGATGTTTTTTCACTTGCCTGTAATTTCATCCCGATCAGCCGGATTAAGCTAGTCCAAATGCATTGCCTGGGGAGAATATCGCCCCAGGTGAATACACTGCTATTTGTTTTGATAGCCGACAGAAAAATACACGTATTACACATAATAATACGATAAGCTCCGCCCTAATACAGAACTGACAGCAAGTGCAGAAAACGTCAACCAATCACGTCTCTAGTTACATTTTATCATGGACATTGATTATATTTTGTACATCTATGTCGGTATCGAGTGAATTTTAGATAAGTCAAGCAAATAAATGTCTTTACAAATTAACTGAATGCTTAATTCCAAGGGCAAAAGGTTAAACACCAAAACTTTACCAATGTTATTCTAACCTTTCAAACAAGGTACCAAAAAAAAAAAATGGCCAGAATTCTTTAGGGTATTTTTGTTTTAATTATCAGATTTATTTATAAGAAAAAGTCAAGCAGATTTATGACAAGCTTAACAAAATTAATGCAACCAATTCCAGCAAATACTTAGTTCATTAAACATGAAGCAGCGAGTGAAAATCTCGGGTACATTCAGTTTGTCATACATTTCCGCGACCACGCCGTATTTTAATATTTATAGAAAACAGTGTCTCAGAGACTCTTTACAAGGCAAACCTACAACGTTCAACTGATTTATTCAGATAACTGGTCATGATTTGATTATAAGTACCAGTTTGCATCTAAATAAATATTACCATACAAAGTCTAAACTCTGCATAATGTCTGACTTAAATGAGGGCAATTGCATGGTTTTTTGATGAGGAATACAGGTGAGAGTCATACTGATAGTGACGTAACTGTGAGTAAAAGTAAAGTATGTTCTGTTGTTGTGAGTAATTCTATGTCTAGACCAGCTTCTGTGCACTATCAAAGCAGGGAAAGTTAAAGAAATATTCTTATGTGAAAGACTTGTTTATTTTGTTTTAAAATATCTTAAAAACAACCCACAGAGCTGCCTTTTTAACATAAAATTGCAAAAATTTTCGACATGCAGGTGTGGGATACCCACTCGCGCACCCATACCTGACCGGATAATTAGAGCTTAAAAAAATTCCTGGGGAAATCCCTGCAACCATATGGCATCCATGGCTAAAATATCTTACTTATAGAATTGAAATGGTCCAGAGGTCAGCTGCAAGGTAAGTTTATAATGATTACCACTATACAAGCAGTGTAACAAACATGATTAAGGAACTAAAATTGTCAACTTTAGAACAAAGGTAAAACCATGCCAGCCTGGTCATGCTATACAAAATAAAAAACAAATAGGTCAATGTCGATCACAATCACCTTACAAACACAAGAAACAACAAATTCCTCATCCCGCAATCAAAAACACAACATCACATGAACTCATTCTTCCCAAGGACTATACGAATCTGGAACAAATTACCAACCGAGATTAAGGCTACCCCAACTGTGCCAGCTTTTATCAGTGGATTTAACAAGTTTTATAGATTTTACGTATTCAAAATAAATGTTTAAGTAAAGTAAGATCTTCGGTTAAATCTTGTTTTCTTTGTTATTATCTTTTATAATTTTAATGTTCCTGACAAACGCCTGCCTAGTATAGTCAGTATTGACTTTTGGCAGTAATATCTATCTATCTATCTATCTAATCTATCTACTGCAACATGCTCTTTCGAGCATTATGTGCAGGAATAATAAGTTGAAGCTGTTAATTTTGACAGCTATAAAGAAATACCACAGTGGCTCCATGCTCTAGTTTGCTGCTTCTAATTTTATTGTCCTGAAGGGCATGGGTTCAAATCACGTGTTAAATCAAATTCTTTTTTCTTCAGTTTTCATAATGTATCATACTGTATAGAAGCATATTTTTTTTCCCATAGCACTTGAACTTCTCTTTAATCTTAAAAGCAAAAATATATAGGCTAAAGTCTGTGAGTCAGTCGCTTTAAACTAATATCTTTTCGTTGACCATACCTGCATCTCAACTGAAATAATACTGACCTAGATTTGATTAAGTTATCGACATCAGGTGGCGTGGGTCGCACGTTACCATAATATTTTTTCGACTGACCTGCATTTAGATGTACAGCATTTCATTTAATAAATAATACTGTATATCAGCTGCTGGCTAAAATTTTGAACATATCAAATTATTATCACTTTGGGTAAATTCAAACGTAAAAAAAACAAAGTGACCACTTATTTATTACAAATGGTAAAGTTTATTGCAAGGGGAATAAATCTTATTTAAATATTTAGTTAACCGTCAGACAGTCTTTTGTAAATGCGGTCCCAAAAGGCAAAACCTCTGAACTCCACGCAGAGGTTACTTCCCTTTTAGAAAGTAAGACCAATGGCAGACATATCACGTGATGATGGTCGAAATATAGACGTATATAAAGTAATTTATGTATTTTTTTTTGTTTCAGATTATACTTGTGTTTAATGATGTCACACTTTGATAAAGCAGAACAGGAAACGATTACTGAAATGTTGTTTCTCTCACCTATCTATTTGAGTTTATTCATTGTTAGTACCGGTTGCCCATATGACCGACGCACCGTGCAGAGATTTGTTATTTTATGTTGTGGGGGATAGTGCAAGATACAGAAAGCAACCAGCGCGTTACAACTGGACCACATCCGCTCCTCCTATAACCAGATGTTGTTGTTTTTTTGGGTTTAACGCCGATTTCAACATCTAGGTTATAAATTGGCGGTCAGTCCACCTGACTGGTTTTCCTGGATAACTAACCAGTAATTACCAATTTCTCCGCAAGTGACTGACTACTGTTTTCACATGATCTACTCTGAATCAGCGGTGAGAGACAAATGAACATTAGAAACAATGGCTGAGATCAATTTTCACGGAGAAATTTTGCCCTGCCCATGGGTCGATGGTCGAACCATCGACCCATGGATTACTAATCCAGTGCTCTACCTATTGAGCTAAGCGGGCGGGCTAATAAACATAACCAGATAATGTGTGTACCGCTTTATATATATAGGTTATCCACCAACAAATCAGTGCTGTCGGGAACCAGTCAATTTTGTGCAGGGTTTTGTGTGGAGCTATAAGATGACAAAGCTATCTGATTGGTCTGAAATGGAAATGAAAATCATTGAACTTGAAAACAACACATGTATTGAAGAAAAAATTGAAATAAGATATAAATATGCCGTACAATTCATGGCTATTTTTGTCGTTTTAAAATAAACAGAAAATTTCGATTGTAATAAAAAAATACCGAAGTGACTGGGGTGAACTCCTTCGAGACATGGTCTTTCAAAAGCTTCTTGAAAGACCCTGTTCGAGACGATATACCGGAAAAAATTGACTGGTCATTCTATGAAAAAAATTTGATGAAATTGTTTCCCATGATTGATTCTTTCCAGAAATTGGCAAAGATAACATCTTCAGAAGCTAATAAAGTGATATTGGGACTTAATGTTACAAAGAAATACTCTAGGATTTTATTTAGTTGCATGTAACCTAAACCCACAATTATATAGCTGTGCTGTACAAATATTAATTTAAACGAGAACAGTGATACATGTATATATTTTGTTTATAATTTGATGTTGGATTTCATCTAACATAACAGGTAGACTATTGAAATCTTATTTAAGAATATGAAATCTGTTTTATTCTGTTGCTTTCATTTTCTTTTAGAAAAAAATCTTTCACTTGATAATTGCTAGTAGCACAACTTGTACACTGGTTTATTTTAGTCAAAGACGTAAACTACCAAGGACTAGCTTCTTGTACAAATCTCCGATACCTTTATATTTCATATCTGCAACAGAGCATGCATTAATTGTTTGTACAAATGGTACCTTACTAATCAAACTCTGACCAGAAAAGAAAAAAAATATGCAAAGATGAAACACCCTTGTATGATAAAGAATGTTTGAAACTCGTTAGTACAATGTCGACGTCGCCCAGTCGGCATAAATTTATTTGCTTGTGGAGTGGGGTCAACCAATGCCAGATAGACAACTGAAAAAAATGTAAATATCCTTGATATTTATTAAGAAATAACTTCAGCACGTGACAACATGTATATCTAACTTTGATACAATATACAAGATACAAGATACAAACTTTTATCTATAGTCGGTATTGTATATAAAGGTTAACATTAGCTATGCATAGCTATTGACCGACATAATATTAACAAGATACAATAACAAGCATTTAGTTAATTAGCAGAGAAAAACATATGACATATTAATACATGCAGATTAAGATACTAGATCTAGTACACTTATTCTTTTTTTTTTTTACGATAAAATATTAAATAGA